>OY987242.1:3384666-4100654 GCA_963920765.1 Ulota crispa | reverse complement strand
TTTCTTGACGTGTGGAATCTCCTAGCACTTGGTCATTTTACCATGATTGTGATATCTAACAACATAAAGGATTTTTGTATAGGTGGACTAACATGAGACCAATATAGTTTTATCAATATTAGCTTTGAGCCTTACACAAAATTATTAGTAGAAAAACGTGCATAGTTCACAACAATTGTAAATGTCCACAATGATTGATACATGCCCAATTACAACCATTGTGGAACAATCATATGGGCATGTTTTTCTAGTAGTGAAAAAAATAGATCTTAGGAATTTAAATTTGCAAGAGCATATTACATCAATACATAACCTAGTGTGAAGCATGGCCAATTGAAGCTATGAAGAGGAAATTTGAGATAATTGGCCCAACTTTTGGAGCCTTGGTGCTTAGAGTTCTAGCAAGGTACATAATCAAAAGTTATACTACGTTACATTAAACAAAAACTTGTGTGTAATGTTAGAGTATCCTCAATCAAACAAGCCTAGCTTTAAGGCTTTTTTCCACTTGTTTATTGGCCTTGTTGACAAAATGCACAAACATGAAGGACTCTAAAACAAACTTGCACCTTAGTACTTGATAAGCATAGCGTTGCAAAACAAAGGAGAACATTGCATTTGATCATTGTGATGTAACAAATTGCAAAAAAGAACACACTAGATATTGACACCATCACAAATTCTAGCACACGCCAAGTTCCATTATATGCTCTACACACAACTTATAGGAATACCATTCAAGAGAAGAAAAAAATACAAGGTGAATATCTTTCAAATGAGTGTAATGGTTGCATTGACTTGATATTTGATTAATTCAAGACTCAGGACCCTATCCAAACAATACCAATGTCGTGGGTGTTTAACAAATTGACTAAAAACGCCTTTATGAAAAACATTTATTGCCCTTGATAGGAGATGACATAAAGATAGATCATATCCTAAATGTTAATCATAAATCAATTTTCATATTTAGCTCTAGTGGCCTAAAAATTTGCAAATATGTGCTAAGTTTATTCAAATTCAACTCTATGGTATTTGCATTTATTTTTGTGACTATAAAAGTAAAATTGGAAGAAGTTTTGATAAAACTTATCCACGTTCGTGACCAAAAGTCCTGACCTGTTTTACTATTCCTTACTCAAGGGTTTTTTCATGGGTCTTTTTCGTAGCATCAAAGGAGAGCTTATTAGCAAATAAACAATGGATGGACATTAGACATGTTACCATGTACCAACCTATCCACGTGGATTTATTGATCATTTGACCGGCTGCCCACCAAAGTGATGACCCTCTAGATATTTATTTATTTTCCTCCTTTCCTTTGGTTTGTGCAAATTTCCTGTAAATGGAACATCAGTGTCCGGGGAGATTTTGAGCTTCGTCGGTAAAAATCTTACATTTCTCATCTTCAATTGGTATTTTAGTGCATGCACCTGATGCCAAAGTTTTGTTTGTTGGCTAAAAATTTCCAAAATCTCACTTCAAATTGTCACTGGTTATTGTAACACTAAAAAAATATGATAGAAAAATGGATGAAATTGCCAAATGCCTTCCCAAGTCAACACCAAATTTGTTAGATTTTAGATGAAGTTTACTAATATTAATATAGTTTTATGAATGAACATGCAGATGTTGACAATTCTATCCAATTCTCTTCATTTTTTCCTTACTTGCTTGTAGTGTTGGGTGCAGGTCGCTCTACCCTTGTAAAATGAATAAAAAAACCCCAGCAGATGCTGCCTATATATTTATACTATAACTAAATGTTTCTCAAAAGTCTATATGGTTTTTATTTGGTTGATTCAAATTTCAACCAATTTTTATTTTATTTTAATGTCCTTGCTCATTGGAACATACTGTGAATTGTGGATGGTCATGCAATTGAGGATTAGTATCTTTTGTTGCTCTTCATGGTGTTCCAAAGCTTGGTACAATCTGCAACTAAAAGTGTTCCTACATGCAAGTTTTTCAAGTACGGAAAACACTTGGTTTCTCATGGTGTTTCAAGTTCGTTAGTTGTTGTTTATCCTCCTTTCACATGGGAATCATATTTGCACTTTTTCATCTTTTCAGTTGTTCAAATTTTTGGCGTCTCGTGAGGTCGTGAGGAATATTAGAGTTTGTTTGATAAGAGTATTGTTTACCTCTTGCAAAAACACCTTGAAAGATATGTACTTTTTCCAAAATTTTAAACCCTATTCTACACCATAGTTTAGCTCCCAACAAATCACATGGAAATAAAATGTGCTAAATTTAAAATTAGACATCAAACAAAAAATGTACTCAAATGGTTGCTTTGAGTTGTTAATCCTTCAACATCCAAGTGGCTAAAATTTGGCCCTTTTTCAATGCATGTAGGGATACACTATATGTTGAGGGATTGATGATCATTGCTACTGTCCTCTTAGTAGTACGCGTAATTACCTATTTTTGCACTTGACCAAGTGCACACTCCGTGCACCCAACTATCACTAAAATGATTAAGCTGGCCTAGCAAAGGTCTCCATGTAGGGGTTTTTATTTTTTTGAAAATTATTTAATTTTTTAAAATTTAATTTATTGATTTTTTAATAAAATTTTATTAATTTAAATTTAAATTTAAAACTTATCCAATTTATAAAAAATTTAAAATTTTAATTTATTGTTTTCTCACACCCCACACATGTGCGCGGGGTTCACAGGGAGGGGGGGAGGGAAGTAATGGGGGATATCAGGGTCAGGGGTGTTATATAGGTTTTTTTTTTTTTTTTTTTTTTGAATTTCAGTGCTTTGCCATGTGTCCTTACATGGGCAGGTCTGCCCATGCAAGAACACGTGGCAAAGCACCAAAATTCGAATTAAAAAAAAAACAAAAATAAAAAAAAACAAAAAAAAACAAACAAACAAACCTATATCAGGCCCCTGACCCCAATTACTTCCCTCCCCTCCTCCCTGTGAACCCCACGCACATGTGTGGGGTGTGAGAAAACAATAAATTTAAATTTTTAAATTTTTAAAAATTGGATAAATTTTAAATTTAAATTAATAAAATTTTATTGAAAAAGTTTCAATAACAAAAAAAGAACCCCACTCGTGGAGCAAACTTTGCCAATTTCCCCCTTGTTGAAGATAAAGTACATTTTGCTCGTATCACCATAAGTGCAATTTTACATGGTCAAGTGCAAAAATGGTTAATTGCGGATAATACCTGCTTAACCCCTGAGCGCCCGAGCGCCCCAGCGCCCCATGTAATACCTTCCATTATTTTTGAACCTTGTTTTGAGAGATTGGATCTAACTTTTTGGTCTTGCTATAAACTACAATTATGACGGCATTCAAGTTGTCCATGCCAATTGGGTAATGGTGAGGAAAGTCAAATGTTGTACAAGTGTTGCAAGAGATTTTATTAAGTGAAACACCATACATGAAGTGGTGGTAAGCATACGGGGTATGGTGGCAAGCAACATTTTACTGGCTGCAACCGGTCAATATCCCTTTCAAGCTTCCTTGTGTAAGTATTGTGGTAGTGGGAAAGTTGTTGGCAAGGGTTCAAGCATGTTTTAGACCCTTATAATGGCAACCGTCACCAATTGTGCTGGTCATTGTTTTCCGTGCAATAGCTATTTGAAGCCCTAAAACTTGACATAAAAAGAAGTGCAATCTTCAATAATTTACAAGTGTGTGCATTCACATCTAATCTTGTTACTCACAAAATTTGAGATGAATCCAAGGCTTATGTAATTTTGTAAAAATCATCAAATAGCAACTACCTACCAAAAAATGAGATTTTGTCAGTACATGTTGTTTGATCAAATGTTATAATCTCCCATCCCGCGGTAAATTGTTCCCAAAATTTGCAAGCCATTTTCTAAGTAGGTGTTCCACTAATTTCAATGGTCACTTTTTGTGGATCATCCAATTGACTAAGATACGATGCATCAAAGTTGTCGGTCTCCAAAAACCCTGATTTTGGTGAAATTGGCTTAGGCGCTCAGGGGTTAACCCCAAAGCATCATTGGGGACAGAAATTGTCCTTGACCAATTTTGAAGTTAAATAAAACCCAACCAATTTATTATTTTTAGTAGTTTATATTTTTGAAAGTTCTTTCTGAAGCTTAGTTTTAGACTCAATAATTTGATTTTGCAAATGATTGATTATGACTTTTCTATTCAAGATTTAGTGCATGGGTGTTCATTGCAATCTTGACTCTATGTAGTGTTGAGGGCTCTTGGGAATGAGCCTCAAATACACTAGATCTTTAAGAAAAAATCACATTAGAAATGCATTTTAAAAAATTGTAGAGTAGATTTTGAGAAGTCATAAATTGGTTGGGGTTATGCATGTTAGGCCCTTTAACCTCATATTTTTGGTGACCAACTTTTTAAATTTGACTTGTGAAAAGAAAATTGAAAGACTCCAGATCACTTTCACAATTTTAACACTCTCATGATTAAACATTATAATCTTTCAATCCATAAGAGATATTGTTGTGTTTTCTTTTCTAATGAGATCTCTAACATGTTTAGTTCGATTTTATACGGTTACAATTCAAAAGAAATTGATACAACTTATCAAAATGCTGGCTTTTTGTTCAAACTAGAGCAAATTCTTAAAAGCCGCAGAAATGCAATGTCACTTTGGGGTTAAGCCCTTAAGCTTTAGGGAGTATTCTAAGTTCTAAAATTTACAAAGTTCTATTATATAATGCAATTTAGAAGAATAATTAAGTGACAACTTTCACAACAAAGGTTTTAGATTATGATTCATAGATTATAATAACAGGATTTGATTTACCATTGCACTTACAAATATATTGTTAATAAGAAAAGTACTGTGAATTCCTTGAAATTCCTTTTAGAATTTATTAGAAAATGAAAATCACTTATTTTCATGACATTTTTTCTTTAGCACCTATTTTGATAGGTTTTAATTGGAATGATTTTTATTAAAAAAGTATCTAACATATTTGATTTCTAAAATTATTTTTGATGGATTGTTTTTTGAATTAGAATATCCAATATTTAAGATGAAAAATAAACTCGTTCACTTCGAGTATTCGATTAATCTTTACTCCGAATGTTGGATATTTGTAGCATACAAACATTGAAGAAGTAACAGAAGAATACAATAACATGTATGTGGACAAAAAAATGTTTTAAAGCGTGAGACCTATCTACATTCATCCATTGTCCAAAATTTGAACAATTAATCCAGACAAGATTAACATCTATTTGCCATAGTCAGTATCTTTTTCAAGCTCAAATTGGTCCTTTAAACACTAAGCAGGTTTTTATTTTTACTGCTTAAAGAAACTAGTTCACTGTCTATTGATGCAAAAAGTTTCAAAATAATTTGCCAAAAGTGAGTTGATATAATGCAAAAATAAAAATACGAGGCCATAAAGGAACAATGTCAATTCAGTCAGTTTTTGTCAATTAGGACATTTTGATTTAGACACTTTTATATCAATTTGGACATATTTTGTCAAATTTTTATCAAATTTTAGTCAATTTAGAAGTTTTAGTCAATTTGGACGTCAATTTTTCTTGTAAATAATTCAACGTATTTGAAATATGTTTTTAAACGTAAGAACCAATGAAAAATACAATCAAAACATACAACCGTTTTAAAGATTGAATAAGTTTTTAAATAGCAAAATAACAGACAGTCCGTTATTTTAAAATTTTAAATAGGGAATATATTCTAGGCTTCACCAGTTTAGTTCCAACATCTATCAGCATATGTGACGTGTATTTTCCTTTCATAAATGATCATTTAATCTTTCCTCACTAAAAAAGCATACCAACTGTAAAGGCTAACACCCCTTATCCCCAAATTTTGCAATTTACATCAACAGGTTTTTTATCTTTCCTTCTCAAAAATAAAAAATTATAAGACCTCAACAAATCAGTAGGAGGCTTTAAAAGTGACCATGTTTTACATGCATTCCTTATCTAAGAATGAGTGATGTGTTCCTTTAGATATTTATTATTGTCATTGATGAGTTAGGTAGGCTTAAATGACTAGTTTATGGACCTCCTACCTTAATTATTACATAATTGGTCAAGTCATGGATGGGCAAACCTCTTTTTTGGACTGAACCTCTTCATTACACTTTGTGAATATCATCTAATCTTGGAGATTTACAACTTTTCAAAAAGTGGATGAAAGAAGGATTATGAATTTTTGTCACTATCTCTCTTTCCAATAGCCTTGTATCATGTGGCATTGAAAATAAGAAGAGAGCACTATGTAAACTAAATATGTCACAATATTAAGGATTCCAAACAAGGTTTTGGTACAAGAAGATATGACTTGATAATTTGTAACTTGCTAGAAAATTGCAAAAAAGCTTATTGAATAGGTTTTTGAACTTTCAAAAAAAAATCTTCTACAATGCAAAATGAAAGTTTTTAGCAATTCCTTAACCCCTAAATGCCCAAGGCACCACATTTTGGTGCCTACAATATTTGAAGTTCAATAAAACCTAACTAAGTTGCTATTTTTAGTAATTTTTATTTTAGAATTATTCCTTTTGAAGTCTAGTTTTAACATCAAAAACCCAATTTTGAAAATTATAGATTTTAAATTTTCTATTCAAGATTTTGTGCAAGGGTGTCCATTGCAATCTTGACTTTTTTAGTGTTGAGAGCTCATGCAAATGAGCCTCAAATACACTAGATGTTGGAGAAAATTCACACTAGAAATTCCTTTTCAAAAATTGTAAAAGAGATTTGAAAATCCGTAAATGGATTGGAGTTATGTATGTTATTTCCTTTAATCTCATATTTTTTTGGTGACCAATATTTTAGATTTGACATGTGAAAAGAGGATTGAAAGACTTGAAGTTATATTTGCACTTTTAACACCCTCTTGATCAAACATTATAATCTTTCAATCCATAAGTGGTCTTGTTGTGTTTTCTATTTCTATGTGATGTCTAACAAATCTAGTTTGAATTAGTACGGTTACAATTTTAAAAAAATTGATACAACTTATCAAAATGTTGGCTTTTTGTTCAATTTTGAGCAAATTCCTAGAAGCTCAAAAAAGGCCTTGGACATTTAGGGGTTAAACCACTCTCACAAGTAGTAATCTATTCCTTGTATCCTTTCTAGACAAAGACACAATATTCCAAGCTTCAAATAAATTTGTAGTCTTCATACTAGTACCTTTCTTTTTAGTAGTATAAAATTAGAATTCAAATGTACAATCTCTAGAACTGAATTAAATAAGCACACAACGTGGACATGAGCTTTCTATGCTTTACTCATAGGAAGATCAAAATAGACCTTCTTTTCAAAGATGCCATGTTTAAACAGTTTGTTGACCTTCAAAAGCCTAGGATATGAATTATTGTTAATTCCATAAACTAATCATGAATTTTGGAGTCAACAACAAATTGAAAGTTAAACTTTTAGAGATCAATAAAATGATCAAAAATGAAGTGTTTGCAAAGAGGTGTAATTTTGGTAGCCCAAATTTGGATTATATTTTTGTATTTGTTTTGTGGAATTTTGGATGCCATCTTAATTACGGCACCAATGAATTCAGGAATAAAAAGTTTCAATTTATCATTACAATTTTAAAAGAATAGAGGAAAAATGCCATTAAACCTATAGATATTATAGCATATTCAAATTTTAATTTAGATAATGTAATTGCATAAGTAAAAGTATATTTTACCCCACTTGTACAAGTTGAGGCTAAGAATTGTACATTCAAATGATTGTGACTATATGGAATTTACTATATAGAATTTTATTGCATTGTAGTAGTTTATATTTGAATTTAGATGTTACTCTAAAGTACTTAGAATTGCACGGGTCATGAAGGTAATGTAGAAAATAATTCATACCTTTCGTTTTTTATTGTTACATTTGGATGTAATTGCTCGTAATAGAAAAATAATAATTTAAGAACAACATAACCTATTGTAATAGAATAGAAATTAATAATGAAAGTAAAGCGTTGTTTTGAACTAAAATGCAGTAAAATAATCCATTGTCATTACCACCAAAAACTAATCAAATGTGATAATTTTGCTTATTCAAATCATAAGGTAATCATATGCATAAAGTGATGCAATTTTTTTCAATTGGAGGAACGTCAATAGTGAAAATATTCATATTGAAAAAAAAAAAACAACATTAAAAAAGAAAACCCCATCTTCTTTGATATAACTTCTAATTATAATCTTATATATCATTATGATAATTCAAGATAATCCCTACACCAAAACAAGCTCTCAATCAAACAACAAGGAATAAAAAACAATGCCCATTCTTTACAACAAAAAGCAACATGTTTTCTATCAACTACCAAGAGTATGTTTACATATTTTTACCTCTGAGTTTGACCAAAAAAAAAAGATAGTGAACTTTAACCCCTAAATGCCCAAGGGTGTTTCTCGTTTTCAGAAGGTAGTTTTGAAGTTTTTGAATTGTCCTTGTAAGATCATTATTAAACATTAAAACAAAATTGTAACCATTGAATCTTGAACTTCAAGGTTTTTAGATGGCACTACCCAAAAAAAATTCAAAATTGCCTTGCGGATTTTAAGATATTTGTGATTGAATGATGATGAGTATGGAAATTTTTGTTTTTTTGGAACTGCCCGAAACTTGTAATGCAAATTGGCAACTTTTGGATACAAAATTGGGAAACAACCACTTAGGATGCTTTAGTGTTTATTGTTGTTGCTTCAAAACCAATGGCCCCTCTTCCAAATCCATGACCACAATTTCACAAATGAGCCTGCAACGCAAGTGTCAAAACACAATTGCCTAATATAAAGAAGTTTTCAGCTTCAATTACTGACCAAAAATCATTACAAATGAAAGATTTTCAACGGTGAATAGATTCTAATTTTAATAACAAAGACATTCCAAGTGAAATTAGTCCAAAAGCACTTTTAGATTTTGTTAAATGTCAAAATTTTAGAAAAAAGGCCCTTATTGCCCAAGGGAGTGCCCAAGGGAAATCTTCACCTTTTGCTCAACTTGATGCCCGTCTTTTCAATGAGGCAACTTCTCATATGCTGTGTGACACTATTCACAACACTATTCATGACAAAAAATGTATGCTTGTAGTTAACCTTTCACCAAAAACAAATGGAATAAGATATGAAGGAAGTTGAATTTGAATAGTGAAGCTAACTTTAGTACGCAAGTTATCCAAAAAAAACCACAAAATAATAAAACATGTGCCTTCAATAGGGTTTCAAAGTTTCTTGAAATTTTTTGGACACCAAAATTTGGTGCCTTGGGCATTTAGGGCTTATTTTGCCACTAAATAACAGTAAAAATATTGTTGATTCAATGAACCTAAATATTGTGTGTGTCAAGGGCAATGTTGTCAACCTGGAAGTGCCAAGCTTGACAATAGGGGTAGTCACGGCTTCTCAGAGAATGAAAAGAGAATGGAGGTTGAGAAGTTGTGGAGAGAAAGGAGGAGCCAATAGGAGCTCATTCTTCATGAAGATGCTGTGACACCCCTATTTGTGTGTTTTGGAGAATGAGAATAGAGAATGAAGAATGGTTTACTTAGAAAGGTAGCATGGTCAGCGATTGGAGGAGCAGAAATAGCTAGCATGAAAATCAATTCACGAACGGGGAAAACTCGTAAATCATGGTAAGAAGTTCACATGCTAACTCATTCTCCACTCCATTCTTCACCTCCGGAGGAGAATAATGGAACTCTAAGAAGTTTAGCACGCTAATAAAAAGGCCCACTGCGACAGCCACCAGCAACTCGGCATGTCGACATTCTCAATCTTCACACTCGGCCGCGGAAGTGCCGTGACTACACCTTATGAGGGATGGTACGCAATGCCTAGAGTAGCATTTGAGGAGATTTTTGAGCTTCACCAACCATTATCAGGCATTACATATACAACTGTTTTTTCACGTGCCTACTTACATTGGAATTTGCCTCTATTAGACATACTTTTGAAATTTTGACCAATTTTTAGTTTTTCTTTTGTAGTTTGAAAGTTTCAAGGCCGGGCCACACCAAACTAAACGGGCATTTTGTAAAAACAGGTGTCAAGGTTTACCTTTGTGTGTAAAAGTAGATTCTTTGATTTTTTGTGTTCAATTTTTTGGTTTGTTCAAAAATTGACGTTTTTGAGAAGGGAATTGATATGTGTACCACACCCTTTCAATTACTGTATCACACCCTAGAGTAAATTTTAGATTTCTACCATCAAAAACCTGAATTTCAAAATTTGGAATTCAAATTTGGACTTAGAGACCATGATTTGGACTTAGAGACCATGATTTAGTCTAGAACCACAAAAAAAGTTGCAATTCAACAACATCCAATGAGAAAGTTTAGTTAGGGAGAAAAGTGTTACTTTTGCTTTTGTTTGTAAAAAAGATAAGCTTTTTCATTGGGTGTTGTTGAATTGCAACTTTTTTTGTGGTTCTAGACTAAATCATGGTCTCTAAGTCCAAATTTGAATTTCAAATTCTCAAATTCAACTTTTTGATGGTAAAAAACTAAAATTTACTTTGGGGGTGTGGTACAATAATTGAGAGGGTGTGGTACATATCAATTCCTTTTGAGAATTCACAAACAAACACCTCAAACCTTTTGCCTAGAACAATGGAAAGTTTAAATTTAGTAGAACAGTGGATGAAACCTAAAAAAAGTGATTGTCTCCAAGTTTTTAAATTACTTCTTCATCAGTTTCAAACCGGCTGTTTTGGCCAGTGTGGCCCCAGCATCAACCGCTTTCTTTTTTTGCATTTTCACAAGCCAATTAATAGTAAGTGCAGGTTCTCCCTAGAATCTTGGCCCAGATGGACAAAAGTGGGCAATTCCACCCACCATACGACCTTTCTAGGGTTTGGTAAGACAACAGAGGACACGGCAATACAGAGAGTGACATAAAGGAGGTACCGTACAAAGTGAAAACGTGATCATAACGGCGAGCACCAGTGCACCACGTGACAACCGCCAGTAAAGAGAGGACATGCATGGCCACCCAATTCAGGACCTCGATTCGCACACCAGCCCTAGAACCGAACCCCAAGCACCCACCTACCCTACAAGCCTACTAAGGTAGTGTGCTCATAAACCGTCCATCTAAGGGCTGAAACTGAATTTTGGGAGGTGAAACTTCTTGAACTCTTTTTTAGTAAATTTTTTTTGAAAGACAAGAAGGATTGATATCCAACCTAAGTTGTTTCATAATTTTTGAAATTTTGTGGATTTAGTTATAAAATTTTGAAGTGAAAAGGCCATAGATCTCTAAAACCACCCACCTCCTCAAATGTACCTCCTCAAATGTACATAATCTGTACATTGTTGAAAGGCGATGAAAAACAGCATGTACCAGCAGAGTACACTTGGTGAGGTGAGCGATTTAGAGCCTGCGCGGAAGATGAGCAGACTACCTTACACCACGGTCACCGGTCGCCACCCCAAGGGCACTAACAGCCGAGATAGTCCGTCTCGGAAGTTATGATGGGTGAGGACCGCGAATCGTGCGTATCGTTACGCGGGTGATGGCGACCGCATTGCGACCTGCGAGTATCACGTCACATCCGTCGCTGTCCATAAATACCCGTCGGCAAAACGTCGCCTACCACGACGGCAACAGCCGCACCGATTTTAAGCTTCCGAAGCCAAGTCTGAAGTTTTCTCTGTAAAATACTGTATTGCTATTGAAACAAACGGCTATGCGAAAACAATAAGTGCGATAGATCCTCGTGCTTGTGTGCTTGTACGCTCTGCCACTGACGAATCTCTGAGCACTCCATGAACAGCTGCAACCATTGGTTCTGCAGACCCTGGTGTTATGTTCGCCAGGGGATGTTCAGGTAGTAGTACCATGAGTGCCCTGCTGCTCGTGTACCAGCGCAGACAGCAAACCAGAGGAAGAGGAATGGGGGTACACTGCAATCTGCCATTCAAACATTCCAAACCCTAAAAGATCAGGACACAACAACGGAGATGACGAATGGACGTACTTTGCTGGACCTGAACCCTAACCACAGTGCAAGATTCTCTCTGAACTGTATCTTCCCACCGAAATCCACTCAATAAGATGCAACTCCAGACTCAGAAATTGGACTCAGTGAAAATCCCCAATGGGATCTGCCAGCTAAGATGTATTCACAACACTGCGCAGACACAAGTCTGTCGCCAGGGGGTATGGTTGTATCACAAGAGTAGTGAAGTTAATAAGTACGTTGGGAGAGTTGTAGTGTGGCATTTTGCAAGGAAGGGGGGATTTGTGAGCTGTCCAGATCGTGTGGCATCCTGTGGATCAAAACTAACCGCTGTATGTATAGTGTACTACTACTCAACAGGCCATCTTCTAAAAGTACATCCCGGATTTCTACGTAATCATTACCAACCGACGTCCAAGCCCGCCGAAGAACCGCACTCGGTGGGTTCTACACAATTCTCCCTATAGCCAGTCAGGGTAAAAAAGCCATTTTCCCTTCAGCTGGCTCTCAGCGATAGGCGAGGAAACATTACCCCTGCCCCGTTATTGCTCAATAGATTGGCTGCGTAGAGTGAAAGCTCCTTCGACAGCCATGGCCAGCGACCAACGCAGACTGTCCCCTACTCCGAGCTCGCTTCGGGAACCCTAACAGGAGATTGAGCATCTGGTGGTATGTTGGGTCGTAATACTACCGCGTCACGAGATGAACCAGGCCGAGTGGATCCGACGTGTCGTTGCGGACGGGGTGGATGTTGTAAGTGTTGAGCGTCCGGTGCTGGAACCCAAATGGATCCAGGATCTGGTTATCTGCGAAGTTGAAGGCGCGTTCCATGTGTTTCAAGCACCGGTCATTAGCGTAACTGTCTTTGCCTCCGGTGCCACAAGGCTTGCATCCCACGAAATGCGTCACGAACGGCCACCGGTACCGTTCGTCGCTTCCACCTGGCGTGCCGAACTTCATCATCTCCTCGAACCGCTCCACCAGCATCACCCAGTACGCATGTAAGCAATACGAGTGCTCCAAGTACACCTTGCTCCCCCACCGCTCCCTGTCGCTGGATAAAACATACACAAGCGCGCTCTGGTCGTCGGCTTCGAAATCCGGGCGCCCCGCGAGCGACGCGGTGAGCAGCTTGCCCGCCTTGATTCGCACGGGGCCTTTGGGACCCATCTGCGCCCAGATTTCTAAGAGGTCTAGTGACCACTGACAGTTGCGGAACAGAAAGCTGCCCGTGTTGAGCCCTAACCAGCTCCTCTGGTCGAACACCTCGGCCTCCTGGCCATGCAGCACCATGTTGTAGCCTTTGTACTTGGCGACGGGGATCTCGAACGTCATGTCCGTGAAGAGCGCGTCGGCGTCCATCCACCAGATCCACTCGACCTCGGGATGCGCCAGCAGCAGCTTGCGCAACAACGGCAGCTTGGCCCAAAACCCCGCCATTTCGATGTCCAGGTGCGCCATGTTGTAGAAGATGTCGATGTCGTGCATCCGGCAGTAGTCGATCTTGTTCTTCAAGCTCTTGAGCAGCTCAAAGTTGCCCACGGGATTCTCGCACTGCTTCGGCTGCGAGCCTGTCACCAGCAGCATCCGATCCTTCCCCTGCAGGTTCACATTGGCCCCCGGGTGCCGCTTGATCCAGAGCGCGCGCTGCGCATCCCAGTTGGTGATGCGCGGGCCCAGGTGAAACGGCACGCTCGGGTCCCACTCCACGTCCGTCTCCTCCTCCACCAAATCTTCCACCAAGTCCCGAAACGCGTTCCGCTTGTCCACCCCACTGCCAATAGTCCCTCGCAGCACCAGAATCGTCACGATCCCGCACAAGATCGTAATCCTCGAGTTGTGCATCGTCTTGTGCAACGTCTTCCCCGAAAAAAACCCTGGCGTCCCCGCCGCCCCTGGCGCGCCCACTGACCCCGACGCCCCCGCCCCCGCAACCCCCACCCCCACAACATGACCCCCCTTCATCGTGGCCATCGCCTAAAACCCTAAAACCACCACCTTGGATCCCCCAGAGATCAATTACACTCGGACAACCCTTCCAACCTCACATACATGCAACAGCAAAACCACTATGCCGAGAAAGAAACCCAAAAACCACCACAAACACACAAAACGGAGCTTGCAGTAGTAGTAACACAGACGTAAACTAGCAATGAAGACGGCGATAGCCCCAAGGGTCTACTACCCAACTCTAGGTAGTCACAAATCTCGTTCAAAACTTGAAACGTGACTCCTACACGAGCAGTAGGGCACGCTTCCGGCTTGAAAATTTCCAACCACAGGCAAGCGAACCATTGAGCTTCAGTACCACAAACAATCTCTCTGTTCGAGCTTCAGTACCACAAACAATCTCTCTGTTCGAGCTTCAGTAGAGCGTCGTCAAAACACCAAACACAAACTGGTGCACGGAGAATATAGGAGCTCCACCACCGCCGCGTGGAGAGCACCTTCAGGGCTTCACAAGTGCCTGCCGCAGTAGCAGTAGCAGCAACAGGACCAAAGGTGAGGAGGAATTGAATGCAGGGCTCAACAGAAATCTATCAGGGCCAACGATAAAGGAAGGGGGTTCTGAAACAACGACGGTAATCAACTCAAAAGGGCCGGGGGTGCACGGTCTTCGGAGTGAATGCGCGCCCAGGATGGCGAACCCAAAGGGTTAAGTTATTAGTAAGATTCAGGGAGAACTTGGAAAGACTTGTGAATAACCCAAAGTTTAGTGGCCAATCTGGGAATGAGAATGTGCTGCTGCTGCTTGTTCGTCCCTGGAATGGAATGGAAAAAAGCGACGTTCGTCAACTGAATGGATGGTGAAATTTTCTACGACGATGATGATGATACTGTCCCTCCCACGGTCTCGGTGAGTCAGTTCTAAGCTCTCTGGGCCACGTTCCTGTTACATGGATTCACCATCATGTACTTCAACCCCACACTACCAAACAGAACGTCACAAATTTAACTTTTTTTTTGGGAACACTATGGGTAATCTTCTATGCTGGGTTGAAATTGTAAAACTCCAAAACAACAAACAAGTTTGGTTTGGAGTGTAAAATTATTATGTTGTTTTTAGGTTCTCTCGTTCCTATATGAAAGTCTACTTTAAAGCAATTGTCTAAAAGAGTGTCAAAATTGACACTTTTGGGTTGAGTGAAACAGGGAAATCTGAACCAGGGTTATTTGTGTCCATTGGTTTACATGTTAACCCCTAAAGCCCCAAAGTCCCCTTGGGGGACTTTTGGGATTTTGAGTAGGCTTGTGTGACCTCAAATTTTTAAATGATTTTTTGAAACTTTTTACGAGTGTGTAGGATGTATAAGGTTTGTGGGATGCAAAAAATCATGTGATAATGCCACACGGTTCACAATTTATGGGCTTTTTTTGGCCAAAAGCAATTCGAGGGGTAGCTTGGGCAAGGGACAAAATATTGACTTTGAAGGGGGAGGAGCAAGGAGGGGTTGCCACATGTTGCTCTAGTGGTCCCCGTTATTCCCCTTTCAATTCCAATTAGGAGGTTAGATTGGGCTTTGGGGGCTTCTAAATTTTAAAGTTTTTGAGGTTTTTTAACTTTTTTTTTTTTACATTTGAAGTACATGTTCATCTTCAAACACACCATTTGGATTTCCCATATCTAAAAACATGTGGTGGGAAACTTCACTCAAAAATGTCATAGTGTATTTGCAAAACTTGTCATATAGTGGCATTGCAATATTTATTAGGATGTGTTTTGTGTCTTTGATTGCCTTGAGACAAAATTACAACTTCAAAGTCTGAGGTGCAAAAAAAATCAGAAAATGTCAATCAAAGCCATTTGAAATTTTTGGGCACAATGGAAAAATAAAACTTTTTCCTTCAAATGCTCACAACTTTCAATCCGTATGGTCAAATGTCATGAAATTTTTACCACTTCCTCTTCTACAAGTGCATTACAAGATCCTATGGTTAGATTTTCAAGAGTAGCATGTTGTTGAAAATTTTGGTGAACGCAGCAATAGGGGCAGTTTGAGTGGTTTTTGGCAAAAAATGACCTTGGTAGTTTAGGGGTTAAGAAGAGACTTGTAGGTTTTAACCCCTAAAGGCCCCTTCACACTATGGCCAAATGTCAAGAGGCCGTTGATTTTCATCAATGAGATTGCAAGAAACCAAGATTTTGGCCTCTTGACCCTTCACATTAGAGGGCAAAGTTTTAAATCCCTCACCCTCCATGACATCACTCTTTTATCCAAAACAACAATCTTTCAAGAAAAGTTTGGGTCGGGCAAAAATGGAGACCCAAGCTAAGGATGAGAGGCCGTCAATTTCTTTTCATAATATGATCAAAAACTGACAATATCTTGGCCGTTAGATTTGGGAGGTCAGATGAATGTTATGACTTTAGACTTTGGGCTTGGCCTTTGGAGGCTTCACACTATGGGTGCTCAAGTTGAGAGGATATGGAAGTTCATTGGCAAGAGTTTGGCCTTTGGACTTGGCATTTAGAGGCTTCACACTGAAGGCAGCCAAAGATGTCAAAAACAATATTTTATTGCCTATTTTAGCCCATTTCTTTGGCCTCTCAACAAAGTTTGACCACTCAATCCCACAGCCTCTCAACAAAGTTTGACCACTCAATCCCACGACCTCTCAACTTGGTTGACCATAGTGTGAAGCAGCCCTAAGAGCGCAAGAGGGTGGGTAGCATGTAGATTTAGAGCTTTCAAAATAATACATACTATGTCCCAAGAAGATTTCAAAAACTATGTATTTCAACAAGTTTCTTTTTTTTCCTTTTTTCCCTTTTGTACGTAAACCTATCATTCAGAGCCTTACGCAAAAATATGGAGTATCCATTGATCAAATTAATCACATGATTGAAAACTAAACAAAAATTGCTCTTTTAGTACACTTGAATGTATTTCATCCATTTTGTGCAGCTCCTACAGTATGCATTTGTCAGCTAGCACCCTTAGGGGGTAAACTAGTGTGAAAGGAGAATTTGCTAGTAATTGTTCTTTTATCAAGGCAATATGGACACTGGTAGCAAGTGTGAGCTTTTGTATTTTATATTGAATGGACACAAAAAAAAAATTACCAACCTCCTTCTTGGAGCCTACTGTAGATTGTTAAAATTCTTGTAACAAACACGCAACATGTAATAGATGGAAATTTTAATATGCAGTGGATGGAATTGTAAGTGACAATTTAGATAGAGGAAACCTCTACAACAAGAGTAGTCCATGATAAAAATACGGTTTGCAAATACGAAGTCTTAGAAACCACGCTTGGTGTAACTACTGTAGGTTGAGAGCAGATTTGGCATAAAATAGTTTCCCAAAATATAGCCCAATTATTTTTTGAATTATTCTCCAAAAATTCTTAATGTCAAATAAAACAAAAAATTGAATTGTCTAATATTGTAGAAGTCATTAAGCCTAACTACTTCTGAAAGATCAAGGCTAATTCTAGAAGGGCTCAATCTATTACAAAATCTGTACCAAGGCCTAATTTTGGAAAGTCAAAGATACTTTAAAAGAAGTTTGATTCTACTAAAAAAAATAGTTGATTGCCATATAATAACAATTTTTTTTGAATATACCTAATCCTTAACAAATTACTAAATATGATGCCAAATTAGATTTTTCCCAAAAATAATTTAATTGGCAGTTGAGTGTCGAATCTGCTCTCAACCTACAGTAGTCAGTGTGGGATTAGTTACACCAAGTGAAAATCTTAAGACTTGGTGTACACTAGCCCCTAAAGGACCATTGTCCCTACGGGGGACAAATGGGATTTTGGGCATGTACTTATGGCTAAACTACTTTGCGTGATTTTTTGGAACTTTTATTGAAGATGGGGAATGCAAAGATCTACATGGGCGTCTAATTTTTCCTTCATTCCGACAATTATTGAAGAAGTTATGCATGAAATTTTGAAAACACGCAAGATCAGGCAGCCAAAAACTTTAGAAAAAAACATTTTTTCAAAATAAAAAACTGAAATGGGTTCTTTAGATTTATACATATGTAGGGAGCTTTAAATCATTCAATTTTGGTTTATAAGTGAAAAGTTTTAGTTTGCGGGCAGGTATGGGACTCCCATACCTCCATTCTTTTTGCCTTTGGTACTTTACTTTTTTGTGCTCTTTTTGAATTTGTTTTATTACTTCTTCTTTTTCCAGTTTGTAGTATACTAAGATTCCTTGGATTTCACCATTTGGATCAAAGTAATTCAAGTTTCTCAATTTTACATAAATCCTCCAATCTTGCCTAGTGTATTTGCAAATTTCATGGCCTTACGACATTGCAAGATTTTACAAAGTATGATTCACACCTCCAATTCATTTAAAAATTCTCCCATATTTACTTAACTTGATCTTCTACATGGGAAAAATAAACCTCAACTTTGCATAGAGCAATTTTTTTGATTTAGGGGCAATGAAAGGCTTCTGAAATTTTTGGGTAGTAGGGAAAAAAACTTTTTTTTTCACTTCAAATGTCAATATCTCACTCCTCCACATCTAAAATGAGCTGATTTTTTTCCCACAAGTACCTCCCATAGTCTAAGGCAACATCTTACTATTGGATTTCCAAAAATAATCATTTTTCCAACCTTTCTAATCATTCCCCCAAAGTGGCAGTTTTCAGTAACTTTCGCTAAAGAAAAGGCTTGGTCCTTTAGGGGTTAACCAATTTTCTACTCAATAATGACAAGAAATTGGACAAAACTAATTGGAACTAGAAAACAAAATAACAAAAACTAAGAAAAAGAGTAGTGAGATCTAAAAACACACAAAAAAGAATGGGAGTAATCATGTCATCATGTGGGACCTTTTATGCATTGCGGTTTATGAAATATTCACATATTTTTATGCAATTTTTATTAACCCCTAACCGTCCAAGAGGACAAAAATAATCCTTTCAATGCCAAAAACACACCCTGAAGGTGGAAAATATTTTTTTTTTCAATTTTTTTTCTTGAAAGTGGTTAGGGAGATGTGCCACATCACTAAATGCCAAAAATAACTGCTTTCCATGTCTCCATATTTTTTTTAAACACCAATTTGTAAAGAGATGTACAAGGTCCCTGCTGCACTTTTTGTGAGGATAGGATACACTATTGATTTTTCCTTTTTTTTAAAGAATAATATCTCTCTTGAACACATGCTACAAGCTGTTCACTGTCCATGAACAGTGCACTCTCCTCGAGCTGAGTCACGATTCAGGGTCAGTCCTTTAAGGGTTAAAATCCTTTCATTCCTTACAAGCTTGTTGTGAGGGAGAATGAAACTTAGAAAGGCGCATTTTGAACAGTGCCATTGACGGACGGATCCGTCAGTCCATGGACCAATGAGAATGGGGGGCTGGGGCGCTTTTCTTACCAACTCCCGCCAAGCAGTCTCATAATGAAATTCTGCACTGACGGTTGTTTTCAGAGAGCAAACAGACATCATAGAATACCGACCCTCTCAAGTCTCACCTGCTTCTTTGTTTGTTTTGGTTGGAAGAATCTTTCCTGAAATCTTTCCAATTTTAACCCTAAAGCATTTAGATGCCAATTTGCACAAAATCGCCTAATCCCTCTCAAAGAAACATTATAGTAAATAGTGCATTTAGGTTACTCCACATTAATTCTTTGACATTCTACACTATATAAATACTTCTTGGTGCTATAGTGATTCTCATCAATAATTATTATAAAGAACAAACTTTAAAGAGGCTTGGTAACACCAACAAAGTTATTGAAAAATGAACTAATAACGTCCAACTTGTAAACCATGTGAAATCTTAAAATCTAAAGAGTTGCATGTGCCTCCAAGTGGTCAAGCAATGAATCATGTGATAACTATCCAAGGTTAGAAAACTTAGCTACTGTAGGTTGGTAGCAGATCCGGCATAAAATAATTCCCCAAAATTTTGCCTAATTATTCTATAAATGATTCTCCAAAAGTGCCCAATGTCAAACAAATCAAAAAATTGAAATGTCAAATATTATAAAAGTCATTAAGCTTACTAACAATGGAAGGTCAAGGTTGATTCCAAGAGGGCTCAATCTATTGCAAATTGTATACCAAGGGCTAATTTTAGAAAGTGGAAGATGCTTAGAAAAAGGCTTAATTCTACTAAAAAAATTGGTTGAATGCCAAATAATAACAATTTTTTTTGAAAGTGCCAAATCTAGTTTAATTATGAAATCAGATGCCTAATTGGGTTTTTCTCAAAAATTAATTGATTTAGCAGAGACCTACCAAATTTGCTCCCAACCTACAATATTCATGCAACCTAAATGCCCTATTAGTGTAAACTTACCCATGTTTGTATGGAAGTTACTAATAATCTTAGAATTAATGGATAAACTTGCACATGTGGATGATTGTGTCCACTTTTGTGACTAGTATTCATTTAACCCCTGAAGGACCAATTGTCCCCTTGGGGGACAATGGGTTTTTGGGCATGTACTTACAACTAAACTACTTTGTGTGATTTTCTGAAACTTTTATAGACCATACCATTAGAAAAAATATGGGCCCTCAATAAGACCCTTAGTTCCCAAGCATGGGAACCTTAGGCCCATTACACCAAACTCTGCACATGTGCAATTTGAAGTGGCGCCATTGGTGCCATGTTAGACCGTATTATTTTATGAATTAAAAATCAAAAAATACAAAAAGTTTCTAAATTTTTTCTAAGACTTTTTTTTGTCTATATATATATTTTAATTAATTTTTTCTAGGAATCAGCAACGCTAGTTCTCCACATTGGGAACAAAAAATTTAAGGGCCTTATTGAGCGCTTTCATTTTTTCTAATGCTGTGCTCAAACTAAACTTCTCATAACTTTCATCCCATCAATCAAAATTGAATGAATCAAAGCTTTCCATATTCATGTAAATCTAAAGAACAAATATCATATTTGATTTTTTTTAAATGTAACTTTTGAAGAAGTTTTTGGGCTGCCCGCCTTCCCTCATTTTCTAGAAATTCATGCATAACTTCTACAGTAATGTCAAAATGAAGAAAAATTTAGATGCCCCCACGTAGACATTTGAATTCCCCATCTTTCATAAAAGTTCCAGAAAGTCACACAAATTAGTTTGGTGATAAGTACATGCCCAAAACCCCATTTGTCCACTGAGGGGACAATTGATGCTTTAACCCCTAAGCGCCCAATTGACCATTTTTTGGTCAATGCCCATTTTTTTTGGGCTGCCCGAAGCAAAACAAACTTTTTTCAAAAAATAATGTATTTTCTGTGATAGAAAATCAAGTCTACTTTCCAACTTAACTTGAATCATGTCAATCCAAGTTAAACTCCACCAAGGAGAATTTCTCAAAAATAAACTCTTCAATTTTTGCTAGTGTTGTAAAATTTACTATTTCAGGAAACTAATGATGTTCTCTCCTTTCAAAAGATCACAGTTTTGAAATTTAGGATAGAATGCCTATTTTCAACCAATCATACCAAATTTTGAAATCTTTGAGTAAAATTTGTAATTTTGGTGAATATTAAATGGTAAATGCTTCTAAATTCATTATATAACAATCCAAAACTTTTTTGAGTGTTTGACCATACAAATAATTTCTAATCATTATGATTCTTATTTTCTCTTTTGAAGCAAACTTCATCAAAGTCACAAAAGTACCATTTTATACCGCATCTATGTTTTGCCCTTACCCCCTCGGGCCTTTAGGGATTAAGGGTTAACCCCTAATTACCAAGCCCTATTTTTTGTCAAAATCACTAAAAATTGCCACTTCTAGGGGATGGGGAAGAAGGTAGATTTATTTTTATTTTTTTGGAAATCCAACCTTAGGATCTTGCCTTAGACTAGAAGAGGTATTTATAAGAAAAAATTCAAGTCATTATAGATAGAGAGGAGGGAGATATTTACATCTAAAGTGAAGGGAAAAGTTTTTTTCCTTGTTGTCTGTAAATTTTGGAAGCCTTTGACCACTCTTACTTGAAAAAAGTTGCTCTACCCAAAGTTGTGCTTTTAATTTTCCTTGTAGGAGATCAGGTTAGGTATAAGGTAGGAACACCCATAAGTGTTAGTGTCCCCATAACTGTCCCCTCTAAAATCTTGAAAAATCTATGGAAGCAAATAGATGTCATTACAAGGATGTACAACATGTGAACATGAAACCTTAGTGTTGGTTATGGGTGCAATGGCAATTTTCTCTTTAAAAATTCACAACTTATTTTTACAGTATCCAAATAATACATTCAAAAGTGCAAACTCATTATTTTTCTGTCCCTAACAGGATCCTATACTTTGCTAGATGTTTATTAATAGTCATCATGTTCAAAATCCTTAAACTAACGCTTATGGGTGTTCCTACCTTATGTGGGAGAATTTTCAAATCAGTTGCAACTATACTATGCATGGGAAAAAAATAGTAAGTAAAAAGAAGTAGAGAATGATTCAAAACACAAAATTGTTATGAATTTAATTATTGAAATGAAAAAAGGAAATCCCAATAGTTATAATGTTGTGATAAGCAATCTACTTCCTTTGGTTTAATTTTGTTTCCAAAATATTGAAAATTGAGTAAAATAAAGGATTTCAAAGTTTATTTTAGAGTAGAGAATCCATAACTACCCAAGAACAAAAAGCCCTCATAACTTTCATCGATTGAAATCGAATGATTCTAAGCTTCCCACATATAAAATTTTCTAAAGAACCAATTCAAAATTTTATTTCAAAAATACATGATTTTTAAAGAAGTTTTTAGGCTGCTCAGACGGGCAATCCTACCCAAATTTTCATAAATTCTTACCAAACTTCTTTGTCAAAAGTCAAAATGAAAAAAAAAAAAAAAAAAAAAAAAAAAAAAAAAAAAATTGCCTACATAGATCTTTGGATTCCCCACCTTCAATATAAGTTTCAAAAAATCACACAAAGTAGGTTAGTTGTAGGTACATGCCCAAAGTCCCATTTGTCCCCAAAGGGACAATGGTCCTTTAGGGGAATCCTTAAAGGAATGAGCTACTATAACACATTATATGTACGATGTTGTATAACTGGCATTTGCTACCAACAAAAAAAAAAAAAAGTTTTGGGATCTTGACTACCCCACTAGAACAACATTGATCTATATTCTAACTTCTTTGTTGATCTCAAATGTAATATAGGTGTGAATGCATTCTAAATACAAGAAAAGTACCCCGTATTGTATTGGTTGCAAAGGGTTGCTTTATCATTCAAGGATTAACCCATAAAGGACACAGCATGCCGCTGCAACCAATAGAATACTAGGTGTTTTTCTTGTATTTGGACTAGATTCACACCTTTACTACATTTGAGATCAACAAAGAAGTTGGAGAATATATCAAAGCCATTCTAGTGAGCTACTAGAGATCCCAAACTAAAACCTCTTTTTGGTAGCAAATGCCAATTATACAGCAGCATATATACTATGCCCTATGGTCCTTTAACCCCTAAAGGACCAAGGAGCCCACTTTGGGCTTTATGAGAACTTGGGCAGGCTCTATTGACTTCATAATTTGGAAATTTTTCATGAAAATTTCAGGATGGATGCTACTCATCATAATCTACATGTGAAGTTTTATTTCATGTCATTCTGATAAGTAATGCAAAAATTAGAAGGTTTTTTCAATTTCAATGTCAAGTTGGGTAGCAAAAAAAATATTCTAAATTTTTAATTTTTTAATTTATAGAATTGTATAGATTGATACCTACTCAAAAAAATTGAATCACTCAATTCCAAATAATGAGGCAAGAGTTAAAAGGAGTTTTTTTTGTGGGCAATGAAGGTAGGAAGAGGGTAGAAAAAACATATAAAATTATCTTTTACTCTCAATTTTGAAAATTTTCTAATGAAATTGAAAATTAAAGTTACCAAATGTCTATTAGAGCAATCTTACCATTGGGATTAACAATTTTCAAATTTTTCCAAAACTTATTAGCATAGTAGTTATATCTATCATTCATCAATATCTTTCACTTTACAATTTTTGTAAAATTGAATCCAATTTTTTTTTGGTTAAATTTTTTTATATATGCTTTTAACCCATTTTCCAACATATTACCAAAATTGTACAAGAAATACAACATATGTGTTTTTCTTTAAAAAGTTTGAAAAACAAAACTTCACCTTTTGAAAGGATTAAAAGAACCTACATATTGAAGTTTAGGCACATTGATCTTGCAATTGGTGGGAATATTCATTCTGAACTTTGGGGCAATGTACTTGTGCAAGTCACTCAAAGGATTCTACGATTGGATTTGTTAAAAAGTAAGTTTCAATGAAAATTTTGACCTTACTTTTTGGACTAATATTTTGAAGCAGTTTTGGGTCTCTAAACACAAATGAATTTTAGGGGTTAAGGGTTAACTGAAGGGTAAGTGTCGCTTGACCAAAGATATAAAAAATAAAAGTAAAAACAAAAAACCATACATCTCGCCCATGAAGGATGGCGTGTTTTTATTTATTTTTTATGGTGGCTCGGCTGACCTCTGTATCGGAAATTCAGGGCCCCGCAATAAGCTGAGTCAGGGACGACGTCGAAGGACCACTGGAAGTCTGGAACGATGCCTTTTGCAGAATGCATTCAGCTTCTGTTCAGTTCCCCGCCTGCAAACTTGATCATCTCCACCGGGAATCTGAATCTCCAGAAATATCTCATCATCCCTGTTCTGTTCCCAAAACCAGCAATCACGGCCTTGTATGTTTAGGGGCGGTTCACACTGCGTCTCACGCCCCCTAAATCTCTGCAAGTCCCACCTCAATGTGAGATTCCAATTTAGTTGGGTATTAAAAACAAGACAGAATATTAAAGAAAGTTATGAATATTTCATGTAAATATGTAAGTGGAATTTGGGTTGAAAGGGTTGATCCAAACTTTTGAGTAATGTCGTATCTTCTTTGGTCCCAAAACTTCTAAAAAGTGTTGTCATGTAAGCAAAATACAATAAATTAGGACAAAGGACTTGGGATATAGTGTGAAGTGTGAAGCCCCAATCAATTTGGTTTTACATAAATTGGATTCTCAAACTTCAATGGGGTGTGGAGCATAGTAGGGGTAGTCACGGCTTCTCAGAGAATGGAGATTGAGAAGTTGTGGAGAAAGAAGAGCCAATAGGTGCTTGTTTTTTGTGAAGATGCTCTGACACCCCCATTTGTGTGTTTTGGAGAGTGAGAGTGGACAATTGTTTACTTAGAGAAAGGTAGCATGGTCAATGATTGGAGGAGTAGAGAAAACTAGGATGGAAAGCAATTCACGAGCGGGGAAAACAAGTAGACCATGGTAAGAAGTTGACATGCTAACTCAGTCTCCACTCCATTCTTCACTTCCAGAGGAGAAGAATGGGACGTTGAGAAGTTTCACACACAAAGAAAAGCTAAAGCTTCAGCAGCCACTAGCGACTCGCCAACTTTGTGTTCTCATTCTCCACGGGCCCGCATGAAAATGCCGTGACTACCCCTAGTGTAAATTGCTCCTTAAAACATGAATTTTGATCAATATGGAGTTGCATGTTATATGTGGAGTGTATATGCATCACTATAATATCCAGATACACCTCATATATAACATGCAACTCCATACTGATCAAAATTCAGGTTCTAACCTCTTAACCCCTCAACACCCCGCGTATCAAAGAAAACACAGAAAATGGATCAAAGTTTTTGTTGTTGAGGCGTTGAGGGATTAACCCATAAGGGGCAAAATCTATGACATGTGATTAAATTATGAAATCTTTCAATATGTAATTACGTATGATTTATTTTGAAATTGATATTGATTTAGATATTTTATTTTATTTTTCATGAAAAAAAAATCACACATCTCTTGTCAATCACTAAAATTTCAAAATTTTAGGTTTTTCTGTGAAAAATTGCTATTATCGAATTTTTTATAACCAATAATGAAGAAAAATCACGCCAAAAACGAAAAATGCATGCGAGTTTAAAAAAGAAACAGTTCACATTGTCTATAATATAAAAAAATACACTTAGGCCAAAAAAATTGATTCAGGTAAATCTATTTTACATTCATGTATAATTATATCATATTTTGGTTTATTGGGTGTCATCAATAATCACAAAATGCGTTGTTGAGTAGATTACGTTTTTTTCGGATACGATGATTTCTTGAAGGTTTAAGTTTTACACAAAAAGTGGTGTTTCTCAATTTTCCCAAAGGATGTTGCCTCACTTAACCTCTAAAGGACCATTGTCCTTTTGGGGGACATTTGGGATTTTGGGCATGTATCTATGGTTAAACTACTTTGCATGATTTTCTAAAACTTTTATTGAAGATGGGGAATTATAGGATATGTGTGGGCATCTAATTTTTTCTTCATTCCGACATTTATTGAAGAAGTTATGCACAAATAACTGAAATACTGGGGAGAATTGGGCAAAAAAAAAATTGCAATTTTTTTAAATAAAATTTTGAAATTGGTTCCTTACATTTTTATGTATTTGGGAAGTTTTGAATCATTCAATATTGATAGATGAGATGAAAGTTATGAGAAGTTTTAGTTTGCGGGTAGGTATGGGACTCCCAAACCTCCATTCAATTTCCCCCTTGTAAAACTTGTTGCTTTACTTTTTTGAGCTCTTTGTGTATTTGTTTTTTGACTTTTTTTTGCAAGTTGTAGTAGACTAAGATTCCTTGGTTTTCACCATTTGGATTAAAGTAATTCAAGTTTCTCAATTTTACATAAATCCTCCAATTTTACCTAGTATATATGCAAATTTCATGACCTTATAGCATTGCAGGATTTTACAAAGTATGATCCACACCTCCGTTTTATTTGAAAATTTTCCCACACATACCTAACTTGGTCTTCTACATGGGAAAAATAAACCTCAACTTTGCATAGAGCAGTTTTTTTGATATAGGAGAGGTCAAAGGCTTCTGAAATTTTTGAGCAGTAGTAAAAAAAACCTTTTTTTTCACTTCAGATGTGAATATCTCACTCCACTACAACTAGAATGAGCTAATTTTTTCCCCACAAGTACCTTCCATAGTTTAAAGCAAGATCTTAGGGTTGGATTTCAAAAAAACTTTATTTCCTACATTTATATTCATTCTCCCAAAAATGACAGTTTTCAGTGATTTTCACAGAAAAAAGGGCTTCGTCCTTTACGGGTAGAAGAAATGTTCTGTGTTTAAGCAATGAGGTGCAACATGTCTTAAAAAAAAATGCGGTGAAATTTTTTAGGATTGTAGCAGCTTCTAAAATCTCATACATACGTATATTTTTTAAATATATGTGTTAATAAACGGCTATTTAAAGGAAATACATGGCAGTGCTTCTTTAACCTTTCGGAAGTTTGCTTTTTAAAGAAAGAGATGTCATACATGATTTTCAAGAATCACATTTAGAAAAAACATTCGTTGACCTTCCAATATAATACGAGTATAAGATAAATGTAGATAAATGAAAGGCATATAGAATTTGGAATGAATTGGCTAAAACAATGAGATAGTTCACATTTTATAACATGAATGCTAAATGTTTTTAATTTTTCTTTTAAATATTTTATCTTAAACATGGTTTCTTTTTAATGGAAGAAAATGGACCTTTAATAGACTATTTTTTGGTTGATGTGCTATAATATATATCCATAAGAAACTATCAATATTCAAGAATATAACTTCTTATTGCTAGCAATATCACCCATCACCATGTAGTAATTGGATGAAAGTTAACTCCAAAAATAACGAGTGTTTTTTAGAAGTAGCAATTTGCACAAAAAAGCTACTAAAAGTTTTCAAAAATGGAAGGTGAGGTGACACCACCTACACCCTTGATGTTACAAAAGTGTGAAGTCTTATTTGATTTTGTGACTAATTTGTGTCTAAAATTGTCTAAAATTGTAAACTTTTGGGAAAAATAATACTTGTAGTGAATTGAAGAGAGATTGGACACTAGATTCTCACCCTTGACAAGACTACAACATAAAAAAATGAGACTTTTTAATTTTGGATCATTATTCAAAAGAACTAAATTAATTTTGGAGGCTTGTAAGTCCAAATCACGTACTTGCATGACTTGAAACTCTTGAGATTGTGTTGCACAAGTCTGTTGAAAAGATGTGAATTTTTTTTTAGCAGGATTATACATGTTTATAATATCTATTACACATATTATAGCTCCAACAAAATTCCAAAGTTAGGATATAAAAGCAAAGCTATGTATCATGCAAATCTTGTCAAGAGAAAATCTATCGCTTATGAGGTGATACCTAAACTAGCTAGTTTGTCCTCAAGGACTTGATTTGATTATTCATTCTTCCTCACCTTTTTAAATCTACAAGCTTGTTGCAACAAACCAAGATCTCTAAGTGTGAGATAACCTAAACATGTAAAATTATAATTGCACATTATTGTTAGAGGATCCAAAACAACACTATGTCTCATATGCACGTCTTTGGTAATAAAATGTTTTAATTGTGAAACCATCTATTGGGGGAAAAATAGAAGATTTGCACAAGATGATCCAAAAATTTAGTTTTTCAAAGAGGAAACTTTAACAAGTGCACACTATTCAACCATTCAACTTGACATTTGCATCCCTAACCTCCTTTGCACACTCCAATATTGCAACAACTGTCAAATTATTTGGTCACAACATGTCTCAACCTTTTAAGACTCTTGGTTGAATAGAAGAGCAACATTTTTGCACAGGATGTTTCTAGAAGTTGATTGATAATTTGTTAAAAAGTTTGGACCGTACACATCAACTTGTCAGAGAATAATCATGATGTCGTAAAATGGAGGTGCTTCGACCTTTTGTATTTTGACAAATGTTGAGATTTTTTGCAAGGGTGTTTGTTAGGATCATGGCTGCCCATCTTCAAAAACACACAAATAAGCACCCCAAGAGTGAGAGGATCACTTTTTTTTCATTTTTGATGGCGGTTCTGGCAAATTGCTTCACTAGAAAACAAAAACTGGTCATTACCTTTGCACTTAGGTGTGCATCTATCCAAATTGAAAAACCTAAAAAAAACTCCATTATCACAACTTTTTCATTTTATATCCAAATGATCGAACGACACTTTGCAACATGTCTGGTTTGGCCTATGTGAATGAAAACCTCAAAAGGGTTCAACTTGTTTCCTACCCCCACAAAAATCCTCTTCCAGTACGGCTTTGCTTTTCCATCACAATTTGGATCGCTGTAAAATTTCCAGGCCTTGGAAGCTAGTAGTGCTAATAGTGAAACATAATACTGATTAATTCTAAACTTCACACAATCTAACAAATATTGCACCCATTAGAGTTGGCCCAAAAGTAAAAAAATGATTTGAAAGTAGTTAATGGAATAATGTACATCTACAGACGGTGCCACCCTTTCACAATCCACGCAGCCATGTCAACACCTGCAGAAACAAGCAAAACCGGCTAAAACCTCACCCTCACAATCAACAGACAAAAAACAAAACAAACTTGATTAACTCAACAAAAAAAAAGCAACGAAAAATGACTAACTCCATTCCCAAAGACAGAGTGATTCCAAAAAAGCGAAAAATGGACAGGATGCAAAGAAACTAACCATCAAAAGAGGAACACAAACGAGCAAGAGTAGTACTTCCCAGCACCATCGACTCATCTATGTGGCAGAAGAAAATATCCATCCATCAACACAGCATTCGAAGTTGAAACAAAAAAGCAGGAGTTTGATCAACAGAGACTAGAAACAATAGATTTTACCAAGGACAAAAGTGGGAAGAAAGCACTATGTTACAGAATGGTCAGAATCTCAGCCAACAGGGGAAGTGACTTGGTCCAAGTCAGTAGAACTAACTAGATGATGCTCAGCCGGTGACGGCTCGGAAGCCTTGCAGATGTAATACAAGACACTGATCATGATGGCATCAAAGAGGAACACGAAGGAGTGCATGCAGATGAGCAAAGGCGCCTCCCAGTACTTATCATACACAATGGACTTATCGGTGTTGCGGATGATGTGAAACTCGAAGAGAATGTCGAGAAGCGTGGCATTGACATTGGTGACGAGGAAGAGCAGCAGGGCCACCTCCGCTTTTCCTTTAAGCAAATGCATGCTTTGCAAGAGGGCAGGTTTGCCATGGAATCCTTCCAGGGCGGATATTACATAAGCCAGGTTGCACATGACATTCGCATATGCCAGTGCTGCTGCTAATGCCAGAACCAGAACGGTGACCGCCACGAGACTAAAACCACCGAGGAGAGTGGACGCTTTGGAGGCAAACCATAGCAATGCAGCGAATGCCGAGGCGAAGATCAAGTACACCGAGCACGTCCACATGAAGGTTTGCATGAGCAGCAGCCAGATCTTCTGCAAGATGTCTACGATTTCACCCATGTCGACTCTACGCCGCCCATACGTGGCAGCCACGACGTACGCCACGCCGGCCTTGAGCAGCGGAGAAAACAAGGCGGAGAAGGGGATGTCCACGACGTTCGACATGATCATCTCCGCCAGTCTTCGGTACCCCGCTCGATGAGAATGCTGTTTGAACCTTTGAGCTGCGGCGAATTCTACCTCGCGCACCATGTACTCCATGAATGGAAGCAGAAGGAGGATGTGTGAGAGCAGAATTGCTGAGAGTGGCACTGCGAGCGCTAACCCTAATGTGAGCAGAATGCCGTTGTGTCTTCGGAGCAGTGTTGTGGATTCTTGCATTATGTCCAACACCTGCATTGCCGGCTGATCCTCCGAGTACCCTGCCCATCGTGCACTCTCCATTCTCGCTTGCTTCTCCCGGACCGACATGTACTCAAGCAGCACTTCATCGTCGGATTCGTCCCCAGGGTTTAGGGTTTCCTCTCTCTCTTCTATCCCCGGCTCTGTCGACTCCGGGTGCCGTTCCATCGCCCTGGCTACCTCTTGATTTTTGTCCTCCGAGTCACAGCCCTAAAAGGCAAAATCGAAATCTTCCCAGCTAATCACTACCATCTCACTTGTACTAGAAGAAACGTACTCAAAGTTAACACCTCCGGTTCGACCCAATACCCACACTCAGATTCAAATTCCATCCTCAATTTCGAAAGCGTTGATCCCGACCAAGATTGTCAAACAAATCGTCGTACCAAAAGGAGTACCGATCTCGCTACTAGCGAACCAAAATGCAGAAATCTGGAGATCGAAGACGAGTGACTCCTGGATCCACGACACGGACCACCCCTGCCCAAGAAAAACCCAACCCTCGGAAACCTCGCCTCCCGATCAAAAAGATGAATCAGCACTCCAAGACAAGGGATTCACAATGTGTACATAATACAGATCGGGCAATGTGGTGGGGAATGCAACCCTAAGTTAAGAAAGAAACGCCAAACGGGAAGGGAAACGGCAGGCGTGGAGAAGGGCGTAGGCGACGAGGTGGTGGGTTTGGGAGCCCTTCACGAGGTGAACTGCGCGACGCGGAAAAACCAGCAGTGTAGCGATAATTGGGGCCGCACGCAATTAGCCCGGGACACTTCAGAAGGCTTCTTCACTGGCCATGGCTGCACTGGAGTGGACCAATGCTCCCATGTGTTGTTTCTACAGGTAGCTCAAGTGGCTAAAAAACACTGTTTAAATGTGCTAAAATCCAGGATTTGATGATATGGCATTCCCTTGTTCTGTAGCTTTAACCCCTAGAGGGCCCTTGGGCTCTAGAGATACGGTATCAAATACGGTCGCAACCAATATTCAGAAGTTTGAATTAGCTAAAAATTAAGTGTTTCTACCATACATATTAAAGGGTTAAAGGATTGTACGATGGTGGGTGCATAATTTTTTTTGGAAAGCCCTCATACGGCCACAGATAGCCGATGGGCAGTTCAAGGGTTACACACAAGCATTGCATGATTCTCGGGTAGTTAGTATACACTTGCACATTTGGTAGACCGAAACTGATCAACCACACACAAGCATTGCATGATTCTTAGGGTTAGACAGAAACTAATCAAACACACAAGCATTGCATGATTCTTAGGGCTGGACAGACAGACAGAAACTGATCAAACACACAAGCATTACATGATTCTTAGGGTTCTTGGAAGCCCTCTACAAAAAACAATCATCAATGAGGTTGACTATGTCTTGGCAAGGGTGTATTAGGGCATCATCAACCCAGAGATGGGAACTAGCTGCTTCTGTGCCTTTATCCGCTTCCTTGCCTTTCTCTGTCTGAATACCCCTGAACAGCCAATTGGCCATCTGTGGCCATATGTATAGCCGTATTTGAGTTGCTTTGAGGGTTTTCCAAAAAAAATCATGCACCCACCATCGTACAACCCTTCAATATGTATGGTTGTAACACTTAATTTTCAGCTAATTCAAATTTCTGTATATTGGTTGCGACCGTATTTGGTACCGTATCTCTAGAGCCCAAGGGCCCTTTAGGGATTAACCCCTAAAGGACCACTTGTCCCTATGGGGGACAAATGGGATTTTGGGCACGTACTTATGGCTAAACTACTTTGTGTAATTTTTTGAAACTTTTATGGAAGATGAGGAATTCAAAAATCTGCATTAGCAAAATTTTGAACCCTCCACAAGGCCCCTAAAAATCCCTTTCAAGGGGTCTCCTTAATTGTTTTAATTTGTACTTTGGGACAAAATAAATTCCTTACACCCTACTATGCCTTTGAGTACAATCATGGCTCACATTGGCATGTCCAATTTTCATTGGGTGTCACAATTACATGTACATATTATCATGGTCCTTTTTCTCTATATTAAAATCTTCAACCTAGTACTTGTGAGGGTAACATTTAGTTATGATTGTGTACAATAGTAGGAGAAAAATTAAAAAATTGTGACATGGTATTGAATTATCATTTTCTATTCATAGTTTTTGTGATGTACAATAGGAAAGTCATACAAGGTAGAGACACTTCACACAAATTCTCACATGCTTCTAATGTACCCGGCCTAGGCTCATTAAATGTTAAGAGTGACCATTTTTAAGGGCTTTGTGGAGGTCCAAATTTTTGCTAATGTGTGGGCATCTAATTTTTTCCTCATTCCAACATTTATTGAAGAAGTTAAAAATGAATTTATAAGAAGTTTAGTTTGGTGGGCAGCCCAAAAACTTCTTTAAAAATTGTACTTTAAAAAAAAAAAAATTTGAGGTTAGTTCTTTAGATTTACATATATGTGGGAAGCTTTGAATCATTCAATCCTAATTGATGAGATAAGAGTTATGAGAAGTTTTAGTTTGCGTGTAGGCATAGTTTTGAGACTTTCCACACCTACCCGCAAGCTAAAAATTCTCATAACTTTTATCCCATTGATTATAATTCAATGATTCAAAGCTTCCCACATATACATAAGTCTAAAGAACCAACCTCAAATATTTATTTTAAAATAGTACAATTTTTAAAGAAGTTTTTGGGTTACCCGCCAAATTAAGATTCTTATAAATTCATTTTTGACTTCTTCAATAAATGTTGGAATGAGGAAAAAATTAGATGCCCACATAGATCATTGAATTCCTCATCTTTCATAAAGGTTTCAAAAAATTACACAAAGTAGTTTAGCCATAAGCACATGCCCAAAATCCCATTTGTCCCCCTTAGGGACAAGTGATCCTTTAGGGGTTAAAATAAGTTTTCATGGTAAGGTAGTCAGCTCTTAAACCGTGCACCTTCTTAAATGTATCTTATACATACATGTTGATTTTCACAGTTTCAATAATGTACATGCCACGTACATTTAAGAAGGTGCATGGTTTTAGAGCCCTATGACTTTCCACTTCAAAATTTCATAATTAATTTCACAAAGCTCCAAAAATTTTGAAACAAGTTGGGTTAGATGTCAATTCCTCTTGTCTTTCAAGGAAAATTTACTAAAAGATATTTCAAGAAGTTTCACCTCCCCAAAATTTAGCTTCAGCCCTTAGATGCCCGGTTCTTGAGCCTCTTGCCTTAGTGGAAGAAGGCTTGGGATTGAAATACGAGATGCAATATTTGGGGAGAATTGACATTTAGTGTAGGGAATTGTTGTAGGCACACCCAGGGTTTGTTATATGGACACTAGGGAGGAGGGGGTAAATTTTAGATATTTATCATTAGCAAATTGAATTTGGAAAATTTGAATTCAAATTTGGATTTATAAACCTTGATTTATTATAGAGTTACAAAGGAAGTTACAATTGAACAATGCCCAATGAAAAAACTTAGTTTTTTATTACTAACAAAGGTAAATCTAAATAATTTGCTTTCTTGCTAAGTTTTCCATTAGATGTTGTTCAATTATAACTTAATTTATGGTTTTAGACTAAATCAAGATTTCTAAATTCAAATTTTCCAAATTCAACTTGTTGATGCTAAATGTCTAAAATTTACCCCTCCTTGTGTCCACATAACAAATCCCAAGTGTGCCTATATCAGTTCCCTTAGTGTATTGTGGAACTAGCATTTAAAGCATTGTTGTTTTGGCATATGCGTTTTGGAGAATTGGCATTTAGAATATTGTTAGCTGGTTTGATTTGTAGAAAATTTGATTAAAATTTGAAACTATAAGATAAGAAACTAAATAGATTTTCCAAAAAGACTAATAATAGCATATCAAAGTATAAATTTAGGACATAATTATTTGGTGCATGCCTACAAAGAATCAATTGAAAATTAAAAAAATGTTGAATTCTACTTGGTAAAATTAAAGTTTCTCCCCAAACTTTGACAAGATGTTTCCAAGAATGTTGGATTGAGGAATCGGTCTTTAATTATACAAGTTCAAACTCTTAAACTTTACTATGTATAGAATGATGCGCTTTGTTCAAGAATTCTTTTATACAAATATCTCAACACATGCACTCTTTAGATTTCATGCATTTTTTACACCACCATAGTTAAAAATAAGGTTTGCTAAATTAAGCCACATTTTTAAAGTAGTGGTGCAAAGTTTACAAATGTGTTTAGTTTTAGCAAATCTTATACCAATTTTTTATTATGACCACAAAATAAATGAATTCACAATGTTGAGTTTCGAGTTGTTAACTCATTTAGTAGTGTTTTTTTGCCCTTGAGCTACTTATGAAAGTCACATTTGAAAGCACTGCATTGCAATGGGCAAGCCTTGTTTATGCGGCTCCGTGCTAGTCCAACTAGCCAATACAATTGGGGTGCACTTTGACCACTACCCACTAGTCCCAAATGCAATTTTCATATGCAGCTGTAGTTGCTAGAAGTATTGTTGAATGTGCTAAAAAAACCAAACTTAACACTACGGTATTTGGTATATGCATTTTTTTTGTAGTTGCTAAAACATTCAAGTTTGACCATGTGGTGTTCACCTTTTTCAAAAGTAAGCTTAGCTACATACTTTGTTGTTGTAATCTTTGTATTGAATTTAGTCATATTAGTGAAAACTACTTGTGATAAACTTAGGTTGACTTGAATTTGAAGTAGTTTTTTATACTATTCTTGAGCAAAGTTACTATTCATCCTCTAGAGGAATCTTTGTTGCAAATGAAGATACATTTTTGTTTTCTACATGTTCTCCTCAGTTTTGTCCTAGTTCCACTGAATTGTGACATTATCTTTTATAATATTCTCTCCACTCTTATAACAATTTGGTGAAAATCTTCACGTGATCTCTTTATAAAGAAAGGTTTTCAAATTAGTTGAATAATGTTGTGAGTGAACCTAAAAACAAAATTAGATATACTTCCTTCTTTCTTGAAGGGTAGCTTGAATTGAGTGTTTGTTTGGTTTGGACCTCACACTAAGTCAAGAAAGACAAACATGAAAGACGCCACGATTGTACATGCAATCAACAGGGAAACTCTATAATATTTTTAGGTAGAACATCAAATTTAAAAATGCTAGGTAGTTGCAAGTGATACGAGTGTATGTTGATATGTATTTCTACAACTACGGCAGCTTTTAAAAAAGAGACAAAGGTTATTGATTTTCTAATTATCTCTTATATAGACCATTGTATAGCTAGATTATTACGTTTTAGGGAATATACTAGGTATTGAACACTATGAGCAAGATTTGAAAGCTTGTTATTTTCCAAAATTCATTTTGGTTTTGATCAAACGCTTAGAAAAGTCATGAAAGTCCAATTTATTTCAATGAAAGCCAACCAATAAAACAAAGTTATATTACAATTTATTAATAAACATATTATCGATTGACCAAACTTGGTCACTCAAAAGTTCTAAAACTAATATAATTTAGAATAGTTTTGATGGTTGATCTTTTTAGTTTCAACATTTAGGCTTTATCTTTTGAACAATGATACATTTGTAGTTCCTTTAGCTTTAGCACTCATGACTGATGATTAATTCATATAAGAGATTGCCACATAGTTATTTACTTTGTAAAAACAAGGTTGTTTATATACAATAAAATGCATGCAATTGTTGACAATGTCTAAAAAGTTTGAATTCTATACAACCATTTAGAAGGGATTATGATAGTTAGACCTTATCCTAACATTTAATTCATTAAAAATATAGAAAATGCATGGTGAGAACTTCAGATATTTTTGACAACAGTAATTGCCAATACAACAAAATATATTATACTTATGTCAAAAAGTTGACAAACTTCAATCTCCATGATTGGAATAACTCAATTTTTTTGTAATAATGCACACAAATACTACACACAAGTTATTTACACACAAGTTATTTCAAGTAGTGCAATTCAATAATGCAATATTCTTGATATTTGGGTGAATTTTAGATCCAATTCAAAAACATAGAATTAACATGCTAATTTGAAATTAGGCCATCAATTGTCTCTAACAAATCAAAACTTTGACTTAGTTGATGATCCAAATTGATGGAGAATGGAGCCAACTATAAATCAAACATTAGCCCTAATATAATGTATAATGGCCATGTGGTGTCTCCAAGTACCGTTTGTCATACTAAAGTAGACACACTGGAGCATGATCCCAATGTGGTGCATATGTACACTTTTTTGTACATTTTAGCTCTAAAATCTAAGCGGGTCATAGATAGCTTATATTCAGTGTCATAGAAAATAAGCTATCTACAATTTGCCTAGATTTTAGAGCTGAAATATGTAAAATATGCACAATACCCTTGCAAATATCTATACCCAACCCCTTTTACCACTTAGAAAACTTACTGTTTTATAGAACACATTTGAAACTTTTGCATTTTGTATCATTGATATTTGATTCTTATACAATCCTAATCAAGCATACCAAATTGTGAGTTCCAAAAATCAAAACTCTTATTTGGTGAGTTATTTTACATAAAATTCATGGTTTTATGTGATAAATTATTAAAGAAGATTGATGATGTTTTTTAAAGATTTGATTGCATGAGTATGTAGGAAACAACCATATGCACATCTTTCCTTCAAACAAAAATCTCCAAAAAAGTTTCAAAATACCTTCTACATAGATTTTCATGCTAGGGTGATCATGACCAAATTTAATGAAAAAGAAATCTCTATTTCTTATTAGATTTTGGAAAAATAAACTCATCATCATGCTCAAAGGTATAAACTTAATCATAGTATATGAGTCAAATTTTCAAAATCTAACAAGAAAATAGATATTTTATTTTTACTAAATTTGGTCATGATCACCCTAACATGAAAATCTATATAGAAGGAATTTTGAAACTTTTTGGAGACTTTTGCTTGAAAGAAAGATGTGCATATGGTTGTTTCCTACATACTTGTCCAATGAAATCTCAAAAAAGCATCACCAATCTTCTTTAATAATTCACCATGTAAAACCATGAATTTTATGTAAAATAGTTCACCAAAAATATAGTTTTGGTTTTTTGGAACTCAAAATTTGGTATGCTTGATTGAGATTGTATAGGAATCAAAGATCAATGATACAAAATACACAAATTTCAAATATGTTCTATAAAACTCTAAGTTTTCTAAGTGGTAAAAGGGGTTGGGTGTAAATATTTGCAAGAGTACTATATAGTACCCAAAAGAAAAAGTACATAACACCCTTTTATGGCATCCAAAGAAGTATGTATAACAAAGAATATAACTAACATTTTATTCTCACATTTTGAATGTGTGATCCTCATGCAATCTTGATCAAACGTATCAAATTTCAGTTACTAAAACCCAAAGTCCTATTTTTGGTAAATGGTTTTGTGTCAAAATCATGGTTTTACAAGAAGGTTGATTAATAAATAGTGGTGATGAATTTCTGAGATTTGATTGCATGGATGTGTAAGAGATATCCATACGCACATCTTCCTTTCAAATAAACGTTTCCAAAAAAATTCAAAATTCCTTGTGTAGAGATTTTAATGTTAGAGTGATTATGACCAAATTTAGTAAAATACATATTTCTTCATGAAAATTAGTTTTTGTTATTTGACTCATACATTGTGATTAAGTTTGTACCTTTAAACATGATGATATGTTTTTTTTGCCAAAAACTAATTTCCATGAAGAAATATGTATTTTACTAAACTTGGTCATAATCACTCTAACATTAAAATCTCTACACAAGGAATTTTGAATTTTTTTGGAAATGTTTATTTGAAAGGAAGATGTACGCATGGATATCTCCTACATATCCATGCAATCAAATTGCAAAAATTCATCACCATTATTTATTAATCAACTTTCTTGTAAAACCATGATTTTGACACAAAACCATTTACCAAAAATAAGATTTTAGGTTTTAGTAATTGAAATTTGATATGTTTGATCAAGATTGCATGAGGATTGCATATTTAAAATGTGAGAATGAAACGTCAGTTATATTTTTTGTTATAAATAGTTATACTTACTTCTTTGGATGCCATAAAAGGGTGCTATGTACTCTTTCTTTTGGGTACTGTACAGTAGCCTCACAAAAACATTATCTCATTTTTTTCTAGAGAAAAGAAAAAAATACGACAATATTTTTGTGAAACCACTATACATATACATATGCACCATGTTAGGACCATACTCTAGATTGGGTGTGTCTACCTTAGAATACTTCAGATCCAGCCAGGGTGAACTCACCCCTTCAACGCCCCCGCTTACATGAACAAATTGGGCCGGGAGCTTGGTTTATTGCTCTATGAGTTTGCTGGGTTAGGATGAAAAAGATTTACTTTTTCACATTCAAAATTGTGAGAGTTTGAAGATTTACCTTCACAAGATTGAATTTTTTAGAATTTTAAATTGACATTTGGATCCAAAAACCCTAATTTTGCCTAATAAGCAGGAAAACGGACAAAATCAACGAATTCCAAAAAAGAAGCTGATTTTTACTTTCGCCCATGTCTGTATACAAAGCAGAGCTTTTCCACCCCGCCTAGACCAAAAACATGAATGGGCAGTTAACCCCTCAAGGACCAAGCCCTTTTTTGGCCAAAATCACTAAAAATTGTCACTTCTAGGAAGTTTAGAAAAAAGGGATTTTGTGTTTTGATTTTGGGAAATCCAATCATAGGATCTTGTTCCAAATTAGAAGAGGTACTTGTGGGGAAAAAATCAGCTCATTCCAAATGGAGAGGAGTGAGATATTTACATCTAAAGTGAAAAAAAAAGTTTTTTTTCATATTGCCCAAAAATTTCAGAAGCCTTTTACCACTCTTATAACAAAAAAATTGCTCTACCCAAAGTTGCGCTTTTATTTTTTCCATGTAGGAGATCACGTTAGGTATCTGTGGGAGAATTTTCAAATCAATTGGAACTACACAACACATGGAAAAAAATAGTAAGTAAAAAGAAGTAGAGAATGAGTCAAATCACTAAATTGTTCAAAATTTAATTATAGAAACAAAAAAAGCTAATCCCAATGGTGATATTGTTGTGATGAACAATCTACTTCATTTAATTCTATTTTTCTTCCAAAATATTGAAAATTGAGTAAAATAAAGGACTTCAAAGTTTATTTTAGAGTAGAGATTCCATAACTGCCCGCAAACAAAAACTCCTCATAACTTTCATGTCAGTGATTGAAATTGAATGATTCAAAGCTTCTTGTGAATAAAAAAATCTTAAGAACCAAATTTCAAATTTGTATTTTGAAAAAAAGTTATTTTTAAAGAAGTTTTTGGGCTGCCCAAACGGGCAGTCCTCCCCAAGTTTTCATAAATTCTTGCATAACTTCTTCATCAAATGTCGGAATGAAGAAAAAATTAGATGCCCACATAGATCTTTGAATTCCCCACCTTCTATAAAAGTTTCAAAAAATCACACAAAGTAATTTTGCCATAGGTACATGCCCAAAGTCCATCCTGTCCCCCGAAGGGACAATGGTCCTTTAAGGGTTAACAAAGCCCAGCCCCATTCATCTAGGCAGGGGCAATGGGATGAGTACACCTCGGCCTTCACATACCGGTAAAACTAGAAAATGACATCCTCAAAGCGTATGAAAGCACAAGTGCATGTAAGGTAGACACACCCATACCCGACCTTTTAACAGGGCCTCTCCAATTCCGACCATATGTACCCATAGTGGACATTTCAGAACTGAAATGTACACCATGGATACATTGATGGTTGGCCAAGGGGAGGGGTCGGATTTGGGTGTGTCTAAGGTAGGGACATCCAATGGCATGAGTGTCCCTAATGGCGCTCATATGTGCGTGAGGTTTAGATTTATGACCACATATCTAGGCTCTCTGTAGATGGCTTATCCTCTAAGATTTAGACGATAAGCCATGTACAGAGGGCTTAGATTTGTGGTTAGAAATCTAAACCTGACACACGTGTGAGCGCCATTAGGGACACTCACGCCATTGGGTGTCCCTACCTTACCTTAGAGTTGTGGCGATGCCGTCAATACCAAGTCTCCACCAGTAATCCTAAATATGATTTTCACTTTGAGCTCAAGTGGCTAAAAATACTGCTAAAAAGCTAACATTTTCAAATTTAACAGTGTCAACTCCACAAGTTTTTTTAGCTGCATAACTCATTTTTGTTGGCAAACCTGCTAAATTTAGCCAGTTTAAAGATCGCTGGTCTCCACAACTACGACCACAGCAGTTCTTTCCACTAAGTTACAACAAAAAACAGAGCCGATTATCACTACCAAAATTCTCGGGGGGGGGGGGGGGGGGGGGGGGGTGAACATAATCAGAGCGTTGCAGGCTTGCAGCGGCAGTGAACCCTTGCTTGCTTCTGCTGTTGTTGTGATGACATGTTCTGTCACCGCATAAGAACTAAAAAAAGGGCTTCCCACGTATTCTAGTAGTTGCAACGTTTCTGGTGTGTTTCGATGTTGGGAATGCCAATGAAAGTGTACTGTTCTTTTGGGGTTCGCAAAGAGGTTTTCTCATGATTGGGTAGGTATTGCAGCATCACATAATATAGTAGAACATGTGTGCAAAGTATGACTTTAATAGAGCACAACAATTTTCTCACCAGCAGGGTTTAACTTCGATGGAGCGGGTTGAAAGGCTCTCCTTCAATCTTGGCTACGCTGCTGGAGGCAGTAAAAGATTTCGTATTGGTATGCTCTTTACGGAGGCGTTGGCCGTGCTGTAGAAGTCGTTGTGTGTTGTGTCAAATTGCAGGCATGATACAGTGATGCAGGAAATTTGAGCGGATGGAACAGTCAAAGACTTAAACTGAGACGGTTTCTAGGCTTCAGTTTATTCTGATGCTCAGGGAGTGTAAGATCCGGCTGGGAGCAAAGTGTACAGTACAAGTCCAGGATGGATTTTTTCCAAGTTAGTGACCGTTGAGAAATAGCTTGGCACTGAGAAAATTGTTCTCCCATAGAGAAGACGAGCACAGACATTACTGCGACGGTTGATCACATATTCATTCAAGGATGGCACGCTCCACTAAGACAGTTCATCTGTAAACGCGCAAATCCATCGACTCATGACAGATCAAAGACACAGATAAACGATTAGATGTCGGGCTGCAGTGTTCCACAAGCAAGGAAGCTTCAATTCGCATTAAAATCTTTGCAACGCCAGATCGTATGAAGGTTCTAAAATTAGGTCAACAAAATTTATACAACATGTGAAGACCGACTTCAGTAGTCGGCTAACAGTAAAGTGAGTTTCGTCGCTCGCTTCTGAAGCAAAAGACAAAGAAAAAAGTTTAATCTGAAACTAAGCAACTGTCACACTATGAAGGAGATATCTACGGAAGAAAATTTGTGGTACGGCATTACCGCGCATCCGGAAATTCAAATCTAAGCGCGCTCTCCTCTAATCCGGCGAGCCAACTGAATATCCTTCGGCATAATCGTGACACGCTTCGCATGAATGGCGCACAGATTGGTGTCCTCAAACAGACCGACCAAATACGCCTCCGACGCTTCCTGCAACGCCAACACGGCCGAGCTCTGAAACCGCAAGTCCGTCTTGAAGTCCTGCGCGATCTCACGAACCAGGCGCTGGAATGGCAACTTTCGGATCAACAGCTCCGTCGACTTCTGGTACTTGCGAATCTCCCGAAGCGCCACAGTCCCCGGCCTGTACCGATGCGGCTTCTTCACTCCTCCCGTGGCTGGTGCGGACTTGCGCGCCGCCTTGGTCGCCAGCTGCTTGCGAGGCGCCTTGCCTCCCGTGGACTTGCGAGCGGTTTGCTTGGTACGAGCCATTGCTACACCTCAAATTTCTCAACCGGAACAGGGCTACTGCACAAAAATTGCTATAATACCGAAACAGAGCTACTGCACTAAAATTGCAATGCAAACTGGATCTGCTGAAATCTAATTGCGATGTGAAACTAGGAGCGGTGGACAAACAGAGATTTGAACGAGAGAGAGGAAGAAAGGAGCGGGAGAGAGAGAGTGAGTATGAAGATTTTGCGAGCAAGGTTATATGGTTTGAAAGCCACAAAGCTCCAGGCAACGGCGGGAGATTGAAAAAAATGGCGGGACTTCCCGCCTCTCCGTCTCCGCCCCGCTCTGGATGATTTCTGTTCAACGGTCCCACCGAGGTGAGGGTTTCTGTTTCGAACGACGAAAGTTGTCCATCATCCATCTGTTTTCCTTTTATCATCGACAACACTTCACATGAGGTGCATTGAATATTCCGTTTAGGTTGCCCCACATTAATTTCTTTACATTCTTCACTATATAAATTTGCTGCTCCTATAATAATTTTCATCAATGATTATTATAATAAACAAACTCTGAAAGGTTTAGCAATAAAGGTACAAAAAAAAAAAAAACTACATTTAAGTTGTGAATCATGTGAAATCTAAGTATTTAGAGAGTTGCATGTGCTTCCAAGTGGTCAAGTGATGAGTCATGAGGTAACTGTTTAGGGTAAGGCAACCTAGTTGTCAAGGCAATCTAAATGCAATATTTAGAGTAGAGTTTTCACCGTATCCAAATTGTTCAAGAGTATCATCAATGCACCACTTTGAACGACACACTAAGTATAGTAGTATCTTTTGATTGGTGTAAAAGTAGAAATTGTGATAATTACCAAGTGGAAGTGCATATTATACTTTTTGCATGAAAACTTATTGTGTCATTTTCATGGATTTTCTATAAGGATTTATCATGACACATTCTTTTTTATGCTTTCGCTTGATTTCAATGAATTCTATCTTGGTTGTTAAATTTCCAAATCAAAGTAGAGTGAGAAGCCAAATATTAATAATATTATGAATTTTTGATTTTAAAACTTCATATCTTTTTATCTATTTTATCAATACATATGAAAGTACAACAATTGTTTGATAACCCTCTTGCTTCTTGAACCACATAATCTTGCTAACAAATTATGCATATTGACAAAAAAAATTGTAACATCATTACATTGTTGTCCTTTTTCTCTTAGTAATGGATATTTTTTATCTTTGTCAATGCAAAAGAATACAATCTTTTATTGCTTTGTTTTGCAACTTAGTGTGTGTGTTTAGTGTGTAGATTGCTTTAAGAAAGAAGAGGTCTCTAATTCAAATCTGAAAGCAATTATAAAAAAAAGTTGAAGCAAAATTTCAATATCTTTAATAAAAAAATTCAGCTAATTTGTTTCCCAAAAAACATAATTCCAATGTTATATCTATTGATATAATTTTAAATTATGCTCTTGTAGTCATTCAAAAGTCAAAAGGTGGTTATCCAACAAAGATATCCAAAGTAATAATTTGACTAACAAACCGGTAAGTTTATCCCTTCATGAGTTGCATGTATAGTAAAAAAGGTGACTTGTCAGCTCCATAGTAGTGGGATTGCAAATGTCCATCCAAGTATCATGAGACATGAGTTACGGAAGTTTGCTATGGTGATTTGCAAGAAGATAAAAAAGCCTCAATTTCAAGACCGCCACAAAAGACTGTAGTTTGAATTTGCAAAAAGTATAAAGTTTGGAAGGTTGAAGATTGAGAGCTAGTAATATGGAGTGAACTAAAATAACAATAAAATTTTCTAGAAGGAACTTAATAATTTTGGGGAAGTTCCACAACCAAAGGTGTTGAATACATGACCAAAATTGATTGTTGTCTCAATGCCGAGCTATATATGAAGATCCTCAATGACAAGTTTATAGCTACACTTGAATATTACAGGTACAAAAGAGAGAATGTTGTCTTCTATTAAAACAATGATCCAAAGCATACGTCAAATTGGCAAAGAATTGATTTAAAAAAAACAAAATCAACATCTTAGAATGGCTTTTATAGTCCCCAACTTGAATCCAATAGAATATTTGTGGGGAGAATTGAAAAAAAGATTAAATTTGTATAAGAAAGAGCCAAAGAACATATTCAACATATAAAAACATGTAAGGTAGGAACACTCATAACCGTGAGTGTACCCCTGGTCGTGACCTACATCTAACACAAGCTGTCAGTCATTTGAAATTAATAAATTTGGTGGTTATGGGAACTTAAGTGATGGTTTTGGGTGACAAAGTGATGGTTATTAGTGACAAAGTGATGGTTGGAGGTGACTTGCATGACAGTTTTGAGAACCCCATTATGTTGTTTTTAGCATCTCCTACTCACGGCCATGGATTTTCAGTGATTTTGGACTTTGAAAAATCTTTATGATCAAATGCTTACAATTGGGACTTTGAAATTGATCCCAATATTTTTTATTCCTTCTTGCTAATCTAGTAATATTATTTTCAAGCTTGTTTGATCAAGGTATATACCTTATAATGCTTAAACTTAGGCTTATGGTTGTTCCTACCTTACAACCTTACAAGAGACATGGAATAATATTCTAGCAAAAACATGCTTGGCACTAAAAGAGAGCATACCTAGTAGAATGTATGCAATGTTGAAAGCAAAAGAGGATATACTAAGTATTAATAAAGTAATGAAGTCAAAATTTTAAAACGGGAAGCAATAGAGTAGCAATGTAGTGATGTTACAAATTTTTTTTGTCAATATGCATGATTTGTTAGCAAAATTATATGATGTAATAATAGGCAAGAGGATTATTTACACAATGGTTGTAGTTTCATATAGATTGGTAAAGTGGGCTTCAAAGTCAAAGGTTTAAAACATTGTTACCGTTATGCTTCTCACTGTATGTTCTTTTAGATACGATATGATATTACCACTTTTGAATCAAGCATGTTGCAAACACATCTAATTGCACAACTTCAATGTATCAAGTTGTTAACAGATCACATGCAAGAACAAATTGAGCAGATTCAGAAGTCCATTTGTACCCAAACCAATGTCTTTAAAACGGATGGAGTGTAAACTGAAAGAGTTGTACTCCTTGGTAATGCAATATGCATTGACTTCAACCAGTCGTGATTCACGACCACAAGATCAACAATTTGTTGACTACTTTAACCGATAAGAAATTGAAACATTCTATCTCACTATTGATCTACTTTCAAACGATCATAATGGGTGTCAAGGGTGTCAAAAATCATTCCTTCATGCATTGATTTCGCAGACGGTACTGAGATTATTCAAGTTCGGGGTTGTAAACCAATAATCAGAACTATAAAGTGGTTGTTGTCATGGATGATTGAATTTTCTGTTTTTGGCAATGTTTTCTTCGTATCCAGTCCAGGATGAGCTTAATCGCCTCCCCATTGCCCGAAAAAATCCTACAACACAAGATGGCGAGGTATTAGTGCCAACTGAACTTCGTGTAAGAGCTCCAATCACAAATCATAGCCAAAAGTGGGAAAGAAACTAAACCAGATGGAGTCCTGAGAACATAAACTTCACAAATTTATCTAGTTTGTCTATCCAATCACCTGTTTTGAGTTCGATACACCTTCAAGCGTTTCTCTTCCGAGTAACTAGACTCTCTAGTAGCAGCACTGGCCTCCTTGACGCCAACGCTCACCACTTCACAGGGTCTCTTGTACTCTTTAACTAATATATCCACCATCGCTTCCTACAACAATCACGAATTGAGCTTGAATTGTATCCCAGATGGTAGTCATCATCGGACTCTACTAGCCACGAATTTATATACAATTCCAAAATGCACTAATATATGTGTCTCAGGAGAAGTAGATAGAAACATAATTCACTTACTTTTCTAAAGAACAGTCTGCTATATAATATATTGCAATCGAATAGGATAATTGGTAGGTTTTAACCCCGATATTGTTCAAAAGATTGCAACCTAATTCTCGGCACCAAAATCACCTTGCGTATTTAACAGAAAAGAAGAACATTGTATGATACTCACAAGAGGCTGGGTGGCATCAACCCAGTTGAACAACTGCTCGCTTCGACCTTTATTTCGAAACCATGTTAATTGCCTTTTGACATAATTCCTGCATCCAATGGAGCCACGATTCAGAGACTGGCAGCTTGTTGAACACGACCAGAGGCGTCAAATATTGAGTAATTCAGAAGCACTTGACTTATTGCACACAGCTTTGAAATAAAACAGTAGAGACCTGGAGGCTCGTTGAAATGCTTCTAAGAAAACTAAGAACCGTTCCTCTGTGGTGACGCCATCCAATTCATCACACTCCATCAAAAACTCCATCGCCTGCGTTACTCCAGGTAACAATCAGCAGACCGCAACACAAAAGGAGGTACGGTTTATTTTAATTCCTGCTATTATGAGAATAATGCAATGAACCCTCACGCTAATGTTGGTTTCGACACTCCAATTGGTGTAAAACTGTACTGAGTAGCATATATTACCAAAAAAACATCAATCCATAAGGTTTATTCTTATAATTCTAATTCTAATATATACTATTATGATTTACATTTATCTTTTTTCACCTTTTCAACAATGAACTGTACTAATTCCAGTATGAATGATTCTATAAACATTTTGTCAACTCCATTGAAGCCTGCCTTGAATAATATGAATCCTCGTGTTAGAGCAACGTCACTGAATTTCAAAATTATTGTGAGATTTCGTAAATAGAGTAGTGTACAGAAAATTAAAAAATTGGTAAACTTGATTGATTTTCACATGTCACGAAAGAAACAAGGGATAGCATTTGTAATATTTTCTTAAGCTTAACCTCGGGTGCAAAGCGTACCTGTTGATATCCAATGGATTTCGTAGCTGAATTAGTATTGGGCTGGAGGCCAGAATCCAGCAATGACGACGCTTCCTCCAGCAGGCCCTCTGAAAGTAGAATAACCAATTTCTCAGACAGATAACATCAAAGATGAGAATTCAATAGAGAAAGACTCTGAGAAAGCCAGCTATCATAAATGCTAATAGCAGCAACAAATGCTTCTGAAACGACCGAATATAAACAAATATAAGTCAACGACTACGGAAAAACATACCTTGGACCATCTGCTCACACCGGTGATCAATCATTCGGTAAAGATCTGGTCGAGGTTGGTAAAGAAAGTAACACTGAAAATCATAATCCCATTGTGCATCCTCGATCACATTGCCTTGATCATCATGCTTTAACTTGGAAAACGCACTGCGAGGTTGACCCGATGTCTGCAGCACAATCACAAAAGCATGCGTAAAAACGCCAGCCGCATTATCAATGATGTCGACTTCAATTATATACGACTTGGCATAATAACTGTTCGGGTTGCTCTATTAAATTTTAGACAACTCAAACCAAGAAATTAAAGAGTTCTCAAGTCTCGAGAGAATGTCTGAGCAAGATTATTCAAATCGATAAAATACACTATAGTACCTTAATAATCTCAAGAGCCCGGCGAATTCTGTACCAGTCATTTCGAACCAAGCTTGGACCAGTGGTCAGATCACCAGCATCCGCCAGCATGCGCAAACCAGCATCCCATCCTCCCCCTTCACTAATTAATCGGTTCACCTCTTCCTCAACTGCTGCAAATATTTCCTTTGTAGGTTTGGGAGCTCCTAACTTTCCGTTCATGTACCTGTACCAGCAAGTGTACAGGTGCCTCTCTGTTATTACGTAAAGAAATGTGCACCAAGGACTGTGACTCTGAACTCATAGGAAAAAACAAATAGAGAACAAACACTTTCTGAATATCTCTTGATTTGTTGTAAAAGCATAATATGACAAAAGCACCAAATCTCAGGCAATAAGTTCAAAAACACCCAATTACAAAAATCAAAACTAGAATTAAATAAGTTTTTTTGCGGCCCCTCGCTCTATCACATAAAATCCTTAGAACCGCACGCTCTCTCTCACAAGGAACATAAGCATATACCTACAATGACATACGAACCTCCAAAGTTAGCAAGTTCGAGTAGCTTACCAGCGCAAATACATGCCAGTTCCTCCGACAACAATGGGCACAGACCCTTTCGCCAGAACCAGGTCCGTGGCTGCCCTAGCATCATCGTAGAAATATCCAGCGGTATAGTCTGCAACCTTAAGTCGACTGCTACCATTCAGATATTGCAAAAACCACTAAAATTGAACGTACAAAACAAAATGCAGTGGCATTCAGTTACGAGATAACATAATATAAATGGTTAATGCGATCTCCGGTAGTCTCGTAAGGAATTGTTCCACAGAGCACATCCATTGTGTTACAAGCATATAGTGAACAGGAGATGACCATAATTATACTGTGCAAGACCTGTGCTGAATACTTGAAAAAGCATAACACAAATACGAGGAAGAAAAAAAGAAAGCAATAAGGACACGACCTTATTGCAGAGTAACAAACCTTGAGAAGGATCGAGAACGTCAATAAGATGATGCGGAATTCCCTACATAACAGAAGAAGAGCCGGATGAGGACAACAATAGCGCCTACTGGCAAAGCCTCTTAGAATTCCTCAAGGTTGCTCTAATCAGCATAGATTGCATAGTAGCTTGCAATGTATAACAAGCCAATACACGAATAAAACGAAACATATCGGCCTGCTTGTGCTGAACACGTCCAAAGTTAAAACTTCGAAAAATTACCTCGCGTTCATGTCCCGGCGTCTTGGCGCTCCCAACATCCAGAGTCCTGTAGACCTGCAACATGAGAATGTTTGCTTACATATACCAGTCCATAAAGAGCCATCGCGTTAAAGCAACACATTCTAACTTGCATGGCCCGTACACTAGCAAACTGTGACTGACAAAAAAGCTCATGAGGGCACTTTAGAGCTACAACCACGCGATGACTGCTAAAAGCATTCCAGTTGAATCCAATCACATTCTCCTCTCATCTTTAAACCCTGAACCCTAAATCATGTGAATGCAGTTCGTTTGTCCAACAATTGTTAGCTCGACAAAGTTCTCAAAGTCCAAGGTATTTCAAACTGCAATATACCATGCGGTCCGCCTGGCACTGTCGAGGTACAATCGAGGTACAATCAGAACAAAGAGCCTCACATCATGAAATTGGCTGAGCTGGAAGTTTACACAAACGGCCAGGGTTATTATGTGCATTTCCCTGGCTAAAAAAATGAAAATTCACATATTGACAGTATTAAACTCGACCGACACTTGCACAATTAACCCCTGAAGGGCCCTTGGGCTTACCAAATACGGTCGCAACCAATACTCACAAGTCTGAATCAGCCGGAAATTAAGTGTTACAACCATACATATTGAAGGTTGTATGATGGTGGGTGCATAATTTTTTTTGGAAATCCCTCAGAGCAGCTCAAATACATCTGTATATACGGCCGTACATACGGCCGCAAAGGGCCTTCGGGCCGTTCAGGGGTTACATAGGAAGTGAACATTGCAATGTCGCCACAATAGTCGTACACATCGGCAAGGAATTCGCAGCCACGTCAGCATAAAACCTCATTTCTAGACTCAGAATGTAACAAAGAAGTAAGTTAGGACCAGTGCAAGAAGAAGAGGAATTATCGTGCACCTGAACCGAGTCGGCGCTAATAATCTCGCCACCAAGGCGAGCAGCGAGCGCCAGCGCCAGACGAGTCTTGCCAACTCCAGTCGGTCCAGCAATAATCACGACCCTTCCCCTTCGAAATTTCACATCTTCATCCCCGGACGACAATGGCGACTCCTCCATCGACACTACCGTCTCTTCTACTGCCGGAATTGTCTCACCGAAACACGTCGTAGATCTCCAATCCGACACAGTACGCGTATTGTGTACAGAGGTGCTGAATCCAGTTCGGGAAAACAGGACGGGAATCCTCGAAGAATCTCCAAACGGCGTCGAATTCCACCGGAAGTTGAAAAATGTCGGTAGAGTAATGTGCGAAGAGACGCTATAGAAGAGCCTCAGCCCGCCAGTGCAAGTGCACAGGCACGCCGGAGCTGCACGTTGCGACCACATGAAACCCTAAAATCCTAAAACCCTAATTTTTAAAGCAGACGCTAATTTTCAACTCCGGCTCTCGAGTCATTCGAACTCTTTCTATAAATCGTCGGCATTTGTTTAGTATCCAGTAGATTCTAGGCCAGTGCAAGTGCACAGGCAGGCCGGAGCTGCACGTTGCGACCACATGAAACCCTAAAACCTAAAATCCTAATTTTCAAAGCAGACGCTAATTTTCAACTCCGGCTCTCTCGAGTCATTCGAACTCTTTCTGTAAATCTTCGGGGTTTGTTTAGGATCCAGTAGATTCTAGAGATGCTTCGGGCAACAAGCAAGAATGTGGCAAAGTATACAAGGAATCGCTGATTTTGAATCCTTGCGCTGACGATGCATGCCAAGCACGTGAAGGAAGCTTTGCCTTCTACCGAGCAGTGCTTTCTTCGAGAGGCGGGTCGTAGCCAGAGGGCTCTCTTCAATAAGGGCTCAATTACCACGAAAACTAAAAATCATACTACTAAAATCACAAGGACCTCTGTAATATCACATCTTGTTGTCCTCTGTAATATCAGAACTGCCTTTTTGTAACATCACAACTTCCCATTTGTAATATCACAGGGATTGGAGATGTTAGTTATGGGGGAGAAGTTACTTGAAGGGACAATTAAGCCAAAGTGTCTACTTACCACTTTAGATATAAAGTTTTTTTGAATTAAACACTTATCAAATAATTACAAGTATAATTTTTTGTGGATACATACCACATTAAGACTTTAAAAAACTATATGACCATTGATTATATCATCAATTTGTACAAGAGCTTAATTAACCTCCAAAGAACCATAGCATCAAAGGTGGTATTCACAAGGAGTCGGAAACCCCAATTATAATTACTTGATCAATTATTAAGTGATTGTATCACTAAAGATTATACTACCATATCAACTAGTGGAATATGGAAATCTTATTGATTAATGATTTTAAAAATTAGATATTGAGTTTATTAATGATTTTAAAAATTAGATATTGAGTTTATTAATGATTTTAAAAATTAGATATTGAGTTTATTAATGATTTTAAAAATTAGATATTGAGTTTATTAATGATTTCAAGTACTAGATGATCAAAACAAGAACACACTACATATATGAATTATAATGATCATCATTGCCAAAATCCTTATCAACTAGTAATATACAATATTTTTTGAATTATATAACTCATGCAAAAAAAACAATGCATAACAAATCTATGTAAAGTACTCCTTAGCCAACAAACCATGTGATATTTTAAATATATTATTTTGAACAATGCATATGCTTATTGCAAATCAAATATTCAAAACTACAATTTTTCAAGTTTTTATAAAATTATTCCAATTAATTATAAAGATTATGTTTCACATGTTTTGTGTAAAAGTAAAAAGCCATGGATATTATATAATCTCAACCACAAAAACAAAACTATACATCATACAAGGATGACAAGAGTCTCAAAACATATTCATGGTACAAAAGCAAGACTAGACGAAGGAAGAACCTTGACTTTCATGAAATATGTTAAAACATCCAAAAACCATATATTTTAAATCACATTTTACAATGCTCAAACAAAAATTGTGTAACTTTAATAAACTGTACTAGATTGCCAAAAACCAAATTCCAAAATAATCCTCTACAACCAAAAGAACAACAACTTTTTTTGGTTTGTCACAAAATTCATTAAATCAAGCAAACCCATAAATCAAAATTGATTTTAGAATGCAAGAACAAATTTTACTACAAAGTCAAAAACCAAATTACACAATTATGTATGTTTTACAATGTAGAAAATTGAATTTGGATCTCTTGAAATACATTAAGCCATCCAAAATCAAGTTTTGCAATGCAACAAAAATCCAAAGTTTCCACCATATAAACTCATTCATAATAGTAATAAAAAATAAACAATTAGTGGATTAAAATGATACTCAAGATCCAAACAAGAACTTTCTTGGAGAAATGATCACTTTGTGCAAGTAATAATGAACTTCCATGATAGTCAAAGAATTGGAAAACTAAAAAACAACAAACAAGTATGCAATGCAAGGGGCTAACTTTTATACTACATTAAAATAGGTCACGGTGATTGAATGTTGGGGAAATTACAAATTTGGGCACATTTTCAAGACTCCTTTACTAAAGTTTACTTATTTTAGGCTTGATTTGGAAAGGCCTCTTAGTATTTTGGAAGTTAGCCAACATTAGTTTGATGTGTCTAAATCAACCAACATTCAAATCAAAATTTCACAAAAATTCAGTTTCTTTTTTGAAACTATGCCTCTCTATCTCTGATATTTTTGATTTTGTGCCCCTATTTGTAATTTCCCCTTAAATTTTACTAACTTTATAAAATCAAATCCCTAACATTTTTATGTTTTTTGCACAAAATGTGCTAGAACATCATTTCCAATTTAATCATTTTTCAACACTTCCATGCATGGCTTTGTAACTCCTTTGTTGTTTTCAAAATTCCTCAATTTTGACGCAACATGGAATTTGGCCCCAACTCTAGAGTGGCAATCAAAAGTTCGGGATTTGTACAATAGTGAGGTAGGTGCACCCATGGGCATGACGTCCCCACAGGCGTCACTGACAAAGTCAGCGTAGTTATGGGTACCAAAGTGATAGTTATGGGTGATAAAGTGATGGTTGTAGGTCACTCCATGACAATTTTGAGTACCCATCTCACTATTTATCAACCACAAGCCTTGTTTTTAGCATCTCTTACACATGGTTCCTACAATTTTAGTGATTTTGGACTTTGAAAAATCTTTGTGAATAAATGCTTGCATTTGGAAACTTGAAATTGATGCCAATATTTTTGGTTTCCATTTCCTAACATACGGTATTTTTTTCAAAGTTAGTCAATTGTTTTACCTACTCCAAAACCCTTATTTTCACGCTTATGGGTGTGCCTACCTTACTACTACCTGTTGCACCATGATTTTTTTTAACGGTGACCGTGAGGGAGGAAGTATTAAGGTAGGAGGCTCTAATTTGGCTCAGGCTCTAAAATGGATCACCTTCTCAAATGTGTTATTCAGTTTGTACATGTTGTTTTTCATAAGCCTCAACAATATACGTTTGAGGAAGTGCACCATTTGAGAGCCATATGTTATTTCAACTTCAACATTGTATAACTAATTTCACAAAACTCCAAAAAATATGAAACAACTTGAATCAGATGCCAATTTCTCTTGTCTTTGAAGGAATATTAACTGACAAATATTTCAAGAAGTTTCACCTACCCAAAATTCAATTTCAACCCTTAATGATCCATTCATGAGCCTCCTACCTTATTACTGGGAGCTGAAGGCAGGCTGTGATGGCAGTAGCTGCTGAAGCGAAGGGCAGGGCAGGCCAGGGCAGGCCAGGGCAGTCGCTAGACCTTTCACATCCGGGACTTTGATCCCACAAGTGCATGTCCACTTCAGGAAAATCAGAAAATCACAAGTCAGCGACGGAGGTGCCCTTTCAAGCTCCCGGATTGGTCGCCTCGTAGAAGGCACCAACCCCGAGACCGCAGGACACGGCGCTGCCTAACGCAGGAACTTAACCCTTAACCCCGGAGCGCAGAGTTATTTTTGGATTTAGGAGAAAATGGGGTTTATGTATACTACAGCTTGAAAAATTACAAAAATTACATTCAGAAAAAATGACCGTAGGATTTGAAAAAGGATTATTTTCTCTGCTGATGGGATCAAGCATGATTATTTTCACCATACAAGTTAATAGAAATAATGAGATAAAGTTGTGGGCCCCAACAACAGGATCCTATTGTTGGGGCGCTTAAGGGTTAACCCTTAGCCCTTGAGCACCTAGAGTTGAAACGGGAGTCACAATCCTTCTTAGGGTCATTGCAGTCAAGGTGCCCCAAGGGAACAAAAATTGAAATCCGGTTAAATTCACCATAGGAATTGATGGAGGACCTGGGGTTACATCTTCTCTAATTTTGGGCGAGGCTTTCCACTGCAGACTTTCTGAAACTATAATGGTCAACTCCGCGTTGAAAATGTATGGGAGGGCAAAAATTTCAAAGTCCAGCGACTTCGAAGCCGATTGTGGACGGTTCCTTTGGAATGAAGGGCTGAGATTTTGGGTGGGCTTTGGGCGGAAGGGGCTTTGTGCGCTTGCCAAATTTGGGGCCCATATGACACTAGCGTGGCCTACAATGGACGCCCTCAGTGTGGGTTTGAGACGAATTTTTAGGATGCATGAACTGGCTGGCTTGTACGGTGATCGCTGACATGGTGTGCAAGTGTAGGTCGCCTCTCGCTCCAAGGTTGACAAGTTGGATCTTGCGTGCTGTGGGCCCGATGCCAACGGTATGGCACTGGCTCCCCCCGGTCATCCCGGTTGCCCCTGCCCAACAAAGTTCACTCAAAACTAAAGGTGCCTTGCTTGACCAATCCAAATCCAAATACGTGCAACCTATAACACCAAGCCTAAACTCAATTACGCATAGTACCCCCACTTTGCTACCCCTCCGTGCAAAAATATGAGCAATACAAGCCGATCTACCAGTTGCATGATCCATATTTCAATTACGAGCGACATGAATATGTCTATAGGGCACTTAGGGGTTAAGGTAAGTACACCCATAAGCATTAGTGTCCCCATAACCGTCACCTCTGAAATCTTGAAAAATCTGTGGAAGTGAATAGATGTAATGACAAGGATGTACAACATGTGAACATGAAATCTTGAAAGTGGTTATGGATGCAATGGCAGTTTGCTCTTTAAAAATTCACAACTTATTCTCACAATATCCAAATAATACATTTGAAAGTGCAAATTGATTATTTTTCTATTTCTAATAGGATCTTATAATTTGCTAGTTGTTTATTGATACTCATCATGGTTAAAACCCTTAGTTTGACGCTTACGGGTGTACATACCTTAACCCCTAAAGGACTAAGCCATTTTTTTAGTGAAAATCACTCAAAACTGCCACTTTTGGGGGGTTAGTAAGAAGGTAAAATCCAACTGTAGGATCTTGCCCTATATTGGATTAGGTACTTGTGGAAAAAAATCAGCTCATTCCAGATGGACATGAGTGAGATATTTACATCTAAAGTGAAAAGAAAAGTTTTTTCATGCTGCCCCAAAATTCAGAAGCCTTTGACCATTCTTACATGAAAATAAGTGCTCTATGCAACTTTGCGCTTTATTTTTCCCATGTAGGAGATCAAGTTAGGTATGTGTGGGAGAAATTTCAAATCAATTGGAACTACACAACACATGAGAAAAATCAGTAAGTAAAAAGAAGTAGAGAATGAGTCAAATCACTAAATTGTTAAGAATTTAATTATGAAAATGAAAATTGCAAATCCTAATGGTCGATATGTTGTGATAAACAATCTACTTCCTTTGGTTTAATTTTTTTCCAAAATAATGAAAATGGAGTAAAATAAAGGACTTCGAAGTTTATTTTAGAGTAGAGAATCCATAACTGCCCGCAAAACAAAACTCCTCCTAACTTTGATCTCATTGATTGAAATTGAATGATTCAAAGCTTCTCACTTGCAAAAAAATCTAAAGAACCAATTTCAATTTTCAATTTTTTTTTTAAAATTTAAAGAAGTTTTTGGGCTGCCCGGTCGAGCAATCCTCCCCAAATTTTCATAAATTCATGCATAACTTCTTCATCAAATGTCAAAATGAAGAAAAAATTAGATGCCCACATAGATCTTTGAATTTCCCACCTTCCACAAAAGTTTCAAAAAATCACACAAAGTAGCTTATCCAAAGGTACATGCCCGAACTCCCACCTATCCCCTGAAGGGACAACAGTCCTTTAGGGGTTAAGCGCCTACGGGTATACCCGCAAATACACTGGCCTATTGTATTCATCGGGGATGATTTTTGTCCCCGTGGGCGTTTAAGGGTTAACCTCTAAGCGCTCAATTGACCATTTTCAGGTCATTGCCCGTTTTTCGCGGGCTACTTGAGATGAGATTTTTTTTAATTTTTAATTTTTTTGAATAATTAATCAAGTCTACTTTCCAACCCAACTTGAATCATGTCAATCCAAGTTAAACTCCATCAAGGAGAATTTTTCAAAAACAAACACTTCAATATTTGCTAGTGTTATAAAATTTACTATTTTGGGAAACTAATGATGTTCTCTCCTTTGGAAAAATTGTATTTTTTAAATTTTTGGTTGAATATCTATTTTTAACCAATCACACCAAATTTTAAAATCTATGAGTAAAATTTGTAATTTTGGTGAATATTAAATGGTAAATGCTTATAAATTCATAAAACAAAAATCCAAAACTTATCTTGAATGTGTGACTATATGAATAATTACTAAACATCATGATTCTTGTTTTTTCTTCTGAAGTAAACTTCATCAAAGCTCCACAAGTATTATTTTATGATGCATTTATGTTTTGCCCTTACCCCCTTGGGCGTTTAGGGGTTAACCGGTAGATTAGCACCAACTTAATACGTCCCATTGTGCGCACTAGGGAGCCTTGTCACTTGCCAGATGCACATGGGGAATGCTATTTTGTGAGCGTGGATTCGTGAGCCGTAAGCCATGAGCCTTCTATGAAAATACTCAATTTCACCTATAACTGTACATAAAAATTGATTCCCGTTCACCAAATCTTGGCTCACCCGCTCAAAAGCACACCATTTTATGCTCAAGACATAGTGTTGTCCATCTTTCATTTGAAAGGAGCTCATTTTGCCTCTCTTCAACTAAATGCTTGTGCAATCTTAACCCCTAAACGCCCAAGGGGGTAAGGGCAAAACATAAATGCATCATAAAATAATACTTATGTAACTTTGATGAAGTTTGCTTCAAAAGAGAAAATCAGAATCATGGTGTTTAGAAAGTATCCATATAGTCAAACATTCAAGATAAGTTTTGGATTTTTGTTTTATGAATTTATAAGCATTTATCATTTAATATTCACCAAAATTACAAATTTTGTTCATAGATTTTAAAATTTGGTGTGATTGGTTAAAAATAAACATTCTACCAAAAACTTCAAAAATGCAATTTTTTCAAAAGAGATAACACTAGCAAATATTGAAGTGTTTGTCTTTGAAAAATTCTCCTTGATGGAGTTTAACTTGGATTGACATGATTCAAGTTGGGTTGGAAAGTAGACTTGAGATTATCTATTAAAAAAAATTAAAACTTAATATATTTTTTTCATCTCAAGCAGCCCGCAAAAAATAGGCAGCAACCAAAAGATGGTCGATTGAGCGCTTGAGAGTTAAAGACATTGCAATTTTTAAAATATAGTACTCTTTTTAATTGTCTTCTAAAGGTTGTCAATGGTTGAACTCAACCTCATATTCATCAGGGCTCAATCATCTCATGAGCCAAAAACAAAAACTAAGAAATTAAAAATCATATTTAAACTCATATTTATTCAACCTCGACAAAATTTTGGAATGTTTTTCACTTTTTCCGATAAATAGTGATAAAGCTTTTGATGAGGACTTTAAGCAAAGTTACGGAATATATTAATGTAGAGAAGGAATATTTGATTTGCATAAATTGATGAAAATAATATTTTGGAAGAATTAAAACTAATTGGTAATAATTTCAAAAGTGTATTCACCATCTTTTCACTTTTGAAATTAGGATCCAATCTCAAAACGATTTATGGAATTATTGGTACAGAAACTTAGCTTCATTCATAATTCATTTTAACAAAATCAAACAAGAGAAAAAATCAAAGTGTATTTTAAAGTACATTCACTTGATTGATTTCATATAAAATAATTTTCAAATATTTCAACTCATGCATCATTCACATAATTTTCATTGGATTTTAGAAAATAAAAATTTCCTTAAGTATAGTTGTTTCAAGTATTAAAAGACAAACATGATATTTATAGAGTCATTCAAATAAATCAAACCATAGCAAGGTCTTTTGTTTCCAAAATACTACAAGATGAGCTTGTTTAAAAGTATTTTGTTCCACCAAATCAGGCATTGTATTTATTTTGAATTTGATTAAATAATTGACTTAAATAACTACATTCAAATTAAAAATTCCAATTGACCTACTTTAATAAAAGCTCGTTGTTAAATCCAACCATTGCAAAATTGCATTAGCATAACTTATTTTAAAAGTGCATGTCAAGTGAGAGTCTTTTGCTTGTTTTCATTGTACAAAATAATTATTTGCAATCTTTTGTGCTCATTGTATGCCCAATTTGAAAGGTTATTATGTTGACAACTGTGCAATTTCAAAAAACAAAAAATCTTTTTAACAATTCATGCAAAGGTTGGACACACCCTTCAAAATACCTTCCAATTTTAGACGAGGAATTTGTGCCTCAGGGACTGAACTATTGCACATGTATGTGTTTGTGGAGCCATGATGAAAACTTTCAGTTTCTTTTACAAAGAAGGATAAAGGTAATAATCTATCCCCTATTTTGAAGTTGGTAAGTTGTATCCTCCTTTGTAATTATAGACCATTATCAAGATTTCTAAATCCAAATGTGAATTCAAAATTCCCTAACTTAAGGTAGAAACACCCATTCTTGCTTGGTCCCCAATTCCACACCCTACTTTTGATGCTTTTACCACACACCTTTGAACCCATATTGGAGCAGTGAACACTCCTTGCACAAGCAAATCTTGCCACATGTCAGTTGTTGAGGTGCTTTGAGACGGTTGGGATTGGGATCATCAAGTGCCATTATAGGAACACATTCAAGCAGTTGCAAGGGTAGTCTAGAGTCGTTAATAGGGACCGACCTATGAGCTGTAATTTTGTCCTTTAATATAAAATAATCTACAATACTTTTTCTCACAAAATTACTTTCCATGATAGCTTATTGAAAGGCTAACCCTACAAATATTTTTTATGAATTTTCTGAAACCTTCAGGTGCCTCAAACCCTTAAATAGTCAGGTATGGGTGTGCCTACCTTAGTTGATGATAAATATCTACACTATCATGCTTTTTAACAAGTGAAAAGCCAATCAGATCTTTTCCACCCTAGGACTACCTGTGCAGTAAACCGAGCCAAGCCCGAGCCTGAACTCCGGAATCTCCAGAAACAAACAGGCCCCTGCACATTTCCGTTCCGAACGAGTATTCCCAACCAGAATCCACGGAGCAGGGACGTTGCGCAGATCCGAGGGCCCTGCTCGCTCCTGAGCGAAGCGAGTTTTCAGCGAACTCGATGCCACAAAGTGACGGGACTGGGGGAGTAGTGGCGCCGATGGGGCGGATCGGACGGTGGAGCACCAATCGCGTAACAGAATCGGACGACGACGAGAGAGGTAGCCAGAATGCAAGCTTCCGCTTCCCTAATGCGGGGACAACACCTCGGGAGTCAGGAGGGCGGTGGGCCGTACGATCGGGGATCGGGCGGTGGGCAGAGGCGGGCCTTAGGGCAGGGGAGGGGAGGCTGCGAGGAGTGTGGGCTTGCTTTGCCAGCAGGCGAAGGCAGCGTGATGCTGCGAATGCTGCCCCCGCCCCAGCCACCATAGTTGTACGAGGGAGTGGCCAAAATCCCTTTTTTTTGTTGCCTCACACTTCCCGACTGGGCTGCGGAGGCACCCTCGCCCTTGCTGTTGCTCTTCCCTTCCTTTCTGTTCTAGTTTCTCGGCGCTTTTCTCTTCCATTTCTCGGTTTTTTTCTCGCTTGCGGCTTCGTTTTTTTATTCTCTTCCGGTCGGGTGCGGTCTCGGTAAGCGTACGAGGAAGATTGCTGTCAGAAAGGAGCGGCCGAAGAACGTGGCTTGCCAGGTGAGTGCGCGATTTGCGCCACTGGTAGTTGACTGAATCCCGAACTCTTCGTTTTTCGACTCCCTGTGCCCTAACTCTCTACTTGTTCGTGGCGATTAAGTGGATGGTTTTAAATTTGATCACATGAGACTGAGGTTTACGGAAGTGGAGTGAGTGCGGCGGACTGGAGTTTAGATTTTAGCGTATTGGGACTCTGGGAGCTAAGCAAAAATTTCGCCTGTGTTAGTGGTTTGTAGTTTCCCATTTAATCAGGTGAACAAATTTGAAAGCTGTGCGAAGATGCTCCCAGCCTCGGTCTTTTGTTCCAGGAGTTGCATGCAGTTAGTAGAACTGTGATCTATCAGTAGGAACTGCATAATGCCGTGGATTTCATGCTTATATTCGGATCTGAAAATCTGAGGCTGAGAGAGGTTCGAATCGAGGCTTGAAGAAAAGGTCAAAGTGGGTAGCTTTATTCACTTCTGGTTTACCTGCATTCGAGTCGTGAAAAATCTTGCGAAGTAGAATGTCTTCACAAGCTTGGCCTTGCTTTTTAGTGAAATGGTTCATGGCATATAGCGTTACTGGCCATATTTATGTATAGGTGATCAGCGATTCACGTCACTTTCTGGGCAGCTCAGCTTACGTCAATAGAATCAGACCTATTGGTAGGGATTTTGGCATGAAGACTTTGTAGCAAAATGGCAGAGTTTCAGTGCGAACAAATGTTAAGCGATGTGTACAGGAATCTATATTAGCTCAGGCGTAAACATTTTGTGATTGCTTTGGAGAGCGTGAGTGGGTTGAGTTCATATGCTAGCACTGACCTTGGCATCCATATATTCACTTGTAGAGGGATGATTCCATATGGGATGTCTGTCGTTCCTTTTACAGGTTGACCTAACACTCTGAGATGTTTGCAGAGGTTCGAGGTGCTTAGTTCGAGGTTCTCGTTTTGAAATGGAGGAGTTTATGGGCACCGCAGATCGCTTCTAACAAGACCTCGGCCCTCTAGAAAAATTGGGGGCCCCGAGTGTTGTAGGCGGCATTTAGATTGCGAGCGAGTGAGCGAGCCAGACAAGGTGGACGGGAAATGGTTGTATTCTGCGGTGGGGGTGCGGAGATGTGAATCGTGGAATGGCGACAGAGAGCCCTGTTAGGATGATGCCAGGAGGGATGAGAGGGAACATGGGAGGTTTGGGAGATGGCATGAGGGCCGAGGTCAGCACCTCCCAGGCATTGGAAGGAGTGACGGAGCTGGGTCGGCTTCTGAAAGGGCGAACCCGGTTCGATAACATTCTGAATTCTGGACATGTGCCGCAGCGAAGCGGCAGCGCTCCTCCCAGCGTGGAGGGGTCGCTGGCGGCGATGGGTGGGCTATTTGACATGCCCACGAGCCCGAAGAGCGGACGCAGCGCCAACTCGCAGTCGGGCGAGGAGGACGTTTTGGATGCGGAAGAAGCGCAGCGCGCGGATCCCAAGTATTTGGTTTATTATTACAGCAATATCAACTTGAATCCGAGGCTTCCTCCACCGTTGATATCGTGGAACAATTACCGACTGGCGCAGAGATTGCAGTCCGGAATGGGAGCCGGCGGGTACGGGGACAAGAAGAAACTGCGATCCATGGACGACAGCAGCAGCAGGTCGTTGTTCTCGAGCCAGCCGGTGCTGCCTACTCACAGGGAAGAGCCGGAGGTTCCGGAGGAGGACAACTCACCCATGGGTGCCCTGGCCAGGACGGTGTCCAGTGACTGGGCAGAGCGAACAGATAGTTTTACGGGTCTGTCTTCCGGACTTGGGCCCCGTCCCAAGAGCCTGGTGGATCTCATCCAGGTACGTGGAGATATCTATGCCGTTGCTCTTTATTCAATGCGTTCGAAACTTCGGATGATGGACCCGATGTCTTCGGTTGTTGGATTTCTGACCAGAATTTTATCGACCGGTTTGCTTATGGCACCTTAGATTGTGTTTATTAAGGGAAATGGTGGTGTATTCTGGCGAACGCAATCTAAGTTTTGATCGAGTGTAATTGTGTGTTAAGTCGTTTCCAGCAGCGTGGAAATCGTAGCTGAGTAGTTGCAACTTTTGATGCTTGACAGGAGGATTTCCCCCGAACACCCTCGCCTGTGTATCACCTGTCGAGGTCGTCAAGCAGAACCGCAAATGATGAGGGCGAGGCGGCGACTGCAGTATTGGACTTGCAATTGGCCCATCTGCGGGAGTTGGCCTCTGGAGAGTCAATTGCCGGCGCTGGCGGCATGGGATCCCGGTCTACGACTCCTATTCCTGGAGTCTCGAATCTGCACCAGTCGTCGGGACCGGCAGCGCCCGTGCCAAGAATCCCAACACCCGAGATTTCTTTTATCAATAATGCCCGTTCTGCGAGTCCACGTTTAGCTAATCTGAGCGCAGTTTCAGGTACAGCCTTTTCTGCGTATCATTCCTTCAGTTTTTACAAGTATATGCGTCGTTAGTGGATGCAAATGGAAATATGACATGCTCGTGTGATGTTTAGATGGCTGTGTAGCTAAAATTTAATCAAATGTCTTGCCTGGACCTTAAGATTGGCATTCTCAGATGCGTTGGTTTGATGGCTGCTTCAGGGTTTTCAGGAGGAAAAATGTCTTTCCAGAGCTCTGATACAAGAAGCGCGGGGCTGGGACGGGCGGGAAGTGCGAGTGCTGCAGATTTGGCTCATGCACTTCAGATGAACAGGTCAGCCAATGCAAGCAATGCGGACCTGGTATCAGTCATGCAAGGGCTGAGTATGTCAGACATGCAGGGATCCACCAATGCAGCGGATTTGCTACAGCAACAGCAGCAGCAGCAGCAACAACAACTGCAGCAACAGCAGGAGCAACAACAGGCGCGGCTTCAGCAACAACAGCAGCAGCAACGGCAGCAGCAACAACAGCAGCAGCGGGCTCAAGTAGCCGCTCAGGCTCAGGCTCAAGCTCAGGCACAGGCAGCCCAGGTGAGTTGCATTGATCTTCACTTCAATAAAGGCTGTTCGTTTGAGGTGTACGACGTGGGCGTTGGTGTTGTACCCGTGTATCGGAGTTGAAGGTGGGCACAGAGTGGTGTATAACAAAGATTGGCCGTGTGGTGGGTCTCAGGCCTTGGCATATTCTCAGGCTTTACAACAGCAGCAGTTGTATTCGGGTGTGGACTCTGGATACCGTGGGCAGCCCAAGTTCGGCGTGCCGGGCATGACGAACCCGCAAGGTCAAGCAGCCGGGCTCCAACCCAACATGCAGGGCAGCACAACGCCTGCGAACATGTACGCGGCGGCAGCTGCTGCGATGTACATGGCACAGCAGAATCCGTATTATGCGAACATGAACTCTGCAGCTGTGTATGGTCCGCAGTATGGGCTGGGCGGTTACCCCGTGAACCCTGCGATGCTTGCTCCCATGATGGCCGGGTATCCACCCCCGGTGTTCGATCCGGCGACCGCGGCTGCTCTTGCGAGCATGGGGGTGAGAGGCGGCGTGCCCGGTTCTCCTGCACAAGCTGCCGTGGACATGCAGAATCTCTACAAGTTCTCGGGACAAGCACCGCCCCAGATGCACGATCCTGTTTACATGCAGTACGTGCGAGCGGCGGAGGAGGCGCGTGCAGCGGCATTGGACCCGTCACTGCTGAGGAACTACATGGGGGGAGGTCACGTGGACATGGTGGAGCTTCAGAAGAATCAGCTGAGCGCCATGCTGGGTTACAGTGCAGAGCAGAAGTCTCAGTTTGCAAGGGCAGGGTCCATGGGGATTCCGATTGCGAACCAGAAGAGCGGTTCGGCTAGCCCAGGGTATTATGGCAGTCCTCCCGGAGTGGGTATGGTGCCGTTCAACAACTCGCCTCTGACGAGCCCCGTGCTGCCCGGGTCCCCGGTGGGCACAGGAAGTTATGCGATGAGGCGTGACGAGCGCAATATTCGACTGTCCTCTGCATCCAGGACGGGTTCTGGAAACATGGGGGCTGGTGGTGGCACTGCCTATGCAGGGTGGCAAGGACAGAAGACGAGCGAGGCAACGGAGGAGGCTCGGGGCTCTTCGTTGTTGGAGGAGTTTAAGAACAGCAAAACTAGGAGATTCGAGCTGTTTGACATCGTGGGGCACGTGGTGGAGTTCAGGTATGGCCGGTTCACATCGCATGTGCCGTGGGTGTCGGTTTGAGGTGTCACCGCGGTGGTGAGACAAGGACGGGGAGCTCGACGGTCGAGAATTCCAGCAGAGGAGTTGGGTAAAAGGAACGATTTGATTTGCTTAGGATGTGATGGACAATGATAGAGTTGGTTGTGTTGGGCTGCAGTGCCGATCAGCACGGGAGCAGGTTCATCCAGCAAAAACTGGAAACCGCAACTCCAGAGGACAAGAACATGGTTTTTCAGGAAGTGCTTCCTCGAGCGTTGACGCTGATGACGGATGTTTTCGGCAATTATGTCATACAAAAGGTAGGAGGAGTTGGTGGATACTGTTGGGAGATTGGAGGCATTGCATGTGTTTTGGATCCATACATCTCTTGGATGGATCCGCTTCCCCTGGGGAGCAGTGGCCGATTGCTTTGAGAGCCAAGGCCCCATGTTGTTCTGTTGGTGGCGAATGCTGGATGATTGACTTTTTTGTTGTTGTTGGGGCAGTTCTTCGAGCATGGGACTCAGCAGCAGCGAAGGGAGCTGGCAAGTCAGCTGGTGGGGCATGTGCTGGTGCTGAGCCTGCAGATGTACGGGTGCAGGGTGATTCAAAAGGTAAGGCCTTTGGGCGCACTGTGAAGGGTCTGATGGACGACGAGTGTGGCGAGCTCAGATTGGTTTGAGCAGTCGTTGCGGAGAAGCAAGTGATGGCTCCTTCGGTTGGAATGGAGCATGGGGTGAAGCATGGAACGAAGGGGGTGGCTTGTTTTGAGTGTCGGACAGGCGTAATTGATGCGTGTTTGTGGGTCCTCGGCAGGCGCTGGAGGTGGTGGACGTGGATCAACAAACTCAGTTGGTGTCGGAGTTGGACGGGCACGTGATGCGATGCGTTCGAGATCAAAACGGAAACCACGTGATCCAGAAGTGCATCGAGTGCGTGCCTCCGGACAAAATCTATTTCATAATCTCGGCGTTTTACAATCAGGTGGTGACGCTTTCCACGCATCCGTACGGATGCCGAGTCATACAGGTAAAGCGTCGTGCCGGCGAGGCTCAATCATTGACTTCCTTAGGGAATTTTTTGGCGTGTGTTGGCGTCGCGTTTGTGGCGGTTCCTTTTGGAGGCTTCATGTGGTTCGCATTGCTCATTTGGGAATGCGTTGTTTGTTTGGGGATTCTGGTTGATTCAGAGGGTTCTGGAGCACTGCACCGACGAGCAGAAGCAGAAGGGAATCATGGAGGAGATTTTACGTTCCACGTGTGCACTTGCCCAAGATCAGTATGGCAACTACGTCGTACAGGTCAGTTTCATGGTGCCTGTGTGAGTTTCCAGTCGCCTCGTGGGCTGTGCAGAGGAAGGTTTGGGCTCCTAATTGTCGAAACCCTGGAGGGGCAGCTGATTTTGAGCTGGAGTCGATGAAACGGTGTTTTTTGCGTGGGCGTTATGGTATTGTTGGAATACGCAGATTGTGACCATGGTTTGTAATGGGGAGTTATGTCATCGGTGGTTGTCGCGACTACGGTGGCGTTTGGAGTTGTGATTGTGACAAGTTCAAGGCAGTATCAACCAGAGTCACTTGTGTGGCGTGTATTTGCTGACGATTTGAATGTGGCTGGTGCTCCATGACAATTCAGCATGTGCTGGAGCACGGACGAGATGATGAGAGAAGCGAGATCATAAAGAAGCTGGCGGGCCAAATTGTACAAATGAGTCAGCACAAGTTCGCCTCAAACGTGGTGGAGAAGTGCTTGGAATATGGTGGCCCAGTAGAGCGGCAGATTTTGATCGACGAAATGCTTGGCCTCACCGACGAAAACGAGCCACTGCAGGTACGAGAGAAAGTCAATTGAGAGTACTTTGCCGAATCATGTCGGCACTGCATGATTTATTTGCCAGACCGTGAAGAATGGATGAAAAAAATGGGCGTAGTCTTTCGGTCTTGTGCAGCATGGTTTCTGGCTGGAACGATGCATGGAATGGCAGGGTTTGGTTCGAGGGAACAGTTTTTGCTTGGAGGACTCACACCTGTTTCACCAATTGACGTTTCTCGACCCTATCGTCCTGTCTCAGGCGCTGTGTGTTATGACTGCAATCTGGTTGATATTATGGCTATGCAAGATGCTTACGAGGAGATGGTTCGGGGTCGTTTGTTTTGCAGGCCATGATGAAAGATCAATTTGCAAACTACGTTGTCCAGAAGGTGCTGGAGACATGTGACGAGTCACAGCGTGAACTATTGCTCGGTCGTATTCGGGTGCACCTGCATGCGTTGAAGAAGTACACGTATGGCAAGCACATCGTTGCGCGTGTGGAGAAGCTGGTCGCTGCTGGAGGTGAGTATTCTGTTGTCCTTGGTAGGCAGGCGATTATGTAGAGCAAGCACGGTACGAAGTGCTAGGGAATGGTTTGATGAAACCTCGTGCCGTCATGAACAGCCCATGCAAGTCAATTAGTAGGTAAGATGCGTTGTTGTAACCCGGAACCTGCTGAGATGTGAGGCTTACTGGAGTTGTGTTTGTGTGCAGAGAGACGGAGTGCTGCCTACATGGCACATAATTTGGCTACCACTTGAAGTGCCGACGGAGATCCTGGACGATGCTGGCTTTTCTAAGAAGCGGAAGGGTGTGGTGTCGCACCGTTCTCCGGAGGGCTTGAAGTGATGGCTTCCTGTGGGCTTCTGTCACAGAGGAGGCTGTTGCATGTTGAGTTGAGTGCGGGCAAGCAGGACGTGGAAGAGCAGCGCTCCGGTGAGCAGTAAATAGTGTAATAGTCTAGGGTTGTATTCATTGTGTGTTTGAAGGTCGGGGGAGGTGCAGGGTGAGTAAGCATTGCAGATGGTGCTGACATATATCTTTGTGTGGACGGCTGTTGGTAGTCAGTGTATGTATAAGTACTAGGTCTATATATTTGGAGGTGAGAGCGCCGGGAGAAATGTTGGCGTTGTGTGCTTTTGGATCCACCCTTTGTCTCTCTCTCTCCCTGGTAGTGTGATTTCAGGTCAGGCAGTTGGGACACGGAATAGTGTGAATGGGTAAGTAAGTAGTAGCAACGTTAGTGTGTGAAAAAGAGAAGGAAAGGGTCGAGGCAGGAGTTAGCTGTAACGGGCGTGTACAAAGAGCAAGTGTCCTTCGTTCCGAAAGTGTACAGACTGACATGTGTAGGTCTTGTGGCAAGACGTTGGTTTTGAAGGATCGGAAGGGGAGGGGTTGTTGTTGTAGGATTCTGTCCTTTCTTGCTAGTGCTGCTACCGAAGGTTAGTTCTTGTGCAGCTATTGCGCCAGGGCCCTTTGTGATGTAAATAGGGCGCCCTTGAATTTGCAAGGGCCAGCTGGCAATGTCTTAATTCTTTTATCCTCGTGCGTGCAAGGTGGGAAGTTGTCCGGTATTGTGGGCAGTCTTGTGAATACTCTGCTTTTTGTGTTCTCAATGAGTACCATGCTGTTTTCAGATGTCATGGTGTTTAGCATTTCTATTGAAGTAGATGATCAATCTCCTATCGGTTGTACATAGCCTGCCGATTGGTTGAGCGATTTTCTTGCTTGAATGTGCTTCTGATTTTAGGTTGATTACAACAGATTGATAGAAGTAGCGTTATTTTGTTTGTGATCTCATTGGATGGTGGGCTTGAGTCTTGTATTATTCAAATATGGTTTTTTCAACTAATGATTATGAGTCTAAGTGAAATATTATCTCTGAAAAGTGACAAATGTTGTATGAACAGTGAAATACTAAATTTTGAACATAAAATTTGTATGATTATTTAATAGAACTTCAAGAAAGCTGAAAGTAAATTTCCGTTAGGATGTCATAGACTCAAATCTTTGAGATGATATACACAAAGTACTCAAAATTTGGCTCACCTCAGCATGTCAAACACAATTTTGATTGTTCATGACATGATACAGTCTCACATTGATCTAAGGTAGTCTGCTCATAAACCGTCCAGGCTTTAAAACCGCCCACCTTCTCAAACCGCCCACCTTCTCAAATGTTCAAGGAGTATACATTTGAGGAGGTGGGCGGTTTTAGAGACCTATGACTTTTTCACTTCATACCTAATTCCACAAAGCTCCAAAAAATATGAAATAACTTGGTTAGATGTCAGTTCTTCTTGGGAAAATTTACTGCCCTTAGATGGACGATTTATGAGCACACTACCTTACAGTGATGGTACAGAAACTCTACTACACATAAATTAGGATAACTGGAGAAGTCGGATAAGGATTTAAACAATGTTTGAGAAAAGCTCAAAATTTTCAGTTGGATGAGGATATGAGGATTAGGTTAGCCACTCCAAAATGTTACATGAATGTTTCAAAGTCATTTTTGAATGATTTGTGTTTGTGCAAAAGAGCATGACCATGACAAAAACGTTCTCATTAACCCAGGACCAAGCAGCCCTTTGCAACCAGTACAATATGGGGTATTTTTCCTGTATTTGGAGTGCATCCACACCTTTATTATATTTGAGATCAACAAAGAAGTTAGAATATAGATCACTACTATTCTAGTGAGGTAGTCAAGATCCCAAATTAAAACTTTTTGTTGGTAGCAAACGTCAATTATTCAGCACCGTACATTTTAGGTATTATAGTAGCCCAATTGTTTAAGGGTTAACTCCTAAATGCTAGGGTGGTCACCGTGCTTGCCCCGGAACAGTGCTTTATAATGAACAATGATCTCTACAGTGATGTCCACATATTATTTATTATTTTTGAAAGTTGTAAAAGTCAATAGTGCAAATTGCTTTCACAAAAATTGTAGCTAGGGCACCATGGAACCTTCAACCAAGATTGTCAATCTTCTCACAAACTAGAGTTAAAAAATGTGGGGGTAATTTATAAGTTTATTTTTGATTTTTCAAAATGGAGCACTTCTCCATGACCACTTTTGAAAAAAAAATGAATGTGAAAAGCTTTTTGTACAACCCAAAAACTGTTTTTTCCCCACTAAAAGAACAAAAACCGTTTGCTTCGACCGCTTTAAGGATTAAGGTAAAAATGTGCTAATATCTTCAAGATGAATACAATCTCCATGAGTGCATGCAATATAAGGTAGGCGGCTCAAACTCCGTTAGGGCAATTGCCCACTTGCTCAAATGTACTCCATTAGTACATGTTTTTTTCCATAGCTTCCAAGTGTATACAAGAAATGTACATTTAAGAAGGTGGGCAGTTTTGGGGATCTATGGCCTTGCCACTTCAGAATATTATAATTAATTCCACCAAGCTCCGTAAAATTTGAAAGAACTTGGGTTAGATGTGAATTCCTCTTGTCTTTAAGGAAAATTTACTGAAAAATATTCAAAGAAGTTTCACCTCCCCAAAATTCGTATTCAGCCCTTAGATGGACGATTCATGAGCCTCCTACCCTAGTCTTTACAATTCATACACCCTTCTACCTTTGTTGTAAATTATGAAGACTTCTTGTTGTCATGCAATATCCTTGATTCTGTCCTATCTCGTCAGTATCTCATTGCTATTTGTCAAGTTAAATTTTTCTCATTGCTTGTGACACTGCTGTCTCGTCGTGTTATGACATCCTTGTCGTGTAATGTTAATGGAACTCGTCGCTTTGCAACATAATATGTCGCATTGCAACATAATTTGTCACGTTGCAACAACTTGCCTTTGCTTGCGTATATTGTTGCATGTGTATACTGGTGCACTTGTGCTGTAAACTTTGATATCTCTGTGTTTCTCATAAACTTCAATTTCTTTGAGCTGTTGTGTAAACTTTGATTTTTCTGAGCTTCTCTAAGCTTGCGTGGTGCTCTGCAATGCGACCGCGATGAATAAGACTGCAACGTAATGAGATTCACTAGTACTACACGGTGAGAATGTGTGCAAAATGACGAGTTGGTGATGTAACAACGCTGAGTCAAAACTCACCTAACGAATAGCAGTGAGATACTGACGAGATAGAGCGGAAATAAGGATATTACAACACCACATACCTCCCACCCAAGCCTTATTATTTGTATCACTACAAGACCATGGAAGCTTTTTTTTTTTTTTTCGGTCAATGACTTAACACGAAATCCTCCCAATAACATTGAAACAACTTGTTTTTGTTCAATCAATAAGTACTTGCCTCTTCCAATTTTCTATGGTTCAATTTTGGTGAATTGTAACAAAATACTACCTCTCTTGTAATTTTTTTAATGACAAACAAGGTTTTGACATCTTAGCATAAACCCTCAATTCAACAATCCTAAAAATAATTCACAATATAGAATGGCAAAATTGTACTTCCCTATTCACCTTCAAGACTCCTGCTACCTCACTTGAGATTTCCAGCTGCATGTTTCTTAGAAACATTATGAATACTTTATGAACCTCGTTTTGGCAATTTTAGGCTATTATAACGTTTCTTCCTTACTCTATTCATTATGCATTGTAAGATACCAATAGACTTTGTAACCCCAGTACTCTTACTTATCATTAAAAAAATGGCATTGTCTATTTCTGCCTCTTTTGATTAACTTCATCATGCCATTTGTACCTCCAATACTTCACAAAAATCCTAAAAGAGGTAGTGAAGCAAGCCCACAAATTATTTTTTTTGCCAAAAAACACAAAATAACTAGGTCATTTTGCTTATCTACCTCAACAAATGAGTCCAAGAGGGTGAACCCCATGCCACTTCTTAAATCTTAACTTTAACTATAGATTTCTTGGGCAAAAAACATGCCAAGTGATATGAATCTAGACTTCACTTGGACATTGGGGCATGATATTATTTCTTAAAATTGACTGCTCTTTTTTAGTTTGTGCATCTTCAAAATTAATACATTGCAAGAAATTCATTTTATGACATCATTGTGATCTTTATAGGTGTTATTACAAAGTTGGTGTCAATTTGAAACTGTCATTTTTGCATTTCAATATACTTTACTCTAAATTAGTGGGTTTTAAAATGTCAAAGTTGACTAACCCAAGTGCACCTTACTTGTAAATATATTCCGTAAGCTGCTCCTTGTAAGGCAAATGTGCATTTGCCTTGATTACTTTTCATTGAAGGCCACCAAATGGAGTGACCTATCTAACATAAAGAGTTGATAAATTTGCACCTTTTGGCAATTGTAAATTGATTCAATTTGAATTTGATTGGATAACATTTTAAGTTAGTTCTCTCAATCTAGTTCAAAATCCAACAAGCAATTTTCAATTAAACTTTATGGGCAGATGGCAATAAATTGTCAAGAGTAGAAATTGATAGCCTATAATGTAAGCCTTCAATTTCTAGCTTAAATTTTAAGTCTTCTGAATGTACTCCATTCACATAGGGTGTAACAATTGATTTTGGTGTGATTATTGCATTTCTAAGATCCAATTTGCTTAATTTATTAGAAAGAGGATTGCAAAGATTGGATTAGTATTTTTGATGCTAATGTCCTATCAAAACTTGCTTAGTCATGTTTTCTATACGTAAACAAAAATTGGAAAATTGAATTAATATCTTTGACCTTAGTATTCAAATCAACTTCAAATTGGATAAAATTCATTCTTCAATCAATCTATGACCTTAGGAGTGTTAGAGGTTAGTTTTTTGTGGTAATTAAATTAACTTTAAGTGCGCATTGAAATTTGAGGTAGTTAAAGTACCTAGGGCATTAATAACTATAAGACTTTAAACATTGGCAATCAAAAGACTAGAAAATTACAACATTGATCTCTTACATATCCTAGTATGTAGAATAATACTTAGGCAATATATGACTTAAGTAAGTGGGTGGAGTAGATATAATCAGTTGTTACAATACTAAATATTTCACGTCCTATAATTGGTTGGCAAGCTACATTCTCATTTTTTTTTCAAAAAATAATATCATTTTTGCAGTCTTTGCTTATGACAATTTTGTAGCTAAAGTTATACTAAATTATTGTCAAATCAGCTTGAAGTTATGACCAATGTTGTAGTAGTTTCTTCTTAAAATTTTATTGATGCATTTCATCCGCATAAGATATCTACACATTTTATTGACTTTAAGATTGATTGACCTAATTGATATACATTAAAGATTCCTACTAATTGTTGTTCTAGAATCTTGACATCATATTTTACAACATATTTAAGTTGATGCAACAGTTAAATGCTTATAAGTTACTTCAATTTACAGTTCACAAGTATGATGAGCAAACATCATTATATTAGGTAGAGAAGATTGCAATTCCATTAACTACAACATGAAATTTTAGCTTCAGTTGATCGTATTTACATGAGGGTTTTACACATAATTTCTCAAATCACAAAAGCACAAGTAAATTGTAAAGAGCCTAGCCTACCTCCTTCAAAACATAAAAACGTCATATTAGGTAATCTTGGAAAAAGGGAGGTACCAGTTTGTACTCCACTTTAAATCCAAAAAGTTACCTTAAACTAGATTCGAAGATATTAAATTCAATTTGAGCCACTAAGATTTTTTCCTTGGCAAATTCCTCCTCTCAGGTGAGGGCATGTGTACAAAAAAAATGTTGAGCTCAGTTATAGGTGATCACCTAAAACCTTCAAAAGTCCCAAAATGTACCCTTTTGCCCAGATTACTTAATATGACATTTAAAGTTCTCAATATTACTTTCATGGTTGTGGACAGAAATTTATATAGTGGTTATCCCCTCAACGCCCAAGGGGCCCAAATCAGGCCCCTCTGAATTTTATTTAGAGATGCGCGACCTTTTTTCAAGATTTTTTTTAATGATTATGATTATTTTTAAATTCTTGTTTAAGTCTAGTTTTAGCATTAGGAATCTGATTTGGAAAATGAATTAGAGCAATTTGACTATTCAAGATTTTGTGCAAGAGTGTCCATTGTAAATCTTCACTTTCTAGTGTTTGAAGGCTCTTGGAAATGAGCCTCAAGTACACTAGAACTTGGAGTAAAAATCACATTAAAATTTCAGTTTTAAAAATTGAAGAATAAATTTTGAGAAGCCATAAATCGATTGGGGTTATGCATGTTATACTTTACATACTTATTTTTTTTGGTACCCTCAGTTTTAGGTTTGAGATGCAAAAAGAAGATTGAAAGACTGCAAATCACTTTCACAGTTTTAACACCCTCATGATCAAACATTATAATCCTTCAATCCATAAATGATATTATTGTGATTTCTTTTCCTATGTGATCTATAACATGTCTACTTTGAAATTGTATGGTTGAACTTCAAAGAAAATTGATAAGATTGATCAAAATACCAACATTTTGTTCACTTTCAAGCAAATTCTGAGATACTCAAAAATACCATGGGCGGTGAGGGGTTAAATCTTATTTAATAGTAGTCAATGGAAGGTATCAAAAAGACACTGGAAGACTAAAGTAGCACTTGATCTAGAAAATAATATACTTATGTTTATTTAATAAGTGAATGTCGTTTGTATAAAAATTGGTTCCATTGAGAAAATGTATGCGGTTGAGATTTATTTGTAAAGAGAATATATCATTATAAATGTAACCTCTTTGTCATCACAAAAGATGAGTTATATACCCAAGTAAAAGATGAAAAACCATAACACGAACATCATGAATATTAACTAACATTCACTTCATTTAGAAGATATCTTTTTTTATAGGTTTCTAGGTTCTACACTACATACATTGACCACAAAAATTCTTGCATTTGCAAATATGAATTGGTTGATGGATGTTGGTTTGTCCTTCATTAGTGATTCTAAGTATATCAAAATTCATATGTCATGCAATCTTTGCATTTGGTCCTCTAACTTTCCATAGGTTTTGAGACACTTTTTTTGGTGCATTGTTATAATATGGCATGCCAGCCCTTAACCATGGTATTTATAAATGGTTGGATTTTGGCTAGATGCAAAAGTTTGATTAGTAATAACATCAAGTCTACGTGTTTAACTATTTATGTACGATATAGCACGACATCAAGACATAAACATTCACAAAGCCAATTTCAAGGAACGTGTAATTTCATTTTACAAAAAATAATAAATTATACAAATAACTTTCTAAAATTAACTCTTCTAAAATTATGCTAATAAACATTCCCAACAATCAGTTTCTATTAACACTTCCATCCACATTTTCTTTTATCAAACCTTAAGTTATTAGGCATATACATGACAACTGATTATGCATCATGGCTAGCATTACTTAAAAGGATTCTATGATACTAGAGATAATTCTTTTGATTATAACTAGAGCCCTGGACATAAAGTCTTAGTCCCTTTTTAAACCCCTCTTGTAGTTGCAAGAAACACTTCACAGTTTTGTCTCAAACACCCTTAAAACTGATAGTACTAGATAGTACTATGAGCTTTTGAGATAATTTTTTAATAAATAAAATAAAATATGGACAATTTGTAAAGTAGTTAAAATAGCATACTTGTGAAAATTGAGGCCTAGAAAAAATTTAATTTAAAAGTTATGCACAAAAATAGAGGGACAAAAATTACCAACAAAAAGACAATTTTCTTTTTGCTTTTTAGAAAATAGTAAAAAATTCAAAAGAAGAAGAAAAAAAAGGCCATTTCTGATCTCTTTGAGTAACTTCACATGATGCAAGTGGTTTCTGGAGGGTTTTTATTTTTTATTTATTTATTTATTTTTCACCAATGCAGGGAGAATGGGTGCCCACTTTGAGAGCGTGTGGAAGTTAGAGAAATCACAGTTTCTTAGAACCCTTCTACACATCCATGTAATGCCCTTTGGACCCAAAATAGTAATAATAACCCCCAAAATGGCCAAGGTAGACACCTATGCGAGGGTTGTTTAAAAATAGTAAATTAATTAATAAGACAAAAAAATCACAAAACGCCTATAACTTTGAAGTGAACATTACTATGAAATTCCAATTCAAAATGACTTGGTACGCAAAAGGTAGGAGCCAAAAACCATCTATAGGAGGTGAAGGGGACAAAAAATAATACAAGTGTTTCTTGCAATCACCTCCTCCCACATTCAATTATTCATCAAATTTAAAAATGATTACATATTTAAAAAGCCTGCTAAGGGGACAAAATATGTTAGAATTCAAAAAGTAGACTATTCTTATTTCATGCTTTTAATCCATGTCAAATATAATTTTGCACAAATAAGTATGCCATATTTATCAACTTTTACCAACATCATCAACATCTTTGTGGCTTTTAAGCCCCTTTTAGAACTTGAAATTGTCTCAACTCAAGCAAGCCTATCGTACATTGAGAATAAATTGTGAGTATATTGGTGGTAAATCATTGACAAACTTCTAATGATTTTAAAAGCATTTAAATCATAATCGGATTTTTTTTTCAAATGTTTTTTTTTCTAACACTTCTCCTCATTAGATTTTACACCAAATTTCAACAAAATTTGCTCCTATTCCTAAGCTTATCAAAATGTAATTAGTTTTAGATTTGATAAAATAATGATTGCGTAAGATTTTTTTAAAAAAAGACTACAACTTTCTGCCCAGGACTCTCTAACTGGCTATTGAAATGTGCAAATATTCATTCATCATGATTTAGGAATAAACTATGAGGTGATATATAAGAGTGTGCGCAACACCTTCAGATTTCAGAAGCTTATTGTGTCTTGCAGGATTTTGAGTTGCGATAAATCTAATAGTGTTTTATGTACATAATGTGACAACATGCACATTGTATAGTTATAACCAATTATAGCCACCAAAAATAATATCCAACCACTTTGAAGTGGAAGTTTTCATATGCATCTTTTGCCTTTCTGGTACATCGTTCACTAATAAAGCCATCTACCTCATGATGCATTATCTTCATATATAATGTATATCCTAATTTAACCCTTAAACGACTGAAAGGCCCTTTGTGCCCAATACAATACAAGATATTTTTCTTATGTTTGGAATGGATTCACACCTCTATTCAATTGAGACCAATAAAGAGGTTGGAGAATAAGGTAGAACCATCCATTCTCAATCACTTAAGCTCTTGCATGACATCACATTAGAGCAACAATGCAGCTCAAATTTTTCTTTGATGGCTTCATACAAAATATTGGGACACAATTTTTTTCAAATTTTTTCAAGCAAAATTGAGTTATATACAAATTTTGAAGTGCATAAAGTGTTCAAAACCCATATACAATCACTAGACTCTCCTAATCCTGATCATAGCCAGAATACTTTCTCGCTCACTACTTAATACTTTCTTTTGAGACACATGGCATGACCTCATTTGTCTTAATCTTAAAAAGGGAAAAAATTGCATTCAAAGGCTTGGAAATAGGCTAGTTGAAAGCATCACACACCCTAGTGGTTGGAAGTAGCACACCTAGGTAGTGGTTGGGAATAGAACCCCAGTTGGGAATGGGCAACTCTACCTTAAATCAATGCGGTTCTAATGGGCTACTTGAGATCCCAAATTAAAATCTCTTATTGGTAGCAAATGACAATTATATGTCAACGTATGTACTATGCCATATGGTCGTTTAAGAGTTAACATACCTTTGAGAGCAAAAGTTGCATACATTGAGCTGTTAACACTGAATATATCATCTAACACAATATTCATTAAATTGGGAAAATAATACATTTTGGGACTTTTGAAGGTTTAAGGTGATCATCTTAAACTAAGCTTCAACAATTTTTGGTACACGTGCCCTCACTTGAGAGGAGGAATTTGCGAGGGCAAAAATCTTAGTGGCTCAAACTGAATTTGATACCTTCAAATTTGGTTTAAGGTAACTTTTTCAAATTTAGGTGAAGTATAACTTGGGAATTGCGTTTTCCCAATTTAATGAATATCGTGTTATCTGTAGATAATCATGGAAAGATCGCTTGACATGGAGATTAGCGGCTTAACCCAAATCCATAATTTGTACCAATCCTAATTTGTAGATTATGGTTACAACTTTGTGAAGACTTTGTCACTATTTTTGACATATGAATACTGTCTCTTTCACAAGATCAACATTTTGAGAGGTAAATATCACCAAAATTTTGACACCCTTAGCAATGGTCCTCTTAAGTAAAACCATACTTGCATTACCATAAGAGAAGCACTCATTAAAATACAGTGAATACTCGATAATCAAAACATTGGCTTTACCAAAGACCCTCAACATCAACAACGCTTCAAAGCTGGCAGCAGAAAAACGAGGAAAAAAACTTCTTTTTTTAAAATAAGATTTTGCAAACAAGTAAAACAAGCCACTTTGCAAAGCTTTTCACTTTGTCAAAAGCTTCAGAACTAGCTATTAAAAAAAGAGTAAAAATATACCAGATACCTTGAGAAGAGAGAGAGAGAAAATAAAATAAAACAACAGACTGCTCCAATATTCCTGCTCTCACGACGAACCTAAATATGTATTTGTAAATCGAAACAGTTCCACCACATGCACACCCCACGGATGCTTCAGGAAAACTGGCTGGATTACGAAAAACCAGTCAATAAACTATTTTCAGAATTTTCCAAGCTACAACTTCTGAAAAGAATTGGACATGGTAAAGACATGCCAATTGTTAAAGAGAGAGGAGGAACTAACTATGGTACACTTTCAAAAACCGCCTAAGTCAGAGCAAGGCATGAGATTTCGCATGCGAGGATGAGAGTCTCCAGAGCACAACATGCAGGAATCTGATCTACGCTGTTGTAAGCTGGAGACTCGGTGGTGACGATGGCGGTACCGTTACAAGGATTTGAAGAAAAAACAGGCTCTAGAAACCTTGCCTCGGATTCCTGAAACTCACAGCACTGACCATGCCTAGTTTCTCCATAAACCTGGAATCTAGCCAACTACACGTGACTCTACATCTAAAGTTACGTCGCAAGTCTTGAGAAATGGTTTCATTTCCAGGCTTGATGATGGCCGTTCTGCACATGAAATACAAAGATTTCAACAACTGAAATTAGAGGATAGTTGAGCTCAATAGAGGGCCTCACAATCTTGACACGCCACCATGTTTATTTAAGTAGAAGCATAGGTCAAGGTACCTACAAAAGGATCTTTATCTTGCATAAATTCTACCCTATATGTACCATGTTATATGACAAGGAGATATGATGGTGGAACTAACAATATTATAACATAATAATGTCAGATGCAAGGACTTCCAATGGAACCATTTTGATCATTGCTAATTAAACAAGTCATTGTTTATTTTTAATAAACTTAAATGTATGGTATGTATGATAAGCTTGATTGGGTACAACATGACTAATTTACTCATTCATGATTGGAAGTCGCCAATGCGTTATTTGTTAATTTGGGAAAAAATTTACAAAGTGGGATTTTTGGCTCTTTTTTATTAGAGAACGCCATATTCATTGAATTGGGAATTCATTGACTGTTTTTCAATGAAATGTGATGTATATCATCCAGAAATATGCTCTTTTTGGGCAGAAAGTTCCTTAATTTCTAAAATTTTGAACAGAAGTTCATTAACTAGATTTCAAGTGATCTCCTTTATTTGAATTAAGGGTGACAATTTTGGATTAAGATGAGGTACAAAATGGTATCCATTGTTTTCCCAAATTAACAAATATGTTGTTTAGAGTATTAATCTTATGTGATACTCCATAATACTTTTGACCCCTCCAACCACTTCCCATATGGCTCTCTCTTGAGCTCAGATATCCTCTACTGAGAATCAGCACTTCTTTCACAGTTGAAGGTGTCGGAGATTACTGCAACTTCAGCTAGTTTTCAAAACATGAAGTTTTAACGAGCTTGCAATGAGAGAGGGCATGGTGATGTACTAATAGTAAGCTTAATACCTGACCGAAGAATATGTTGCCATTTGTGAAGGCGTTGGGATGGTGAGGGTGAGGCGGCCACTCGGAGCCCCTGGCGCTGCCGTGGCTCGACTCAGATTGCTCACGTGAGAAACCAGCGTCAGAGGCTGCGGCGGCGGCGGTGCCTTCGGAGCCGGCCGCGGCCGCGGTGGCACTAGTGGAGCTACCAAAGCCCATGCTGACTTCAACTTTGGCTTTCTTTTGCTCATCATTGTAATGAGCGTGAGGCTGTTCGAGGGACATGTCGTGCATGGATAATCCTCTGCTGGTGCCCACCATGCCCATTTGCCGTAATGATTCTAATCCTGGCTGATGTCCAGGTGGAAAATATCCAGCAGCAGGGTTTGAGTCACCATTGCTCCCTGCTGGTTCCCTACTGCAAAAACCAACACCAGCATGACCCAAAATGTCAGCAAATGTACATACCGTTAGATAACGCGTCCATGGTAAAACGTCGACTGTAAGGTAGGGGCACCCATAAACGTCAAACTAAGGGTTTTGAACATTATGGCTAATTAATAAACAACTAGCAAATTAATGGATCATATTAGGAACAGAAAAAAATGAGTTTGCACTTTAAAATGTATTATTTGGATACAGTGAAAATAAGTTGTGAATTTTTAAAGAGCAAATTGCCATTGCACCCATAACCAACATTAAGGTTTCATGTTCACATGTTGTACATCCTTATCATTACATCTATTCATTTCCACAAATTTTCCAAGATTTCAGAGGTGACAATTATGGGGGACACTGACGCTTGTGGGTATTCCTACCTTAAAGCAAGGAAACCAGAACATGCAACCTTGCTTGTAATTTTATTTCATGTAAGTTAGGTGGTTCCAAAAGCGCCCAGGCTCTAAGACTACCCACTTCCTCAAATGTACTCAATTTGTACATGGCATTTTTCATAATCTTTAACAATGTACAAGCAGTGTACATTTGAGGAGGTAGATAATTTTAGAGTCTTATGCCACTTTTAAATTCAAAATTTCATAACTAATTCCACAAAGCCCTGAAAAATATGAAAGAACTTGGGTTAGATGCCAATTCCTCTTGTCTTTCAAGAAAAATTTACTGAAAATTGTTTCAAGACGTTTCACCTCCCCAAAATTCAGTTTCAGCCCGCAGATGGTCGGTTCATAAGCCTCCTACCTTACTGATTTGCGTTTAAGATTTTCTTGTTCACTTCTGACTTGATAGAACAAGTTCAACGTAATGGAAACTGAGGAACGGATTGAATATTCCGTTCTATCAAGTCTGTTGGAGAAGTTGTTGTAGAGGTGGTTGTATTATATGTGCATCATGTGCTAGAAAAGCCTGAGAAAGATCATTACCTGCTCAGTGGTGTAGGCATAAGTGTTGCGGCTGGATTGGTTTGCTGTTCCAGGAAATCTTGCGTGGGTTCTGGACGCTCTGGCTGCATCGCCCAATGCAAGAATTGCGTCTGCGTTGGTGCCATACCTGCTTGCTGCTGCTGTTGCGCCTGTTGTTGTTGTTGATGATGATGTTGCGCCTGCTGTTGCCTTAGCGCCATCATCTAAGTACTCGGCATGTCATAACCCATGTCAGAAGTATTATACCACATCCAAGCGCCTTAGAAATTCTCGAGTGAAATAGACATGATCGCGAAAAAAAGAAGATTTCAGAGCGCCCAGAACTTGCTGAAAAACTAGAAGGTTCAACACGATATTCAAGGATTTGGGAAAAAGTCTGTTCCCAAAACTAGTTTTGGGGATACTTGAATTTTGCATTTGTGAGAATATTTTAGTGATTTAAAGGGAATTTTTTTAAATTATGATTTTTTCAAGATATTTCACCTCGAAAAGATCTATTAAACATAAAATTCACTTTAAATCACCAGAAATGTTTTAGATATAAAAAATGCAAACTTTCCAAAATTACGTTTTTCTTCTTAATTTAACGAATCTGAGCACTTAGTGCTTATAGTTTCAAAAATAAGGACTTTTCAGTGCTTACATGAGAGATGAGGTGGAGAACTGAAACATTAAGCGCTAACATCTAGGGTTAGTTAAGATTTAAGATTCAGCTGAGCCCGAGATTCCAGTGAGACAACTCTCTCAACTGTTCAGATTCCTCAACTATTTCCTAGGCCTGCCAATTACTCTTACAATTCCACCATTGTATAGCAAATGCATAGTTCAAGAAAATGCAGGACCTGCATTTTTGTTAAATTGGGAAAAACGGAGGTATCATTTTGAATTCCACCTTAAACCCAAAAAGTCACCTTAGATTTGAAGGTATCAAATTCAATCTAAACCACTAAGATTTTTTCTCTTGCAAATTCCTCTTCTGAAGTGTGGGCACGTGTACCAAAATAAACGCTGCGAGCTCGGTTTTACCACCTAACCTTCGAAAGTCCCAAAATGTACTCTTGTTCCCAATTTAACGAATATGGTGTTAGGTGCAGGGGGGAGTGGGGAGTGGGGGGACCAATGGGGTGGAAAATATGATCATAATGCCACACCTGTAAACTGTTGCCCAGGAATTCATGTTGCTGGCGCTGCATAGCATTTGCAGCCTGATAAGCACTACTAACGTAATTCTTCCTCGCACGCACTCGCTCCAGTGCCTGCTCCAACTCAGTTTCCATGTTCGCAAGTTGCTGCACAGAAGTGACACCTTCCAGAAGCTGCTCATCAGCTAAATACAACCTGCAAATCACCCAAAACTCCACGTCATTTCTACTTTCATAGATGCAAGTCAGGAATGGCACAACAGCTATCACTTTTAACTGAAAACCGACTGGTATAAAACCACGGTCTTGATCGACAGCACTACGACTCAGATGACCTGGGAAGTCCAATCGCACCTTGCTCGCTGTTGCACCAATTCTTTCTCTTGCTGTGCTTTCTTTACCTCCTGCTGTAACACCTGCCGTGGAGAAGACAATGTACCGGAGGATGTCAGAGGGTATATCTCTAACTTCCTCTTCAGTTATATTTCATAGGTCTCGGAGAACTCGACATATTTATGAACCTAGGCAGAAGCCTCAGCACAAATGACTGGAGATGGCCTACAAATACTTCGAATGTCATGACCTGGACCATGCTGCAAGTTTACAGCATTACAAGGATGAAAATTACCTCGACCTCGTATGTTGACTTACTGCTAGATTATCCACGCGACACAGAAGAACATGCCCACAAGCCGCAACACAAGTAAGTATCATAACCTCGGGCACTTTTCTAATAAATACACATCTAGGTTCAACACGGTCAAGGCTTTTACTAAACAAGATGCCAAAAACATCTCTCTCTCTCTCTCTCTCTCCAGATGGTTTTAAGGTTACGCAGACAGCAAGGCTGACCTTCCAGGTATGAGCTGTTGCTGGCTCGCAACTAAATCCTTCTCTCCTGCGAGCTTTTTCAACGCCTTGTGAAGATACTGCATTCAGGCAAGCAGTCAGCATCAATCATCAGCCACTTAGTTAAGCAGAAAACTTTTTATTTGCTCCGCTACCATAACATTTTAATATGCAGTTATGCTTTTCTGTTGCATGAAGATCTGACGAATTATAAAGGTTTTATTAGGTTACTCGCAATCGAAACATACCTCCAAATTTTCAGTCTTCCTGAAAAGAGATGAAGAAGAATACCACAAGTGACACAGCCACAACAAGAACAGCTCGTCAGAAACTTTGACCGGGGTTTTAAATGCTATAAGAAAAATCAACAATATTATGAAAAACAAAACTAGGGTGAAAGTGATAACAATCGTGAAAATAATGCACTACAAAGAGGATGGATGCACACATATTGTACTTGTTGCGGTCATGAAGCATGTGGTTATTCGAAAACCGTGTCAACATATCCTCAAAACTGCACCCCCATCATAAAAGTCTTGTTTATTTACACAGGATTTGCTAAAGAATCACTCAAGGGAGCATTTGTATTTCTCCAGAATTCAAGAAAAAAGGCAGGAGATTGAGAATTCGAAATCGTCGTAACTTCATAAAAAGTTTTGTACCTTTTGTTCCTTTCATGCATAGGCAAATTGGCGAATCGACCTATAACTTCTTCAATGCTGCGTCACACATCCAAGAGCGGTTTCAGTAAAAAAAAACAAGAAAAACCATTCTCTCTGAATTCACCTGCGATCTAGACACTCGACTACAGTCACGTAAAAAGCATAATTCAGTCTTAGGGCGAACTATAAAAAAAGTCTAGGATTCTAGGTATTGGAAAGTAGGGCTAATTCCGAAGAATATTCGTGTGTTTTGAAAAGCTAGCAACCACCGCTTCCAGTGTGGCTTCTAAGTTTTGCGACACGCACGAGCGCCTGTGATCTGGAATCCAAGCGCCAGTGATCTGGAATCTAGTAAGCGCCAGTAATCTGGAATCTAAGCGCCTTTGATCTGGATTCTAAGCGACTGTGTGCATACACCCCCCGTTTATAATCGTCTCCTCTTCATGCGTCGTCTTGGAAAGCGGGGGTTGTGCACAGTAACGCCATTTGGAAGACCAAGGCATCAAATGCCACTGAAAACATAAAGCAGTGAGCTTGAGGATTTGGACACGGCGCCAGTGTAGATAGATTCAGCAAAGTACGAGATCTCGACGAAGTTTGAGAAGGCTGGCTCGCTCGCTCGCTTTTGCGAGAAAGACTGAAAAAGAGAAATGGGAGGAAAGGAGAGGAAATAAAGTTGAGAGACCTGCAATTGCAATACTGGGTGAGTTTGCCGGAAGGAGAGAACATGATGAGAGCGAGGTCGATGTCGCAGAGCACGGACAACTCGTAGGCCTTCTTGATGAGCCCATTGCGTCGCTTGGAGTACGTGACCTGCCGGTTCGTCGGATTCTCGATCTTCTTAATCTCCAGCTTCACTCTCCCCATCGCGACTTCACAGATTCCCGCTCCCCTCAAAGAAAAGAAGAAATGAAGATTCAACGAAGAATGCACCACCCACCCAGGCTCGACTTCGCCCGCCTCGCACCGTACGCCAGGTCACACAACGCAATCTCGAGCGTAATCTACGAGCTAGCAAACAGAGAGCGGAGAGTTCGACGACTGTCTAGAATGTTGCGGTGGCAGAAGCGTTCGGCAGAGATCTCATGATCGCACCCGCCGCACCAAGCGCGTCATTCTCGCGCGGCATCAGAATGGTCGCCCACTTGCACGCACATTCCGCAAGAAGCTGGAAATCTGGAACACTCTCACCGCAAGCGGACTTCAACCTCGAACAACTGGATGCGACGTCGACGTCGACGTCGTCGTCGGCAGAGGGAGAGGCAACAGCTGCAATGAGCAATCACACAAGATGGAGTGGAAGTGGAAGTTACTTCCACTAATTTAGAATCTGGTGATGATAAGCCGTGCGAAGCGAACCAGCAGCGCGCTGGTGCGGGTGCTGGTGATGGTGGGGGTGGTGGGGGGGAAGCTCGCAGGCCAGCACGACAGTGGCGGGACCCACGGTCTCCGGTCAAGAGGGGACTGTGGGGCCCCAAGCGGGGCTCATATTACTGCACATATGTCGATGTGGGGACGCTCAGTTGTTTTTCCAAACAATGGAAATAAACGCGTTATTCGTTAAATTGGGAGAAAGCTTACATTTTGGGATTTTTGGGACTTTTGAAGGTTTCAGGAGGCCTCCTAAAATCGAGTTCAGCGTTTTTTTTGGGTACACGTGTTTTCATTGGAGAGGAGGAATTTGCAAAGGAAAAAATCTTAGTGACTCAAACTGAATATGATACCATTGAATATGGTTTAAGGTGACTTTTTGGGTTTAAGGTGGAGTACAAAATGGTACCTCCGTTTTTCTCAATTTAACAAATAACACGTTAAAATTAATCATTTGTTTGGCCCTTTTTTTGTTGTTGTTCAATTGTCCTCTTTCAGAGTCTTATGTTATGTTAATCCTTGAGCGCCCAGCTCAAATTCGTGACATGTTGGACCTCATTGAAAACAATTTGGCACCGCAAGTTTAGGAACAACATCCGAAAGAGTTAGCCTTTGATATTGTAGAGGGCTTTGGGTACGCAAATGTAGGAAAAATTTGGTAAGTTTTCATTGCATGGATCAAAAGATTATAACATTCAAAGACAACAAATTGCTAAATATTGAGAGGCCATATTTTGGCCCTTGGGACACTCAAGGGTTAAAGCACGGTTTAAATTTTTGGCAAACGAGTGCTTCTTTGTCCCCTCCATATTGGAGAATATCCAAAGGGAAGCAATTTCAATGGTAGAAACTTGTCACTCTTGTCAAAATTTGCCAAAAATTTAAATTTTGCTTTTGAATCCATAGCTGAACTCAAAATTATCAAATTCAATTTGCCGATGGTACGTAAATATCTAAACTCTCACATTTTCTAGTGGGTGAAAAAATAGACAAGTGCTTTTCCACCTTGGTCCCAATATATCTTATGTGCATCATGTGCAGTAACAACTAATTTCCATTGGGGACTAGAGGGCTTTACAAAAGTTGACTAACATTCCTAAACCTTTTGGACCCTATACTTGAGCTTGCTTTCAAAAATGTACTTTGCATTAAGATTTCAAAGTTTTAAACATGATATTTGTTAATTTGGGAAAAATAAGGGTCTCACTGATTTGTTTTCCCCTCAAACCCAAAAGTTACTCTAAAACTAGATTTGAAGGTATCATATTCAATTTAAGTCACAAAAAAAATTTCCCTTGCAAATCCCTCCTCTTAGGTGAGGACATGTGTCGGTTTGAGGTAATCACCTCAAACTTCCTAACTCACTTCCTGAAAATCCTAAAATATTCCATTTTTCCCAAATTAACAAATATCACTATTTTATCTTTTCTATTCCTGAGTGGTCAACCTGGCTGGATGCCCGGTCCAGTTCCGGTCCCCAATGGAAACTGGCCCTGGGGGGTTGATGAGAACTTGGCGAATGGAGGGCGGGGCTCAAGATAGAGTTGAGGCTCCGGTTTTGCCTCCGCAGCCTACGATTCTACCATATCTACAGTTGTCAATCTAGTGGGGACTGGTACTGTAGAGCGGCCCATGGGGCTTTGCCCTGCGGCGCACTCTTCCTGAGTTCCTGGGGTAGTACTAGTGACGAGTGGGGGTCCTGCCTTGTTCGTGGGTGGTGGTGAGGGGCACTGTAGCCGCAGCCTGGCGATGCAGCCGCCTTTTTCGCATGAGCAGCTGCTTGGCTTTCAGTTGGCTCCGCACTGCCGAGGAGAGCTGCGCTTAGTGTTCGGGGAGAAATTTTAGCTTCATTGGCTGAAATCCGGCATTTCCCAGTTTCAACCGGATTTTGATTGAAATGAATTGGTTATTTTTTGTAAAATTACTGCAAACATACCATATTCAGATTTTTGAAATTAAGGACGTGTTTTTTATCCGGTAGTTTCAAGTTCCAGCTGAGTTTTTTGCAATTTCAACCGGCTGCTGCTGCACTAACCGCCGGTTCTCCCCGAACCCTGGCTGTGCTGCAACATCATCATCGTCGATGCCACGGCGCCCCGGCAGTGGTGATGACGAGGCATTCAATCATGATGGGTTGGGGGTTGTTCATTCCGTTCGTCCCACGGTCAGGACGCCAGGCATTCAAGCCTGCGACCCCCGTGGTGGAAGTGATGGGAGTGCAGTGCAGTGCAGTGCGGCCAAGGTGGGCTCCGTAATGTAATGCAGGCTAGGAGCCATGATGATGATCTCCTGCAAGTCAACCAGCTCTTGATAAGTTAGAAGCACCCAAATGCAACATTTACCTCAGATGTGGTAATTTGGAGGGTTTTTTTGAGAATGTTATGGCATGTGCTTGTTAGGAAATGGATACACCCAAAATTCAAAACGTCATATTAGGTAAATTGGGAAAAATAAAGGTACCATTTTGTACTCCACCTTAAACCCAAAAGGTTACCTTAAATTAGATTCAAAGGTATTGTATTCACTCTAAACCACTATAATTTTTTCCCTCTCAAATTTCTCCTCTCAAGTGAGGACACGTATACCAAAAAAAACACTGGAGTTTGGTTTGAGGTGATCACCTCAACCTTCAGAAACCCTTGAGAAGTCCCAAAATGTGCTCTTTTGCCCACTTTACCTAATATGGTGTTCCAAGCACCCACCCATTCAAATAAGAGGGCAAGGGTCTTTAGGCCAAAAAGTTGAGACCATTAATGCAAACCTTGAAAGCCTTAACAAAAAAGGGATAAGAAAAAAACCAAGCAGTGCAATTGAGATCTCTCTTCCATCCTAGGTGCTAGTTGAGTGCTAATTATCTCAAAACAATACTTTCATTTAAATAATCATATTTAGACAAAATTTGACAATGATTCTTGGGTTAAAAAGTGGCCTCTTATTTCAAGAGAACCCCATTTTGGAATTGGAAACATGTCAAATCTTGTTTTTTAAATACTAAAGTTTGCATTAAAAATATGACCTTGATATTTAGTGTAAAGACCTTGGACAATTTTCAATAGAGCAAGTGAGCAACCAATGAAAGGCCAAAATTGGAAGTTGCAAAGGCTCCAAAAATAGCCTTCATTTGTGATGACCGCTCATGTAAAGCCTCCCTTAGAGCGGCTTTACGCTACAAGTTAAGGCTGGTTTCCAGCCTCAAACAGACCAAATACTCAAATCTGATTGGTTTGTGTTTTGAAAACGACCTCAAGATCTTTACAGTTTACACTAATTTTTTGGAACATGTTTTAATATTCAAAAGACAAGATGTGACATGGTTTCAATTTTAGAAATTGGGTCTCTTAAAAATGTGAAGCTAATTCTTGGCCCTAGGGCTATTGTCATATTTTTTTTTAAATATGATTTTCTTAGTAAAAACCATTATTTTGAGGTACTCAACACCATAGGATGGAGTAAAAATGTCAATGGTTATTCTTAGTTTCTCTTTCTTTATCCCTTTTCTCTTGAAATTTTCAAAATTGACTCTACTCGCCCCAACTTTTTGGCCTCAAAGCCTTTACACACACTATATTCCTATCATAATGGGCACTTGGGACCGTTCTTGAGGCCATTTGGGCTAAAATTTTGGTGAAATTGACCCCGAGTTTTCATGGCCTTGATTCCTAGTGTAAAACATCGAATGTAAGGTAGGAGCACCCATAAACATCAAACTAAGGGTTTTGAACATGATGACTATTAATACACAACTAGTAAATTAAAGGATCCTATTAGGAACAGAAAAAAAATGAGTTTGCACTTTTGAATGAATTATTTGGATATTGTGAGAATAGGTTGTGAATTTTTAAAAAGCAAATCGCCATTGCACCCATAACCAACACTAAGGTTTCATGTTCACATATTGTACATCCTTGTAATTACATCTATTCATTTCCACATATTTTCCAAGATTTCAGAGGTGACGGCTATGGGGACACTGACGTTTTTGGATGTTCCTACCTTAGTCATGTTTTCCTTGCATCAACACTATCTTGTTGTCAATGCAATAAAGTCTTGCACAAGTTTCAAAGGACCAAAACTATTTTTTAGTCATACATATTATTAAACTTGGACTTAATTAAAAGAATCTAAAATCTAAATAGTAAAAATAATAATTTGAATGAAAATAGAAAGGTGTTTTAGTTATAGATATATGATACATACAACCTTCAAGTCAAATTCCTAAGAACTACTCAAATTATTGAAAGGGTAACTAGGAAGCATCATTATTTTTTATTAATTTGGCAAAAGAATACAATTTTGGGACTTTTGAGGGAAAAGTTGTTTTCCCGAAACCAAGTTTGGGATATTGAATTTTGCAATTGAGAGAATATTTGGAGTAATCACTAGAAGTCTCTTAAAAGAAATAAAGTCCAAAAGCCCCAAAATTGAGTTTTTCCTTATAACAAAAAACTAATTATACATGTACTTTTCCTTTTTAAATTTCTTCTAATGCGGGACAAAAGGCAAAGCTGGACAAAGAGGGGGGAGCTAGATAGTGTGGGCAATGCTAGATGGAGCAAGATGGCAAGGGCACAACAACATTGCATAAGGCGGAGCAACTTGAGCAAAGCATTTTTGGGAAGTATAGGATTTTGCAAGCATAACTGTGGAGTGGTTTATAAATTGGTTAGGGTTGTACATGCTTTGGAAAAAAGTAATGACAACATTTTCTAGTAGAGTTGAGTGTGAGAAGGAATTGTTACCCCCTAAAGGCACTAGTAGAAAATGAGTCCTAATCAAGTGGTCCTAATCAACACAAACATGTCATAATCAACACAAACATGTCATAATCAACACAAACATGTTGTAATCAAAACTAACATGTCCTAATCAACACTGCCATGCTTAAAATTTCATGATCAAAATGTCCAAATCAACACAATAATGTTGATTAGGGTCATGTTTTCTTGTAGTGAGGCCCAAGCTTTTTTTCTTATGTAAAAGTCATTGAAAGCTGCCACTTTGAGGGGAATGAGTAGAAAGGTAGGAATGTTTTTTTTTAAAATCCAACCTTAGGGTCTTGCCTTAAACTATTGAGGTACCTGTGGAAAAAAAAATCAGCTCATTTCATATGAAGAAGAGCAAGATATTGTCATTTGAAGTGAAGAAATAAAACTTTTACCTACTTGCCCAAAAAATTCAAAAGCCTTTGATAGTCTAAGCACTCTTACTGTAAAAAATTTGCTCTACATAAAGTTGAGGTGTAATTGCTCCATGTAGAAGACCAAGTTAGGTATGTGTGGGAGAATAATTTGGAGGTATCCAATATACTTCAAAATAACCATTGAATGTTGAAAGATTACGAAATTTGCAAAAACACTAAGCAAAATTGGAGGATTTATGTAAAATTTAGAAATCTGAATTACTTTGGTCCAAATGGTAAAAACTAAGGAATTTTAGTCTACTACAACTTGGAGAAAAAAAAAAGGTCAAAAAACAAATATACAATTAACTCAAACAATTAAAGTGCAAAATTTTATATGGGGCAGAAGGAATGGAGGGTTGGGAGTTCTCCAATACAAGCTCCTTCCACTCCACTCCTCTTTGCCCAAGTTTTCACACCTTGTGCCCATAAGAACTAACCCTCTTTGCAGTCAACACCCACTTGCAAAGGAGAGGCCTTGCCCAAGCTTGGGGGTGCAGTGAGAGGTAGCACTAGAAACTACAAGCAAACAAATTAATGATAGGGTGCCTAAAAGCATTTGAGATAAAAACTATAATTTGGTTTTTTATACTAAAGGGTACAAAAAAACCATGAGATGTCTTCAAACTACTATAGGGTATACAAAATAGGTTCAATTAGAAAAAAATTAGACCTAGGATTCCTCCTTATTTAATTATTTATTTTGGCCAAAAGTATTAAATGATGCTGCCTTGTGAGTGGCATATTCAAAGTGTTCAATAATTTTATAGACTTTAACACCATTTTTGCTAAAAGGGGAAACCATTGGTCCCATTTGTATTTCACATGAATCTAGAAAGTCCCCTTATTTCAATTAAGGAGGTCACCTGAAACCTACTTAATGGAACTTCTGTCCAAAATTCTATACTTTATGTCCAAAAAGAGTGTATTTTTAGATGATATATATCTCATTTCATTGGAAAATAGTAAACTAATATTGAATTCAATGAATGTGGCGTTTTCAAAAAAGAATAAAAAGGAAAAGAAGCCAAAAGTGCCGGTTTGTAAGAGTTGTACCCTTTTAGTGAATATAATGTTCTTTACTAATTTCTACAATAGAGGTTGGCTAGCTTTAGGTGGTTATCATGTAATTTTAGAAATTGGTTGTTCCTACTCCTAGCCCTCTGTTTGTCATTCAAGTTGTTCAAGGTTTAGGGTCTGACTTGGAATTTGGGATTCATGAATATGTCTTTTCCATTGTCTCTGTTTATTGGCTACTATTCAAATAGTATTTTTTACATATTAATTTGCATATTGTGAAGACATGTATAGTACCTTGAAGCAAACAATGTAGGTTAAAGTAAATTTAGTATCAAAAAACAATCTCTATATCATTCCTATTAATCATGTAGAATGGACTTTAAACCTCAAGTTCAATTTATAGCATTCAATAATATGATACCTTCCTAATAAATGAGCGTCATTGACAATTTTTATAAAAGATACAATAGTAGTTTTGAGTACATTTTTTTGTTAAGTTATAGTTGAAACTTGAAAATAGTCATTAGTAGGAGAAAAAAAAAGTTGAAAGAAATTCAATGTCTAACAAAAATAGTAGTAGAATTTTTTGTTTTATCTAATTTACCATATCATTTATTCATATTAATTTAGAATTATAAGTAATGCAATCTCCTTCTTTAATAACCCAAAGTAGGAAATTACATAATGATAGGGTGTTTAAAAATAATAATTAATACCCGCCTAAAAAATACTTGGTGTTCGTACCTATACCCTTATTTTTTTACACATTGAACCCCCTAAAAGCCCAAGTTGCCCGTCTTCCCTTAGTTTTGGAAAGTTCTTGATAACTTCTTTGTCAAATGTCAAAATGAAGAAAAAATTAGACATCCACCTAGACTTTTGAATTCCCCACCTTCAATTAAAATTCCAAATATTCACAAAAACTAGTTTAGTTGTAATCACATGCTTGAAATCCATTTATCTCTCAATGGGATAATTGATCCTTTAGGGGTTAACATTGACCATGAAAGAAGTAGCATGCATGACAAAATAAACACTTAACAATTATGGTCAAAAGGTATTTGTGCAATTTCTAAAAAAGTAGGGGTGTGTATACAAATATTGCAAACTTCTAAAGGGTATCCATCAAATTTCCCTATTTTTTAATTGGGACTACAAGCTGCGCACAACAAAAGTGGATATAATTCCTTGTAAGCTTACGAAGAGAACAGGTCGAGTTGCTACGGCAACAACATTGCCTGTCTATAGGGTAGTGCACATGCTGTGAGCCCGCTTTGCCATCCACCACCTGCCATCATCTGTCACGACATGTGAGGGCGCAGGAGTGGAAGAGCCTTCTTGCTGCCTAGCGGAGTGGAGTGGTGGGCTGACAGTTGCGAAATCCCCCTGGGCCAACTCCGCTGCCGCGCCACATTACACTAGGCGGTGCTGGATAAATTTCATTGACGCCCGCCGACACCCACCACTAGAAGAAACTTGTGTTATTTATAACAGATTTTTTTGGATGTTCACTTGATTTCATATTAATAATGACATCAAACATAACATCAAGATGTTAGTTTGAACATCAATTGTAACATGAAAACAGGTGAATGTTCAAAAAATCCGCTATAAAAAACACAGGTTTCTTCTAGTGCACCACAAAAACAAAGCATGTGCACAGCCCTTATAATGAGCTCAGGCTGCAATCGCTGCAATGGGGGTATGAAATTATTACAGTATGTGCACCTGCGCAAATGGCCGGAATGTCCTATGGAGCCCCCCCACCCCCACCACCGAAAAATTACCAAGTCCGGGGCGGCATTCAAGGAACAGAATGACTGCGTCAGCTTCAGCTCCATGAACTTATGAAGCACTCAGCTACCTTGTGTCCTTTAGAGCCTGTTTGGTGCCGCAAAAGGTGCCACTTGACTTTAAGGATTCTACCGTTCCCAGATCGCCAAAGGTCAAAAGTCCACCCTGCTTTCCGAACGTCTTCCCCCATTTCCTTGTACAAACCTCCTACTTCACTACAGTACAGATGTATTAGTGCAGAGCCGGCGCAAAAATATTAAAAAAATTCCTTTCGCCCCATCATTCCTGCCAGTGCCAGGTGAAGGATCTTGTGGGGTTCCTACACGCAAGCAAGCTGTGAAGGGCGAACACGCTTCGCTAGATTCGTCTCCGGAGGTCACTGCTGCCTACGAGCAGTTAGTACCTTGGATTATGTACACTTTGTTTGCTCTGCTGAAAGTCATTAGATTTTGTGTCGTGTAGCTCCTTCAGAGCATTCGCACTCTTGTACGCGAAACAGGCTCTCAGTAGCACTTAGAGTATCTCTTGCAACACGTTAACCCTTAAACGTCGGTATGGACAAAAAACGTCCTTTGCCTCAGAAAAACAATTTTGTACCCTAGAAAAAGATTGATTTTGATTTGATTTTTTTTCAGAAGTGATCATAAATGCTTAGTGCATCATGGAAGGCAAAAAATTACCTCTTGAGATACATTCATTTTGTTTTGTAACCCAAATTGTGATACATGGTGTTAGCTCCTGAGCTGCCCTTCTTGCAATTTTCATGAGGGCACCTTGCACTGTTGACTTTTCCAACTTTTTGAAGCAATACTACTGGTGCGCATGTGCAAAATACTGTAGAATGCTACAAGCAAGGCAGGCCACGATGATCCATCCATCCTTTAAGGGTTAAAATAGCACTTTGCTTTCCACCCGTAACGGCTTTTGCGATTCAAGTCTCCAATAGCACTATACTCGTCAATGTGCAAGAGTGGGACCTTTTAGGCTTGGCCACTTTCACGTCAAATTTGAGCTTTCTCTAGGCCCCCTTCACAATCCTTGTGCAATGTTCACGCACTGTACAAGCTGTGACGTCACTTTGTAACCAGATGTACAGTGCCCTCCAACAAGTCCTCAAACACTGTGTTTTGCCACTTAAAGAACTTTAATGACATTAATGATTATTGCTGCTTTGTTGTTTAGAATTATAGAAGTTTGGTTCTTATGCAATCCCAATCAAGTATACCAAATTTAGATTCCTCAAAATCAAAACCCCATTTTTGGTGAATTATTTTGTATCAAATTCATGGTTTTACATGATAAATGATTAGAAAACATTGGTGATGAATTTTTAAGATTTGATTGCATGGGTATGTAGGAAACATCCATATGCATATCTTCTATGCTGAAAAGGACCCCCTTAAGTAACAAAAATTTGATCTACAAAGATTTCAATGTGTGCTTTGATATGCCCAAACTTTGTAAAATATATATTTCTCTATGATAATCAGATTTTGCTATTTATTTCATACATTGTGACTAAACTTGTACCTTTGAACATGATGTTATAATTACTTAGTGAAAAGCTAGTTGAAAAATAAATTAAAAACATGAGGACTGGGTTTCAAATGGTTTCAAAGAACCTGAGGACTTGTTGGAGGCCACTCTACAAGTGCGATTTGTTGTAATGCTGCAAGCCCTGGAACCTTTAGGGCTGTAGGGGAAGTTCACGCCTGTTGCACTACTTGTTGCTTCCGTTCTCCTCCAAACCTAGTTTCTAGGGGCTTCATTAATTTGCCATGTTGCAGAAGATGCTCTTAGCGTGCTAGCTTTGCTTGGCGCACATCACCTCAAATGAGCAATTGTCAAATGCTTGTCTAGGCTTGCTCAATTGTATATCCAACATTGAAATGTTCAAGGTTTGATGAATCATTAGCACACTCAAATTTAGGACAATTGAAATTTGTTGATTGGCTGACACAAGAGGCCCAAGATGGAAGCTCAACACCTATCCTCCATGATATGCACTTAGTCCTTTGTGATATGGGTTTAGTGCTTGCTTGTACTTGCTTGAGGACAAGAGTCAGGCATCAGAGATTGCTTGTGGTTGTGGATGCACCTTGGACACTTGTTTTTTAAAGTTCTAAGTTGTGTGTAAGGGTACGGATGCTCTCAAGATTTGTCCTTGCAAAACATTCATGCATTTCCATCATTACAATAACAACTATATTTAGTGTTAGCAACACTAATTGCAAAACTTAGTACTATACGTCAACAACATAACTAGTGTTATCAACATCAAGTTTTCAACATGAACATTATTTGCCAATTAAACTATCATTAAAAAAAATAGATTAGTACCAAAAATTGATTAATTTGGACCAAAGTAGTATCCAATAATAACACTAATTGTCTACATGAACATTGATTGTCAACTAAATGAGAATCAGATTGAATTATACAAAAATATCTATTGCACTATAGTGTAAGTATCATTAGTTCATTACTAGTGTAGTTGTTGAGAAGTATTTTGAGCTTTGCTAGTTGGTATTTGTCATTTCCCATATTCAATAGGTTTTTTGTAAATTAGTTCTAGATGTTCTCTAATAAGGTAACCTTCCCCATACCCAAGCAATTCCTAAAGTTGACCCCTACTTTTGAGGTGTTCACTACTTACTATGAATCCAAAGTGGAGCAATGAATGCTGCTTGCACAAGCAAATTATGCCACATTTCAAGTACTAAGCTATGAGGGTTGGGATTGGGACTATCAAGTGTCATTATATTGTTATAAGAACACATTCAAGCAGTTTCAAGGTTAGTCTAGAGTTTCTTTTAGGAACCCTATGAGCTATAACTTTGCCCTTTAATATAAAATATTCTACAATGTTTTTTCCCACAAAATTCACCCCTAAAGGACTAAGCCCCTTTTTTTGCAAAAGTCTTTGAAAACTGCCACTTCTAGGGCAATGAATAGAAAGGTAGAAAATATGTTTCTTTTGAAAATGCAACCGTAGGACCCTACCCTAGAATATGGGAGGTACTTGTGAGAAAAATATCAGCTCATTCTAGATGTTGAGGAGTGAGACATTGACATTTGGAAATTGAAAAAAAGAACTCCCTGCTGACCAAAAATTTCAAAGGCTTTGACCTCTCCTATATCAAAAAAATTGCTCTATGCAACGTTGAGGTTTTCTTTCCTTGTAGAAGACCAAGTTAGGTATATGTGAGATAATTTTCAAATGAGTTGAAGGTGTAAATCATACTTTGTAAAATCTTGCAATGCTGTAAGGCCATGAAAGCCATAAAATTTGCACTTACACTAGGCAAAATTGGAGGATTCATGTGAAATTCAAAAATTTGAATTACTTTGATCCAAATGGTGAAAACCAAGGAATCTTAGTCTACTACAACCTAAAGAAAAAAAAGTAAAAAATAAAAATAAAGCACCAAATTTTACAAGGGGCAAAAGGAATGGAAGTTTGGGAGTCCCATACCTACATGCAACTTAAAACTTCTCATTCATCAATTAGAACTGAATGATTCAAAGCTTCCCACATATATATAAATCTAAAGAACCAATTTCAGGTTTTTTTTTTTTAAACATGAAATTTTTAAAGAAGTTTTTGGGTTGCCAGCCCTCCCCTATTGTTCAAAAATTGATGCATAGCTTCTTCAATAACTGTTAGAATGAAGAAAAATTTAGATGCCCACATATATCTTTGAATTTCTCACCTTCCTCATAAATTTTCAAAAAATATATAAATCAGTTTAGCCATAGGTACATGCCCAAAGTTTCATTTGTCCCCCAAGGGGACAACAATTCTTTAACCCCTTAGCCCTTAGACTGATTTCACCAAAATCAATGCTTTTGGAGACTGAAAACTTTGATGCATCATATCTCATTCAATCAGATGATCCACACAAAGTGACCATTGAAAATAGTGGAACACCTACTTAGAAGATGGCTTGCAAGTTCTGGGAACGACTAACCATGGGAGATGGGAGATTATAACATTTGATCAAAAAACATATGATGACAAAATCTCATTTTTTGGTAGGTAGTTGCTATTTGATGATTTTTACAAAATTCTATAAGCCTCAAAATTCATCTCAAATTTTGTGAGCAGCAAGATCATATGTGAATGCACACACTTGTAAATTATTGAAGACTGCACTTCTTTCTATGTCATGTCTTAGGGGTTCAAATTGCTATTGCATAGAAAGCAATGGCAAGCACAGTCAATGACGGTTGCCATAATAAGGATCTAGAACATGCTTGAACCCTTGCCAACAACTTTCCCGTTACCATAAAGCTTACACAAGGAAGCTTGCAAGGTATATCAACCGTTTGCAGCCTGTAAAACGGTGTTTGCCACCACACCCCCGTTGCCATGTACGTTGTTTCATCCAATCAAATCTCTTGCAACACTTGTACAACATATGATTTTCTTTGCCATTACTCTATTGGCATGGACAACTTGAATGCCTTCATAATTGTAGTTTATAACAAGATCAAAAAGTTAGATCTAGTGCCTCAAAATAAGGCTTTGAAATCGTGAGAGGCAATATATGGGGAGCTGGGGAGCCCAAGAGTTAAGGATTAGTGTTCCATGATAATTTGTTGCAAGGCTAGCCCTACAAATTTTTTTCCTGAATTTTCCAAGACCTTGGAATACCCTATCCCCTTAAACGCTCTAGTATGTGGGAGGCTACCTTATTCGTGTTATACTTAATTTTGGTACTATAACTCATTTTTCTGGAAATTTGACCTGTTTATTTTCCTCTAATATCATAAGTTAACGCGTATTTTCTCATTTCCACCGGCTGAGAATACACTAGCTGGCGATTCTTCCCGAACATTGATTTCCCAGAATCATGGATGCTGAATGAGACATGGTTGACGGTAACGGTTAGTAAATTTAGAATGGGATTGCCGTTTCAAAAGTCCACCGTTGGAGTTAATGGAATCGGCACCGGCACATGTCAACAATCTCTCCGGTCTCAGGGTTCGTGCAGCATCTATGAACAAATTTTTGAGGTAGGTTCCAAAATTACATGCTTTAGACTAGGACCAGGTTTAGCAGTATTGCATCCTGTGAACTCCTATGCCAAATCAAAAAAGGCCATTTTAACTACGGGTTCGACCAAGATATATCCAGAGTAATTTCGAGTAAGTTAGCTTGATTAGCCCGGACTTCTTTAGACAAGTGGCCTCGTATTAATGATGAATTATTCATCTCCCCAAACTTGAGGGTGCGGAGTCACTGCAGAGTGCAGACTTGCAGAGCTCTCACTTGCCCGCTCTCTCTGCCAATGGGCCACATTGTTGTCATGGTGGGTCAGAACTTGCTTTTCGGCGCTAAATCAGGAAGCATCTTGATATTACATAATTTTACTGATACTGCACTTTTCTGCACAAACAGTCATTTCCTCTAAGAAAAAGTGGTGGGTACCGGAACCGGAACTGTATGGTAAGAACATTTCCTGCAGCACTGGAAACAAGCCCCAGAGCTCAAACCTGTAACGGCCGTCTCCATGATATTCTCCAACAGCACTACACTAGTCCCCGTGAAGGTGCTCGGCCTGTAGGCCAAGCCCAAATTCCAGTCAAATTTCAGCATTATCCAGGGTTTTGTTACGGCCCTTGCTCCTGAAAGAATTGTAAGCCAATCAGACTACCTCGATGTCTGCGTAGGGTCGCAGGTCAAGCTTGTTGCAAGGCTGCCAAGGAATTTTCCTCTTTACTCCGCTACTTCCTCATATAGTTCTTGTAAACCTGATTTGCAAGTGCTTCCTTTCTAGTGCTGCAAAAGATGCTCTAAGCATCTCCACCACACCGGTTGGAAGTCATCTTGCGGAAACATAGTGATCTTCCTTTGTCGTGTTGACTAGCAATTTCCCCCACTTATTCAAGTAGGTAAAATAGCACTTCATCAACAACAAACCTTCTTGCTTGAAAAAGTAAATAGAATCTTCATCTCACTAAACCTATTAACCCCTAAAGGACCAAGGAGCCCACTTTGGGCTTTATGAGAACTTGGGCAAGCTCTATTGATTTCATAATTTGGAATTTTTTCATTAAATTTTTAGGATGAATGCTAATTATCATAATCTACATGTGAAGCTTTATTCATGTCATTCCAATAAGTATTGCAAAAGTTATAAGGTTTTTTCAATTCCAATGTCAAACTGGGCAACAAAAAATATATTCTTTTTAAATTTTTTAAATTTTTTATTGAATTGTATAGATTGATACCTACTCAAAAAAGATTGAATCACTCAATTCCAAATATTGAGGTAAGAGTTAAAAGGAGTTTTCTTTTGCAGGCAATGAAGGTAGGAAGAAGGTAGAAAAAGCATGTAAAGTTATCTTTTACTCTTGATTTTGAAAATTTTCAAATGAAAATTAAAACAAAAGTTACTAATTGTCTGTTAGAGCATTCTCACCGTTGGAATTAACAATTTTCAAATTCTTCCAAAACTTATTAGCATATTAGTTATATCTTTCATTCATCAATACCTTTCACTTTACAATTTTTGTAAAAATGAATCCAAAGTTTTTTTGGTTAAATTTTTTTATACGTGCTTTTTACCCATTTTCCAACATATTGCTAAAATTGCACAAGAAACACAACATATGGGTTTTTCTCCAAAAAGTTTGAAAAACAAAACTTCACCTTCTAGGAGAACTAGAAAAGCCTACATTTTGAAGTTTAGGCACATTGATCTTGCAATTGGTGGAGATATTCATTTTGAAGTTTTGGGACAATGTATTTGTGCAAGTCAACCAAAAGATCCTACAGTTGGATTTGTTAAAAAGTAAGTTCCAATGAAGATTTTGACCCTGATTTGGGGACTAGTATTTTGAAGCAGTTGGGGCCTCTATACAGAAAAGAATTTTAGTGGTTAATTGATCAAAGAAAAGTAGTTTATAGAGGGGTTGCCATGCACTAGGAAAATGGAAATTTTGCAAAATGGGAGAGAATATTTTGGCGGGATCCAAGCATCCAATGTTCCCTTTTCATCTAAAAGTGCACAAAAGATGGTGTTTTGTTGTATATCTTGTGGAGCTGCTCTTATTAAGATCATCTCCTACAACCCTACAATTATTTAGGTCGCTTCCATTCCTCTTTGTCCGTTTGAGGGGTTGGCCACTTGTATTCCCGATAGTGCAACTTGCTAAGTATATAGGTGTCAACCAAACACAAGTCAACTAAGGAACTTCCAAAAATATTAAAGTAATTACAATGATGAGAAAATCTAGCTTGTAGAGGGTTTAGAAACCCCTTCAAATATGACTTATTTGAAAGCAAAAAATAAATGTAAAAACTAACACAACTTAAAATTGGTTACTTTTCATCCAGATGTCAAAAGGACCTGTACATTTGGAGGGTTGCAAGAGATGCTCTACCAGTCTACAAGCGCTGTTGATATTGATATGACAAACTAGTCTCAAAATCAAGAAATAGAATCTGCCGAGAACAGGAACTACTCGGATAGTCGGATGGTAAAGATAGCAGACTGCCCTGGTAATGGTAAATAACCTCATAGAGCTTAGTACATATCACTTGACAAGAGGATTCATGAAGCTGGAACATTCTGAACAGGGTGGAGCGAAAATGTTCGCACACGTTCAAAGGTTCAAACCCGGTAACTGAAACTTCATTCTACAGGGTGTACCAGATGAAACATTTGGGCTGATGAAATTACGTGGTTGACTTTTATCTCCTTCCCATCCATTTTGGATGTTGCAATGCTCTAAAGGATTCTTGGATGGCAGTCCCTCCACCTCTCAAGAACACCACAAAAGCTCCCATGTCCCATAATTTATGTAAGGTAACCGCATCCATACCTGAGCGTTTAAGGGTTTAGGGTACTTCAGAGTCTAGGAAAATTCAGGATTTTTTTTGGTAGGGCTAGCCTTTCAACAAGCTATCATGGAACGTAATTTTTGAGGAAAAAAATATTGTAGATTATTTTATATTGAAGGCAAAGTTGCAAGTCATAGGGTCCCTATTAGAAGTTCTAGACTACCCTTGAAAATGCTTTAACGTGTTCCTATACATGTGCTTGACAGTCCCAATCCCAACTGATAAAAAGGTCTGAAGCTTGCATATATATATATATATATATATATATATATATATATATATATATATATATATATATATATATATATATATATATATATATATATATATATATATATGTATATATGTGTGTATGTATATATATGTATATATGCTATGCTCTGCAGCCGTTTTGGTGGCATCTCACAGCAACTTAGCAATTGACATGTGGCAAGATTTTCTTGTGCAAGTGACATTCACTGCTTCACTTTGGGTTCATAGTGAGTGGTGAACACCTCAAAAGTAGGGCTCCACTTTGGGGACTGCCCATGTATGAGTGTTGTTATTGTACTTCTCGTCAGATGTACCAAGGAAGCCCCACATTGTGGCATTTTATCACAGAAGTGGAGCTTGCCCCTTAAATGTCAGGTTGATAACATAGGGCCTATCCTACGCATGAGCTCTATAGTGTTGTGATAGCCCCATAGAATTGTTTTTGAAAGTTGCAAAAGTTAAAATTGCATGATGCCCTCATGAAAATAGCAAAAAAGGCAGCATGGGTCCTAGCACCATATCTCAAAATCTTCTCACAATTTTGATTGCATAAAATATGAGTGTATTTCGTGAGGTTGTTTCTAACCATCTATGGTGGCCCATGTGTTTATGGTCACTTTTGAAAAAAAAAAACAAAAACAACTTTTTTCCTGTGCTGTAGAGTGTTTTTTTGAAGCTAGTGGATGAAAGACGTACACCTTGGCATTCAGGTGTTAAGATCTCAGAATCATCTCGGCCCATTTATGATAAATGTTGGTTATCCCTTCAAGACTTTCCCTCCTTGCATGTTTCGGTGAGGAGTACTAGACGATATTTGGCTTTTTCTCATCAATCCTCCTTATACAACAAGATGCGGGGCGCGGGGCTTGGAGCACAAATGCTTAACCCCTAAAGGATCAAGCCATTTTTTCTGTGAAAAATATTAAAAACTGTCACTTTTGGGGAAGCAAGTACAGTGGTAAGAAAAAAAGTTTTTTACAAGAATTCAACCATAAGATCTTATAGAAGACTATAAGAGGTACACGTGGTAAAAATTTCAGCTCAATCTACACAAAAATGAGTGAGATATTTACATCTGAATTGCGGAAATGAGTTTTTTTTTGCTGCTGCCCAGAAATTTCAGAAGGCTTTGACCACTCTTAAATCAAAAAATTTACTCTACACAAAGTTGAGGTTTATTTTTCCATGTAGAAGGCCAAGTTAGGTATGTGTGGGAGAATTTTCAAATCAATTGGAACAATACAACACATGGGAAAAAATAGTAAGTAAAATGAAGTAGAGAATGAGTCAAAACACTAAATTGTTAAGAATTTAATTATAAAAATGAAAAGTGCAAATCCCAACGGTTATAATGTTGTGATAAACAATCTACATCCTTTATTTTTGTTTCTTTTCAAAATATTGAAAATTGAGTAAAATAAAGGACTTCAAAGTTTATTTTAGAGTAGAGAATCTAGAACTGCCCGCAAAACAAAAACTCCTCATAACTTTCATCTCATTTATCAAAATTGAATGATTCAAAACTCCCCATGTCTATATAAGTCTAAAGAACCTATTTCAGATTATTATTTCAAAAAAATGAAATTTTTAAAGAAGTTTTTGGCTGCCCCTCAAACACCGTTTTTCATAAATTCATGCATAATTTCTTCATCAAGTGTCGAAATGAAGAAAAAATTAGATGCCCATGTAGATCTTTGAATTCCCCACCTTCAATAAAAGTTTCTGTAAATCACAAAAAGTAAATTAGCCATATGTACATGCCCAAAATCCCATTTGTCCCTCAATGGGACTTTGATCCTTCAGGGGTTAAGATACGTTCACACTTGATATTAGGAGAATCAATAGCTAAAGATAATTAGATGCATTTGGACTCACCTTTAGAATGCATTTATATTGCTAATACCCTCTTAACACCAAATGTGAACATACCCTTAGCCACATAATTGGAAGCGCTAGGCGGCTCATTGATAGAAGCCACTAGCTACTAATTAACCATGATGTAGATGACACGGTGCAACCCAAGCGAAGAGGAATTATGTTAGGGTTGACCTCTTGATCAACAAAAGCACAGAAAATTCACTGCACCGCTAAAAACGGTTGGGGTTAAGAGTGTACTTCAATAATGTCTTTTTCCACAATATTCTGTTTTTATAGTGGACATTCTATTGATTTGCTAGATTCAAATTTTTAAAGTTGAAAACACACATCATATGATCTACTACTAAAGGACTCAATAAATCCTTATCCAATCATGTATACCTAATAATTTTGTTCACGTCAAAGCTAAAAAAAATTCAAGCATTACCAAAGGGCTTGGGTTTTCTTAATTAATAGAATGACTAGGCCTCTTTTTCACTTCATTTTCTTATGTCTTGTCATAGAAATTGAGTCATCAAAATTACCTAATTGTACATTTTGACCACATATTTTCCTTTTCAATTGAATGAGCAAGTTATGGGTTTTCCAAACATGGCTTTATAACGATAGAATCTTGATATTACCACCTCCTTTTTTGATAATGCCACCCCCTTCTGTTACATCATTGTTCAAATTTTTTGATTTTTTGGGACAATTTTAAAAAAATTAAATTAAATGTGTATCAAATCAAGTGATTTTTTTTTTTTGTATTTGAAAATGATAAATTGCAATCAAAAAATTTAATAAGAGAATACAATAGAGTGTTATCTTTACTTATCAAAAAAATTGATTGCAGTTTATCATTTTGAAAAACACCAACCAAAAATACCTTGGTTTGATATAGATTTAATTCTAAAATTAAGAAAAAGAAATGATGTAAAAGAGGGGGTGGCAATATCAAGACCCTAAAGATAAAGCTCTCTAAATGGGGTTTTGCAAGTTGATTTTGCCCCATACATTCTCATTACCTCATGCAAATTTACAACTCTTGTTTTGATTTCAAAAGTATGTAAAATTACAAATATGGGCACAAAATTGATAAGTATTACAAATATGGGCATATTTTCAAAATAATTACAAATAGAGACATTTTTAAAAATAATTACAACTAGGGGCACAATTTCAAAAAGTAATAATTATTCATAGAATGTTGATTTGAACATCACATTAAATGTTAGCTAACTTCCTAGTAAACTTAAAGGCCTATCTAAATCAAGCCTAAATAAGGAAGTTTTAGTAAAGGGTCCTTACAATTGCTGTCCCCTATACTAAAATTTCCTTATTAGGCTTGATTTTGGGAGAGGCCTCTAAGTAGTTTGGAATTTAGCTATCATTTAATGTGATGTCCAAACCAAAATTATATGGAAATTTACAAATTACTTTGTTGCTATGCCCCTATTTGTGTTTTTTTTGAAATTGTGCCCCTATCCACAATATTTTTTGTCTTTGTGCCCCTATTTGTAGTTTCCCCCAAAACAAAACCTAGCCAACAAGTACAAAATACCAACAAGACATTGTTGCATTGTGAGAAACTTCAAAATAGAGACCTTTGTTGAATCTAAATTAATGTCTACACAACAATACAAGTTCTTTCAATTAATGCAAGATTTCAACCAATGCAAGACCCCTTCACACTAATTTGGGAGAATTATATATGATTGATATGAAGGTGTAGCATGCATATTGCCCTTGTTTTCCAAGTAACCTTTTACCACCTAACAAGTAGCAACTTAGTAACAAACCCTTAGTAATATGACGTCTTTTACACACTCTCTAGTTGAACTACATAACAACACAAAAGCCCCTTCAAATTTTGACCACTTGAGTCACATTCTTTGATATAATACTAAATTTTTGTATCCCACAATATAATATAGGGAATTGCTAAAGCCAAACCCAAAATTGCTAACGCCACACCCCTAGATTTTGAGCATGAACTATGAGAATTTAATTCTAATTTTTTAAATTTGGATAAAAATACATGTTTCACTTCTATCATTCTAACAATATATTCAAAAAAATTGGAGGTGCTTGAATTTGAAACTAAAAATATAGGATTTTTGAAACATTTAAAGCAAAAATACATTAAAAAAATAGCAATGGTGCAATCAAAGTTTTAAAAAATATTGTTTTTGTTTTTCTTTCTTTCAAGAAGATGATAACGCCTTGATGAATTAAGGATGGACCACTTGAATTAAAAAATAGCATTAAATTTACAAAATACATGCTTATAGGGATGTGACGTTAGTAATTTTGAGTGTGGCTTTAGCAATATCCTACAATATACGGAGTATTAGATTACTCTACATTACAATGAACTACTTTTGATAAACAAGCCAACAATGTTGCATTCTTCTTGAACTGGTGCAAATTAGCTTATTTAGTGCGAGATGCAATAATTGAAAACACTTGTGCTGTGTGAAATTATTTTGAAATGTCAAATACATAACAGTCAAAAAGGGAGTCAACGGAACAAGCACCTGACTGATGCTTGTGAAAAGCAATGGAATTTACTTTAAATTTGAACCGTTGACTTTGGAGGAGGGTTTCCAGTGATTATGGCACAAATAAACAGTGAGCTCTACGTGGCAGGCGGGTAAGCCGCGGCCTTGTTGGCAACACTTCTCTTGTCCATCTTTCTACCTACGGTAATGACACCTTTTTGGGGGGCATTTTAGGTTTGCCGATCTAGTTCGACACATGGAAGCGAATTGTTCATTTTAACCCCAAGCGCCCATGCCATTTTCACCAAAATCAGGGTGAGACAACTTTGATGCATTGTATCTCAGTCAATCAAATGATTCTTGAAAATAGTGGAACACCTTCTCAAAAAATAACTTGCAAATTTTGAGAACAATTGATAGTGGGAGATGGGAGATTGTGACATTTGATCAAACAAATGAGATGGTAAAATCTCATATTTTTTGGCAAGTGGCTGCTATTGAATGATTTTTACAAAATTTTGTAAGCCTCTAATTCATCTCGATTTAGGTGAGTAGCAAGATTAGATATGAATGAACAAACCTGCAAATTACTTGAAGATTGTACTCCTTTTTATGTTAAGTTGTAGGGCTTTAATTTGCTATTGCAAGGAAAACACTGAGCAGCACACTTGGTGAGGGTTCTCAGCCTCAACAAGGGTCTAGAACATGCTTGAATGCTTGCTGGCAAATTTCTGGCTACCACAAAGAATATGCAAGGAAGCTTGCAAGAGATCTTGATTGGTTGCAACCTGTAAGACATTGCTTGCCACCACGCCCCATATGGTGTTTCACCCAATTGAGGCTCTTGAGGCACTTGTGCAACATTTGGCTTGCCTTGCCGTTATTCCACTTGCATGAACCACTTGAATGCCTTCATAATTGTAATTTATAGCAAGATCAAACAACTAAATCCAATGCCTCAAACAAGCCTATGAAATCACAAAAGAACACTTTTTGGTCCTCTAGAGTGTTTAGGGGTTAAAGTTGATAACTTGGTGCCATCATGTTTTGTGTCCAAAGTATGTCAACCTCAAGTATGTGCTCTTAGAAAAGTGGAAACTTGTCTATTATCTATGAGTTTTCAATTTTGTGATAGTATGGAAGTTTGCCCTAATAGCATTTTTAATGCACACACCAAATGCACACATAAAATAAAGTGGGTATTTGCTAAATTGTTGTTTGGAAATATGACAACTTGATTCTAAGTGCATTATACTTTTATGTAAGCTCAATAAAAAGAAAGAAAGTGACATTTTTTTGTCATTGTAACAAGTTCTTCCTCTTAATTTTGTTTGTGCACAATGAATCCCTTCATTGTAGCCATGTGATTTTGACAAAGCCTTTGTGTGCAACAGGATGGGCTTTAAAAAAACGCAAGATATATTGTGTGGGAGAAAAAACTCAAAAATCATAAAGTCGAAGTAACAAGTATTTCTATTGCATTGGATCAACATTCATGACTCCCAAGACCAGCTTGCATTACTCTTTTTGATTGAGGGTCTTTTTCATTGCATTTAGCAAAATAATGAGCCCTCCAAGTGCCTCTTAGTTTGTGACTCTTAGTTTGCGACTCTCAAAATATATTAAGCGTAGGCTAGGTACATTAGAAGTGTGTGTGAAGTGTTGCTATTTTATATGATTTTCTTATTGTACAAGTATAAAAGGCTACAAAGGCATGGATTCAATATGGTATTCCAAACTTGAGTTGACACAATCAAGTGTAGTGCCACAAAAAAAATTGACTTCTTGATGTTTTGCACCATCATAATTGAATGATTGCCTTGTTTCCATTGAAACCTAAGGTTCTTGGTCATCATTGCCTTCAAAATTTTGAATTGGGAAAACTAGATTGTAAGATATTTTCCCTATCTTGAAATACAAATTAAATCCTTTAGTGGGGTCCCTTGAAAGGGACATGGAAAAAACATCTACATGGTTCATAATTTTGCTAATGTGAGTTTACATTTGAACATGCTCTTACTAATTCCAAATTATAAAAACCAAAATTTTGAGCTTGGCATCGCAATAAGCTTCATCTATCCAACAAGCTTCTTTTTTCTTTTCTTTTTTGTAAAAATTGACTTGAGGGGAAACATTTTGCACTTGCTAATCTTTTCACCTTGGCTATGAGAGACCGTCAAAGTACACCCCATACGCCTTGTTGAAATGAATGAATGATAGTATGTGCTTGATTTCAAGTCTATTTAAAAAGGAGAGTGATTTTAATTTGAATAAGCAAATCCGTAAACTCTAAACATGATAGTTGTAGAAGTGAAGTCACTTATAACATTTTATTGACAGCTAAGCAAACTTTGTATACAAAATCGTAAGACTTTTTCATACTGAACCATGTGCATAGATTCACTTGTTTGTGTGCTTTGGTACTTATAATCATAGGGCCTCGAGTGGAAAATGAAGCTAATTCCTAAGTTCTCAAATTGGTAAAGTTTGACAGTGGTTATAAAATGGTTTTGTTCCAAACAAAAATCTAAAGGAAATGGTTCAACGAGTATTTTGTTTTCTGAAATTGTATGATACATAGCTTAATTTCAAACTTAAAGAAGTAGTTGTTACATTTATATACATTCATATTTAAAGTTGAACTTTGGTTTTGCTATTATAAGTTGCACAAAAGATATAGGAATTTATAACTTATTCTTGATAAAGTATTTGCATCTGATTTCATGTGTTTGAATACAAACTTCAAAGAGAATGCAATAGTAGCATTGAAAACTTATTTATCATTAAAAAAATTCCGTAAATTGGTTAAGTCTTTAAATTATATGCAAATTTTTTAAATAAATAATGTATTAATCTATACTAAAATCAGAAAAAAAATGATATTGCTAAAAATCAGCTATCCAAAATGGTTACTATAGTGGGTTTTGTCACCCTTTTTCCTATTGGTATTTTTTTTAAGTCAGCAATTCATTTACAACTGTTGCTTTTATTAATTTTATTTGAATACTAAAGCATGTTGATGCACAAGCAAGAAGACTGTGCAATGTTCTTTACACAAGAAACGTTCTTCAATACAATTGAGGAATTGAGTTTGAAAATTTACTATTGCTCCAATAAATGACAACGTAAATTATATGTACAAATTTACTTATTTTGAACTGGATCTAATTGAATTCGTGAAGTGTCAATAACTACAAAATAGTACGGAGTAGAAGATATCAAAAACCGATGAGTTTCAACAATAAAGTACTAGTGTCACAGTGGTGTTACTCAGTAAATTTTTTTTGAATGAAGTGACTTTTTTTTCTAACCAAAAAAGGTTGAGTAGCAAGGATGGCTACATTTTCTTTTACAAATGTAAAGTTGGATGTTTTCAACTTTTCATCAAAGCTAAATCTCAGGGTGGTTTTGTGAAAAATTAAAATATTGTACTAGTAGGATGAGGCGGCATCAAGTGAGATTTTAAAATCTGGATTCCTACTCCCAAACCTGTGTATAAAAGTTGGCTAAATATTTTACATTTTTTCAAAAAATACCATAGAACAATTAGCCACACCAATTTTGGTGTAGCAAAAAAACGATAATTAGCACAAAACGTTTTCACTAGTGTTACTAGTTTGTTATTACTAGTTTGTTGTTATCGGTGTGTCGTTTTGCAAAAAAAAATTAAGATTCTTACCATAGGATACACATTTGAAACAATTAACTCTTAATTGCATATAACTAGCCATGCTTATGATAACCTCACGGCCTGCCAATGAAAAATGGAAAAATTGACCATTCAATGTGCTTTCTATTTGGCTCCCAATTTTTGAGAGCATTCCAAAGTTTGCCTTGCCCTCCTCCTCTTTTCTTTATTTCTTGCATTCCACTCACTATAGCTTAGTGAATGTCATCATGGCAATAATTATATCGATTAGGGCAAGGAAGAACCAAAAAAGAAAATTGCTACAAAAAGAAGTCAACCTTATCTAAGTTACCTCCACGTTTCTCAAGATTGATAAACAAATCACGAATATCATACAAGCTAACACATTGGGTTGCCTCGTCCTCACAACAAACCTATATACAGTGCCCTCAAGAAAGTCTACGTACCACCCTCATGGAATTCAAAAAAGTTTGTATAACAAAGAACTTAATTGGCATTTTTATGCTCAGATTTTTTATATGTGATCCTCGTACAATCATGATCAAGCATACCAAATTTCAGTTACTAAAAACTAAAATCCTATTTTTGGTAAATGGTTTTGTGTCAAAATCATGGTTTTACAAGAAAGTTGATTAATAAACATTGGTGATGAGTTTTTGAGATTTGATTGCACAAATATGTAAGAGACATCCATATGCACTTCTTCCTTTCAAATAAATATTTCCAAAAAGTTTCAAAATTCCTTCTATAGAGATTTTAATGTTAGGGTGGGCATGACCAAATTTAGTAAACTACATATTTCTTCATGGAAATTAGTTTTTGTTATTTGACTCATACATTGTGATTAAGTTTGTACCTTTAAACATGGTGATATGTTTATTTTGCTGAAAAATTGATTTCCATGAAGAAATATGTAGTTTACTAAATTTGGTCATGCCCACCCTAACATTAAAATCTCTATAGAAGGAATTTTGAAACTTTTTGAAAATGTTTGTTTGAAAGGAAGAAGTGCATATGGATGTCTCCTACATATTTGTGCAATCAAATCTCAAAAATTCATCACCAATGTTTATTAATCAACTTTCTTGTAAAATCATGATTTTGACACAAAACCATTTACCAAAAATAGGATGTTGGTTTTTAGTAACTGAAATTTGGTATGCTTGATCATGATTGTACGAGGATAACATATAAAAAATCTGAGCATAAAAATGTCAATTAAGTTCTTTGTTATACAAACTTTTTTGAATTCCATGAGGGTGGTACGTAGACTTTCTTGAGGCCACTGTACATGGTGAATTCCTCTAAAGAACAATAGATAGTTATTGTGCAATGACCAAGTAGTGGTTTTGCATTGAGGATGTCCTCAATTTATCAAATTCTGAGAATTTACTGAGACTTGGCACATAATGTGAAGTTACATACACAAGTATGCCTACTTTGCGCTCCACTCTATCACAGAATTTGGAACTTCCAATGTTAAAGGATCAGGATTTTTTTGTGACAGATATACAACCCACACTTTATAACATAAATGAATAAATATAAGGAATTGCTAATGCCACACCTGTGTGAGCATGTAAATTGAGAAATTTATGCTATTTTTTTATAGTCAAGTGGTTCATCATTCATTCAATTGTTGCATTGTCACTTTCTTGAAAGAAACAAGAGCAAACGCAAAAAAATTTGAACTTTTATTGCAGTGTTGCCATATTTTTTTAATGTATTTTTGCTTTAAGTATCTCAAATGTCATGTATTTTTAGTTTCAAATTCAAGCACTTCCAATATTTTTGAATATAGCCTTAATATGGTAAAGGTGAAACAAATCTTGTGATCCAATTTTAAAAAATCAGTATTAAATTTTCATGTTTTATGCTCAAAGCACACCTTCAGGTGTGGCTTTTAGCAAGTCCCTAAAGCCCAATTACAGTGGATGTTTGACCAATCAGAATTTGGGAATTCCACAAGGCTTGGGAGATGTAAGAGCATCTCCTGCAACATGTTTAAAGAAGCACATGGAAATTAGGTTTGGAGGGGACGGGAGTAGCAAGTAACGCAACAAGGCGTGAAGTTCCCTTGCAAGTTGGAAGGTTTGAGGGCTTGCACTTGCATTACAACAAATCACAAGGATACGTTTGGAGTTGCAATGTGAACAATGCATAGCAAGGACTGTGAAGGGGGCCTAGAGAAAACTTGAATTTGACATGAAAGTGGCCAAGCCTGAAAGGCCTCGCTCCTACACATCAACGAGTATAATGCTATTGGAGACTTACATTGCAAAAACTATTATGAGTTGAACGTGCTGCAGGAGATGCTCTCAGGAGTGTCGAAGCGGCGGCGAAGCGGCTCCGAAGATCTTCCTAGAGGAGAGACTGCTGCTGACGCATGGCGAACATTCTCACTCACTCCGCATACCCATGCGGATGCCCATGCGGCCATGCCTGGTTTTCTGTAATCCAAGTGGGGTGTTGGGAATTAAGCGCGTAATTAAGAAGCGTAGGTGGTCCCAAGGGTAGGGGCCATTCGGTGATTCGGTCCTCACCGTTTCCTAGGTCACTTTGATACACCTTTATGGCCAGACGTGTGCGATGGCATCTGCACGACATGTGGCCCTAATTCCCTGGCCATCCCACTGGCCCCCCCTCCCCTTCCTCCTGATTAGTCGCCTCCCCACTTTGTCAACTACTGAGGTAAATTAACTTTTTGAACTCTGCTTACTTTCACTTTAGTGCTAATTCCATATATTATGACCCTAAACCCACCTCGTTTTGTGATAAGGGCATCTCCACCGGTCCATGCTCTTTCAAAGTTTTCCATCTGTTTTGATGAGGCCTCAAGCCTCTTGATCTCCACCCATGCTCTTCAAAAAGGTGGCCTTACACTCCAACATGCCTCATAAATAAGGAGTTGACCACTTATCAAGGAAAGTACGTAGATATAAAATTCACTAAACTTAAGGTGAATAGTGAATGAATAGTGGTTTGAAGAGTGACTTGCTAGACTCGCTAGATCAAAGTGTTTGAGAGGGTTTTGAGAGGGGCCTTAACACTTTTCATCCACTTTGAGCGAGGCTGAGCCACCGATGGAGATGTCTTAAGTCTTTGTATTAGCTCCTTAGTCATCAGCACCCAATCCCCATGGACCATTGGGCTTTGAGAACAAACTTATCCCCTAATTGTCTAAGGCTTTTTGTGAGCTTCTAGGAATCTGCGATAAATTCAACAAAAGCCACCATTTTTACAAATTGTATCAATTTTTTTTAAATTGTAATCATTCAAATTCAAACTAGATATATAAAATCTACATAGGAAAAGAAAAGAAAACAATATCATTTATGGATTGAAAGATCATAACGTTTAATCATGAAGGTATTAAGATTGTGAAAATGTCTTGAAATCTTTCAATCCTCTTTTCACATGTCAAAGTTTAAAAAATGGTTACCAAAAATATATGAGGTTACAAGAACTAACATGCATAACCCCAATCAATTTATAACTTCTCAAAATCTCTTCTACAAATTTTTTAAATGAATTTCTATTGTAGATATTTCTCCAAGATCTAGTGTATTTGAGGCTCATTTCCAAGAGCTCTCAACACTACAAAAATTCAAGATTGCGTTGGACACCTTTACACAAAATCTTGAATTAGAAAATCATAATCAATCATTTTCAAAATTATGTTTTTGATGTTAAAACTAGACTTCAAGAATAATATTTCACAAATATAAACTTCTAAAAATATGAACTTATTTAGGTTTTAAAGAACTTCAAAATATTGTCAATACTAGAATTTGATGCCTTGGGCATTTAGGGGTTAAGGTAGGAGCACCTAATACCACCACTATACCTGCCGTCACTCTTTACATAGGGTGGTCATTCTAGAACTTAACCCCTAAAGGACCAAGGGTGTTTTTTAGAAAAAATCTTAAAAATTGCCAACTTTTAGTGCATTGCCCAAAATCAGGAGTAAAAATCATTTCTCTCAATTTCAATCGTACAAAAGTTTGTAAAACCAATATACCAATGTGTGCAAAAAAATTCAGCCCATTTGACTGTGCGGATTGTAAGATTATAATGTTCGAAGTGAGAAAAACAAATTTTTTTCATTCCTGCAAACACCAAGTCAACAGACTTTGAGCCTTCCTAGAGTAAATTTTTTACTCTACACAAATTTGAGCTTTTTGACTATTCACAAGTATATGATGTTAGGTTCACTTATGAAAATTTTCAGATGCAAATATAGAGTCTAGCTTATTCTAAATCACCCTCCAATGTAAGAAGGTTTAGTGAATTGGCAATACATTAGTCATTTTTTCATGATTTCTTGTGCAATGTGGAAGTATTTTATGTGAAATCTGAATAGTGAAAAGTTGGAGACAAACATTTGGAATATGTGAAAAAAAGTTTCAAGAGCTTTGGATTTATAGATTGAAAGATAATAGGGCTTGAAGTTAGAGGAGATTTTCTCCCTTGAAATTGCCCAAACATAGGTAACAAAGTTTGACTCCCTTCAAAATGTGATGTGAGAGCTTTATTTTTATTTTTATTTTTATTTTTTATTTTTTTATTTTTTTATTTTTTTATTTTTTTATTTTTTTATTTTTTTATTTTTTTATTTTTTTATTTTTTTATTTTTTTATTTTTTTATTTTTTTATTTTTTTATTTTTTTATTTTTTTATTTTTTTATTTTTTTATTTTTTTATTTTTTTATTTTTTTATTTTTTTATTTTTTTATTTTTTTATTTTTTTATTTTTTTATTTTTTTAACAATTAGACATCATATTTTTTTAATTACATACTTGCCAAATTTCAAAAATTGATGAGAGTTTTAGCATAAGATTCTCCAAAGATACTCAAACTACCTGAACTGCCCAATTTCTTTTGGGCAACATAACTTTTGAATTGAGCATCTGATTGGAGAACAAATTAGATTTCCATTTAGGGGATACATATTTGCACCTTGTTTAACAATTTTGAGAACATCCAATAAAATTAACTCCATATGACCCTACCCAAGTTCTTAAGTGGCTGTTGAACAGCCACTTGGTCCTTTAGGGGTTAAATTTAGGTACCTCATCGATAACTTGTTGTTGTTAATCAAAATGATAAGATATTTTTGATATGCTTAAGATTAAGTTATAGAATGACCACCCTATGTAGAGAGTTATGCCATTAGGTACATAATTGGTATTGGGTGCTCTTATCTTATAAGCTTTGTGAGTTTTTTTTAATGTAACTCATGTGAATACAAATATGCTCTTCATGATTGAAATTGAATTCATGTAAAATGAGGAAATATAGCCTTTAACCCCTAAAGGACCCTGAGGGTAGATGTGTCCTCGACCAATTTTTGAAGTTAGATAAAATCTCACCAAATTACTGTTTTTAGTAGTTTATTTTTTTGAAAATTTCTTTTTCATATTTAGTTTTAGCTTCAACTATCTAATTTTTCAAATGATTGAGTATGATTTTTCTATTAAAGATTTTGTGCACAAGTGTTCATGGCAATCTTGACTTTATGTAGTGTTGAGGGCCCTTGGGAATGAGCCTCAAGTACACTATATATCTTTGAGAAAAAATCACATTAGAAATTCATTTAAAAAAATTGTAAAGTAGGTCTTGCAAAGTCATAAATTGATTGGGGTTACTTGTGTTAAGCCCTATAACCTCATGTTTTTTTGGTGACCAAGTTTTTTAAATTTGACATGTGAAAAGAAGATTGAAAGACTTCAAATCACTTTCACAATTTTAACATTCTCATGATCAAACATTATAATCTTTTAATCCATAAGAGATGTTGTTGTGTTTTCTTTTTTAACGTGATCTCTAACTTGTCTAGTTTGATTTTGTATGGTAACAATTCAAAAAGAATTGATATAACTTATCAAAATGTTGGCTTTTTGTTCAAATTAGAACAAATTCCTAGAAACTCAGGAAATTCCAGGGTCCTGTGGGGGTTAAGGAGTGAGTATGGAATAAAAACACCTCACCCTAGTTGCAAGATTTTAAACCTTCAATATTCCCTTTCAGAATTATCTTAAAATTGTGAAGGCTACGATCTCATGGAAATAAGTTTTGACTCTTGAGAGTTTGAGGTATACGCCACCTTCCACGTCAAGTGTTACATTGGATGGAGGTGAAAACTTGCACCTTTGGTGTAAACCACTTCACTTGAATGTAAAGTCTTAACCCATTAGTGGTCGATTCTGGGGTGGGCAATCCGTTCTATGGTCATTTGGGGGAAAATTCAGAACTATTGAATACAGACATTTACCACATATCTAATCGGATAGATGGATAAATGGAAGTATCTTGCAAGGTTTAGTGTTATGTATCATGAATTATGCTCATTCTTTAATTGTTATGGTCATCTTTTTGCATTTATTGATATATTTTCAACCGGTACACTTTTAGTTTTTTCAACCCTCTGGCCACATGCCACCTCAGATTGGCCTGGTTATTGTCCTAAACCCCTCTTCACTTTCCAATTTCCTAAATCCATCCCCTTTGCCACGTCATCAAATTCCTTGACATGCTCTCTCTACAACCTAAAAAAAATCAAAATTGACTAAGACCTGGTCAACCAAACCTTAACCCCTAAATGCCCAAGGCACCCAATTTGGGTGTTTACAAAACTCTAAAGATGAATGAAACCTTATCAAATCACTATTTTCGTATTTTCTTTTGAACACAAGTTTGTTATGAAGTCTATTTTCAACATCAAAAATCTGATTTAAAAAATGAGTATTGATGATTTTCTACTCAAATTTTTTTACAAGGGTGTCCATTGCAATCTTGAGTTTTCTAGTGTTGGAAGATCATGAAAATGAGCCTCAAATACACTAGAGCTTAACGCGGAGCTTGGAGAAAAATCTCCATTAGAAATTCATTTAAAAAAAATACAAGAGTAGATTTTGAAAGCCATTAATTGATTGAAGTTAAACATGTTAGACCTTATACCTCACATTTTTTTAATGAGCAACTTTTTAGATTTGACATGTGAAATGAGGATTAGAATACTTCAAGTCACTTTTGCAATTTTAACACCCTCATGTTCAAACGTTATAATCTTTCAAACTATAAGTGATATTGTTGTGTTTTCTTTTTCTATGTAATCTCTAACATGTCAAGTTTGAATTTGTATGGCTACAATTTTTTTTTAAACTTGATGAGATTTATGAAAAAGTTAATTGATTGTTCACTTTCCTGAAAATGCTAAGAAGTTCAGAAAGGCCTTGGGCATTTAGGGGTTAATGGGTTAACATCAAGTCTTAACTTCCTAAGTTTCATGGCTTCTACCTTGGTTTGAATGTATCGTATCTTGTGAAGGAAAAATATGATTTAGAACTTTTGGGGCAAGTTGAAATTTGGACTTACTCAAGAATTTGGACAAATGATCTTCATTTCTTCAAAATTTCATTTCCCCCGGTTAAAATGTGACTAATTCAACACCTTGTACAAAAGTCAACGTGCACCTAAATTCAAGCAAGTGACATTGCTAAATAGTGCACAAAAAATCAATGTAGATTGCTGCTGCTAAAAATATACACTTATTTTTAGCTATCACGTATTTTGTAATTATAAAATTTACTTTATAATTGTTAATTTGAACCATATTAATTAACGTGGAGCAATATACTTCAAAACTTAATATGCTTTAGAATTGCTCACTGGTTGTCGTATCTTGATGTTTTAACCCTTGATGTTTTAACCCTTAAAGGCCCAAACAACATTTTTTTTGGCAACATAGCAATTTTGGGCAACTCACTACAAATGGGTCTTTCATTTTTCTATTTTGAAATTTTTGCACATGATGTGCCCAAGGAGTAGCTTTAAGATCCAACAAATTTTTTTAACTTTTCACTACATGGTTCAAAAGTTATTGCATGATATGTAATTTTATTTGAACTCCTGATAGCCTAGGCAATTCAATTTTATTTTTTAGAATTACATTTAGAAATTAAATAAACTAAAATTGGTTCTTTAGACTTATATTCACTTAGGACAAGACTTAGGAAGCTTTGAATCACTCAATTTTGATCAATGAGATGAAAGTTACAAGGAGTTTTAGTTTGTAGGTAGTGGATTCTCTCAAAACCATACCTAACTACAAACTAAAACTTCTCTTAACTTTCATCTCATTAATCAAATACAAATGACCCAAAGCTTCACACATATACATAAATCTAACCCCTAAAATTCTTTTGTGTTTAGAGGCCCAAAATTGCTTCAAAATACTAGTCCCCAAACTAGGGTCAAAATCTTCATTGAAACTTACATCTTAACAAATCCAACTATAGGATCCTTTGGTTGACTTGCACAAGTACATTGTCCCAAAATTTCAGAATGAATATCTCCACCAATTGCAAGATCAATGCGCCCAAACTTCAAAATGTAGGCTTTTCTAGTCTTTCCAAAAGGTGAAATATTGTTTTTCAAACATTTTAGAGAAAAACTCATAGGTTGTATTTCTTGTGCAATTTTGGCAATATGTTGGAAAATGGGTTGAAAGCATATATAAAAAAAATGACCAATTTTTTTTTTTGGATTCATTTTTACAAAAATTGTAAAGTGAAAGGTATTGATGAATGAAAGATATAACTAATATGCTAATAAGTTTTGGAAGAATTTGAAATTTGTTAATCCTAATGGTGAGAATGCTGTAATAGACAATCAATAACTTTTATTTAATTTTCATTTGAAAATTTTCAAAATCAAAAGTAAAAGATAACTTTATATGCTTTTTCTACCTTCTTCCTACCTTCATTGCCCGCAAAAGAAAACTCCTTTTAACTCTTACCTCATTATTTGGAATTGAGTGATTCAATTTTTTTTGAGTAGGTATCAATCTATAAAGTTCTATAAACAAATAAATAAAAATTAGAATATATTTTTTGCTACCCGGTTTGACATTGAAATTGAAAAAACCTTTTAATTTTTGCAGTACTTATCGGAATGACATGAAATAAAGCTTCACATGTAGATTATGATGAGTAGTATCCATCCTAAAAATTTCATGAAAATTTTCCAAATTATGAAGTCAATAGAGCCTGCCCGAGTTCTCATAAAGCCCAAAGTGGGTTCCTTGGGCCTTTAGGGGTTAAATGTAATTTTCAAAAAAGTTTTTTGAACTGCCTAGGCTGCCCAAGTTTAAGTTCAAAGAAAGTTACATATCATGAAATATTTTTTGAAACCATGTAGTCAAAAGTTATGAAAATTGTTGGACCTTAACCCCTAAAGGCTCAAGGGGGTACGGGCATAACATAGATGTGTTATAAAATGGTACTTTTGTAACTTTGATGAAGTTTGCTTCAAAAGAGAAAATAAGAATCGTAATGTTTGGTAATTATCAATATGGTCAAACACTCAAAAAAAAATTTGGATTTTAATGTAATGAATTTACAAGAATTTACCATTTAATATTCACCAAAGTTACAAAGTTTACTCGATTTCAAATTTTGGTGTGATTGCTTAAAAATAGACATTCTATCCTAAACTTCAAAAATGCAATCTTTTGAAAGGAGAAAACATCATTAGTTCCTTGAAACAATAAATTTTACAACACTAGCAAATATTGAAGTGTTTATCTTTGAAAAATTCTCCTTGATGGATTTTAGCTTACATTGACATGATTTAACCCCTAAGCGCCCAATTGACCATTTTCTGGTTGCTACCCATTTTTTTCGGGCTGCCCAAGACAAAAAAAAAAGTTTTTTCAATTTTTTATTTTTTATGTATTTTATTTTATAATAGAAAATCAAGTCTACTTTCCAACTTAACTTGAATCATGTCAATCCAAGTTAAACTCCATAAAGGAGAATTTTTCAAAGATAAACACTTCAATATTTGCTAGTGTTGTAAAATTTACTATTTTGGGAAACTAGTGATGTTCTCTCCTTTCGAAAGATTGCATTTTTGAAGTTTAGGATAGAATGTCTATTTTTAAGCAATCATACCAAAATTTGAAATCTATGAGTAAACTTTGTAACTTTGGTGAATATTAAATGGTAAATTCTGGTAAATTCATTACATTAAAATCCAAAACTTTTTTTGAGTGTTTGACCATATCGATAATTACTAAACATTACGATTCTTATTTTTCTCTTTTGAAGCAAACTTCATCAAAGTTACAAAAGTACCATTTTATAACACATCTACGTTTTGCCCTTACCCCCTTGGGCCTTTAGGGGTTAAGTTACGTTGGAAAGTAGACTTGATTTTATACTAGAAAAAAGAAAATAGAAAAAACTAAAAAAGAAGTTTTTTTTTGTCTTTGGCAGCCCAAAATAAACAAGTAGCAACTAGAAAATGGTTGATTGAGTGCTTAGGGGTCAAAGCTAGTCCTTGAGCACATCATGTGTGAAAGTTTTAAAGAAAAAAAATGAAAAATCCATTTGTAGTGAGCTGCCCAAAATCATTATGTTGCCAAAAAATGCTGCTTGGGCCTCGAGGGGTTAAAATCTTTTATTTTTGGGAAAATGCATATTCTATGGTTGTGTATTAGAGGAATGAAATTGTGCTAAAATGAATTAGCTCTATTTCCAAGATTGATACAATGTAACACTAGTGCAAAATATAGATAAAACCTTTAGAGCTCTTCTTGACTGAATTACTGTACTAAGTTCAACTACTCATTATTTGTTATTAGTATGATTGGTGACATAGAGTCTATCTCCAAGAGGATATAACAAGGGCAACCCTTGCTATCCATGTTGTAGCGATATGTCTACAGCCAAGCCATCCCAACATACTCACAATGGCCCTTTTTTATATTATTATTATTGTTATTGTTATGATCTTTCTTAAGATTATTATTATTAGTGAAACTGTTTTTGCAAGATTTTTAACAAGCTTCTGAAAGCAATTTGACGGTTTCCAGTCAAAATTTGTTGAAATGAGCATAAAAACCAAGAATAAAATATTTTAAGCTGCCCCTAACATATCAAAGAATCTAAAAGGAAAATTCCAGTACATTGTAGAAACATTAAAAATTTAAGTTTTTTTTGGCAGAATTTGGTCCAGGTCAACGAGACACTGATGCTCTACCTACCCCCCTTCCCAATTTGCCAATTTTTTTTTTCAGTCAAGCCTTGGAATATATCCCCCCAAGAAGCACTAAAATACTGAATTTCTTCCAAACATTCTTCATTCTTTTATTAAAATTGTTTCAATTTGAATTAGGAAAAACATCCCCAAAATTGAGATTACAAGTAAAACAAAATAGTCTGTAATTGAAGGCAAGGAATTTTCCTTGGATTTTAGTTGGACTACACCAAAAGCACTATATACTACAGGGAAACAATTAATTTGGTAATTTTACCTAGTGTTACAAGTCATTATGACAAGCAAGACCATAAATTGTAAAGGTTACCGGCTAGAGAAGCTTGAATGTGGGTTTGAAGTGTTTAGAAACAATGTTGTTTAGAAGAATTTGAATTCACGTTAATTTACAAAAGACAGAAAATAGTCATAATTGTCAAAAATATTGTGGTTAAGACTAAATCGTGATTTTAGTCCATACTAAATTGTGGTTTTGGTGTAGCTCACGGTGTAGCTACACAAACCCTCTGCAAGGAAAGGAATTGGACAAAATTGTCCATGAGTGCATGTCATCCATAAAACTATCCATCATTAATAACATTCACCCAAAATATTAGCAGGTATAATGCTTGTTTAAGATGAATTAAAAAATTTTGTCCATTTTTTGCCCACTTTTTTTTAGGGGAAAATACAAATAGAGGCACAAAAATGAATAATATTACAAATAGTTGCACAATTTCAAAATAATTACAAATTGGGGCGCAATTTCAAAATAATTTGTAAGTTTTTGTAAGTTTTTTGGTTTGGACATTGGTTGATTTAAATATCTCACATCAAATGTTAGCCAACTTTCAAAAAACTTAAAGGCCTCTCCTAATCAAGCCTAAATAAATAAATTTTAGCAAAGAGGATGACAATTTTTAGAAAAACTTCTAAGTTTCTTGGAAATTAGCTAACATTTGATGTGATATATCTAAATCAACCAATGTCCAAACCAAAAACAACAACTTGCAAATTATTTTGAAATTGCACCCCTATTTATAATTATTTTGAAACTGTGCCCCTGTATGAAATATCTTTAATTTTGATGCCCCTATTTGCAATTTCCCTTTTTTTTTAATGTTAAATCAAATTTTGCAATGCAAATTGCAAGTGTTGAAATGAGGCAAGATTTGGGAGAAAGTTCGCTCAAAATAATAATAACCGGTTGGAGGCCCCATAATAAACACAATTAACAATAAGCCTCAAAAGTTCCCATTCAAACGTTCAAATGGTGCAAAGAAAGAAACAAAATAGATCACTCCGTACAATAATACGAGCTCATGCCTCATGTCATGGAAAGATGGAAAGCTAATCACTAATTCACCATTTCCATTATTATCTCCCGGCACAAAGTAAAACATTTTAATTTCAAACTAAATGTAGTTTGGGGTGAGCTAATAATACCTGCCCAATTCCATCGCTTTAATTCATAGCTTTTGCTTTTTTGGTTCCTTTTTCGAAAAGCCTGAGATCTGATGAAAGCAATAAACCCTAAACCCTAAATCTCTCCCGTGGTCGGGTTCTGTTTTTCTCCATCGACTCTTGTGTTTTGGCTGCTTGGAGCGCACTGTTGTTGCAGTAATCTAAAGATCGACAAGAGAATATTCCTTGTTCGGTAAGTTTGAATACAAAGAGACTCAAATTTGCCAGGACTGTCCATGAAATGGATTTTAGGATTAGGGTTAGTGTTTTGTTGGCTTGCGTTCTGAGATTGTACTGAGGTGAAATACTTGTTAGGCTATGAGAGGATTATACTATACTAAAAATACACTATCTGTATCACTACAAGCTTTCTTACGATTGTTATTATTGCAATATCAGTTATAGTTCTATAGAGAGATCACTTCAGGTACAAAACCCTATCTGTTGAGATTAAAATTTCCTTCACTATGTACGATTTTTTGAGGTTGTAGATTACTAGAAACGACAATGGATAAACTCATTTCTATTCAAGAACAGTGTTCTTAGACATTCAACCAATTCATGCTTTCATCATTTTCTAACCAAGCCATGCTTCCAGCAATTTCTAACCAAGTCATGTTTTCACCATTTTCAAACGAAATGTATGGATAGGCGAGTTGCTGCTGGTATCAGGAATTAAGGTTAGAAAACTAACAGTTTTAATATCCTCTACTTTTGTATGCGCTGTGGAATTGTATAATGATCACGTTGCAGTGTTTCCTATGATGATAGGGTTGAGGATTCAACATGTTGATTCAGCATTTGCCCTTGTTGTCCACCAAGCGGATTGTGCTGGCGTCTGCTTCGCCTCGAAGATCCGAGCTTTTGCGTGGACTGGTGTGTTTTCTCTTCTCAATCTTTTGACGATCTGTTTCAACTTTTTGTTGCTTTTGCTGTGTTGTGTGTGGCACTTGATAAAGTGGTGATAAAGTGGGAGGTGTGCATCAATGCAGGGTCTCAAAGTTGAGGTTTTTCCATCTACGTTTGAGGAGAACCTTGATAAGTCTGTTTTTGCAAATCCTGGAGGTACTTGAATTCTGTTATGTATTGAAGTCGGTATATTTCTTGGGTCTTGATACTGCCACCCCCTCTTTTATATCATTGTTCAATTTTTAGTGGTTTTTGGGGACAATTTAAATATATATATGTGTATATATATATATATATATATATATATATATAAAATTAAATATGTATTAAACCAAGGGATTTTGTGTTGGTGTTTTTTCAAAATGATAAACTGCAATCAAAATTTTTGATAAGAAAAGACAACACTCTATTTTTTTTCCTTATCAAAATTTTTGATTGCGGTTTATCATTTTGAAAACCCCAAATATCACTTGGTTTTGTACACATTTAATTCTAATTTTTTTATAGAAAATTTCCCCTCAAACCACTAAAAATTGAACAATAATGTAAAAGAGGGGGGTGGCCGTATCAAAATGGGGGTGGCAGTATCAAGACCCTATTTCTTTGGGAAAATTTCATGGATACCCCTGAAGTTTGCCATATTTTTCATAGATACCCCTGCCTTTTCAAAAATTTCACAAATACCCTTGGACCAAAATTTTCAAGTGTTTGTTTTGTTGTGCATGCCATTTCCTTCTCCCTTTGTGCGCATACTACTTCTTTCTTGTTATGCGTGCGCACAAAGGAAGAAGGACAAAAACAAACACTTGAAAATTTTGGTCCAAGAGCATTTGTGAAATTTTGAAAAAGCAGGGGTATCTATGAAAATATGGCAACTTCAGGGGTACCCATGAAATTTTCCCTATTTCTTTTAGGGTTATCATGTTTTTCAAGGAAATGTATTTACATTATAGTCAAGTGAATGCTCCTGCCGCAAGTCTTAAGGTGCTTTCTTATTGTTCGGATGTGGACCTGGAATTTGCAGAGTATGCTACAGAAACAGCCACTCAAAAGGCAGTTGAGGTTTCTCAGAAGGCTATGCAGGTCTTGGCTCCTCAATTTAATGCAATGTTTTACTAGTGATGAGTGCATCTTAGAGCATCCCTATTTTGGTTTGGAATGAGTTTCTTTGTAGTAATGATTTTTTTTGTAGTATGCGATGGCGTGACTGAGCTAATGAGAATACAAGTGTAGCTTTGGATGTCTAAGATTGCTATGGACGATTTCTCATCTGGGATAGCAAATTATAATGTGGCGAGCATCTTCAGACTATTGAGAGCCTTGATTGAGAATATGCTGTCTTTGCATTATTCTTGAATTAACTCTGTATTATTTGCAAGATATGCAGGCTGGTGGCAAGCGGGTAGATTTGATCATTGCAGCAGATACCGTTGTTGAGCTTAATGTAATTTTTACCTCTCATTCCAACTTGTTTTCAGCCTTCGATTTGTTGAAAATTATACAAAGCTGTAAATTGAATCGAGATTTAGTTTGGGGGTTGCTGTAGTGCAGGTAAAAGTTTTGGAGAAACCACGTGATAAGGACGATGCTTATCGAATGCTGTCAAGTTTAAGTGGTGAGATAGTTTGGCTTTTTATAATAAGAGCTGCCAGTGTACTTGGTTTCATTTTCAAAGCGTAGGTTCAGTATCAATGCTAGTTTTTATGACCAGTCCTGTGGAGAGTCTTGCACATGTATTGACATAAAATTGTGCAGGACAGAAGCATAAAGTTTACACAGGAGTTGCGCTAGTCTTGCCTAATCCTTCTGGTAATCTACTAGACTGTGATTGTACTGTACTTCATCCAGGCAGGTTGTTGTTTTCTAGTACATCATTGTTTTTAATCTGTTTGCAGTTTCACTGCTTGATATCCATCTTCTTACACACTCTATTTTTTGATACTTACAGATCCAGCACTGGGAGCTTCTCCTCTTGTGCAATCATTCTTTGAAGAAACCTTGGTACAATTACATGAATTCTTTCCGTACTCTTTTATCCTGTTTGAGACTTGACATGTAAACGTATGCAATATATGTTGTAATCCAGATTGTATTCTGCGGTGCGAGTACTTGATCTTGGTTAACAAAATGCTTGTCATAATGGATGATTCTCTGTTTAGGTGGAGTTTGCTGATCTGGAGGAGGAAGCAATTCTTGCTTATATTGCCTCTGGCGAGCCTATGGACAAGGCAGGAGCATATGGCATTCAAGTAAGTAGCTGTCAGTATTAAGAATATACCATCTACTGGGCTGATTTCTATTAATACTGTTGCATAGCCTCTCTAGAACAAGCGCGTTTTAAAGTAGAATTATAAATACGGTAAAGGTATTAACATTCGGCTGGTAATTCATGTTTGACGGGTCTTCTATCTCAGGGAATTGGAGGATCTTTTGTAAAATGTATCCATGGTTGCTACTTCAACATCATGGGGTTCCCTGTACATAGGTATGTTGTTTGCATTCATTTCTAGTTCCATTTTGATATCAACGCTGCCCATACAAGCATTTGTCACATTTGAATTAGCCTGTTCTAGTTGTGATGATATAATTTTTGGCAAAAACGTTGGCATTCTTTTTGTGTATGTTGAATTAGGTTTTCGGTGGAAGTGGATCGGCTGGTTAAGAGTGGTGTAATCAAGGCGTAGCCGAACCATTTGCGGGGAATTGAAGGATTTGTTCAGTCTATTGAACAAAATTTAGAACAAGTTGGCCTGGTTTGTTACGATAATCTCTGCTAGTTTTTGGAACTGGATACAGCTGTTCTAAATTGCAGTCCAAACGGCATTTAGTATTTTCTCGACTCTGTAGTTTTTCAGAAGTTGAGCAGTTTTGGAGATAAAAATTCCATGGAATCTGTTTCCACTGAAGTAGTGTTAGAAGATTAGATATGTTGACAGACATGTTACCTGACTCAAATGAGTGTCCAGCCTGCTATACCAGCATAGTTTCTCTCTTGCCGGAAATAAATGTTTCTATTCATCACTTGTCACTTCATAGTTTGTGACAGCGGTGATTGGGACAGTGAACTGCTGCCCAATATAGCAATTTGCAAGTTCCATAATTTTTTGGCTAATATAGAAATTCTTTTGTGCAATCTAGTACAATCATTTGGTCCAAATATCTAATTTTTTGAATGTGAATGTTTGCGTGAAGGAGTTTTGGTGTAAGCCAAGCAATTGTGGGAGAAATAAAGCAGGAGCATTTACATTGTTGGTGTTACAATCAAGGTGTTGTGAATAGATTCCAAGGGTTGTGACTGATACACCCTTGATGTCCACATCATTGTACAAGAAAACCTTAAGGTGGGATAGACAGTGTGAATACCTAGTAATAGCAAGTCCTTCATAGGCGCAAGGCCAATAGAGAAACTAAACTGTGTGTTCAACCATCTGTATTACAGCGAAGCTAATATCATTGCCTCCAGTTAACCCAGCCAATGTGGCGCGCAATGACAAAGAGGAGTGCAATCATTGCAAGAACAAGAAGGCCCAGCAAGACGTATAATTTGATGAAGAAATCAGTGCGCGAGCTTGCAAAAAAGGCAGCAGACGTTGCAGCACTTTGCCATATCCTCCACTGAGCAAATGCTGCTTCCTGCAGCATCACCAAACATAGAACCCTCAATAAGAGTCCGGATTATCCATGCTGCGCAAAGGTAAGCCCGAATTGCCCAGCCATAATTGCATCCACACATATATATATATATATATATACATATATACACACACACACATGCAAATATATACACACATGCATACACATATGGATATAGGTACACACATGCACATAAGCACACACATGCATACATGTGTGTGCGTATGTATACAAATATATATACATATGTATATATGTACATATATATAGATATGCAAAGTTGAAATAAATCACACCCTACGATATTTGAACAACTTTGAAAGGTACTATACTCACTTGCGGACCAGACGTTTTGTACTTGGGCTTAAAGATTTGAACAAAGAGTTCTAGGCGTTGCAGCTCAAACAACAAGGCATTCATGAACAAGCAAATGTTGCTTAAGAATCGTACTATAATCTAGAGAAAATTAGTAAAGGAGCCTGTCTTACTGTGTCGTCAGGGTAAAAGATCCCCAGCAGAGCGCTAATTTGGGTGTTAAATGCAGCATCGCCTACACCCCAGGCAATAGCTAATCCACTGAGGAGCAAATAGTCAAGCCATCCTCCCCCGTACCTACAAGACGGTACAAACAAAAAACCTGTTATTACGCTTCATGCTTATATCACGCTTTGTGTAAAGCAACCGCGTTGTGAAAAAAAACATTTTTTGAGGAACCTGTGAGAAGAAATAAAAAAGAGAAAATGGAAGGGCTCTCACTGCTGTTTAAACAAGAGCAACACTAACGCCATTCCCTGCGAAATTGCTCCCACACAAGTGATAGCAGCAATCGCTGGCAACCCTGTCGAGAATTTGCCAGCCACGACGGAACTCTGTGCACACCCACCCACCAAATTTGAAGTTTCAAAGAGCTAGTAGCATTAGAAAAAGTAAGCCTTCATACCATTCTCTTTGAAAGAAAATGAATAAAACTTCCGTCCAAACAATAAAAATATTTCCACTGAAAACCATGGTAGAAAAAGTTAATAGAATTGACAGTGAAAATAGCTAATGGAGAGAGATATTGATACCACTGTAACATGACGTCCGATGATTTAATGCTAAATCGATAATCTACAACTGAATCAATTAAGAATAAAATGCAGCTCCTTCATTGAAAAATAGTTATAAAAATGAGATGCATGAAGAAGCAAGAACCATTACTTACAATAGCGTCAGATGCACCATAAAGAGCCATGACACCTCCCACCCACGCCACACCAAATGCTGGTGTAATAATGTCTTTGGTAAAATCTCCCCTGATTCATAACAGCGATCCCAAAAGTGATTTTCATAATTAGCTCAAGTGGTTATAAACACTACTTAATGTGCTAAATCTTCAAATTTAACGCTATGGACTTAACTTTTTCGTAGGAACTTGAAAAATTGGTATAAATTTTGCTAATTTAAACTACAACTGTGAAACGACGATACCCAAACAACTTCAGTGGCACGTTGTGTAAACATTGATTTCAATCACAATAGACTTCTTCAATAAGCAAGTGTATAAAAAAATCTTGAAACATATGTCCACTAGTGAACAACAAAGAAAACCTTCTTATTGTTGGAACTTAAGAAAATAAAAACATTCAGTACTAGAATCGCAAATATGATCTATTTCAGAGGCCAAGGAGAAATATAAACATACCATACAAATGCTTGTTGGAAGCCTGAATATACAAGAACCCAGATAAGCAAAACCATCTTCTTTTCATGCAATAAAGCAAACATTCGCTTCATAAGGTCTTGAATTTTTGTGGGTGAGGAAGGCAATAACACGTCCTCTGAAATTGCCATGTAGCTTGGATTTTGTGGGCTTAGGAAAAACGCAAGAGCAGTGCCTACTCCCAAACTCCCTAGGAAGACGATGATAAGTAGTGTCGTTCCAGAGGTAGAGCCCTGTTATACACGTAAAATATAGATTTGAGGATGAGGACACATTAAATACAAAAAAAGTGCTACAAAAAAAGAATATTCCATTGTGGGAGCCAGTAGTAAATTAATGTAACTTTCAAAAACTATCAAACATAGGCCACGATTTCCTTCTTGTATTGGTGCATTTTCTTTAACAAATCCTATAGATGCGGAAGCGGCTAGTTTTTGGATCTTTGGGTACGTCGAGATTAATAAATGTTTATTCCAGAAAATCAATGATAGAATACACCTAAACAGATTGTTTTTCCCCTCACCTTGGCATAATAGAGCAAGGCAAGTGAAAGAAGGTTGCCCACCACCTGAAAAAACTCACTACCAGAACACTAATAAGAAAAAAAGAAACTAATTTTCAATAGTGAGCTAGTGTGATTAGAAGACAACCTGGGTGTACACAAAACCAAGAATCTATTCAATGGCATGTACGGAAAAAACATACATGAGTTTCCAGACTTTCTAAGGCAAAGATGTTGCAGAGATTGCACAGGAGAAAACCACGTAATTAGCACCTGGTTAGAAGTATAAACACCCCAGAATTCGCCATTGAACGATCCAATAGCAGATTCTTCTGAAACACCACAAGATACGGCATGGCTCTTTGCTGCATTGGTCAAGTACGTCCCCTGCAAAATTTCATAAAAATATATCACAACATGAAATTTTCATATGAAACGAAACTCCGACTTTGCTGATTCATTTTTCTTCTCTTTTTTCTAAGCAGCTCTCTCCAAAGGAAAAGCAAACATCACAACTTGAGAGATTCGATGGAGATAAGTAACCTGCGATTGACCAAGCTAGCACAACAATATTTTGTTAAAGCAGGATGTTGTAACCAGGGACGGTCCTAAAGAGAGGGGGTAAATCAAGGTCTCACCTGAGCACACCACAGAATCGACGCAGTGAATCCCAAAAATAAGGAAGCAGGAATCATAGTAATCCTGCAAATCTCCAAATCCACTCCTTGTCAGACCATGATCTCACAACTGCCAGTTTTCTTACGCTTTCAAAAGACACACTCCACAGATAGGCAAGTTTTGAGTACTAGAGACGAGAGGAAAAAACAAAAAACCAAGGACACGAGCAAACACGTATTGGGAGAGATGAGATTTGGACGTATCCTACGGTGGAAGACAGCATAAAGCAACGAAGACCAAAAAACCATATAAGCTATTCATAGCACCCCTCAATAAGTTGAAACTTTCCATAACTGTAAGCAAGAAGGTTTTAGGATGAAAGTTACAAAAACAGATTGGAGCTTAAGAAAAAGTTTTCGGCATTCAAAGTCGGCAACTATTTGACATTTTTGGCCAAAAATTTGTTGGTTTATGGTGTCTTGCACTGTACCAAGTAGGGTAAAGATTAGCTGAGGTAAAGGCCCAGTAACCAGTCAATCCCACCAACAAAGCACGCTTTGATCCCAGCCATACTACCACGAGCGGAGCTCCCAAAGAGGAGAGCGTCAAAGACAGGTACAGCACGCCTACCGACGTTGATCCCAGTCCATCATCCTGCACACCAAACAAAAAAATGAACTCTCTCTTCATCCAAACCACGGCTTTTGTTGTCAATTTATTTATTTATTTTTGAATTTAGTTTGTTACTCCCTCTGTCCTTCTAAAAACGTCCAAAAAACTTCCTGAAGGGTTAACTGTGTTTTTAGTCTTTGTGCTAGTGACACATGCATTCTAGAATCAATATACCATCTATCAGATGTATACAAAATCTCTAGTTTTGATGTCGCCATTTAGGTACCCAAATTCCATGCAAAAAATACCATATTTGTGCATACTGCCAGCTCCTCATCATTGATGATTTAAAGATTAGTAGCAACAATGGTACCTCATATGAGCAAGGCCAAGCTTGCTATGAGAGGAATGCACTCTAATTGCTTAACTTGCCCCCATGAGATCATTGAACATGGCAAATGCTTTCTTAACCTTTGAAATTAGCAAAAGGGAGCTTTTCAGTGGTATACAAGAAATGTGTCTGATTTGAAGCTTTTTAGAGAGACAGAGGGAGTACCATTTAATGTCAAAAACCGTGAAGGAACATGGAGAGCTTAACTGACCTCGTGGATGCTGCTCTCGAGATTCTGCAAAGAGCTGTACGCCAGAAAGACGAACAGGAAACTGAAGCTCAGGAAATGCAAGTCTCGCACATGTGGACTCCACAGTTTACTGCTGAAAGCAGGTGCATCGTCACGCAGAGTCACTGGAGATCCATGGACTAACGCCTCTTCTTCCAACGATCCCATCTTCTTCGTCTTCACCAGAAACTACAGAAATGCCGGATCTAGCAAGCTTGAAACACACACACACACACACACACACACAAAAACCTAAAAACTAAAGAGAGCGATGGTGTTTGCTATGAAGATCGACTTCCATAAGCTGCGATGTTTTGAGGCTCGCATGCAGGCTCCCATAGTCGAGTAAACGTGCCCATGAAGACGGCGCTGCCCACGGCTCCACAAACTTGCCACCTGTAGACTCTTGGCCAAGTGACTCGAGGACCTGCAAAAAGTTAAAAAAAAAAACAGTATGAGAGTGTGAATGCCAAATTCAGAGAGACGCTCTTGGCGCTTCGAAATTGTACCGACACGGCAGCTCCGAGACTGTGGACAATGAAGAGAAGGTGATGAAGATTACAACAAGTTTCGATCAATTGAGCTTTGGAAACCCTAATCGGGAGAGCAGAGGCTGAAATCGATTGCCTAATCAGAGACAAAGAGTTGCAGAGACGCTCTTGGCGCTTCGAAATTGTACCGACACAAGAGCTCCGAGACTGTGAAGAATGGAAAGAAAGTAGTGAAGATTTACAACAAGCTTCAATTGAGCTCTGGAAACCCTAATCCGGAGAGTAGAGGTTAGAATCCGTGCTGTTCATGGAATTGTGGGGAGAGGAGAATGAAAAGACTGACCGTAATGAATGTGACAAAGTGGCCACGCGAGAAGGACGCCTCCGATTCCAGCCACAGTCGCAAAGATCCGCGTCATGCGTTCACAAGGAATGGCGTCCTCGCGCATTACCTCCCCGCTCGAAGCTCCTAAAGGCCTTCTCAACGCCATGCTTACGCACCAACGCGCATCACACTACACAGCAACCGCATCACGTAAAGCTCACGTAAAGCTCGCTCAAGCTCACTCAAGCTCACTCAAGTAGAGAGAGTTCAAAATACTCACTCGTAAAATGAGCTTTTAGGGTTTGATACCCGGAGTTTTAGGGGTTTAACACCAGCGTTTATTCTGGAATCGTTACGACCCGGTCACCGCGTGGCATTCGAGGAATCGGGATGCTGGAAACTGGGAATCTGGAGAGAATGCCCTACGGAACTAACTGGCCGATTGTGCCTTTTTTTCGGAGGAGGTATGCACAGAATTTTGCTTATTTTAACGGCGCAAAAGAAGAAACAACGGCAATACTACCTGGCAGGAGGCTTACTGTTCATTTGGATAAGCTTAATAGCCCCCTCGTTACTCGCACCAGAATAAGGATTCAGAGTTTGTGCTTGGAGGCAATGGTTTTCTTGGTGGTAGCGTTGCTTGAGCATGAAAACGGGCATCTCAAGATCCTAACCCTAGAGCTTGGTATCTGCACAATGAAGATGTGGACAAGCTGCAATCAGCAATTCGACATTCCTTAACAACGGCACTGAGATTCGACATGAGATTGTTGGTGTCAGTTTTGACGCAAGGTGAGGAGAGATGAGGTGCATTCGCCGGATGGGAGATGAAACTCGGGGCCGGGACGCTGTGGGAGGAAGAGAGAAAGTGGAAGATCCTGTGGAGGTGGAACTGGAGCAATTCGTGACGGAGGTGGAATTGGAAGCGGTTGCAGAGACGGAAGCAAAATTGCTCTGTTTGTTGTGCCAGAGCACAAGGCGACGACGCTTCCGTTGTGGACTGCCGGTCAACCGCACATGCGAGCGTTTCACCTCTCGTGGATCTCGTTCTTCTTGTACTTCGTGTCCACATTCGCCGCGTCTCCCTTGATGCCCGTCATCCGCGACAACCTCAACTTGACCAGCACCGATGTGAGCAACTCCGGCATCGCATCGGTTACAGGTAAGAATCCAAATCAAGCAAGACAGATTAGGGTTAGGGTTAGGGTTAGGGTTTCGGACTCGCCATCTCAAACTCGTTTTTAGGGTTTGCCGATTCCGCAACTGCTAATTGCGCAATTGGCGTTTGTGAATCGGCTACTGTGGAGTTGTGCATGCACGATCCTGTCGCGCTTGATCATGGGCACGGTGTGCGACCTCGTGGGACCTCGATACGGATGCGCCACTCTGTTGCTGCTCACCGCGCCTGCGGTGTTCGCTATGGCGAGTGTGTCCACGGCGACTGGATTCGTCTTGGTCCAGTTTTGCGTCGGCTTCTCCCTCGCGTCGTTTGTGACTTGCCAGTTCTGGGTGAGCTCCATGTTCAGCAGTCGCATCGCCGGCGTGGCGAACGGGACGGCTGCTGGATGGGGCAACCTCGGCGGCGTGGCCACTCAGCTCTTGATGCCGCTCATGTTCAGTGTCATCAAGACCAGGTCTGCATCCCTGAGTTTTGGACACACTCTGCTCTCATAGAGCTCCCTGAAAAGGTCCACTTTGCATACAAAGTCTATCAAGACCCATTTTGTATGAAATGTCTCATGAACTTTCAAACCGAGACTAAATTTTTGTATCAAATTCTTAGCATATCATGTAACGAAGCTGCTTTTGTTATTCTATCTTTTTAAGCAGGTTGTGTTCTCATAGAGCTCCCTGGAAAGGTCCACTTTGCATACAAAATCTATTGAGATCCATTTTGTATGAAATGTCTCATGCACTTTCAAAGTGAGACTAAGGGTATATTCACAGTTGGTGTTAGGAGGGGTATTACCAATATGAATGCAATCTAAAGGTGTGTCCAAATGCATCTAACTTTCCTTCGCTACTACCAGGCTTAACACCAAGTGTAAACATACCCTAAGTTTTTGTATCAAATTCTTAGCATATCATGTAACGAAGATGCTTTTGTTGTTCTATCTTTTTTAAACAGGTTGTGCTCTCGTAAAGCTCCCTGGAAAGGTCCACTTTGCTTACAAAATCTATCGAGACCCATTTTGTATGAATATCTCTTGAACTTTCAGAGTGAGACTGAGCTTGTAGATCAAATTCTTAGCATATCATGTAACGAAGCTGCTTTTGTTGTTCTATCTTTTTAAACAGGTTGAAGTGCACTGCTTTCACAGCTTGGCGGCTCGCCTTCTTCGTTCCCGGGACGTTGCAAGTATTGTGTGCCTTCGCCATCCTGTTTCTGGGACGTGATTTACCCGATGGAAACTACAGAGTTCTCAAACAACGTGGTGTCAAACATCCGGACAAGCTTCTCAAGGTGAGCATTTTCCCCACTCAACAAGCTCTCTTCGCTCTTTTCGCACTTTTGGCTGTTTCCTCACTAGTTTGGCAAATCCGAAGCTATTTTTCTAGAGAAAATTTCACGGATACCTCTGAAGTTGCCATATTTGTATAGATACCCCTGCTTTTCCAGAAATTATACAAATTTCCTTGGACCAAAATTTTCAAGCGTTTGTTTTGTTGTGCGTGCCACTTCCCTTCTTCTTTTATGCAGACATTGCTTCTTTTTTGTTTCAATACATTCCCTTCTTCAACATTGGTTATTAAGAAAGTACAAGCACCACAAAATAAATGCCTAAAAATTATGGTCCAAGGGTATCTGTGTAATTTCTGAAAAAGCAGGGGCATCTATGTAAACATTGCAAACTTCAGGGGTATCCATGAAATTTTCCCTTTTTTTTCACCAGTAGAGGTCCATTTTGGAGCATTGTGTGAGTTGGCAGGCAAGTTGGTTTCAAGGAGTTTCATTACATCCTCTTCTTCATCATTGGTCACGAAGGAAGTACGAGCACAACAAATATATGCCTAAAATTTATGGTCCAAGGGTATTTGTGTAATTTCTGAAAAAGCAGGGGCATCTATGTAAACATTGCAAACTTCAGGGGTATCCATGAAATTTTCCCTTTCTTTCACCATTAGAGGACCCTTTTGGAGCATTGTGGCATGTTGGTTTCAAGGAGACTGGGTTACGTCGTCGTTCAGGTGGTGAAGGCAGCAACGACGAACCACAGAATGTGGATACTGGCGCTGACATACGAGTTTTCGTTTGGGTTGGAGCTGACGATAGGCAACGTGCTGGCGGAGTACTACTACGACCAGTTTGACATGAGTCTCAGCCACGCGGGCATCATAGCGTCGGTGTTTGGGTTGATGAACCTCGTCACGCGTCCGGGAGGGGGAGTGCTCTCCGACGTGGTATCACGGAGCTGTGGAATGAGAGGGCTGCTGTGGATGCTGTGGCTGCTCCAGACAGCCGGAGGTGTGCTGTGCGTCGTGATGGGCAGAGTGACAACCTTGGCCGCGTCGATGGGCGTCATGGTGCTGTTCTCGGTCTTCATGCAAGCCGCGTGTGGAGCGACCTTTGGTGTGGTGCCGTTCGTGTCGAGGCGGGCGCTGGGAGTGGCGTCAGGGTTCGTGGGAGCCGGTGGCAGCGTCGGTGCTGTCGTGACGCAGCTGCTCATCCAAGCCAGTAACTCCACGAATACCAGCTTTGTGCACAATGGCATCGCCACTTCGTGTTGCACGCTGCCACCACAAATGATTGAATAGTAACCTATAAACACAGCGTTGCATGGTCCGTTCGGTGCCTCTTTGCTCGATGAAAGGTGAGAAACGAGAATATGTTGCATGCTGTTCGAAGAAAGGTTCGAATCCCTGATTCCAAAGGAGAACGCGGTTTCGCTCAATATAATCCCCTATGCTGTCCCTCGCGATGGACACATCACCATGCCTCCCTATTGAGATAAATGCACCATGAAAAGTGGCAGCAGTGTGTTGCCTGCTGCCACTTTTCATGGCGCATTTATCTCAATAGGGAGGCATGGTGATGTGTCCATCGCGAGTGACGGAGGAGGATTACTGTGGCTTTGAGTGGACTCAACGTGATAAAGATACTGGCATTCATCGGCCCAGCTTGGAGTTTGCTGCCAACTCTTGATCTGAGCGCGGGCATTGGTTTCATGTGGACGGAGGTGTGTCATCACATGGCGGTTTTTTAAACCCTAAACCCTAAACCTTAAACCCTAAATCCTAAACCCTAAATCCTAAACCCTAAAACGACGGCGACTCGCATACAAAGGTTAGCTTGCAAACTAGCTGGCTATGCCCAATTGTGTAACCATCTTGCAAAGTCTGGAGGAGGAAATCGTGGGCTGCGGCATCGCCTCTGTATGTTGCACGCTGCCACTTTTCATGGTTCACTTTCCTGAGTGGGGAGGCATGGTGACGTGCCTGTCGCGATTTACGGAGGAGGATTACTATGGCTCTGAGTGGACTCAACGTGAGAAAGACACTGGCATTCATGTGCCCAGCTTGGAGTTTGCTGCCAACTCTTGGTCTGAGTGCGGGCGCTGGTTTCCTGTGGACGAAGGCGTGTCATCACATGGTGGTTTCTAAACATAAAACCCTAAACCCTAAACCCGAAACTGACGTCGACTCTCACATACAAAGCTTAGCTGACAAACTAGCTGGCTATGCTCAATTCTGCAACAATCTTGCAAAGTTTGGAGCAGGAGATCTTGAGCTTTGACATCCCATGTTGCCGTCTTTTACCAGGACACGCCTTGAGAAGGTATGCTCCAACCCTTCAACGGTGAATCTGGAGGGGTGATGTATTTGTTTGAGCAGATTCATGTTAAACCTTGCCTAGGGTTTATGTGGCTAGGTTTTTTGAAGCGTTTTCTATCGATTTACATTTCCTCCCCTCGAAAGATACAAGATAGGATGGTAACCTTTTCTAGAGAGAGTGATAGTGCTAATACAACCTCTTTAGCAGCTCTGATAGCAGGGTTGGCTTTGCTTGTGGTCATGCTTTTATGTATGCTCTTGTTAGCAAATGAAAGAGTCACCGAAGAATTTGCCATTTGGATGTTGCATGCATAAGTTATCACGGTTCAAAAGTTGGATCAGTAGCGTGTCTGGGTGTCCCTACTTTGCTACAACTAGCCTTAGGAGCGGTTTAGGGTCTAAGGTCCCACGTCCCAGCTCTGCAAGTCCCATATTGACGCGAGATCCTAACTATTTCAAGTTCAGAAAGAAGCACTGAAGAAAGCTTTGAATGTCTTAATCTAAAAAGATGGTGGGACTTTGGACTTGGGCTTGAAGTTGAGTTTTTGTTTTTGAGCAAAGTCCCAGCTTCATTACATAAAAACTTTGGAAAGTATTATCATGTATGTATTCGGAGGTGAATCAGGATGTGGGACTTGGGACGTAGTGTTAATTGCCAAGTCCTTATTTCCAGCCAATGCTGAGATTTTAGTGAGACTTGGGGCGTGGGATATAGTACGGCGTTGTGTGAATCACCCCTCATATGAGAATAACAACTCTGAAATTTTAATTGGAACTTTGGACAGTGTGAACCTCCCTTTATATGAGAAGGGGAAGATAATAGCCAGTTTCTCATTAATTCTAAATTCTTCTCATAATTGTATTCCACAGTCGTCTTGGATGACATGTTTTGTCTCAAAGAGTAGGTTTAATGTAGTGTTTTCTCAATAAGACAAGTTACAATGAAGTTAACCATACTGTTGGAAAGGATAATGTTGTAGCCTTCCTTCTTTTTGTAATCTAAATTGATTTTTATACCGAGGCATAGTCTCATGATTTCATGAACTTTTTTTAGGGTAGATTTCCTGCTTTAACACTTGTACTGATTTGCATTCTTGGTGTATACGTGTAAAGTACCAGCTGCTTTGAAAGTGTGCATGTGTAGTTTTGTGCGTCTTTATATGAATGTTTATTTTTTGAATGAAGATGGAAAAATTGGATAAGTTAGCCATGGTGTACGTCTCATTGGGTGTATGGTTTTGATGTTTGTGCAGGAATGTTTCAGAAAATCTCAGCAAATGATAATGGGCACATGTATCTAGAATTCTTGCTTGCGCTGCCGGCAGTGAGTAAGACTTTTCAGCACTTTAGAATAAGTCTACTTGAAGGAATTGCTATGCACTCTCTGAGATATGAAAAAATAAAACAAAAGATTGACTAAACGCCAAACTTCTGAAGTTTGGTATGTCATCTGAATTAATTACCATTTGTTGGAGAGATAGGATGCATGCTGTTTCTATGTGAAAAATGCATTGAAGTGGTAAGGACTAGGCTTTAAGTATTTTTTTTGGTTCTTTCAAGTTTTATATTGAAGCCAATATTTTGAGATAAATGTCGATGAAAGCAAAGCACAAACTTGGTCAAAGAGGTTCTTTGGCTACTTATGCAAAACAAAAATTATATATTGTATCATATTTTGCAACAAAAATTCACATGCTTCTTTTCAACTAGTCTGTTTGTGCTTGCATTATACTAAATATACACTTGCTTTAGAAGTATATGATTGTAACTTTTCAAAGTACATTTTATTATTATAAGATGTGAAACATGATTTCTTCTTGTTATTGATATTTATATGGTTACCTTCCTTGAAACTTACTAAACGATTCTCTTCAATTCATGTGAACATAGAAGCAACCATTTTTATCATAATTGTAAGCATCTGGAAATTATTCTATTTACTTTGATCCTAGTCATTGCACTTGCAACATCTCTTCATTTAACACAAATCACATTGTATTCCTTTTTTGACTTTTTAATATTTATATTATAACATATTATGTTGTGTGAGTTATTTTCACTTCAAAAAATAATGTGTTTCAAAAACTATGTATTTGTTTATGTTCTATCAAAAATAGATATTCACATATTTTTATATACTTTATTTTCTTTGATTTGATTTAGAAATCCAAATGATGTTAGTGTACTGAAGGTCACTTGTTTAAACTCAATTTGGAGTTGCCCAATTTCTAATCTAGTGGGCCATCAATTAGGCCAAAGTTTTGATACTTGGTTCAAAATTGGGCTCTAAAATTAATCCTTGGGCCCTATTGATCACTTGATTTCAAATGAACAAATCAAACTCAAGCAACCTCAATTGATCCTATTATGTTTGCTCAATTTCTGCAATTTTTTTTTGCTAATAATTGGCATGAAAATTATCACTTGAGTGATTATGTCATCAATAAAACAAACTAAGCTAATTTTCTAACAAAATCTAACCCAATGGATGACCTAATTTTGAGATTCAAACAATCCTATTGGTTCATATTGGTGGACTTTTAAATTGGGTTGATATGAGGCCCAAATAAAAAATGGGCCCAAGGAAAAACAGCAAGGACAACAAATTGAAACCAAGGTACCTCTAAGGTAGGTAGCTTGAATTGCAACCCCTTTCTTAAAAAGCATCCTATAAGTAGCCCATGAATGGATATGAGGTGGTGCTTGAACTTTTAGTCATAGAAAAAAAGGTGTATTCTATTACAAGAGCCAAATCATATGGTTGGAGACTTGGAGGCTTGAAAAGTGACCCCTGTCAAATAATGAGTCCCACATGTAGCCCAAGAATGGATATAAGGTGGTTCTTGAATGAACCCTTCTTAGTCTTAAAAGAATAGGTGTCTTTTACTGCAAGAGCTAACCACAAGTCTTGATTTCACCTAATCTCTTTATAAATTAGAGTGGGATGGTTTATGGGAGATCTAGAATCATAAATAGGTACTTACTACAAAAAACTTTGAAAATCATCAACAATTCAATAATGCCTCAAAAAATATGAAAAAAGTTGGGTTACATTTAGCATCCATTTCTCTTTGTTTGAAAATCATACAAAATCTTTTGGTCTAGGGAAGACCATGAAAAAGCAGATCAGCCCTTAAAGGGTCGCTTTTTGAGCCTCCTACCTTACTCCTTGATTTCACCTCATCTCTTCATAAGTTGCAGATGAATAATTTATAAGAGACCTAGATCCACAAGTAGGTACCTAATACATAAAACTTTAAAAATTCATCAACAATTCAATAATGATTCAAAAAACATGAAAAATGGCCTTACATTTAGCATCCATTTCTCTTTGTCTGAAAATTAAACAAAAATCTTTTATCTCAAGGTGTCCATGAGAAGGCAGATCAGTGTCGCTTTTCGAGCTACCTACAGTACCTTAATTGATTGCAAAATTCAAATGAACGGCATCGTGGCGTATCATTCATGTGCCCATGACGGCCCATCCCACTCCAAGGGAACGTGTTCCCAGTTCCCACACAAGGTGCGCACATCCCCAAGTCCGCGGGAACAAGCTCGCACGGCATCCGGTGACCGCGCCATCGCTGTCTGCCTGCCTGCACTTCCAGCGCAGAAAATGATCTGTCACTCCGTCGTCACCGCTCGCAATTCCACGCAACATCGCCAATGCCAGACCCCATTCATCGCCCTCGCAGCCTTAATTCCACCGCAATCCAACTCTCTCCAATCTCCTCACGCTCAAACTCTCCGTTTTCCGCGACCAAACGAGCCCTCTCTCACCTTTTTTGGTGCCCGAATGACTCTCCTGAAGTGTTTCCACACGATTTTGAACGGAGTTCGAACGGGCGGAAACAGAATCACCGAATCGTGCTATCTGTGAATCCTGTGAATTGACGTTAAGATCTGCTGGAATTTGGTGGAATTTCGTGGAATTTGGTGAAGACAGTTCGGGGATCGAGGTACAGAATTGGCGATGTTCGATGGTTGAGTTATGGAAACAAGGAATGCGAAGAGGCTTGGGATAAGTAGGTTTTAGAATCCTCTGGAATATTTTTGAGATTAGAGAGAGCTTGTGGTTGGAGAGAGAGAACGTTACAGTGCTGCAGCGATGGGAAAGGCCGGCTGGTTTGCGTTGGCTCTTCTGGATTTTCTTCTTCTCTTCATCCAGGTAAGTTGAATGACGATCCCGCAGTTTCATATTCTTCTGAGGCTTTCCGCAATCAACTGGCTTTTTTGTTTTTCTCCCTTGGAGCAATGTTCAAGGATTTTTTTGAAATTTAATTATTTGTATGTATGTAAATTTTTACTTATCCCCTAAAAGACCAAGGATTCATGGTTTCGCAATGATTAGTTCGGTTGTCTGTACTGTGAGAAATCCATTTGAGATGAAGTCACGTTATATTTCAGTAGAATCAGTGAAGATAATTGCGTGCTTTGGTCGATAGAGAAGACGAAATTCGTCAAAAAAGCCTCTGTATGACCTAATCGAAAAACACAAGACTCGTTTTGAACTTCTTCGTTCTCTAGGGATTGAGAAGTTATTCATTGAGTAGAATCCTCGCAATTGCGGAATCGTGAGGGGGAGTGACTCAGATTGGAGCTATTGTCGAATCGGCTTGCATTGAAGGGCATGTTTCGTATTTTGCAGTGTTCAGTTTTGTATTAAGCAGCTGAAATTTGATTGAATCATGGTTTTCCGAGTTAAGAAACGGCATATTTCTCACAATTTATTGGCTCTTAAGGTCTTGCTGAGTATTGAATATATGAATTTGTGCTGATTGAATTTAGGATATTCTGTAATTTGAATGCATAATATCAGTAACACTGAAAGATTCAACATTGCATCGAATAGGCTGAAGTTGCTTTTGCCTTTCTTTTTCCTGGAGGGATCTTATACCTCGTTCTTTGATGGTGAGCCGTGATGATCTACGAGGACTGTATTATATCTTTTTGCCTTTTAAGGAAAGCACTTGAGATTTTTTTAAACCCCTGTAGAGGCTGTGAAGGTTCCAGGATTAGAATCACATGCACTGAGGGGTAGGAGACGATCCAATGAGGAACTCGGGAGCTGCGATGGTGTTGTGATTGTAGTGCATAATCTTTATGGTTGGTTGTATTGCAGGCTGCAGTTTCAGTGCAAGGATTTGCAACAGAAGTATCTATTCCAGAAGGCCCGCGTTTGTAAGTGAACTATTATATTCTCGTATCGTTTCTTGACGTTTCTCTGTTTTCAAATTCATCGTTTTTAGAGAGAACTGGTTTACTCAAAGCTGTACACTTGGTGTGATTCCTTTTACAGAGGATCGAGTTATGGAAAGAACACATGTGCGATGTATGATCTTTGTGGAAGTCGCTCAGATGGGAAAGAACTCAATTGCCCTGACCCCTCTCCTGCAGTCACTGTAAGATTTTGTGTTCATCCTTTTGGGGGATCACGTAACCGCAGAAAAATATGGAGTTATTGTAGAGATTTTTATGTAGACAGGGCATCGTTTAGTGTCAGTCTTCTGAAGAGATTGCAGAAGAGTTGGTTGGAGATGCCGTAGCTGAGAGGTCATTCGATCATTATAAAATTTCTTGGCTTGACCTAAGATGACTTTTGTCAGTACATTTTCATTTAGTAAATTACATACTGTGTTCGGAAGTGAATATTTGACAATTTTCTATTTTTGATCAGCCCGATGAAGCGTTTTCACTCAAGATTCAGAGCTTATGTCCTATGCTCACTGGGGATGTGTGTTGTACGCCAACTCAATTTTCCCTCTTACGGGCTCAGGTTCAGCAGGTGTGACTCTTTCCTTACATGTTGATTACATTGACACGCTTAGTTCCTGGAAATTTTATCGTCTTCTTTTGTTCAAAATAAGCTTTTGTGTTATTTTCGATCTAGTTAGTTTTGTGTATGTCTCTGGTAGAGTCTTTCCGCCGCTGCCAGATATGTAGAATGACCCTCGAGCAAATACTTTTATTTTTTTATGCGCAATGGTTTGAGCAGAATTGTTTGCTCTTTTGAGCGCCTCATTGTCAAGAGCTGACGAGGGAATAATGGCAATGCTTAATGGGTACCCTGCGTTGTTTACAATTACGCTCCTTTTCATACAGATATTTGATACAACAACTCTACCTTTCATTGCAGGCTGTTCCCTTCCTTACTGGTTGTCCTGCATGCTTGCGGAATTTTCTTAACCTTTTCTGTGAGCTTGCTTGCTCCCCGGATCAAGGTCTTTTTATTAACGTAACCGCTGACAACGAAGTGAGTCCCTTTTCCTTATCTCCATTCGTTTAAGTTTAAAGATGGCTACGTTTTGATATCAATGAAGATTCCGTCTCTTTAATAAACATGTCAAGGTCTTTGTTATCCTATTCGACTGTTGATGGACAGATTCGCTCACATAACGTCTGGACTATATGAATCCACCGTTGAAGCTAATTTCAAATCTCTATTCTTACAGAAGCAGACAAAAAGAACAGTTGCTGCGGTTGACTTCTTTGTGACCGAGGAGTATGGGCAACGGCTATATGACTCCTGCAAAGATGTGAAATTTGCTGCCATGAACACTCGTGCCATGGACTTTATTGGAGGGGGTGCAAGAAACTACACGGGTATATTTCAGACCTTGAAGTGGATTTTGGAACCATTTCGTTTGTGATTCTCTCCTACTTTCTGATTGTATATCTAAGCAGCATGTTTTGGTGCGTCCAGAATGGTTTACGTTCATGGGCAGAGAAGCTGGCTCTTATGAGCCTGGATCTCCCTTTGCGATCAACTTTCGAACGGACGTCAATGAGGGCATTTCTGTAGAGCCTCTCAGTTCTCCTGTTGCTGCCTGCTCCGATCCTTCCCTTGCATGCTCCTGTGGAGACTGCCCTGGGGCTAGTAGCTGCGCTGAGCCAAATCCGCCTGCTCCTCCTGAATATAGAGGATGCTCTGTTCAAATTGCTGGTCTTCAGGTACTTTTTTAATGGTTCCTATTGTTGTATGGTATTCTCGTTTATCCTTCAGGAGGTGCATGTATTTTCTACTGGCTTTACCTTCAGATCTGTATTGTTACGCATTTTTAATTATATCGGGAATGGCATCCAGGTTGCTTGTTTGACCGTGACCATGCTCACACTGTACGCATGCCTTCTTTTCATCATTTTTGGCTGGTGGTGGACATTTCATTCGCCTGAGGATGAAGAGGGCTTTGGAGAACCCCTCTTACAAAATCGTGAAGATAATGAATTAGAGCGACCTGATCCTGATGCTGAAATTCATCTGGCTGAAGTACAGATCTGTCTATCTTATTTGTTTGTGGTTTTATCTTGATTTCAGCTCATGTTTATCTTCCCCCCCGCTTGTGATTGCTATTTTCAGCCTTTGTAATTACTCGGTAATAATTTTGTGAAGAAATTTATCTACAGGAAAACGGAGTTTCGTCTACTCCCAAGGGTCCAACAGGATCACCATTCATGGAGGCCTTCTTGTCCGAAAGATTCAGGTGCTTTGGAACTTTCTGGCCGCTGTGATCCTCTGACATGTCTCCTACTTATTTCCAGCGATGTTTGTTCTGAGAAAATTAGCAGATGCTTTTTACCGTTTTCCAGTTCCTAGGAGTGCTGCACCATGACACGAAATGCGTGAGTATATGCAGAACACATGGGGAGTGGATTGCCCACAATGCGAAGAAGGTGTTGGCAGTGTCTCTCGTAATAACAGTAGTCTTATGTCTTGGCTTGATACGTCTCAATGTTGAGACACGCCCAGAGAAGGTTCTTGACACGTCCATCTTTAAACTAAATTGATGATAATTCATTGGAATTTTGACTATGGGGGAATTTCATCGAATAATTATCTTACAAATTTGGTGGAATGTTTTTCTGCAGCTCTGGGTAAGTCCTGGGAGTAAAGCTTTAGAAGAGAAAGAGTTCTTTGACAGTCACTTAGCGCCATTTTATAGGATTGAGCAGGTATAACGCTTGCTTGCCCTGCACAAAGGTTTTGCAGCATTGTTATGTTTCAATTTTTCTGTCTAACCGTAAATAGATTTAGATTACAACGTACAGAGGCTGCCTTCTCCAGACATTTGTTGTCAGAAATCATAAATTTTTATTCTTTGAAGTGCGTCTGCAACTCAATATTGTGTTATTTTGAGAAGCCGGGTTGGGTTAAAAACTGTTTCTATTCCGCTCTAATCTTTCGAAGGCATAATCTGATAGTTCTTGTGTGCAGCTCATTTTAGCAACTGTTCCAACACATAAGAATTCGCTTGCACCAAGTATTGTGACGGATGACAATCTGCAGCTTCTTTTTGATATTCAAGAGAAGGTATAATACAAACAATCACTTATGTTGCCCTTATTCTATAAGCATGTTTGCTTTTTTCGCTAGTAGGGTCAAGTTTTCAATTCCTTGAGATGAAGACAATATCACATTTGGTTGGTAGCTTCAAATTGATGAGCCAACAAGTCTTAGAGTTCCTTGAGATGCAGTCAGTTACCTGTATTTAACGTTCTGTTTGCTTTGATGGGTTTATGGCTAGAAGATTGCAGGCTATGACTCAAAAGAGAGTATTTAATGCTCTACTTGACTGTTTGTTATGAATGTAAAGTTCCTCATATATATTTTATATTCTCGTTTGGTGTCCTTGTTTGCAGGTTGATGGTGTGCGGGGTAACCTCTCTGGAAAATTGATCTCTCTTCAGGATATTTGTCTGAAGCCCTTAGGAACACCATGCGCTACTCAAAGTATTCTGCAGGTCTGAATCCTCTATTTGTTTCTAGTATTAGCAGACAATTTTTTCCGTTGTTGTCTACGCCTTCTTTCCTCATTGAAATGTAACATGCTCTTTCTGCTGTTGTACGTGCAGTACTTCAAAATGGATCCTTACCTATTTGAAGATTACGAGGGTGCCTCCCATGCAGAGTTCTGTTTTGAGGTTGCCTTCCTCAAATAATCCGTTTTATTCTGCTTTTGGCACTTTTTTGTTGTTGTAAAATGCAAGATGTAGGATCCGCAGCTCTTCAATACCTCACTCATCTGTATCGGTAATTGATTACCAGAACCACATATTCATTCCCCTGGTTGATTTGGCAGCACTATTCATCGTCAGAAGCCTGTCTCAGTGCTTTTGGTGGACCAGTGGATCCTACCACTATTTTGGGCGGTTTTTCAGGGAACAACTATACCCAGGTCATTTCTTTTTATTCTGAGATTGTGGTATACATTAGATCCGGTAGTAGATCCATTTCTAGATGATTAATTTGATTCAACTGTTTGATGAATTCTATGACAACTTATGTATATCAAATCTACAGATTGATGGTGTAACGCGTACTTTGATTCAGGAATTATTTCATCACTCTAGGTCTAATGTCGTTCGTATTTTTGTGGTGAAACAGGCTACGGCTTTGGTGGTGACGTACCCAGTTGTCAATGCAGTTTCAGAGGACGGGAATGCTGCTGCAGTAGCCTGGGAACAGGAATTCATTCGGCTTGTGAAGGTATTTGATTGTCCCTCTGAAGAAATTTCTTGTGTACTGATCAACAATATGCTTTGGATCCTTAATGCAAAATTCTCATTTGAATGGGTTTGTTGTTTTTAAATAATTTCATACTTGGACATAAGCTTAGTGAAGGTTGACGATTTTTCTGGTTTTTCAGGAGGAGCTAGTGGGAATGGCAGCAGTCGGCAATTTAACACTCTCTTACTCTTCTGAAAGTTCAATTGAGGCAGAGCTGCAAAGAGAAAGTACTGCTGATATTTTGACAATTGCAGTAAGTCCCTGTTGTCTATTTATTCCATGTTTGGATATCTGCAACTTTGTGTACTTCCTGAGGCTCGATCATCTCTGGCATTCAGTTTGAACCTATCATTTTGAAGTACTGCGCTAGCTTGTTACTTTTAGAGTGGTTGATTTGATTGCTAAGCCCTATACTTGCAGCACATATACCTTCCATTACTTCACTGTGATGTTGCATGATCGATAGGGGACCAATCACCGAATCGTTTTGGCATGATGGTCTTAGATGTTTCCACAGTACCAATGACATTTCTGCATGTTGTCTAGCATAAATTGAAAAAAATCTTATTCGTTTTGTATGTGCACATGATTTGCAGATAAGTTATCTCGTAATGTTTGTTTATATCGCTATCACGTTGGGAGATTACACCCCCTCTGTTGCCCCATTGTATGTGACTTCGAAGGTAAATTTTCCTTTCCAGTAGGGGATCTTCTAATGTATTTGACTGCGCTTGCGGTGAGAATTCTATCTTAGATCTGTAATATGGTCTGAAACTTAAGTCGGGCTTGTGGTTTCGTTTGTCATTATTCACTTTTATAAGAACCATCTTCTCTATATCTTGTTGGTCAATTTACCTGTTCCGCGTCTGCTACTTTTTGTTAATTCTTTGTTATCCATGACGCGTGTTAAGTTATAATCCTTATCATGGACCAACACTTTGGAAATTAAAATCTAATTGGTATTTTTGCGAACTAGAGCAGGTGTCTTAGCTGCACATGTAACCGTTAGGTTTCAATGCCTGCAGGTGCTACTAGGATTGTCAGGAGTGTTCATTGTTGCTGTTTCAGTGCTTGGATCCATGGGTCTTTGCAGTGCCTTTGGAGTGAAGTCAACACTCATTATCGTGGAAGTTATTCCGTTCCTTGTTCTTGCGGTACGTGACTATCACTATTTCTGCTCTCTTGGTGTGCACGTGTGCTTTGGGAGGGTTTTGGAAGAAAACTACTAAGCTGTGATGGTTGACTCAGTTGTAGTTCTCAATATTTTAGGTGTTTTATTTCATTTTCAATTGCGTGCAGACTGTACAGTGCTGCATTAATTTTTACACGTAACATTCTTTTACTATGCTTGCAGGTTGGTGTGGATAATATGTGCATTTTAGTAAATGCTTTGAAACGCCAAGATCTAAACTTACAGCTAGAGGCTCGGGTAGGGCTTGCACTCGCTGAAGTGGGTCCTTCTATCACACTTGCCAGCTTAGCTGAAGTTCTTTGTTTCGCTGTGGGTTCATTCACGCCTATGCCTGCTTGCAGAGTCTTCTCCCTCTTTGCAGGTATTCCAAATCTCCTTCTCGTTTTCTTACAAAGGGCTTCTTATTCTGTAATCACTGCTTATTTTAGAGTTCTCCGTCGTCAGTACCTTTTCAGTTGTTTCTATGCAGTAAATGCAAGTTCTTGACAGTATATGCAAGTTGGTGACTCTAGTTAACCTACCTGTCTTTACTGAAGTCTTGAAGTGGTCCTAAATATTTATATGTTGCTGTGAACACGTTGCGCGTTCTTATCACTGATACCAATCTGGCTGTGAAATGCAGCGGTAGCGGTATTTCTGGATTACCTACTTCAAATCACGGCCTTTGTAGCTCTCCTCACTCTCGACTTCCGCAGGAGTGAAAGTGGTCATGTCGATTGCATTCCTTGTCTTTCTGTTGAGGCAGAAGAAATTGATGACATCCCTTATGGTAATAACCTTTGGCAACGGCGCTGCTAATCAGAATAGAGAAGTATTAATTCTCAGCTTTTGGTAGATTTATTGGTCATCATATGATCAGAGAAATGCAAAATCCCTCATGTCTAGGGATGATAATGTCTTTCAGCGAAGTAAATCAATTCATGATATACGTCTAGATGCATAGTTGAGACAATGCTGAGAATGTTACTGTTCTTTACATCAGGATCAGGAAGACGGCAACAGCGCGAGCCTGGCTTACTTCTCCGCTACATGAAGGTATGCTGCTAAGAAAGGCATAATTCTTAGTTATTTGATATGTTTTCATTATTTGCATCTTGATAGACTGGCTACTTATACCTCTTTATTTATGCATATGAATGGAAATGTTATGGATTACTTCAAATGATTATGTGTGTTCCTGTATTTTAGCGAAGTCTCTTATTTGCAAGAGTTGTTGGTGCTAAGATATTCCTGCTGTAATCTGCAGAATTATCATGCTCCATTCTTGAGGATTCCAGCTGTGAAAGCCTCTGTGGTGGCAGCCTTCTTTGGCTTGCTGTTCACTAGTATTGTAAGTCGCTACACCCATTTATGAGTTCGTATGTGGGGACGTCACATCATCAATGGTGTCACTTGGAACTCTGGAATGGCTCCTTTTGGAATTCACTTCTGCTTGTGCTCTTGATTGCAGGCAATCATACCAAATATTTCAGTTGGTTTGAACCAAAAGATTGTTTTGCCACGTGATTCCTACCTCCAGGTGGATTTGCAATCACGACATCTTTCCTGATACTTTGTGCATAATAGGTTGCTTGTGGTCATTGAAATTTTGATGAATGAGTTAATATCATAGCTCCATCTGGTTTGGATCTTCAAATTGTATTCTACGAAACGGCTTTTTTATTTATCTTACAGAAGTATATCAATCGTTTTGCAGGGTTACTTTGACAATATAACTGAATACCTTCGGGTGGGACCACCTGTATACTTTGTCGTTAAGGACTACAATTACAGGTTCTTTGAATTGACTCTCTTCTATTTAATGTTGGTTTGTATCAGAATTTCATTAGGTTTAGTGTGATTCTGGAGTTACTACCTTGCGAGGTTATATGTGCTACAAAGGGATTAGATTAGCTGTTTAGAAAAGGGCAGTTGCTAAGATTTATCAAGCCATTTAGTAGAATCTGTGTTAGAGAGCCTCTTATTCGTCTCTCTACCTTGCTGCAGCATTTGGAGCAACCAGACTAATAAGTTGTGCTCCATTAGCCAGTGTGATCCGAACTCCTTGCTCAATGAGGTAAGCGAGTCCATTTTGACGAGTATGATATAATGTGCAGAAATAGCTGGACTTTGTAGTGCTTTTACAACTTTGTGGTAATGAGGCAAGTACAGGTGTCTGCTGTATTCTTTTACTACTGGTAATGTGTGAGTTTGTTTAATTTTACAGATCTCAAGAGCTGCCCTGTCACCTGAAACTAGTTTCATTTCTCGACCGGCTGCGTCGTGGTTAGATGATTTCCTGGTATGGTTGTCACCGAACGCCTTCGGTTGTTGCCGAAAGTTTCCAGAAGGAAATTATTGCCCACCGGACGATCAGGTAGACTCACTTGAAACAGATGGGAATCCAACGCAGTTAACAAGCATGCATGTTTCGTTTATGTTTCTGCACTAAATTTCCTGGTTTAAGGAGGATATTCGCCTAAGTGGAACACTTTGTTCTTTGGAGGTTTTTCTTTCGTTATTGTTGCCATTTTGTCATATATAATATCAGGTTGGATGTTTCCATCTTAATTCTGAGGTCGTACATGCAGCCTCCCTGCTGTCCTGAAGGCGAGGAATGTGGATTCGGCGACACGTGCAGTGAATGCACAACGGTATTTCAGCCAACCCGGCGTTTGTCCTTAATAGTCTACGAAAAGAGCCCTTTTCAAGTATTGAAAGTTCTTAATTTTCCAGCTTAAAGTGCGATCTTATGTCCTGAGTTATTGTAATCTGGCATCAATCTCGTTTGATTACCTTTCGTTTGCAATTTTAGGTCTTCTCTCAGGGATGAACTTTGTGCCTTCAATCATGGCAGTGCTGAGGCCTACAATTTAGTTCTTTCATTAGAAGAAGAATTTCTGACAAGTTTTTCTTTTTGTACAGTGTTTCTTACAGTCGGATTTATTGGAAGGAAGACCATCAACCGAACAATTCCAGAGTAAATTGCCATGGTTTCTGGATGCTCTACCATCTGCAGATTGTGCCAAGGGTGGCCATGGAGCGTATACAACCAGCCTCGACCTTACGGGTACTATTTCTATTGATACTTTTTTTCCTAAAAAATGTCAGCTCTAAAATCAATGCTACCTATGAAAGAATCTACAACGAAATAGAGCCTTCGATATCGCGTTTTTCAACCACCTTCAGTATCCAAGGCCGGATGTTGTTTGTCAATCGGCGAGTTCCTGTGTGGCTAGCCTTGGTAATGAGGTACAGTATTTTCGAGAGGTTTTGAACATGGAATCCAATCCACTAGCGTTTTATGGTGGTTGTTGCAGGGTATGAAAATGGGACAATAAAGGCATCAGAATTTCGTTCATATCACACGCCTTTGAATAAGCAGGTATGGTTCTTTGTCTTGCCTTTTCTCTGTTCCAGCGCATGCTGGATAAGTATCATTGAAGTTATTTCAAGTTGTAAATTCTGATTCCTGAAAACATGTTGGATGGGCAGTGTGATTGATTTTCATCTTTGTTGGATTTGTGACAGAGCGACTTCATTGATGCACTTCAAGCAGCAAAGGATTTTGCCAGCAAAGTATCTGAATCTTTGAATGTGCGTTATTGTTATTAAGCACCCTGAAATCTCTGTTACTATTTTATTGTATTTGCGTATGTCTTAACCTGGATCCTATCTCTAGTATAGATGTTCAAGTACATCAAATGTCGTTGTTTCCTAACAGTCATGTGGTTGGTGTCGCAGATTGAGGTGTTTCCATACTCAGTATTCTACATATTTTTTGAGCAGTATCTGGATATATGGCACACTACAGTAGTCAGCCTCTCTCTTGCATTGGGTAAGTTGACGGGCTGCCCCTGTGATGTACGGTTGACCAGTGTGCGACCAATGTGCCATTACTACCCTAAATCAACTTGATTCTATAGTAATTCTTGTTGTGCTTGTATGTCAAGTAGACTTGACAGAAATTGGAAAGAAAATGCTCTAGCTGTACAGAAATTGCAGTCTTTTTTTGTAGAATTAGAGCTTCTCATCCTTATTCGACCTGTTTATGTTTGTTCTGCAGCGGCTGTTTTCTTTGTCTGCCTGCTTATCACCACAAGGTCTGTTACTCGAATGTAATTGTTTTCAGTATTTTTTCTTTTTGCAAAAATGCAACGTTATGCTATTTAGTGTTCTAATTCAGATTCAGGTGTTCAACGCCTTAGAATTCATATTGATTACTCTATACCTCTGTACATTGCAGCATTTCAACGGCTACAACCATTGTGTTCGTTATTGCAATGATTATTGTTGATCTGATGGTAAGTTTCATGGTCATCATGATTCATCGTCCACCCCACACTTGTTCTTGTACACAGTACATATTTCGAGTACATTTAGAACTCTGTCTCATAGATGAATAGCCCTGCATCTACTAGGACACGCCGTTGAAGTTGGACGTTCTAGAATAGAGCTATTAATGTTTTTTCCTTCTTTGAATTGCTTTTGCTGGTTGTTTTGCTCAATCTACAGGGTCTCATGGTGGTGTGGGATATACAACTCAATGCTGTCTCCGTTGTGAACCTGGTCATGGCTATTGGTATCGCTGTTGAGTTCTGTGTCCACATTACTCACGCCTTCACCGTAAGCAGCTCTCTTCCTCCTCGTTTTTTCTCTTTTGCAGAATCTCGTGCCACATTTTTACTTAATTTTTACCTTCACAAACCAGATGCCAAATTCTCTAGATGCGAGTCATTTAACTACGTGGGTCTATCTTTTGCGCAGATGAGCACAGGATACAAAGGAGAGAGAGCAAGCAAGGCTCTTGTCCTCATGGGAGCTTCTGTGTTCAGGTAACCATTATCCTCAACGATACTCTCTGGTATCAACGCAAATCTCAAATCTTCACAAAAGAGGTGATTTAACTACGGAGAAACCGAGGCGCTTGCATTGCTGATAGTGGTTATTTCAATGTTTCCAGTGGGATTACTCTCACTAAATTCGCAGGCGTTTTGGTGCTCTACTTCTCACGGTCTGAGATTTTTGAGGTCGGTCACTATCCACATCCTTTTACTATTTGTTCACTAGGACTTAACTAGCTCCTCCGAGTCATGATGTATAGTTCTTAAGTTACTTGAATTGATTGCAAATCCTACACTCTTAGTGTAACCTACACTAGAATTTTACATTCTTTAGTTTACATTATGGTTTATGCTTTTTATCTGTAAACAGTTTTCTGAACATTCCAAGTATCAAACTATGAAAAAAAGCTTGTATTGAAGTATATTTGTTCTACCTTGAGTTAAAGTATAAGAGCTTTTGTAAACTAAAATGAAGAATTTATTTAAGCTAAATATATAGCAACCTTTTGTAATCTTTCAGGTGTACTACTTCCGGATGTATTTTGGACTGGTGATACTGGGCGCCTTGCATGGGCTCGTCTTCCTTCCGGTGTGGCTGAGCTTGGCTGGTCCCAAGGCTATGGTGAAACCAGAGTACGTGGTGAACGGAGAGCCCTTTTATTACGAGGACGAGCTTGACCATCACTTCAGCTTGAGAGCAGATATCGTGAAAGCCGAGTCTCCCATTTCGTCTCCTCCTTCAAGAGATTGATTGATTGATTGAGACAATACTCGAGGATTTTGTAAATAACAACTCTTGCATTCCTCACTCTCAACAGGAATACTAAAGAATGCTTAGTTTTTCTTACTGTTGATGTTTCCAGCTCAGAATACCATATCAGGTATGATAAGAGTTTTTGTTAAAGCTGTGTCAAAGCATGAGTGCTGACCCTGGTTGAATCTGCAGCTGGATAGTTAGCCTTTTCTGGACGTTTTTGAAATAGGATTGAAAACCGTAGGAGCTTCTCAAATGTTTACTTAAGTGTTTTACTACTTTAAGATTAGTTTTCATTATTTTTGTGTCTTATTTTCTTTTTCATATCACTATATTTTTATTGTAAACTCATGCATAGCAGTGATTCTGTGCATTTGTCTTTTATAATATGCTGGTACTTGGACACCATTCTTGTTTGACATGCTCTTTTTTGTTTTCGAATGGGAAATGGTGTGTATTATGGTGTTTATAATTACCTTATGAAATTAAGGGGTAACAATGTTAATGTGACCACTTATGGTTTGGCAATTGTAACTAAAGTTTATGCTTTCGTATTTGGTTTCCTTTTGTGGTAACTTGTTACGAATCATGTTTCAGGAAAAACTACCAAAAGTGGTAATGTATGTTATACGATGCGTTGGGTATTTTTAAAACCAAGTTGGACGTAGAATCTAAAAGTTTAACTTGTTTGACATGGACTTAGGGTATGTTCACATTTGGTGTTAGGAGGGGTATTAGCAATATGAATGTAATCTAAAGGTGTGTCCAAATGCATCTAATTTTTCTTTGCTATTACCCCTCTTAAGATTAGGTGTGAACATACCCTTAGGGTAGTGACGGTGGTACACTGTTAACTGGATCTTTTTTTTCCACCCAATTTTGCTATGCCTATCATGGAAGTTCTCATTGAAAGTACGTAATGGATTGATTCAAACCCTAAAACACACTTACACATGCATGGATATTAGTTACAGTATGTTCACACTTGGTATTAAGAGGGGTATTAGCAATATGCATGCAATCTGAAAGTGTGTTCAAACGCATCTAGTTTTCCTTTGCTACTACCACTCTTAACCCCTAAATGTTTGAGGGCACCCAATTTGGGTGTCTATGAAATATTTGAAACTTTGTTGCTTGCAGATCTTGATTTTCTTTTTTTAATTTTTTTAGAGAAGTTGTGGTTTGAAGTTAGCTTTCAATGTCCAATTTGAATTTTCTCCATATCATATTCCAATTGTTTTTGGTGGAAGCTAAACTGCAAGCATGTCTCTTGCACACCAAATAATGTGTTGAATAGTGTCACTAAAGATCCTATGACAAGCTATCACATTGGAAAGATGGGCAACAAGTTGAGAATAAAATTAGTATGGAAAATATCGAAAATAGGCCTGACAATTGGCCATATTTCAAAAACAATCCTCACAATTCAGAAATATTGAAAACAAGCCTCATCTGGGTCTTGAGTTTTTATGGTTGATTTTCTTCAATTCCCAAATCGATTTATGAAGGAACTTTTTTTGTTGTTTTCTCTATTTATTATAAATATTGAATTATTGGATTTTCAACTAGCTTTTCAGGAAATGTTTACAAATTGTAGACGATTTTTTCCCATTTCAATTGGCTAGCTTTGAACTAGTTTTTGGTTCTTCCCAGACCGCCTCATCATATATCAAAAGTAGGCCCCTTGCAACTAAGATGACCAAAATTTTGTGCATGTTTATTTGTGGGAATTGATATGAGCACATTTGGGGTTTGATATTTGCACACAAGGAGAGGGATAAATTTTAGGTATTTACCATCAACAAGCTGAATATGGAAATTTCAAATTCAAATTTGGATTTTGAGACCTTGATTTAGTTTAGAACCACAATGGAGGTTACAACTGAACCACGCCCAATGGAAAAGCTTAGCTAGGGGGCAAATAACTACTTTTACCTTTGTTTGTAAAAAAAGTTAAGCTTTTCCATTGGGCGTGGTTCAGTTGTAACCTCCATTGTGGTTCTAAACTAAATCAAGGTCTCAAAATCCAAATTTGAATTTGAAATTTCCATATTCAGCTTGTTGATGGTAAATACCTAAAATTTACCCCTCTCCTTGTGTGCAAATATCAAACCCCAGGTGTGCTCATATCAATTCCCACAAATAAACATGCACAAAATTTTGGTCATCTTAGTTGCAAGGGGCCTACTTTTGATATATGATGAGGCAGTCTGGGAAGAACCAAAAACTAGTTCAAAGCTAGCCAATTGAAATGGGAAAAAATCGTCTACAATTTGTAAACATTTCCTGAAAAGCTAGTTGAAAATCCAATAATTCAATATTTATAATAAATAGAGAAAACAACAAAAAAAGTTCCTTCATAAATCGATTTGGGAATTGAAGAAAATCAACCATAAAAACTCAAGACCCAGATGAGGCTTGTTTTCGATATTTCTGAATTTTGAGGACTGTTTTCGAAATATGGTCAATTGTCAAGCCTATTTTTTATATTTTCCCAAATTAATATTTCCCTTGGAAATTACCTTGGGCAGTGAGGGCCTTTTTACTAAAATTTCATCATCTAGCAAAATCTAAGTGTGTTTTTGTGCTAATTTCACTTAAAATGTTTTATTTATACAAATTAGAGTTCATTCATTGTTGAAAATTCTTTCATTCAAAAAAAAGTTGGTTAATAATTGGAATAAAACATTTTTTTTATAATAAGTGGTAGCTCTTTGACAATTGCATTGCAAGCTCAATTGTGAAGTTGTGATCATGGATTTAGAAGGGGAGTCATTAGTTTTGAAGCAACAACAAGTACTAAATTATCAAAAGTGGCAGTTTCCCAATTTTGTACCCAAAAGTTGCCAATTTGCATCACAAATTTGAGGCAGCTCCAAAAAAAATCAAAATTTTTGGACTCATCCACATCAGTCACAAATATCTTAACATCTACGTGGTTTTTTTAGAATTGGCAACACCATTTGAAAGCCTTAGAGGTCAAGATCCTACAATTACAATTTTTACTCAAGGTTTACTAACAATCTCACAGTTCCAATTCAAAACTTCCAAAATACCTTCTTGCACTGAGAAAAGTACCCTGAGGCATTTAGGGGTTATAAACACCAAGTGTGAACATACCCTTAGTAGCATAGTGATTTATTGATATATGTGTATATGTCAATGATGTTAGATTGTTCTTAATAGTTAGAGGTGTTATAATCTTTTGAATTCCAAGATTGTGTTTTGTATGTTACTTTTTTGGTTTGTGATCAGGATGTTATTTGAGATTTTTTTGTTCTTGGATAATTTATTATACAAGGTATTGGTCATTCATTGACATATATGAAATATTCCATCTTTTGTAAATAGATGTTTTTTTGTACTTACACTAGTAGAAAACTCCATCCAAAACAACAAAAAACCAACAGTTTCTTGTTGATTTGGGCACTTGCCCACACTAATTGACTAATTTAACAAAATTCTGTAAAAAACTAAATATGTTTTGTTGATTTGAACACCATTATCTAAATCAACAGAAAATTTGGAATCCTTTGAGAATCTTTTGGAAATTTTTTGTGAATCTTTAAGAATCTTTAAGAATCTTTCAAGATTTTAGAATCTTTGAGAATCTTCTTGGAATCTTTGAGAATCTTTGGAAATCTTTGGAAATCTTTTCAAGTTTTTTTGGAATCTTTGAGAATGTTTCAGAATCTTCAAAAATCTTTGAGAATCTTCTTGGAATCTTTGAGAATCTTCTTGGAATATTTAAGAATCTTTTAGGAATATTTGAGAATTCTTGAAAATCTTTGAGAATAATTTGGAATATTTGAGAATCTTTGGAAATGTTCTAGGAATTTTTGAAAATCTTTAAGAATAATCTTGGAATCTTCCTGAAAACTTTGAGAAGCTTCGAGAATCTTTTGGAATCTTTTGAAAATCTTTTTGGAAATTTTAAAAATCTTTGAGAATCTCTGAGAATTTTCAAGAACCTTTTTGGAATCTTTGAGAATCTTTTTAAAATCTTTATGAAATTTGTCAAAGTACTTCAAAATATTTATAGAAATATAATCTCTTAGACTATATTAGAGTCCTTTAGGAATCTTTTTGTAATTCATCAAAATACTTTAAAACAGTTTTAATTAAAAAACTATTACAGTAGTTTAGGTTTGTTTTTGAAATCTCTCTAGAATCTGTTTGGACCTCATTAAAATGTTTTGAAGTTTTATAAAATAAAAGAAGTTTTAAAAAAAAAAGATTATTTTAGAAGTTTGAGTGTACATTGATTGGTTTTATTTTCTTTACTTTTCACAACTTGGTTAGATTTAAAATTAGCAGCCTTTAAAGTCAAGTAAAAACAGGACCACAATAACAAACAAATCAACAATTTTCTGTTGATCTAAATACTTTTGGACAAAAGTTCACTCATTCAACAAAATTTTATATAAAAAATACAACATTTTCTTGTTTTAAATACCAAAATTTCTTTGCAAACAAATATAAAAGATGCTCTTCAATTCTTTGAAAAAATCATACATGTCCTTCAAGGATTAAAAGTACCAAAAATATTTTTCCTTTTGTATAAATATCAACAATGCTTCTAATATATTGGGAAAATATTAAAAATGCTCCTCAACTATTTTCAATTATTTATATCTTTGTGTTATATGATAACCAAGTGTATAGTTTAATGCAAATTCTTACAAGAAACCAAAGGTGATTTTTACATTTCAAATAACACAAGGATACATTTAACATTTCAAAATAGAAGAGTTTTTTTATTATTTTTCCAAAATAATAGGAGTATAATTGATATTCCTACAAAAAATAAGAAATATTTTTTATGTTTCAAATACTTTCGGCGTAAACTTGATATTTTGAAAGACTTAAAGGGTATTTTTAGTAGTTTTTCTTCTATTACCAACCAAATGAATTAAAAATAAACAATCTTATAAAACATTTTTATAAGCTTTAAAAGATGGGAATTGATATGTGTACCACACCCTTCCAATTACTATACCACACCACAGGGTAAATTTTGGATTTCTACAATTAAAAAGCTCAATTTGAAAATTTTGAATTCAAATTTGGACTTAGAGACCATAGTGTTGTCTAGAACCATAAAAAAAGTTGCAGTTCAACAACACCCAATGAAAAAGTTTACTTAGGGAGAAAAGTGTTAATTTTACTTTTGTTTGTAAAAAATGATAAGCTTTTTCATTGGGTGTTGTTGAATTGCAACTTTTTTTATGGTCCTAGACAATATCATGATCTCTAAGTCCAAATTTGAATTCAAAATTCTCAAACTCAAATTTTTGATGGTAGAAATCTAAAATTTACCTCGGGGGTGTGGTACAATAGTTCAAAGGGTGTGGTTCACATATTAATGCCCTTAAAAACTATTCAAAACTATTCAGAAGTCTATAGAATTTTGATTTTACAGTTGCAAGGTTTTAATTCTGTAACTTTTCACAATTTCATATTATTTAAAGCTATCAAACTATGGAGGCTATTTTAACAAAATAAGGTACTTTTTACAAAAAAACTAGCACTAAGTAATGATTATTAATGAATCCAACCTTTGCCTGCAACAATCCTTTTGAGATTTGTAAATTCCAATAAAATTTTATAAATAAAATCAAAAGGATGGAAATAAACAATTTTTTTTTAAATTTCTAAACATCTTCTCTGATTTTAACTCATAAATTTTGATAAAAAGATTGAAATCCAAAAAAATTGTTGGAGATGAAAGTAAAATACATTTACCAACTTTTCTTAGTTTTAAGGTTTTTGAAAAAAATCCTTTAATGGGCCAAAATAGCCTCCAAAGTCTACTGGCTTACTAAAAACATGAACATTTAATGTACAAATAGAATCATGGTTCTATTGTGCACATGTGTGGGTGCACGTGCTCTAGTGGTTGTGAATAATGTGGATGAGTTGTGGAGTGTAAGCTCGGAGGTGGGGGATTCAAACCCCACTGTCAACAGCCTTGCCTGGTGGTGCAGGTAGCTCCTCGGTGGTGTGGGTAGCTACCCAACGTTGTGGACAATTGCCCGGCCCTTAAAAAATTTCATTTTTTTATAAAATAAAATAAAATTTTATGAAAAAAAATTGAAAAATTGAAAAAAAATAGAATCGAACAACATAAAATACGTGAAAAGTAACAAAAAACAGTATACATTCAACAAAAAATCAACAAAAAATCAACAAAAAAGTACCCAAATCAACTTGACCAAATCCACAAAAAAAATCAACAATTTTTGGTTGAAATTTTGTTGATTTTGTGCTGAATTTTGTACTAGTGTTAGATTTTCTTTGTCAAATATTTTGGATCTTATGTATTGGAAAGCTATTGAAGTTACACCTTCTAAGATGTAAAAGAGTGACAAAGGAACCAAATCTTTGACAAGTATGCTTGGATGATGGAAATACAACACAATGAATTTATAGTGGTAAGGTACTTAGCATTTATGACCATTGAACTTTGATACTTTTGCAGTAGTTAGGAAGAGTTAATTTAAAGATGATGTCTATTATACAGTGTAAGGAATGATGACATTGTTGTTAGGGTGTTGGGAAAAAAAATTGCATCAGTTTGGGACTGTCATATTTTCATCAATGCATAAGTTTGATCTTATTTGATTCTTGTGTTAACAATAATAGTTACTTTGTAAAAAAAACGCATATACTAAACATGCCATTGATATTTTTTTCACTTTTTTTTTTGTAAGTTTTTGCAACATTGATTGCAACTCTATGTTTGAATTCACAAGTAAATGATTTTTTGCATGTATACTTCTCATGTGCTACGTTGCTTTTAACAAAACCAATGTCATTTTGCACTTTAGTGTAAACTAAGGTAGAATATGGTAACAACTCCAAGTTTTGCTTCTTACATCTATATTTGCCCAAAAAATTCTCAATCTTAAAATGTGTATTTTTCTTCAACCTCTTTGTGAAACATGCAAGGGAACATTAGAGGTTAGATAGGTAATCTTTGAATTGCAAAAGAGCACAACATGTTCTTTTAAAAAATGTAAGAACACTAGAAAGCAATGTTTTTATTAGATTGATAAAAAAATCAAATGTTGAATTGCTGAGAAGCAAAAGACTCATTTAATCATCAAGCAAAGTTGAAATTGGTTTGTGCTTATGTCATGAAAACACTATCTTATTTTAGATTAGTTATTTAAAGTAATGTCTTATAAATACATTTTTAGTTCAACAATACAAGTTTCATTGGTCTCAATCTCATTAAACTACAAATGGATGCGTTTTTTTCTAAAAGCTTTGTAGAAACACCCTAAGGCACTTCTATTGCTTTTATGAGTACTCAAGTTCTTGGAGTATCTTTGAACAAAACCAAAAAAATGCTTCTCCAATTAATAAATTTAAATGACGTTTACCAGCTTGAGTGTAACTACATAATTCATTTTGGTCTCATTTTGCTTATTTTTCTTGTTTTCTATTTTTTTAGATTTAAAATATGCTTGAGAGGTAGGAAACAATTAATTTTTACATCCAAATCCTAGAAAAGACCCTCTATATATGTTCACTTACCAACCAAATTTTCTAGAGACTTGATTATTATATATTGAAATTAGATAAATTTCTTAAACTATATTTTTGATTACCATATTTTGAATCATAATAATTTATATGATGTTATAATCCTTCTTGATAAAAGCACCCTACTAAGAATAGTTCAATTTGATGCTCACAATTTTTAAGAGATAAATGGGTGCTTCCAAAGTCTTGAAGACCATTCTTTGAGAATACCAAAATGGATGATGTCAAAGAAATTCATTCATAGAAGAGATATAGAAACTCAAATAATTAGGCAGAATGTTTAAAACTCAACTTTATTAGCTTGAAACATGTTTTCACGAATATTGGTATAATTTTTTGATTAAATTTAGTTAATTTACTCCTTATGAAACTATTTTATTTTCAAATTGAGTGTATATATATTTTGCAAAATTGGGTTGTCTTCTATAGATTGTAGATTGCACAAGTTGATAGAAACATTGCATGTTGTTTGGTACCATTATTCAAGTTTTCTTTACATATGTGAGAATGTGATAGTGGCATTGGCATGGGGAAGAAGGTAAAATAACCTTTGGGAGTGTAAAAATCAAATTCTTTTTGTGCACTATGCAAGATTGACCAAATTTAACATCAAATAAATGTTGTGTGATGTGTTTGTAATTCATATGTTATAAAAGATAAAATCTGTATAAAAAAAAGTCTACATCTTTTATATATTTGTAAAGCAGGGATAATAATGAAAATTTGGTTTGTACTCATATTTAACCCAACACTTATGGATGTCAAATTTGTGGTTCTTCATGAGTAAAAGACAAAAATAGTTGACTCTTTTCACTAAGTAGGAGATATAGTTTAGACAAGTGTTTTGTTTTAAAAGATACACTAGCCTTACTATTCAAGTAAAACTATATTATCCAAACTTTTCATGTGCACTAATTTAAAGACCACTTTTTTAACATGTAAGGATGCATTATAATGTAAAATTTAGAAAAATGCTTTATTCATACGAGATTTGTAAACCATGACGTATACATCACACCCATATAGGTCTACCAATGCATTTATCAGTCTTTATCAATAAATTTGAATAGTGTTTTCAAAACTCCTCTGTTTTTCAAGCATTACCAATGAATTTCACTAAGCATTTTTTACCAAAATTTGGAATGTAAATATTATACTGTGACAACATTTTTGACGATTTCAAAGCACATACCTATTGATTCATTTTAGGAGAGAATTACTTTTTGAACATCAATAATTGATTTAAAAGCTGAAACCTACCTTTACCATTTAATTTGTAGATATATACAAAGCTAGGCTTTGACAATCCATGATTCATAAATCTTACAAATGCTAAAAGGCTAACACAAGAATCTGCAAAAAAGCTAAAATTGAACAAATTTTGGTGTTTATTTGTGTTATACAAAGGGTTTTGAGAAAAAAACCCAAAAGAGATGGATCGAGCAATAATCCAAGGTTAAAATACACCAAAGTCAAGGTTTTACAAAACGATGCTAAAGCTAAACTTTAACATTAATGATGTGGTGGAGGGTCAAAGTCCATACAAAAAATTTAGGCAAATTTTGCCTACAAAAGTACCTCGTTTTGATGTTGGCTACTTTAATACTAAAAAAACCGGGTAAAATTGCCAAATCCCTCTTAAAAAAACATCACTTGCACCAAAATTTGGATGATATTTTCTTATATTCGCTTATACAATGGATGAGCGTGCACACATAAATGGTTTTCTTCAATTTTTCCTTACCTACGGTGCGTGTTGCAGGATCAATGATAAACCAAAAATATTCCCTATTCAAGTTCCTTTTGCAGGGACAAAACATATTAAATGCACCAATTAGATACAATTTGACCATACTTGCTACATTAAGTATTGCATTTAGATTGCCTTAATAATTAGGTTGCCTTACCCTTAAAATAGTACCTCATGACTTAGTGTTTGGCCGCTTGGAGGCATATGCAACACTCTAAATACTTGGGTTTCACATGATTTACGGCCAACATGCTATTGAAGTTAGATGATATGTCATTTTGTGGGACCAAAGAGCCAAAATCTTAGAGTTTTTTTTACAGATAGAATAATAATAATAATTTGCCCCTTATTTTTGTATTGGGCAATGACTCAGTATCCTCTCTAGTTTGGACTAAATTAGGGCCTCTAAATCCAAACGTGAATTCAAAATTCAAAATTCTACTTCTAAACTTAGTGGTAAATTTCTAAAGTCTTTCAATTTTTAGCTCGTGAAAAATCTGAAATTTTCTACCTTGGGCCCACAAATTGACGGCATGCCATCTAACCTAAGTCCCTAGACGTTACTAGTTTGTCTTTTTACACTGTTGTTGTTACATGTTTTTCAAATTTTGTTTATCACAATAATTGCTGATGAAGAATATAGTAGTATCAAACTATCAGTAAATATTCTTATAGTGTCAAATGTTAAAAAAATAGTGTAGGGCAACAGTATTTAATGTAAGTTTGCTTCCATTATTTGGTAAGCTCATAGATGATACACAATGGATGATGAAGCATCAGATGAAATTTCCAATTTTGTCATGAAAAATTTCCAATTTTGTCCTGAAAGTAGTACAAAAGCAACGAAGAAATCATGAACTTCTGTCCAAAAAGTACACGAGTGTACAGAAAAGTTGCCTGTCTACCTTAATAATCATTGTAGCCATCCTAGCACTATCCGAAATACGAGAAAAAAGAGGATACTGCACACGTTTGCACATTCTTTATTGAGTCATGAATTTTCTATATTTTTTTGGAGTAGGTACAAAAGAGTAGCCGGGGAAGTTTTACTAGAAATAGCCCTCATAGGAGGAGAGCTGTGCCACAGCATGGCAATCGGGTAACCCCATTGGAGCAGAGCTCTGTCACCGCATGGGAAAGGACCAAGGTGGCTTCCACCCTGGCTGCGCTATATTTGGTGGGGACAGGGAAAACAAAGAATGCAGTTTTCCAATTCCTGCTGGTTTTTCTCATGTAAGACTTCGAGGCGGTGAGAGTTCGAAGAAAGTGGGTGCCTCATTTCTCCGGATTCTTCTTCTCCATCTGCATCTTCTCCGTCTTCATTTTGCTGTTTTTAGGGACGGAGCAACAATCTATGCGTTTGAAGGATTGCGAGAATCTCGTGGAAATCAGTAGTTTTGTGTTGTAGGACCTTGTCAGAGGGTTGCATGCAAATGAGCTGGCTGCACCAGTGCGTACTACACTTCACTTACATGAACCTCTTTACGGAACTGGCAGGCAAGCAGTGTTGAGGTTGTTGCGGTTTAGTGACATCCATGGATAAGCAGAGTGGTACTGGACGCTTTGAGGTACCAGGGTGCTCTTTTACTTTGTATTTTGAACGTGTAGCATAGTTGTTCTACTGTTTTTCTACTTTTTGTTTCATCTTGGGGGAGGGGGAGTGTATTTAAATCTCTTCCTGAGTTTTGATATATTCTGTCTTGTTTTGGGTTTGTGTGGGGGTTCGTGTGTTGAATTCGCAGCGATCGGTGAAGGATTCCACTTCTCGGTTGAGCAGTTTGGCAGGGCCTGCTGTGGGGATGGCGTCGCTGGTGTTGTTGCAGCAACGATTGGGAGAGAAGGTGACATGGCCGGACTGGGAGGAAGAAAGCTACCCTGCCGCCAAGGACTTGCTCATGATGCCCTTGTTTGCTCTGCTCTTCCCGACTGTGCGCTACTTGTTTGACATCTTGCTTTTGGAGGTTGGGATCTCTCTTAGTTGAACATTTCTGACACTTGACTCGTGAATCTTTAGCTTCACTTCAAATTATCAAATTCTTGCGAAACCATAGCTATCTTGAAATGTTTTCAAAAAATTTAGGACCTTTGTTTTCTTGGTTTGTTGTTCTTAGTGAGTAGTGACATGTTTACTTCAGTTTTGAGCTTGAAGTTCCTCTCTCTTGTGCCCTTCCCAATCCTCCCATGGATTCCTTAGAGTTTTGCCAGCTAGAACAAACTAGTTGAAACCTAAATCATCGAGAATTGAAGCATGTCATTTTTTGATCGTTTTGAAAATTCCACTAAACCTTAGGAACATAGACCTAAGTATGCTCTTGATTCACTGATACCGAGCAACCTTGGTGTTAAGCCATGGCTACTGGCCATTTTCTTATGCCATAGACACTCATGATGAGAGAAGAATTGTGATTCTTCAGTTTTAAGTCAAATTTTAACGAAGAACAAGATTTTACGTGGGTCTGAAGAGCGGCGTGAATGTAAGGAAGAGTATGATGGAAGCGGTTCAACTACCTGGGCGGAGAGAACGATGAGTTTTGAATTGGAGACGATGAACTTCAAATAGAGAAGGCACCTAATTCTGCTCCTTCTTTTTTTGGTGACAAGAGAAAGTTTAGAAGTTGAGAAAGTTGTTGAAACCGACTGAGTGTGGAATTTTGATTTTTTTATTGTTTTTGTGGATTTGTAGAGAGTGGGAAGGAACGTGATATGTGGTGTAAAGCAGCAGACTTCAAAAGACTTGGAGGATTATCAAAGCAAGAGGCTGACGAAGTTCAAGGAGTCGGCGTGGAAGGGTCTGTATTACCTCACAGCCGAGCTTTTTGCTTTGGCAGTCACTTACAATGAGCCCTGGTTCACTGAGAGCAAACAATTCTGGGTAGGCCCGGGCAATCAGCGATGGCCAAACCAGATGACAAGGTAAACCAACTACTTGATTCTACTACATCTTCACCCTTTTAAGAAATATTTAAATATGACTTTCTTTGCACAACAGTTTGTATTTCCGGTATTTATTTAAAGGGAAAATTTCATGGATACCCCTGAAGTTTGCCATATTTACATAAGGTACCCCTGCTTTTTCAGAAATTTCACAAATACCCTTGTACCAAAGTTTTCAAGGATTATTTTGTTTTGTTGTGCGTGCCACTTCCCTTCTTCCTTTGTGCGCACGGTGCTTCTTTTTCGTTTCATTACACTCCCTTCTTCAACATTGGTCAACAAGCACAACTAGTAAATGCCTAAAAATTATGATCCAAGGGTATTTGTGTAATTTCTGAAAAAGCAAGGGTATCTATGTACATATTGCAAACTCCAGGGGTATCCATGAAATTTTCCCTTTATTTAAATGGACATTTTACAAATCCCTTGGTTTCCTCAATTTACAATTCCCCAGAAAAAAGTACAAATTTGTGGGAGCACTCGCTCATGGTGTTGAATCATTGCTTTGGTGTCGCAGGCTCAAGCTGAAAGTTCTCTATGGATTTGCTGGAGGGTTTTACACTTACAGCATATTTGCCTTGATCTTTTGGGAGACCAAACGTAAAGATTTCGGTGTTAGTATGGCACATCACGTTGCTGCAGTTGTCCTTATCATTTTCTCTTACCTTTCCAGGTACTTGGCCTTTCGAGACATTCTAGAGGGCTCTTGTTGAGCGCTTTTTGAAAAAAAAATCTTGCTTGACACCCTGTTTTGCAAAGTTTGAACCAATGAGCTCCTCAAGTCAATGAGCCTTTCATTCATTACCATCAGATGTGATAGGATGTCAATTTTGCTTCTCTTTTCCTGATTTGACGGGATACCACTTTAAGCAATGCTTAGTTGGCACTGTTCTCAAAAGGTGCCACGTCACTACTGCCTGCTAAAGAATGTTTTATGCATGATTTTGAAGCTTCTTAATTGTGCACATCAAAGGCGAGCATTTTTTGTCTAGTTATGAATAATCCATGTTTATGTGTTTTTGCAACAGGTTTGCTCGAGTGGGTTCGGTAGTACTGGCGATTCACGATGCCAGTGATGTAATTCTGGAATCAGCAAAACTGAGCAAGTACCTGGGCTCGGAGGTCTGCGCTAGCGTTGCCTTTTTACTGTTTGTGTTGTCCTGGGTTCTCTTGCGGCTCATCTACTTCCCATCATTTGTCATCTGGAGCACCAGGTAAAATTCCTGAGGACCCTGTGAAAATTTTCACTCTCTAATGCCAGAAAGTATCCTTCTCTAGTGTGTACTTAAATAAAGCTTTGAATAATTTTATAACTTGTTCAGAAAAGATTGAATCCAGTTAACTTCATTGAGGTTTTTTTTTAAGGGAATTGATGTGGGCACACCTGGGGGTGAAATATGCACACCCTCCTGGGGGTAAATTTTAGATTTCTACCATCAAAAAGTTGAATTTGAGAATTTTGAATTCAGATTTGGACCATAAAAAAGGTTGCAATTGAACAACACCCAATGAAACTGCTTAGCTAGGGGAAAAAGTATTACTTTTACTTTTGTTTGTAAAAAAAGATAAGCTTTTTCATTGGGTGTTGTTCAATTGTAGCCTCCTTCATGGTTCTAGACTAAATCAAGGTCTCTAAGTCCAAATCTGAATTCAAAATTCTCAAATTCAGCATTTTGATGGTAGAAATCTAAAGTCTATCCAGCGGGGGGTGTGCATATATCAACCCCCCGGTGTGCCCATATCATTTTATTTTTTTATTTTTATTTTTATTTTTGTCTCTGTATGTTTAAACTTCGGATCAATGCATTCACGATGCATTCAATTTTTTTGCCCTTTGTAAGCTTATTCTGACTAGGTCCTGGTGTCTGTTTCTGGACACAGCTATGAAGTTCTGCAGCTTCTTGACCGGAAAACAAACCCCCAGGGCCCAGTTTTGTATTACATCTTCAACACCTTGTTGATAAGCTTGTTCATTCTGCATATCTACTGGTGGGTGCTGATGTGGCGTATGATTGTGAAACAAGTGCAAGATTGGGGCAAGATTTCTGACGACATTCGCTCTGGTACACTTCCTGTTTCTGCTCTTCTTTTTTTTGCTTTTTTCTGGCTAGTTCATGCGTGAACTGAAAAAGCAGAAGTTTCTCTTTAAAAGCTCCCAGTATTTTCTTACTGTAAAAAAATTAGGACACTTTTGTCATACCTTTCTACCTTTTATGTCTTCCCAAATGAGTTCATTTTAGCAAATAACTGGGGGGATTTAGAACTTTCCCATTTAGACATGGCTTTTCACAATTGTGTTTTGTTATTTCCAGACTCAGAAGACGAAGATGACTTGGACAAGGAGGATTGACAAGTAATTTTCAGGTTTTTAATTCTCAAGCTTATTTCTTGGCATGCGAAAAATTTGAGCGTTGAGTCAAATGAGTACATACGGCCTTCTGTAAATTTTGAGCTGCAGATTGGCTACTCCGTGTTGCAAGGTAAAGCGGCGAAATTCTCCATTAGCTGTTGAGCTTTTGAACTGATGGTTTATGAGTAGGAGGTGTTTCATAGCATACCTTGCATTTCAAAGAATTGAAGTGAACGTCTTTGTACAGTAGGTTTATGTGGTTCATAACTGGTCAAGTCATAGAGCGGCAAGCCTATTATGGGACATAACCATCTCTAGCAAACTAGATCAAGACCATCCGATTACAATTCACTTCCAAAAAGTGAGTGGAAGAGAAGGTTATGACTCTCAAGTGTTATCCCTCTCTTTATCACTATCCCTTTTTCTAGTCGTCATATGCCACATGTGGCAATGAAAGTGACAAGAGAGGGTGATGTGACAAAAGATATGTAGAGGGGTTATGTAACTTTGGATGTGTTGTACAGTTTTTAATATGAGACCTTTTCTTGTTTTGTGGGAAAGGTTTCAATTAATGTTGTTCAGTGATGGTGAGGTGTATGTAATTACTTTTCACATGGTATTGGAGAAAAGTTGTATTTTTTCAACTCTTGAATGTTAGATGTTCTTTGAATGCCATATAAGTGATTGTTTGGGACTTATACCCTTATGGTCCCTATTCAATCTCCTAACCTGATGTATACTAAAGGAATCAATAGGTTTGCCCAAAAATATTGAACTCAAATTCTAGCGAGATGCATATTGTAATAATTAACTTGGAGAAAGAATTGGATATTGGCTTTTTCCCTAGATGGTTAAATTCTATATTGCAATCGTGAAAGTTTGAAGCACGAAATCCAAAGCTGAAGAAAACGTCAAGAAACTAAGGTATGAAATAAGATGTACTTTTGGACTTTAGCACAATTACAACTTGCACTTAACATTGTAGAAACTCTTAACCCCTAAAGGACCAAGCCCTTTTTTTTTGTAAAGGTAGGAAAAAAAAACTAAACTAAAATCCAACCATAAGGTCTTGTCCTAGATTTTGGGAGGTACTTGTGGGAAAAATTCAGCTTATTTTAGATAAAAAAGAGTGAGGTATTGACATGTAAAGTGAAGAAAAAAAATTCTCTTCCTATCCAAAAATTTCAAAATCCTTTAACCACTCTTATAGCAAAAAAATTGTTTTACACAAAGTTGATGTTTAGTTTCTCCATGTAGAAGACCAAGTTGGGTATGTATTGGAGAATTTGCAAATGAATTGGAGGTGTGTAGCATACTTTAAAAAAAATTTGAATGCAAGGTCATGAATTTTGCAAGTAAACTAGGCAAAATTGGAGGATTTGTGTAAAATTCAGAAATCTGAATTATTTTGATCCAAACGGTAAAAACCAAGGAATCTTAATCTACTACAACTTGAAAGAAAATGGATCAAAAAACAATTACTCAAGCTGCTCAAAAATTAAAGCACCAATTTTACAAGGGGCAAAAGGAATGGAGGTTTGGGAGTCCCTCAAGATGGCTACCTTGCACTCCACTCCCCTTTGCTCAAGTGTCCACACCTTGTGCCTAGAAGGGCTCAACCTCTTTGGAGTCAATATCCACTTACAAAGAAGAGGCCTTGCCCAAATTACCCCTTCTTCCCTAATTTTGGAAAATTCTTGATAACTTCTTTGTCAAATGTCCAAATGAAGAAAAAGTTAAATGCCCACGTAGATTTTTGAATTCCCCACTTTCAATAAAAGTTTTAAAAAATAACACAAAGTATTTTAGCTATAGGTACATGCCTAAAATCCATTTGTCCCCTTGGGGGATAGTTGGTCCTTCAGAAGTTAAAGAGAATGGTTTTGAAACTATTGCACAATTCAATGTTTTTTTATTGTAAAGATATGAATTATCCCAAACTTTGAATATGCTTATAATACTAACTTATTGAAGCCTTTGTGTTGGCACTAAAAGCACCATGTGTTAAGTGGATACATTCTTTGCAATTAATGCTTATCACATGTTGTGCATTTATAGGTTGATAATTGAATTCCTTGTATATGTGTTGTCAAATCACAAGATTTATTACTATGCACACGTACACATCTTAACTATTGAAACATAGCCATTTATAAATACGCCAAAACATGAATACTCGAAACATAAGCTTGCATGTTTGGACTTTAAGTGCTTTGAAAATTATGTTCATGTGTTTGTGAAATTCATTACTTCTTCTCGTTAAGTATGTTTCAATTATTAACAAAATCACAAACATAATTATCCCACCTTTGTGAGCTTCCATAAAAATCTAAAAACATCAATATGCATTCCATGCTCGACTTCATGTTCTAACTTACACAAAACTTTTTTCAATCGATAGTTTTTTTGGTTTTAAACTTTGAGAATTGTTTTTGAAAATAGGAAAAATTTCAAAAGCTATATCCTTCTTTATTGTACTTCTCATATTACTTCTTTTCTCATAGCACCAAAATAAAACTTCCTACAAACAATCATATGAATGTTAGTCAATGCATTCGTATTATATTTTCAAGTGTCACACGTAGTTCACACTTCACAAAAAGATAAAATTACATGGGATTAGGCCAATAAAAACAATTAATGTATATACTACAATAAATTTTGAAATGTTAAACCATCTTTGCTTGTTTTCACTAATTTTTTAAAGTTATGAACAAAATCATTTTTAAACATATTATTATCTTTGGGGATTGATATGTCTATCACACCCTTTCAGCTATTCTATCACACCTTTAGGGTAAATTTTAGATTTCTACCATCAAAAGCGGAATTTGAGAATTTGGAATTCAAATTTGTATTTAAATACCGTGATTAAATTTAGAGTCATAAAAAGGTTCTAATTGAACAATACCCAATAAAAAATCTTATCTTTTTTTTATAAACAAAAGTAAAAGTAATTATTTTCCCCCAAGCTAAGCATTTTCATTGGGTGCTGTTCAATTACAACCTTTTTTTGTATGGTTCTAGACAATATCAAGGTCTCTAAATCCAAATCTGAATTCTAAATTCTCAAATTCAACTATTTGATGGTAGAAATCTAAAATTTACCCCAAGGGTGTGGTAGAATAGATGAAAGTGTGTAGTAGACATATCAATCCCCTTATCATTGCTTATCAATATTGATTGCTTTTTAGATCCCTTTCTACTCTTTGGCTTTTTTTTCAATATACCATTAAAAAAAGCCAATGCAAATTTATCATTTTTATTTTAAGCATTTCTAAAATTAGAAAAAAATATTTGAAAAACTACATATATGGTACATAGGATTTAAATTGAAATTATGCAAAGGTTGTGCTTCTTCAACCCCTAAATGTCCAAGGCCTTTATGAGCTTCTTGGAACTTCCATGAAACTAAACAATCAACCAACCTTTTCATAAATTTCATCAAGATTTTTTCAATTGTAACTATACAAATCTAAAATAAACATGTTAGAAATCACATTGCAAAAGAAATCACAATAATATCACTTATGGTTTGAAAAATTATAATGTTTGAACAAGAGGGTGTTAAAGTTGTAAAAGTGACTTGAAGTTTTCCAATCCTCTTTCCACATGTCAAATCTTAAAAGTTGGTGACCAAAAAAATATGAGGTTTAAGGTCATTACATGTCTACATTTAATCAATTTACGGCTTTCAAAATCTATTCCTTTATTTATTTTTAAATGGATTTTGAATGTGGATTTTTCTCCAAGCTCTAGTGTATTTGAGGCTCATTTTCAAGTTCTTCCAACAGTAGAAAACTTAAGATTGTAGTGGACACCCTTGTCCAAAATCTTGAGTCTAAAAATCATCAACTTTCATTTTCAAAATCAAATTTTTAACGTTGAAAATAGACTTCAAAAATCCTTATATTACAAAAAAAATTTAAAAAATAATGATTTGACAAGGTTTTATTCATCCTCAAAGTTTTATAAACACCCAAATTTGGTCACTTGGGCATTTAGGGGCTAAAAGACCAAAACAAAACACAATGTCTAAGCAACTTTTAAATGAGTTTTTAACATTCATCCCTTGCCAACACCACTCAATGTAGGTGACATTTTTGTAGTCTCAAAGTCCTTACGTGTTTTTATTCCTAAATAAATAAGTAGTTGTTAGATTCCAAATTGAAAACATGTAATGACTTTATTTTGAATTACTAAATTAGAATATGCAGAGTACTTGTTCTTTTCAATGTGTCTTGAACACAAATTAATCAGCACTATTTAGTGTAAATGAGGTTTTACTAGTGTTCGATTCTATTATATCTATCTATTTAAAAAAAATACGATTTGGTTCATTGGCAATCCTTTTACTGCAATCCTTTTACTTTTACTATTACTACTTGGTAGTTAGAGAGACACCATTAATACCTCTTCAAAACAAGGAAGCTGAAATGATGCGTGCATTTTTGACATTAGAAGAGTTGAATAGTTTGTGTAAGGGAACCAACACATATCAAACTCTTGGTATACTTGATTGGCACCCTTAACCCCTAAGCGCCCAAGGACCTCAAAATGGGGCACTCAGAAATGAAAAATTTCTTGTTTGACTTGTTATAATCTTTCTATTGGTACGGTCAAACCATTTATCCTTTTCCTTATACTTTGGAACTTGTCTCACCTACCATGCAATACGGTTAGATTTTGTGAATCTTGTTTGTGATGACAATTAAGTTAAATTGAGTGTGAATGGGTTTAAATTTTGATGAATATGGACTAGGCGCTCAAGAATTAATGTTTAGTAATATTTGTGTCATTTGACACATTAATTATTCAAGTTAATGTTATGATTGGCTTTCATTTATATCATAATAAAGACTTGAATGTCAGCTTCAATTTTGCATGATGTGTTGCAGATGAATACATATTTTACGCAACAAATAGTTCCATATGTACATTTTAAAATCCCAATCATGGATAAATTCACATACTTTTGAGTTTGTTTAAAATTCTCAAGTTCGTTTCTTTGAGTTTGCCATCCCATCGAAACGACTGGTATCATCTAGTATCTTCATATTTGAATTCACATTTAATACTCCAAATACGTACATAAAATCTAGATTGAATATACACAACGACTTTATTTCAAAATACCAAATCAAAATACATAATATAAATAGCATCTTCAAAGAATTTATAATATACATCAATTTGTCAACGCCATTTAGTGTAGGCGTTATTTTGGTATAGGCAAAGTCATTGCACAATTGTTTTGGGGAAATTACAAATAGGGGCATGAAAACGTAAAATATTACAGATAGGGGTGCATTTTCAAAAAAAATTCAAATGGGGGCACAATTTTAAAAAAAATTGTAATTTTTTGTAATTTTTTTGGTTAGGACATTGTTGATTTAGATACATCACATTAAATGTTAGCTAACTTCCAAAATAATTAAAAGTTTCCAAAAACTGTCATCCCTTTTACTAAAATTTCTTTATTTAAGCTTGATTTGGAGAGACCTTTAATTTTTTTGGAATGAGCTAAAATTTTGTGTGATGTGTATAAATCAATTAATATCTAAACCAAAAAAAAAATTACAAAAATTTACAATTTAAAAAAAAATTGTGCCCCTATCTGTAATATTTTACATTTTCATGCCCCTATTTGTAATTTCCCCTTTTTTTTGAATTAACACAAAGAATTTACATCATAATTAAAAACATAGAATGTCTTTATTTCAAACTTAGAAATTTAAATAAGCAACACATTTAGCATTTTAGATAAGTGTTCAACACAAACTATTGTGCAAACTCTATTAATTGTAGGTGACATTCTTTTTGTACTAAAGCCATTTCATATTTTGATTATTGAACCAACACTTGACTTGAAAGTTAAAAATGTATCATTCTGATACTTCAAAAATTATAGAATTTTAAGTAATCAAATTAGCTTCATTAACCCCTAAAGAAATAAGCCTCTTTTTTTTTTTTTAGCAACATAGCAATTTTGGGCAGGTACCTGTGACTGGAGGTTTTCATATGTTAGGCTGAAATAGAATGTGGGAATAAGGTTTACCTTTCATATGCACTAAATTTCATGGCATTTGAAAGTATGAACAAGAAGATATGGCCTAATGTGTTGTTTTTTTCACTTAGCGGGCAACTTGGGCAAATTTAAAAAAATTGCTTTTTTCAAAAAATTAAGATTTAAAATTGGTTTAGGAGATTTATGTGAATGTGGAAAGCTTTGAATCATTTCGTTTTATCAATGAAATAAAAATTATGAGGAGTTTTTGTTTGCAGGTAGGTATGGAGTCTCTACTCTAAAATAAACTTTGCAGTCATTTATTTTACTCATTTTTCATTATTTTGGAAAAAAAAATAGAGCCCAAGGATGCAAATTGTTAATTATATCATTCCAACCATTGGGACTGGCATTTTCATTTCCATAATTAAATTCTCAACAACTTAGTGTTTTGAATCATTCTATACTTTTTTTCACTTACTATTTTTTCCCTTATGTTGTATAATTCCAAATGATTTGAAACTTTTTTGACATGTACCCTACTTAGGTGGGATAAGTAATCTAGAAAAGCACCACTGACACGGCCTTTTTCCTTAGGAATTTCACCTTCTGAAGGGTAGCTGCCCGATTTTCACTAAGCGTTTTTGAATACCTAAACCATTGTATCTTCCAACCCACGCAATGGAAAATATTGAAATTTTTTCCAAGTATTTTAAAATTATCTTACTATAGGATCCTATGGTTACATATGCATAAAAATGTTTTTGATTTCAAATTTGGTTGATGCTCTAAAAATGGCATTTTTGAAGAGTTTTTGGTGAAAACGTTTCTTGGTCCTTTAGGGGTTAAAAATAAAAACACTTGCACTTTAGTAGTACGTTGGAGAATTAACTTACTGCATTTTAACCTTTAAAATTTTCAGCCATTTTGAAGGTGTTTTGGACCTCAATTTTGTAAGTTATGAAAAGGTGAAGCTTAAAGAACAATGAGTCATTTTCAGGCCAAAGTAACTATAAGATCTTGTAGAAAGCCAAGTCCTTATCATCTCTACAAAGTTTGGTTTCAATCCAAGGGTTATTTTGGAAGATTATAGCAAAATTGTGAAGGATACTACAAGGAAACCAATCTTTAGAGTAGTTGAAATTGTGCTTTGATTGGCTCTTTTGGACACATAACATTTTAAAAAGTTGGTATCTTACTCTCATTCTCAAGATAATCAAGTTCCACATGCATAGAAACAAATCTTATATTTTTAGGGTAAAAAATGAGTGAGAATATGGTCTTGCAATAGTGGCCATTTCATCTTTAAACTTCAAAAATTGTGAGTAAAATAGAAAACTTTCACAAATCTAGGGCCAAAATTTAACACTACAACTCCAAGACCGCCCATGGTTTGAAAAATTTTGTAAATTCAATGGTGACTCTTCTTCTAAATTTAAAAACACCCCTACATAGCTAACTTGTTTCTCTTTCAAATGAGCCAAAGTTCAAGTGACTCTTGACATTCCTAAGTTCATAAATAGCCACGCTAAAAATCCTGCAACCCATTTTGGATTGCAAGAAAATTTAAGGGTTAAGACCTGCTCTCCTTACACACAACTTACTTTCTAACAATTCTTTAACTTTCAAATCCTTCTGAAAAGCTTGTTATTACATACTTTCTAAACAACTTATTACCCTTGGATTTTTTTATATGAAGGCTTTCTTACATACTCTTTAACTTGTCAAATTTTCTTTCTTAAAACACACTTTTCAATGCTAAAACAAACTTTCAAAAAATTAAAATGCTCTAAAACAATTCAAATTTTAAAAAATTTAAAATTTTCAGTATAATTTCTTATGAAAATTCAATATAAAATTGTAACGATCAAAGGTTCTACATCTAATCATCTACACATTAGTATAAGACATTAAATTCACCGTTAGATTTCCAACCATCAAAAATACTCAATCAGTCATTTCAAATTCTAACTTTGAATAGTAAATTTCTATGTACATCTAGATAATTTTAAGTTCACTATTCAAACTTTAAAAGGTTCTATGATTTAAAGTTTGTCCATGTGTGAGAAAATAATTAAACACAATTTTGAATTTATAAAGATAATTAAACAAGGAAACTATGGTTGAATCTACAGAAAATTTGATAAAGATTGTGACTTAATCTACAGTATACTTTAGATTAGGTCATAAATTTTGTCAACCTTTTTGTAAATTCAACCATGATTTCTTTGTAATCAAGCGCGTTACAAGAAATTGCGTCCTAACTAACATGTCCAAATTGACTAAATGTGTTCAAAATGACAAAAAGACTATCAAATCAAATAATTTTTGTAGATTTAGCCATGTTGATTTGGACATATTTTTGTCTTTTTGGACATTTTCCCTTGTAGGAATACCTAAAGGACCACAAGGACAAAAAACGTCCCCATTCATACACGGGGGGCCTTTATATTCATAGTGACCCCCACAAGTCCGCAACGCTTAAGAATTAATGGAAGGTAGGACACTTCAATAATTTTATATAAACTTTTCATGTATTTAAAAAATACCTGTGTAAAAAAAAGTTGCTGATACTTGTTACATGACAAAATTTGGCATTGTGGATAATATTTAATTTGCTTTTACATAAATGTCAATTCATTGATGAACTGTTTTGTAGAATTTATTTTAATTAAATATATAAGGATTGTTTCAATTTAAAATAAAACAATTGACCGTACACATGATTCTGTTAATGAGCTTTTGGAAATACACTATAAGTTATGTTAGAGCATTTCCACCAGTTGGCTCAGGCTTGTCATTTTTCGTGGCCTTAGCATTGTTTCTGATTTTAGAGTGTCCAACATTGACACAGTGATGGCAAATTTTTGCCCAACCACGTCAAAAAAGGCTCTAGGCACTCTTAGCTGTTGTGGTAATTTTCATTTGTAGCGTGCTTGAATTGTGGCTTTGACACTTTTATTTATTGCCTTGATGATTGGTGAGGCCTCAATTTATTTGCCATCAATTCTCTACAGTCTAAACTATTGACCAGCAAAAATGCCTAGAGCATCCCATGCTGCAATGGCAAAGATGCCTAGAGCATCCATAAATTGCAACTATTCTTGGCATAGCTTTTAATTCCAAACATTGTAACGCGTCCTCTTAATCCGGTGGACACAAGAATTATATAATGAGCTAATTCTCCATGAAGGGGCCGAGTTGAGCCATATGGCGTGTCATTCTACTGGCCAACCGGTGGAGATGCTCTTAGGGTTTGATTGCGACTTGCAAGTGATTCAAATTTGACCTTTATCATTATTGTATTAATTACATAAAGATTTCATTTTGCTTAGTCATAACTATAACCAAACTGACTTGTTGTCAGTTATGATCAAGTTATATCATTATGAACTAGATTGTTTTTTTATTTATTTATAGATATTTGTATCTTTTGTTGCAAAACCAAAAACATGTAAAAAAAAACAACATCCTTACAATCAAACATTTAGGCCAAATTGCCATTGCACATGATTATCAAAGCAAGTCAATTCATATGGTTTTGGGTCCAAATCATTTAAAAAATATCTTATTTTTAATACGCAATGTAAATGCAATTTGTTAAAGGAAATACAAAGGTTGTTAATATAAAGTAAGATAAATGAGGGAAAATTACAAATAGGGCCATAAACAAAGTAAAATATTAAAAACAGGGGCACAATTTCAAAAAATTGTAATTTTTGTAATTATTCTGGTTTAGATATTGGTTGATTTAGATATATCACAAATCTTAGCTCATTCCAAAAAACTTGAAGGTCTCTCCAAATCAAGCCTAAATAAAGAAATTTTAGTAAAGGTATGGCAAATTTTGGAAACTTTTTAATTTTTTGGAAGTTAGCTAACAATTAGTGTGATGTATCTAAATCAACAAATGTCCAAACCAAAAAAAATTACAAAAAATTACATTTTTTTTGAAATTGTGCTTCCATTTGTAATTATTTTGAAAATGCACCTCTTTCTGTATTATTTTACATTTTCATGCCCCTATTTGTAATGGGAATTCATATGCGTACCACACCTTCTTGACTATCCCACCACACCCTAGGGTAAATTTTAGATTTCTACCATCAAAAACCTGAATTTAAGAATTTGAAATTCAAATTTGGACTCATAGACCGTGATTTTGTCAAGAACCATAAAAACATGTTATAATTGCACAACACCCAATGAAAAAGCTTAGCTTGGGAGAAAAGTATTATTTTTACTTTTGTTTATAAAAAAGATAAGCGTTTTTATTGGGTGTTGTTCAATTATAATTTTTTGTGATTCTAAACAAAATCATGGTCTTTAAGTCCAAATCTGAATTCCAAATTCTCAAATTAGTTTTTTGATGGTAGAAATCTAAAATTTACCTCGGGGTGTGGTGGGATAGTCAAGAAGGTGTGGTACGCATATCAATTCCCATTTGTAATTTCCCCATAAATTATGCTTGACTACAACATGGCATGCCATATAAGAATTTCAAATACTTGCACAACTTTTACAATTAATTTATTAAAAATACCACATTAAATACTATAGTGTTTTTTGTAAAATTCTTTGATAAACATTGAGTTAAAAACAATTTGAATTTCAAAGTGAAGCTAATTATTTTTTGTATAAGTTTAAAATAGAATTTAATTCAAATAAATTGTGTACATGTAAATTTAAGAATAAAATTCAAAATTCAAAAAAAACTGTGACAAGTCATAAATTGTTCCCTCCCTTTTCTCAAAGACCTAAATTCTATGTTCCAAACTATAAACTCAAATGTACCATCTAAAAGATCATTACAATCAATTATTTAAGCTCTATGCCTGAGTATGATACAAGCGTGTTTTGTACAATCTAGTATCTTCAAAAAAAATGGTGTAATTTGTATAAATTACTAATTTAAAAAACAACAATTGGTCATTTCATACATTTCAAAACATGTAGTTGAAGATTAGTTCTTGTACAGATGATGGTGAAAAAAACCCAATAAAATCAATGAACCAAATATTGAGCATTGTACTCACTATCATTATTAAGTTTTTATTTCCAATTCTAATAAAATCATAATAACATAAAACAAAATAATTTTTGTTGTATATAAATTTTGGGTTATTTTTTCAAAAATTAAAACAACATAGTTATTTCAATAGTATTTTAAAGTAATTGATATTATTTACAAGTTACAACAATACCAAATGTCTCACCACATGCTATTATAGGTCATCTTTACAATGTAAATTCATAATTGTTTTCTTCTTTTGTATACATGGGCATTAACACGCATTTTTGAAATCAAACAAATAAAATGCTATTAAATAATTATTAAATTCTAAATCATAAAACATAAATACTAATTATTCACAATAAGTCAAACCAAAATTACAGCAATTAAAGTATTTGCAAATTTTTTAACCTAGCTTCAAAGATAAAACTTTTTCTATAAATTAATTAAACTTTTAGAATTTGAACCCTAAATTCAAATTTTTGATCAATTAATTTTAAAAATAAATTTTTTATACTAAAAACAAATATTAATCAAGTTTTTCTATTAAATTAAAAAGAAGATAGATTACTTCAAAAAAATTTGCAAAAAAATTTAATTTAGTTTAAAACCTATATGTAATAAAAAAAATCAAGACTTGTGGTAGGACAAAACTAGGTCTTGTGGTGAATATTTAAATTATTTTTGCATAAATAAAAATGTATGAACTAATTAAAATCATAAAAGAGTATATTATATGTATATATTAATGAAATCAACAAAAGTATGACAGTTGTTTGTATAAAATAGTAATTGATGAATTTTACTTGATTACAAATACAAATTATTTGTTGTCAATGCATTAACTTTTTTGTTGTGTCCATGACTGCAATAGACAAAATAAAATGATTATTAATTATTAAATTATGCAAAACTCCAGTATTTCATTAAAATTTATACTAATTTTAAATTTAAAGAACTAATCATTAAAACATATAAAATCATCCAAATTGAATTATGCAAATAGAAATTTAATTATTAAGCCTTATTAACATTATTTTATAATGATATTTAAATATTGAACTTAATTAACAATAAGTTGCTTATTTCACATATAGATTTGTTCAAAGATTGTAAATTCAAGATTTGAATTAAAAATTAGAAAACAAAGTCAACTGTCATATATGTATATACATATATATACATATACATATACATATATATATATATATATATATATATATATATAGTATAAGAGGTGAAATTCAGGCTAATGTTTAGAAGGATGATAATTGCAACAAAACTTATTTACCAATTTCAATATTTATTTTGAAATTGAGAATTGTAGTAGTAGATGCTGTATAATTTTGAGTCTTTATGTTTTGCAAGGCAGAGTTACCTACATCTATTATATTTCAAAGTTAAAAATTTCATTCGAAATAATGACACAATCTATCAGTAATGAATCATACAACAGTTTTCTCAAAGGCTTAATATTTGCTTCTAAATCTTCTAATATATCATTTAATCTTTCTACATGTCTTCCATTTTTTAATATTATATTATGAAAAATACATCATGTAAGCTTAATATTTACAATAAAATCCATATTTTACTAATGATTATGATTTTGAATAATAGCAAACCTGGGCTTTAGAACCTTAAAACACTATACTAAATTTTTATAGCATGTTCTTTATCTATATGTAAAATACATCATTTTTTATTTGTGAACACATAGATGCTTTATATAAAACAAGACCAAATTTAGTAAATTCTATTTATAAAAAAATAATATCAATTATGCTTATAAGCATTTACTACAAATGCTATAATTTGGGCTTCGCTACTAAACAAGTTTGGAATAAAATAAATAAGACAAAATATTTAAATCATAGATTTTATTCAGGAAAACAAAAAAAATGTGCCAAATGTGCAAATCTTCATCAACCTTTGCTTTTAAAATGGTGAATTTCATTCTTTTTTTGTTTACAAAATCTTTTCTCCACCCACTATGCAATTCTTCCACTTGTAATGCATATAGTTGAGGATTCCAAACATGTCCAAAAACCCATATTAGAATTGATAGCATGTTGTTTTTGAAATTTGAGCGAGTAGGTTGTATCATGAAAAAAATGAGCTTTAAGTTGAACTTGAATTAAGAATATAATATTTTCAGTTATTCAATGACAATAGTCTCGCTAATTTTGCAGTGCTTGTCGGTTGCATCTGCGTAAAAATTATAACATAACATACAACGAGCTGCTAAAGCATAAGATATTTATTGCACTTGATAAAAATAATAATATGACAATATATTTATTTTATTTGTTCTCACAAAACAAGTTATATATGTCATCTATAGTTTTTTTATAAGAAAATCAATTGTGTATATAATTTTGTGTATGATGCATTCCATATTAAAATATCTAAATTGACATTCCGCATGTCTCAATGCACTTAATGATTTTATTAATGCTTTTAGAACAATATTACTCCTATTATTGAAAAAAATAATGTTGACTTCCTTTTGAACTTTATATTATTAATTTTGTACTTATAAGATATTAAATTTCAGGTTTTTGTTTTTATAAAAATGAAGTTTGAATGTATTTTTTATTTTCTTTTAATTTTTCTAAATGCATAATTTCTTCACAATATGTACCCAATACATGGACATCAAATATTTTACATTTTTCACTGTAGAAGTCACATATGATTTTAAAAAGTTTTGTTTTTCTACAGATTTTAATCTTGATGCTTCTTATTATTTGAAAATATAAACAACAAAAATTAGTATTTTTTTTCCAAAACTTAAAATTATTTTATACAGAAAAAAAACTTGTTGTAGATTGTTCTAATATAATTTATTGAATTCACTATAAATTTGTAATCTATTTGAGTTACAAATACTTTAATATATAATATTTTTTTAGTTTAATTTCTTCATTAGGTTTGTGAACCTAGATTGTTTCATTAACTATGTTAGCTTAAAATCTTATTTAAAAAAATAAGCTGAAAAATGAATACTATCTATTGTGTTTTTAAAATAAAGATAAAATAATTTTAACGTAACACAAAAAAGTCAACGTATTGTATTAACAGAAACTACCAATGTAATTAAAGTAAATAAACAAAACTATTGGTTTTTCTATTGGAAACCAAATGGTTATGCATTTTTTAATAAGTAATTTTTTTAATACTTTATTTTGATGAAAAGAAAAATGAAGAAAAATGAGGGTTTGATTTCTAATAAAGAAAAAAAACCCCATTCACAAAAGATAAACATGTTTTCTACTATATTAGAGTTCATCAAAATCATTTTATTTCAAGTCTTAAAACGTTGTTGACTTTTTGATTGCAGATCTCTTTATAGTAAACGATTTGGCTCATGAACTTTTATATTGAAAATGAGAAAATTTATAATTTAGAACCAATAGTAGAAGAATTTGATTTATTTTTAAAAAATTCCAAATATTTAAACAAGATAGACTTGTTTTGGGCTCTTAAATTAAAAATCTATTTTACGCATTTAAATGACATAAACAATAAGGTGGATGTGAATGATTTTGTAAAATCTAATACAATGAAAAAATTAAGTACGCGCAAAAAGTTAGTAATAATTGTATTTTTTAATATAAGTTTTATGCTTAGAAAATATTACTCCTTGATAATCATTTGAAATTTATTCTTATAAAATTTTCTTGTATTACAACAACAAAAAGTTGTTGCTTGGAATATTCATGATTTTAAAGATGTTTTTAGCATAATATAAGTTTTTTCTTATTTTTGAAGTTTAATGACTCGTACATTGGGCAATATCCAAATCATCTATTTTCAATGCAACTACAAAAATCACAATAATCATTTATGATTAAAATTCATATATAACATACATTTAAACATAAATATTTTAAAAATAATAATAATAATAACATTTAATTTATGATAATAATAATATTATTTTTTAAATTGGAATTTTTTTTTGGATATTTTATACTCTTTAGGTTTGAAAATATAGTTTGCATTTTCATTTATTCTTAAATAAAATCAATGCAATAATAAATATAGATATCATGTGGTTTGAATTTTCTATTATTTCTAAAAATGTTTGTTGTTTTGACAACTGTGTAGAACCAATTTTGAGAGAAAAGAACCGAATAATTTGAGAACGTATATATACAAAAAAACGACTTTCAAATTTCAATACTACATAAAGTTAGATGTTTATTGGCAAGTTGCCGTATCTATCAATGAAGGACCGTGATTAATGTTTAAGAAATCCGTGTGTACAAGACAGCTTCAAGGTTCATTTCAAGAGCTTTAAAGTCTACATTTTACATTTTTCAAGTGTTTGTTAGAAATGAAAGATTTGCTCAATCATGTGTCAATTTAAGAATGCAAAAAATTAAAGAACATATTTTGTAGGTTACTGTTATTTTTAAATGTATGTTATGTTATGACATGGACTATTTTTGAGCATGCCGGACTACATTGTCGGGTTCAGAGGAGTGCGCCGTAGGAACATGCAGGATGTTTCGCTGCGATTGTGGTTCGCTGACTGAGAATTGTTGTCGGTCTTGATCTTCATTCTTCAAATCTTCAGTATTTAATTTTCTGTTGACCTATCCTATGGCTGGCTCTAAAAGTATAAGGGTCAAAGTAGGGATAAAAGCCCATTGGATACGAGATGGATAGATCGGAATAGTAAACATAGGCTGCCGTCCATATGATGGGATCCTAAAATTAAATTCACGGTCTGCTGGCTAAAATTCCAGATCATGAGAACAGAACAAGTTTTGACCATGTGGATGATCAATTTCACTTTTTTACCACGACAATAAATGGGATTAAGTTTGGTTTAACCTAAACTGCTCGCAACAAAGTTTACAAAATAGAATGGAAATAAATTGACAAACAAACTTTCAAAATCGGCTAGGAATAACAAAGCTACATCATATACACACATTAAATATAAACCCAAAATATTTTTTTTAAAGTCATCGTATCTTCAGTTTTTTAAGTTTTCATGTCTTCAAGTCTTTGTGTTTTAAAAAAAACAATGAGAAAAATCACAAATAATAAGTTCAAAAAAAATTGCAACGTTCTATCTAATGCCACAGATGATTCAAAGATCTAAATGCTAAGTGTAATAGCATTTTGGAAAGCTCTTCTAATCTTTTAACATTTTTCAAAATTTCAACCCAATCTAAGCTACTGTCAAAAAGTTATGCGGGTTCAAACAAGAGGCTCTTCTTCTTCCTTGTAAACTAAATCCTGCCTCTATAAACCTCTATAACTTTTGTTACACATATCACTCATAAAAACGTAATATCAATATGAAAAGATGGTATTACTAGCTACAACTCCTAAAAATTTCACTTCAAAATAAAACTATATCGAAAAGTCTTAATCAATCAAAGTGTGAATCTCAATTTTTTAGAGAGTACCAAAATCCCTAATTTCTACATACTATAACTTCTTTAGTAAGACTTCAAATGCAAAGACCAACAACAATTCGGAAAGCTATGATAACAAACTATCAATTTTAAAGATTTGAAAAGAAAATTTCATGGTATCCAAAAGTTGTAGCTTTTCAAAGTTTTGGCCTTCTTCCAACAAAAGGACAGCCACCTCCAATCCTTCACACCTCCATAACTTTTTCCTTCAATCTCCAAATTTTAAATTTAAGAATTTTTAAAAAAACTAAGACTAAAATAAACACTCTCTCTAATTATTGTTGTTAAATGATATACAGATCATAAGCTATGACTTGTTGTAGTCTCAGCCTTTCTTCATAGTTTGATTTTTTAACTTCAAAATTTAAATACTCATAACTTTTGCATCACAATTCCAAATTAAACTTGTAAACTCATTTTGGAAAGGTAATCACAGAAGAAACAACCAATTTTAATTTCAATTCAAAATCATGTATACACAAAAAAAATTCATACCTCAAAATTTCATGATTTCTTTTCTCTACCAACCAACACTTATATACTAATTTCCAACATACTAAGAAATTACTCCTCTTTAATTTCAACTCTATCCAAGGTAAGGAGATGGGGCACATCAGCTCATGCCTTTCTTCATTTTAACCCAATCGTAAATGCCAAATTGCTTTTCCTTTTACACCTTTCCCATTCACTTCTAAATTTTTAGTATTTTTTATTCAAACAGAGGCAAAATATTTAAGCCTTCCAAAACATCTAAATAAATATATAAAAATGATTCAATTACAAAATAAACACCACTGTAAAGTAATCACGTGCCCTTGCGAGCATATAATAGCGTCAAACGCTTGTTTTCAGTTGCCAAATCGTGGACTTGATTGACTGGAGAAGCGGTTGTCTCTGATTGCTTGTCAGTCTAGGTTTGTACTCATCGGACTTATCGAGCGATGATGGCAGCCTACGACTTGGCAGCTAGTGATGCAGAAAATTGACCCAGCCAACCTGCTACCTACCTCCATAAGCTGTGCATGTAACAAGACAACACAGCGCACTGGAATATATGGCCATTGTGCTGTCATCAAACCATGATTCACACCACAACCATTTCTTTTGCCTCGACTATTGATTTATTGAAATCAACACAAACATAAATAAATAACGGGTGTCTACACAATGGAAGGATCTCCATCAGGACAACGTGCAGCGCTGCTTTAGATGTTATTTATTAGTGTAGCTGTCTTTATTTATGAGATTGGTTTGGTCCCCAGTCTTGACTTGCAGAAGACGGCGGTACAAGCGCGTTATCAGATATTGGAATGTCATCGCCAGCGCTTGATCATGATAAATATGAAACAAACTTTTGCCAATTGATTCATTACTCTACAGGCAAAAAGTTTCTTCAATCTCAATTTTTAATGTTTTTAAACCATTTTTTCTCTAATATATTAATTTTTCATGTTTTTCATTTTTTTGCGTATGCATATATGGTTCTGCATTTTTAATTTTGTGTAAAACTTGAAATACCACAAGAAGAACAAATAGTTTTACAACAAAATCCATCATTCTCTTACGATCTTTGAGCCAGTACACAAAGAGGTCGGTGACTTTGCGGTCATTGAGGAGATTGTCAATTGCACAACATACTTGGTATTTATCTTTAATTTGCAAGAGCACAAGGTGAAAAAAGTAGTTGCACATAAAACATTGATGGATAAGCAGTAAGAGCACGTCACTGAGCAGCTTCAATAGTTTAACGTGACAACAAAACTTGCTCAAAAAAAAAGGCATGGATATGATCGTTGCTATATACTCTTCTGTACTACAGTCCGCCGCGTACAAGATCCAAAGCTCCATGGACTCACGCACAGCAGGAATTGATATTTATGCTCTAGCACAGGACGGGCAATGATGCAAACAGCTAGACAAATTTGCAGAAGTTATGTTTTTGAAAAGTTGTACAACAATTTTTGGAAAGAATGTTATTTAAGGATTTTAGGGACAACATTTAAATAAATGAACATCATACTTAAGATTGCTATAGTAAATATTGTATTTGGGTTGAAAAATATTTTGCTTTTAAATATTAGCAACATTAGAAAAAAAAGAATTTCACATTTTAATACAAAAAGTAAAAGAAAATTTTACTTGCTGTTCAAAGTTTGATCATTTGCAAAATCTTCAAAAGATCGATAGTATTCAATTGAAACAAAAAGAAACTAAAGTTTTGAACAAGCACTTGGATATAGGTTGGTCATATTTTGATCCATATTATTAAAATTGATATTGATCTACTGCATATCTTCACAAAGTATTAAAAATCATGCGCAATAAAATAAATTATGTAGAAATAATTTTTCAAACATTTTTACACAAAAGCAAGTAACTTAACGGACTCTTTAAGTTGACAATGTCAGTAACGGATATGATTGTTCATAGACATGCTGACGTTCAATTTGCGCATTATGGTCTTAATAGCTTTTTTCATGATTTAAATTACACAGTAGGATCATTTGCTAAACAAATTTGATTGACAAGAAATAGCTTCCACAGCAGCAAGACAGATAAATTGTCTAACTCGTTGACAAATCTTTCAATGGAATAAATTAAATCTGTTAAAAACTCTTGTAACTAAATCAAAAAATGAAATTTTTGGACAAGTGTATTTCAAAGTCTCTAAAGCGTAGCCTAAACTAATTTAAATGTATTTTAAGATTTCGGACAAAAATTAGAATTATTTTAAAGAAAAACAAATGAGAAAGAATTTAATGGAATTAAAAGTAATAATAGTATCACTCTCGGCAGACGCAACAAAGTGTGAGTGCTTTGCATGATTTCAATAGCCTCAAAAATATTTCCCAAAGAAATTGTTTGTAAATTTCTTTTTCAAGCTATATTAGAAGCCAAAGATATTTGCAAAACGTTTTTACATCTAAATTCAACAATCTCAATTTTGGGCAATTTTTTATCTCTAGTTTTAAATGTTCAAATGAGTATCGTCACTAGATACAACAAAAATAAATTGTTATATTTTTTTATTTCTTTCATTTTGGTAAAAAATCTTTTGGAAGATATATTTGGATTTTATGTTAGTAAAGCACGCACACAATGGCATTAATGTTTTATTTAGAAAATAGAATATGCAATTGAGAAAAGATAATTTTTTAACTATTTCATATAACATGAGGCATTTTGTGGGTGTTTATTATATATTAACAATTCAACATCATATTAAAGACGTGCCGAATTTCAAAACCTTCATTAAGTATTGTATTTTGAAAATAGATGAAGTACTTGTTCACCATATCAAGGCCTAATAATTCAAATTTTAGTTGACTTTTTTAATGATCTTGTCATAGAATACAAGAAGTATTGTACTTGTAATGATTGATTTCTGAAAGAAAATGATAAAATAAAATTATGGCGTTAAGATTTTGATGGTCGGAGCCTAAAATTACATAGTGTGCCGTTGCTTGTTGTCCATCTTACCATACATAGCGTGGAAGATATTTTCAAAAGGTTATTAAAATTTTTCATTTATTAGGAAGTATTGTACAATGAAGACACCAACATGGAGTATTGGCGGCGCCACAACCATTTGATATTCTTCCAACAAGTAGTAACAATAAACTTGCAAAAACCAATTAAATTGTGTACTTTGTTGAATAATGGCTTCTAACATTCTACTCGTTTGGAAACGTTGTTTAAGGAACCAAATACTTGAAGATGGTAAGATTTATGAATAATTTGCTAAAAATGAAACTCATGAAGGCACACTATGCAATCTCTTATATTAGTCATTCCGTATGGTACGCAATGTTTATTTAAATTGTTTTTTTGCAATTCGATAAATAAACAATGATATCAGCCTTATGTGGATTGTTAAAACTCTATCAAATCATTTCATTAACCCATAGCATCTTACTTGTGTGTTGATTAAGTGCTTGTGTCTTACAGTACAAAAGATGAATGTTCAAAAATATTATACTAGATGGAACCATGTTAAAAAATTGTGTTGGAGAGTGGATGAGATTCAAAATCTGATTTTAGAAAAAAATACTTGTTAAGACATCTTAGAAATATAATTTTAAAAAGATACTATTGATTGTATTTTGAAAATTTTATCCGCACAAATTGATGCTATAAATGGAAGTCTAATTTCATATAATTTTAATTGATATATAAGAAAGATAGAGGTTTTTTTGTATGGTTGAAGTATATTTATGTAGTTGTTGTTGAGTTTGATTTTCATAGAAATATTTAATTAGAAGTGCTAGCAATTTTATATAGCGCATCGTTTAAAAAATGACATGTACAAATATGATTTGATTTGATTTTAAATATTTGTTATGAAAAATACAAATCAAATGTATATTTGCTTTGCAAAACAAACAATATTATGTTTTTATCAATATGTGCTTTTTTAATATTCTAATTTTGTTCTTGTGGTATTCATTTATTACTTTCAATTTATTTGACTATGTAAGTTTGATTCTAGATTTTATAACAATAATCAAAAATTAGTAGAAGATAAGATCATTTTTTGAGTTGTTAATGCATTACATACTTGTGACAATTTTTTAAAATGAAGTTGGTTGATTGTTTCAAATTTCCTGCATACAAAATTCACTGAGCATCACCAAATTATGTATATCACATAGATGCTCAAACTAATTCAAAGGAAATCAAACTCAGACCATTTAAGTGATATGAATAGCTTCTTCCAATCAACCATTCAACTCATAACATGGTGTCCAAAAGAAGACACATTTTTCATTTATATGAAAAATCAATATCATTACCCTGAACAATACTCAATTCAAATGCCATAAATGATATTAAACTCTCATTTTAATGAATATTGCAAATAGCAATTAATGATATTCTAGTATAATGCTTGAAAATTTTGATAATATTTATTAATTTTAAAAGTCCATAAATAGATGGTATTATTTTGAGAGGCTATCATTCTCCCATTTTAATGAATATGTTTTTTTTTTGTCTTTAATTATTTATATGATCAAGTGCTAACAATTGCATCTCTCAATTCAAAAAATTGAATGCAATTTTGTATTTTTCTAGAATAGAGTATGATGAGTTATTGTCATCTACTGTTGAGTTGGAAGATTTTGTCTTGTATTATGGTCTTTGTGATGAACTGATTGAGCACCTATGAGCATGCAAAGAGACTAGTTTAGCATGATATAAATATGTATATAGCTTCATGTTTAAATATTATTTTTTTACTTAAATATTTTTGTCGTACATACTTTAAGGTTGTTTATTATTATACTTATAATTTTTATAAGTTATATATGTATTTTAATGACAAAATAAAGGCATATAGTACAATCAAATAACTCATAGAATCTTGAAACAATTTGAGAAAAAACCATTGATAAAATGTTCAATTAACACATTTCAAATTTAAAAGAAGTTTGGACTCATATACCTTGGGTATAAATTAGGTTTTGTTTCATTCATCCCAAAATCCAAAGCCCCATATATAAAGCCATAAACTTGAGATAAATGACAATTCTACCAATTTTTTTAGTATCATGAGCAGATATATTACATACATAGCATCCGAAGTTATGAAAGAAAATGTAACAAAAATGTACATACACACTTCTTTACATTTTAGATGAAAATGAATCCAAAAGTAGCAAGATGCAAAGACGTGAGTCTAAAAGTAATGGCAAACCTTGAAGATAGTAGATTTAAACATAACCAAATGTTATGCTTATTATGAATTTTAAGGGCGTATTCACGTTACTACTATTTGGATTTATCATGCAAACTATCGACATCTTTCTCGTTTGTCTAGGGCCCACTAGTTCTACATCAAATTTTGCATCTTGAATTTGGCATTGAAATCTAGTGGGGGTATTATTTAAAATGCATAGTACTTCTGTTCAAGATGTGTTAGGTACCAATACGTCAAAACTTAAACAATGCAAATGTTGAATCATAGTGCAAAAAACGTTATCTTGATTGTTGCAATGCAGACAGCTTTCACTAAGATTTGGCAAGCCAAAGGCTAGAGCTAGTAAAAAAAAACCATTTAAAAAGTTAAAAAGTAGGCCTCCCTTGTTGTGGAACAATGAGTGAAAAAAAACCAAAATATGTCTTAGAACAATTGCTAAGAAGTGGATATCCCAAACACACATTCTTTAATTGAGGATTTTTTGAAAAACGTTCAATGGCAAAATCACATCAAAGAAAAATGTCAAATTATGCCCTTTGTGATGCTGCAAATTATCATCATTTAGTCTTGTAGAACGTATCCAAATAGTGTTTCCTCACTATAGATCATCGTTTGCACATGTATATGAATTTTTTTTACAAATCATCTTTTATCATAAACCAGCATTATGATGAACACAAGCGGTTTGCAAATAAATATGATGATTTGATAGCTTTTATTATTCATGGAAAATCCTCACATTTTTCATGCTTTTTAGATTTTTATTGATAGAGTTTAGTCTATTTATCAATTCAATTTGTTGTTTTTCATTGCAGAATCAAGGTACTTGCATTTGAGCAATTCACAAAGTAGTTGGTGTAAAAATTGGATATGATCTTCTCATTGCGGATCTTTTAAAAACCTTCTAGTTTCCAAAATTTCCAAGCCTAGTTTTGAAAGAAGCATGGATTTATTAGAGATTTATTTGGGTTTGCCAATAATTTTTTGCATGATGATGGAGTTACTTAGCTCTTGCATTCAAATTCTGCAAAAGTTGACTGCTCCATGCCTCTATCAAGCATTTTTGATTAGATTTGGATTCATAGTCTTTAAAGAACTTTTTGGCATGTAACTATAATTTTGTTTATTTATTATGTTCCTGATATTTAATTGATGCAATATTTATCTTAGTGTTTATATCTTGATTCTTTTGGTTAAGTTGTTACAAATTTTGTGGTTCATTACAAAGGTCTTTGTTTGTAACTTTGAGTTACCTCACCGGTCCAATTTCTAATTCCTAATTTTCTTGGAATTGAGGATTGCGCGCATAAACCTTAAAGACAACAATGTTTTGCATAATACTTACTTAGAGAGACATTATTGTATTTCATGAATTTTTCTATCAAAGATTTGCTTGGAGATTTGCAAAAGAAAGACCCTCCTCCTACAATCCCCCACGCCTTCCACACCCCCACGCATTTGATTTGAGAAAAAAAAAAAATTTATGGATTAAAAAAAAAAAAATTTATGGATTAAAAAAAAAATGAAACTTGACATTGGCTCCAAGGCCAAGAATTGGCCTCCCATTCTGGGTGCACTCAATTTATTAAACTCGGGCTATGCTAGAAATTACCTTTTTGGTAAAAAACATTTGATGCTTAAAATTGGCTTGACTTCTTGGTATAAAGGGGTTAGGGCCAATTTCAACCTTTGATCCAATCACAAATGAAGATTTTGGGACTCTTACATATCAAATTGGCCTGGCCTCTATGTGTAAAGCGGCCCTTATTTCCACTGCATTTTATAAGCCGGTAACTTGGAGTTCCATTCATTTGTAATTTACACTCACTCCAGTCATCTACTTTAATTTAGGAAAAATATCAAAAATACCCCTCAATTCTTTCAAAATATCAAATAAGCCCCTATATTATTTGAAATATCAAAAATACCCGTGGCTTTGTGTAGTAATATCAATTATACTTCTAATTCTTTGGTACCCTCAATTATTATGAAACATCAAATATACTCTTGTATTTTTTGAATTATAAATATATTCCTAACTTTCTCGTGCGTCTTTTTGCAAGTTTTTATAAATACTTGGATGATAATAGAAACTACAAAAACTAGATGTAAGTTGAAAGCAAGCCAAATCTTGGAAGCAAGCTCTTTAAGCTCTAAATAGGGTGTTTGCATGTAAGTCTATTCTGGTCAAAGCCATTGCATTGATTGCATAGTAATTTTTGTTGTCATTTTGATATTTAAAAAAAATTGTAATAAAGAGGCACAAAAAACTAAGGGTATTAACCCTTGAGTGCCACAACGCCCCATATATTGCCTCCCTTGATTTAAAGCCTTGTTTTGAGGCGTTGGATCTAACTTTTTGGTCTTGCTATAGACTACAATTATGAAGGCATTCAAGTTGTCCATCTCAATGGAGTAATGGTGAGGAAAGCCAAATTGTTGTACAAGCGTTGCAAGAGATTTGATTTGGTGAAACACCGTATAGGGCAACATGGGCGTGGTGGCAAGTAGTGTTTTACAAGCTGCAACCGGTCAATATCCCTTGCAAGCTTCTTTGTGTAAGCTTTGTGGTAGCGGGAAAGTTGTTGGCAAGGGTTCAAGCATGTTCTAGATTCTTATTACAGCAACCGTCACCAACTATGCTGGTTATTGTTTTCCGTGCAATGGCCATTTGAAGCCCTAAAACTTGACATAAAAAGAAGTGCAATCTTCAATAATTTACAAGTGTGTGCATTTACATCTAATCTTGCTGCTCATAAAATTTGAGATGAATCAAGGGCTTATATAATTTTGTAAAAATTATCAAATAGCAATTACCTACCAAAAAATGAGATTTTGTCATCACATGTTGTTTGATCAAAATGTTATAATCTCCCATCTCCCACGGTTTGTTGTTCCCGAAATTTGCAAGCCTTTTTCTAAGTATGTGCTCCACTATTTTCAATGGTTAGTTTTTGTGAATCATCCAATTGACTAAGATACAATGCATCAAAGTTGCTATTTTCCAAAAACCCTGATATTGGTGAAATCAGCCTAGGCGCTCAGGGGTTAATGATATTCTCAAAGTTAACTAGGGGTATAACTGATATTACTACATAAAGCCAGGGGTATTTTTGATATTTCAAGTAATATAGGGATATATTTGACATTTTGAAAGAATTGAGGGGTATTTTTAAAATTTTCCCTTTAATTTATCATCCATGCATTCATTCATATATCCATTCATCCGATGATTCATCCAATTTTTATTTCATCTATCGAAACACCCGCATATCCATTCATCCATCAACTTTTGCGCTGAGCAAAAGATACGAGAGTCCGATGTCGTCTCTCTCGTCGTAGCATTATCAAACAGAGCACGTTTAGGGTTTGATTTTGTGCCCGTGACAATTTGGTCCCGAGCTCTGTAGGACGCTCCTCTGGTTTCGTAGTTTGGCAGTAACGCGGTGCCAGCTCGATTCGCGTGAGAGAGAACAAGAGGAGCGCGGAGAAAGGAGCCTCTCGTTTTGCAGTAGTAAATCTGCCAAAATGGGGTTTGTGGCGTGGTGGTATGCGTGGACTCATGCGTTGCTGTACATGTCGCCCTACGTGTTCTCTGCCATTGGAATTGCGGTCTCAATTGGCGTGTCCGTCCTCGGAGCATCCTGGTAATTTTTCTCTCCCCGATCACTCTCTATAAATTCTTTATAATCGCAAGACTCTCAACTCCATCAATAGTTTTGGTTTGATATGTGACTTGAGAACAATTCAAGCTTGTTCTTATGGTCATGGACGCTCGCAATGCTGTTCTAGTATCCTAGGACAGTACAGGCGCTAAATTGCATGCTGATCTGGCTTTTCGACACCTCCAAACAAGTAATGTTTTTTTAAAGATAACCAAGTCTACTTTGGTTTGTATCCTTGAGACGCTGGCGGAGTTAGTCACTAGTTTTGAATCTTAGTGTCGTCTCCGCTCTAAATTGTTCATTGAAGAAATCCATATCACCGCATGTACTAGATTCGCGAGGGGGCAGATTAGCACCTTGTACCTCGCTTTCGGACTTTCTTCAGTACTTGGATGTTGTTATGTGTTGTTTTTTTAGTAGTGGATTCTTCCTATGGTATCTTATTTCTGAGGTGGCATTTTGAACAGGGGAATTTACATAACTGGGAGCAGTCTTATAGGTGCTGCAATTAAGGCTCCTCGAATCACGTCGAAGAACCTAATCAGGTGAACTGAGGATCCTTAAGTGTTGGACATGAGTTTCCCATTCTTACTGAATCAGCAGGTGGTTTAGCTTGTCGACACTAACTGAACGTTGTAACTTTTTTGCAGTGTGATTTTCTGCGAAGCAGTGGCTATCTATGGAGTGATTGTAGCTATTATTCTGCAGACCAAGCTGGAGGCAACAAAGCAACCGTTTCATCCGGATTCCATGCGAGCTGGCTACTCATTGTTCGCTTCAGGGATCATCGTTGGCTTTGCAAATCTTCTCTGCGGGTGAGTGAGCATTCTTAATCCTAATTTTGGTTCATGCTGTGAATTCATCTAACTCGCCCTTCCTTTTAAGTGTCAGGCGTCTCAATACTTAAGTACCAAATTTATCCACTTTTGGATGCTAATAGTCAGTGACAAGAGCTTTCAGAATATATCTGCTATGTATTGTTGAACTCCTACAGATTCGTAAATGGTCAGTTTTGGCCGTTGGGGTACATATGGGTTAACAAGAGCAGGTGTTGATTTCAGAAATTCTAATAGGTGACGAAAGAGCGATCAGTCCTGTGTCAACAGATTGGCCTATGTTATTTCTTTGTGTGTTGCATGTTTGTTGAGTTGGGAACCTGCCGAAGTTTTATATGTGTATGGTGGTGAATAATTATTCTCGCCTCTTGAAAAAGATTGAGTTGGAGGCAGTCTGCACGTGAATTGAGCTTTTCGTTCGTTTTCTTATGGCAGGCTATGCGTGGGTATCATAGGCAGCAGCTGTGCACTCTCAGATGCTCAGAATTCGACGTTGTTTGTCAAGATTTTAGTCATTGAAATCTTTGGGAGTGCTCTAGGTCTTTTCGGAGTGATTGTGGGTATCATCATGTCATCTCAGGCGACATGGCCTGCTGCTGCTTTAGCTTGAAACTTGTTGTAGTCTTTTTAATGTGATTTTTACCTACAATCTGCAAATGGCAGTAAATGGCATACCATGCTTCAAATAGGTATGAATCTGTACTTATTAGACACTTTGTGCACTCATTGATACACCATAATTCAGAATTTAGCTCAGTTCTCTCATCAGGATTAACCTAGGAAGGTCCATTACCACGAGAGAAGGGAAGATTCATCTCACTTCGTCAGATTTGGTGCTCCTTTGCTTGTATCTGCCTTTAGGTCGACCTTCAAGGGTTAGTTAGAAATTTGATATCCTGTGCAGATGCAAATTATTGCGGTCGACCCATGTTTGGAGCGACTTATCTGCATTTGTATGGGAAGTACCTTGGCAACGAGATGGCCTGTAAGAAAATTCTTTTGGATATCTTTTGTGCTACTGTATGCGTATCATTAATGTGAAATGACCAGTATTTCATGAGTTGATTTCCTATCTCTTTGGCTTTCCACATGAACAGCAATATTAGATGATTTTCTATGCTGAATCTTTGATGACTGTTTAAGAAACTCTTATATGATTTTGTCGAGTCTTCTAGGATCCTTATAATCCTCGTGTGGGACTTCGATGAAAAGTATCCTGCAACTTGATTTTTGCCATAATTTATCTATGATTCTTATTTAGGCAATCAAACACACGGATAAACACTCAATTGATGTGATGTTTGTTTGTGTCATGTGTACCAAAATTTTTAGGCTTTCATTTATATGTTTCTACCGATATAGAGTCCAATCCAAGATGTCTTTGGAATGACCATATATACGTATACGTATGATTCTTGAGCACTTCAAAGGAGTGCAACCATCTTCATGTTTGTCTTTATTTATTGACATACAAAAATGTTTCAAAAGATACCAAAAATGATTTGCAACACGTTGTTTTCCCTCCCTCAGAAGTTTAAAGCTAGGTGTTCTATTTAACCCTTTAACCCCTCAACGCCCCAGCAACAGAAATTTGGCTACTTTGTGATACCCAGGGCGTTGAGGGGTTAAGGACCACACAACCATATTGTGGTTGCAGAGAGTGGTTTCTGGCATAAACAATAAAATTGCTCAACAATTTGGAATTTGGTCTTGAAGGATGCATGTGATCACAAGAATTTTGCATCCATCTGAAAAAACAATAATGAAATCAGGTATGTGAGTTGACAAATAATGGTGTTTATATACCATGACTTCAAAACACGTATCCATTTTTGGTCAAGTATGGATTATAGCAACAACATAACACATCAAATGTTGAAGAAGAATGTCAAATTTCAATTGTGTGGTCCTATTTTTTTTTTAATTGCTTGAGAAATACGCTTGTATTGTTTTTGTATGTGGTAGCAATAGAATCATAGTTTTTGAAGATCTATTGAAATGGTGTTGTCATTTCATTTTTAAGATTTGTCACCTTACACTTAAGGTCAATTCTTGATTTTTTTCATCAATCAGATTTTTCATGGCATTTATCAAATTTCTTGTAGCACCACTTTAAGATGACAAATAAAGCAGGATTTTGACCCTTTTTTCTCACTTAGCTACCCCTTGTGATTGTTATTTTTATCCATTTTGTGTGAAATTGGTCTTATTGAAAAGGTGGGAAATCTTGCTTTTTAAAAATACAATAAGTAAAGCTTGCATGAAGTGTTAACATTCAAAACTACACAAATATGAAACACTAAAAATTTTCCACATACAACTTACTCAATCATTATATTATTTCACCTCCAATTGTAAATTTGGTTGAAATTTTGATACTTTACAATAAACAATATGTTTGTTCCAATTATACAATTGGATCATTCAAATTGGATCCATATTTGATTAAACTACACATCTAAATTTATTGTCCCTAATTTCTAGTGAGTTTTGAGAAAATGTGTGTGGTCTTTAAAATGTTAACACACTAATCTTAGGATGGAGTGCGATGAAAATACTTTGAGAGACCCCAAAACACTTATCATCCATGCTTCAAGTGTGTCAGACCATCTGACAATGCAACGCTGGCGAAGCTCGTTTTGGTTCGGTTCCAGGCGTGGTTATAGGATCGGTTCGAGGCATGGTTCCGTCGTCAGGCGGCTCAGGCCAGGCCAGTTGGATCTTCGAGGACACCGGAAAAGAACAGAAGGCACTTGAAAGCTCAAATCAAACACCTTGACAGCAACACTGTCAGTTTTGGCAGAGAGGCATCATGGAAAAAAAAGCGGGGAGGAGGGGGTAACATGGGAATCAATCCTCTGCACTCACTGCACTCGACATCCCCCAAATATTCCCAAACAAAACACTTCTCAAACATTGCAAAAGCCTCAAAGTAGCACTGCAGTAACTCATCACATTTTCCCTCAACTTTTGTTTCTCTAGTTCGCCGACCTTGTTTGCAAGAGAGAGAAAGAGGAGCTGCGCATTGCGACACCCTTCCTGCAGCAGCAGCCATGGTGCGTCGCATGTCTGCCCCACTGAACACCCCCGCAGGCGCAACGCATCTCAATCAATGGCCAAAGCTGCAGCGCCCTGACACTCATAACCAGGCTCACTAAGTAGCAACGCTGGAGCGTCGTCGTGACCGTCGCTCTCACCACGCACTCCGCAGCTTGTCCACCATGCATACTCCATAGCTTTCCTTCGCTCTACACCAAGCTCTCTTCCTTCCTTTGCAGCTTCACTACATCGTCTGTTTGCACTGAAGTTCCGTCACATCGGGTATGACTGTGTGGAGAGAAAGAAAGCAGTAGCCTTGCAGTTTGTGACGATCGAAAGTTGGAGCTATGGAGCAATCTGGCAGGCAGCAGTGCAAACGAGAGCTGACACCGGTGATCTATGGCGGTCCTGGCGCTTGCAGCTTGCAAAGAAGTGACGAAATGCAAATCAGGGTTGCCATGCAGTAGTTCATAGTTTGCTTTTACCTCGTGTTTTGCATCGACGCCGTTCTTGGTAAAGATCAGGAGTATCCTCGTGTCGAACACCGCCATAGCCGGGCTTTTTGCTGCTTTGGGAGAGCTGAGCTCGTGCTGGAGAGTTTCAGACGCGCATTGCAGTGAAGAGTCTTCTTGTGTTTGTGGAGGAATATGTGAATTTTTCAAGTTACTGCCAAGTTTGGTAAGTGGCAGTGTTGCTGGCACGATGCGAAACCATGGATGGGAGCTGCCGTATCATCCTCTGCAGGTACACATTCTCTTTCTCTCTCACTCTGCCTCTCTCACGGAGGTAAAAAGGCAGACTTCCATGCTGGTTAGGAATAGTAAAACTCAGAAATGACAAACAAGTTTGTAATGTAAAATTGTTAATGTAAATTTTTTTGCTTTTTTTTGTGTGCTTTTCTGATTATCGGGAACGTGGACGTTTTACTCTAAACCATCCCATGCACAGTGTCACTTTCACAAAATATGGGGGCGTCATAACTAAAATTTTCTATGGAAGATTGACGTATAGTGAAGTTTCCAAAAGTAGGTTTAAAATCTTGGGTAACCAACCACGTCATTCAGAAATCCTTCTTATACGTTTTCTGAAAATCCAAGAGGGACAAGGAGTTGAATTTTTAGAATCTTTTGGGATGTTTGGAATCACTTTTGTTGAGCCTCTCCTAGTAAGAAAAGAGACAAATGTGCAGGTTAGTGTAGTTACAAAATGGCCAACCTGAAAGTTTTTTCCTCCGTTAATGCAACACAAGAGGGTTCAATGTTCTCTTGCAACTTCTCATCGTGATGCGCTCTAGTAGTGTCTTGGTACTAAGAGCAAACTTCCATGCTAGTTTTGGAATCAAATAACCCGAAAATAGCAAACAATTTACATTGCAAACTAATTTGTTGAATAAATACTGACGATGGGTATTGAAAAATGAGATTTTATTTATATGACGCAATTGCAATTCATGAAGAGGCTTTTGTTCCTGTTCTTAACTTTAAATATATGTGGGGACAATTGGCAGACGGTGGCGGTGGCATTGTTTTCAGGGATTTCGTTATCCTTCTACGTCTTCTTCGTACCTTTTGTTGGAAGCAGCGTACTGAAGTTTCACATTTATGCAATCTTCTCCCCGGTGGTAAGAATCCCATCCTACTAAAGCATACTGTAAGAAATAGTATGTTTTGAGATTTCCATATTAATAGAAAGCTCTCACCCAAGCGCATCTTTCCATACGCTAAAAACTATCATTTCAAGGCTCTTAGTTGAACCCCATCTAGCAACCCTCAATCTACGCTTCTAGAATATAGCTTGTATCTCAATCCCTATCATTTTGGCTTTACCACAAAGAATCACAAAGTAGGTTTAACACCAGGTTGTTAGAAATGCTGTCAATTAGAGACATAATCACTTTGACGTTCTCATTTACTTACCAATCCGCTGAGCTAAAATGTCTCTGTATCTGGTGAAAGCAATAACATTATCATCTCAATATGAACCAAATAGCCAAATTACTGTGTAACGTAAGAATGGCAAAGGCAATAGCTAGAAACATGGTGAAGGAGTACCTTGAGAAGCTGAATACTAGATTGTCAGCCAAAAGGGTGCCAATATTGTTCTAGTTTAACTGAGGCTAGGTATGATAAAAGGTGGACGGCATGGAGTTTGAATAGGACAAGATAAGGTCGAAGCACCCATACGCGATAATTTAAGCGACTCTGCAACAAGCTACAAAGAGTTTGAGTCAAAAAATACTTTTCCCATGTAGGAAGATAAGAAATATTGGGATTGTAAATTTTTCATAATTTTATTTGTAAAACTGAAGTTACTGTGAATTTTGGGAGTCAAAAAGTGCTTTGGACCCGTTGCCATCCTTTGGACTCATGCAATTTTGATAATAGCCAAACTTCATTCTGCTCAATAATTCCTACTTCACTTTGGGACACATGGTTTTGACCTGAGTGGTCCTAACCTTGGAAAGGACAAAAAAACGTATTCCAAAGCACTTATCCCTATTGATATTGGAACTAGCACACCCTATTGGTTGGGTACGAGACGTTGTTGGCAATGGGTGCTTCCACCTTAAGAATTACACAAGCAATGTGCTTCTTCAAAGCAAAAAAGGATAGCCTTTGCTGTCTCTTGATACAAGGCCTAATATGTCTTGGGCTGACATTGAGTTTGTTTATTATTTATTTTTTCGTTGTTTTTGCAGGTGTTGGTAGTGTTTGTTTTGTACATGGTATGTGCCGGGTGCGACCCAGCTGATCCAGGGGTGCACCATTCCAAACGGGCTGCAAGGGCCAAGCTGTCACTCCCAAATCACAACACCCCCTTGGAGCATTCCCAGGACGAGTCCCAGAGAACTCCGGCAACCCTAATCCTAACCCTAAAAGCAGCAGCAGCAAGGTGTTCAAGCTGTTGCGGTCGTGGGTTGCTGAGTTTCCCATGGGCTTGCTGTGCAATGGACTGTTCCACCAAGTGCAACGTGGAAGAGCTCTTGCTTTACTGCAGCATTTGCAAAGCTAAGGTGCGGCTCTGTCTTTGTCTTTGCCAAAAACAAAAAGTCATATAAATACACTTATTTCAACCTCTCTGCTAAGTTTTGAAAAATCTTGAGAACCAGGGTTTTAATAAGGTAGCAAGTTTTAACCAAACTCAGATTTTCAAACTTTGTGGAGGGGAAAAGTAAAGAGTTTTTTGTGCACTCCTCTTTGCGAAAAGTTTTCCTGGAGTAAGTTTTAACCTCCTTCTAAGGTTTGGAACTCCTAGTCCACCAAGGCTAAAACTTATTAGAGGGAAGACTCTACGTTGTAATGATTTTTTTTGAAGTTTAGCTTTTGTTTAGCTTTTATTTTATATAAATGTGTATCAAAGCACTTTATAACAGAGCCTAATTGTTGGTCCAATTAAAAACCGCCAAGGTGAAGCAGCAAGATTGCTTGAAACCTTGAAGTGGGTCATCCATTTTTTGATGCCACTAACTGTGCCCAAGTCAAAAAACTGGGTCACCATGTATAAAGACCAATTTGAAGAACTTGGGCTAAATTTGTGAATCTAAATTTGGGCCATCAATTAAAAAAAACATTGGCATTTAGGGTAGAGAAAATCCGTTTGAGCCCAACTCATTTGGAGAACGTGCGCAATGGCAGATATCCAGAAACAGCAAGCACTGCAAGGCTTGTGACAAGTGTGTACACGAGTTTGACCACCACTGCCGGGTAATCCCTAATACCACTTCATACCGAAGTACGTATTTTCGTTTTAAGTTTTCAATATTTTTCCAACTCTTCAATTTTCTTGTCAAGTGTTTTTTTTTCTAATAATTGTTTTTGTAATACCTTGATCACAGTGGCTCAACAACTGCGTTGGGAAGAGGAATTACAGGACCTTCGTGACCCTGATGGTGGCGAGTCTCTTGTTGGTGCGCTACTTGTTTGCTTGCTTGCTTTATCCCCGAAACTTCAATTTTATCTTTTGGAAAAAAAACCTTAAGCCCTAAATCTTAAACCCTACATCCTACTCTCACGTGCAGAATCAGTGTATTGAAAGAGATGACCTCAAGTTTAGTATTATTATACGTACCTTTTTTGTTACTTTTTGGGTTGAATTGACGCTTTGATGGATGCAGTTGATCATGGTGTGGAGCACTGGAATTGGTGTCCTCGTCCGCTGCTTCACTCAGAGAGCAATCTTCGAGAAGGAGATACTTCACAGACTTGGCAGTAGCTTCTCTCGAGTACCTTACATCATAGTAGTGGTATGAAACTTTCATCCAAAGGCTTTGTCCACATCGTCACCATCTGCCTTTCTTTCTACATAAACTTGAACTTCAGAAAAGTATGGAAACGATGCAAACGTATGCAAAAGTATGCAAAAGTAAATGTAATTTACATATATTGTATTGGGATTGGGATGTTGTGCTGCAGTTGTTGCTGTCCCTGCTGGCTATGGTGGCAACAATCCCGTTGTGTCAGCTTTTCTTCTTCCACCTCATTCTAATCCACAAGGTGAGAGAGTCAGTCAGAATCTTCCTTCCGGTTCTGTATTCATCAAATCCTTATGCTGCTTCTACAGTTCACATAAGAAAACATTATCACAGTAAAAAGGCAAGTCTACTCAAAACAGCATGTGAATATTTCCACGTTGGCCTTAATTATTATTATTATTAGGCTAATTTGTGGTGCATTGGGATTAGGGAATCACAACATACGATTACATCCTGGCTACAAGAGAACAGGGCTTGGAGCATGATACCGCGGAAGGGGACGGGTTCAACAGCTTGACATCATCGCCTGCAAGCTCAAATTCCACGGGGATTAGTGGATACAGCTCCGCCGGGGCTCTGGCACTGCGGAGCGGTGTCTTCTGTACTCCCCCTCGCATGTTTGTAGAGCATCAGCAGGTACAAATACTTGACTTAAATACTTAACTTTTTGTTGTAAAACCAAAACAAGGGAAAATACATGGAACTATGAATCTTGGTAGCTAAGTGAGTACGAAATTCTTCCCTGAAGTTTGCAATATTTACATAGATACCCCTGCTTTTTCAGAAATTACACAAATACCCTTGGACCAAAAAAAATTCAGGCCTTTGTTTTGTTGTGCATGCCACTTCCCTTCTTCCTTTGTGCACACGTTGCTTCTTTTTTGTTTTATTAAATTCCCTTCTTCAACATTAGTCATGAAGGAAGTACAAGCACAACAAATAAGCACACCTATATTTTTTGGTTCAAGGGTATTTGTGTAATTTCTGAAAAAGCAGGGGTATCTATGTACATATTGCAAACTTCAGGAGCATGCTTGAAAATTTTCCCTTCTTTCTATTGCACACAACAGTCCTGTAAAAGGTTGGCCTGCTTACTTGCAACTGTGGAACCAGCAAGTGTTGGCATTCAGTGGAGACTTGGAATCGACGCCATCTGCTGCAAAAACAGCAACACCGACAAAGGCTGTTACAAAACAAGCTCAGAAAAAGGCGTCAGTGGGGATCAACCCATGGAAACTAGCACGCCTGAATGCCACAGAAGCTGTCAAGGTAGCGGCTCAAGTCAGAGAAGCATCTACTATCATACGACCTATTACAGGATCCTACCAAACCGAAGACAGTAGCATGGAGAGTTCTCGTGACGTGAGTGGCGAGATCACCACCACAACCGGAAAGCTCAGAAAGCATGAGCTCGTGTGCCTCACGGAGAAAGAGAAGTGGATGTTGATGAAAGAAAAGAGCATCCCCATGGTGCTATCTTTACCCTTGGAAGCACGAAATGGCTTCCGATGCAGTCCAAGCAGATTCTCTGGAGAGATGCGCACTTCGAGCTCATGTCCCGGCAGTTCGTATCAATCCTGCAGTCAACGAGCGTCGCCTGAAATCCTCCACGCATCATCATCATTCCATGATGAGATTCCCACATCAATCGAGGAAACCGGAAACCTGCAAACGTCACGGAGTAGTAGTAGGTCTGATGCATCTGATGAATATGGCGAGCACATGGTCAAACCAACACTCATCAAAAGTAAGCTTGACACCAGCGTTGTCACTCCGAATGAGAAAGTCGAAGTGTTTTGGGAAGACGGTGCTCAAGTAAACCCTAAACCTCGAATCACAAAGTCTGGTGCACGAAGCTCTCGAGGTAGCACTGGAGGTGAGTTCCATTGCCATTCCCCTGATTTTTTTGCTTGGCTGTGTCGGATCACTACTTGCGCCAGCTACACTTCTGCAGTATTGTCCAACACGTCCGTAAGACTTGTAGAGAATTGTTACTTCAACAAGGTCGAACTAAACGTAGTTCAACGTGTAACCCTAATTAGGTCACGTGTGCTTTTTTGGCACTTTCCAGGCTTGTTTTGTGTGCAATGTTCTCTCTATTGCTTCTCGTGATCAACGGTTTCGATCTCCTGTCTATAAAATACTCCCTCTATCCCTCTAAAAACGTCCAAAAAACTTCCTTGCGAAGGATTAACTGTGTTTTTAGTCTTTGTGATAGTGACACATGCATTCTAGAATCAATATACCATCTACCAAATGAATTCAAAATCTCTAGTTTTGATGTCGCTCATTTTGGCACCCAAATTCCATGCAAAAAGTACCATATTTGTGCATGTTGCCAGCTCCTCATTATTGATGATTTAAAGATTAGTAGCAACAATGGTACCTCATATGGGCAAGGCCAAGCTTGTTAGGAGAGGAATGCTCTCTAATTGCTTAACTTGCCCCCATGAGATCATTGAACATGATAAACGCTTTCTCAGCGTTTGAAATGAGCTTTTTAGAGGTACAAGAAATGTGTTAGATTTGGACGTTTTTAGAGGGACAAAGGGAGTAGTATGAATTTGAAACACTTGGCTCCTTTAGGGTTTAGGCGGTTTAAGGTTTAGGTATCTGATGAACGTACCTGGCCTGGAACGCAGGACGCACGGACTCCAGCACGGGATCCAGAGCAGAAGCCAACATTCTCAAGCACGTGACGAAGGAATGGCCAGAACTACGAGGCAAGCTTTCGGTATCACCAGATGACAGCAATGGCTCCGTCCCTTCACCTTTCTACACTCCACTTCAGGACTCCCTGCAAATCACACCGACTGTCAATGCAGCTCCAGTTCCTGAGGCAAGAGACTCTCCGTTGCCTTTAAACACAATACCACGCTCGGCGAGCAAGAGGCTCAAGGACAGCTTCAGTGTAGGCAAGAAGAGCATCACAAAGCTCGTAGAGAATTTAGGGTTTTCTGAAGCAACTGCTTGAGTGAGAATGCAAGCGACTGTAACTTACCTGTGAGATTTTCACTGTTTCTTTTCCTGAATTTGTCTTTGAAATGCATGCCTCTGTGTAGAGTTTTCAAATAGAGTTGCGGATACCTTGGGATTATTCCAATGCTTGCATCTGGCACTTGAAGGCGTTGCAAGTGCAGCTTCTAGTGCATCAATGGAGCCGGTGTCAAAACGGAAAAATCTTCGGAATGGAAAATTGCAGGAGCATGGATTTGTTTTGGCGATGGTAGAATCAAAGGCTCGACCTGCATGGTTCGTGATCCGAGCCTGTGGAACATTTCACAAGCGCCGTGCAAGATACCGTGCAAGATACCGTGCAAAATCTTACCTTTGGTTGAGTTATAAAGAGCAAAATTGAAATACTTAAGCAAAAAAAGTTCTTGGGAGTTTTGCTTGTTGATGGTTTTTTGTTTTTGCTTGATGTGACTTGAGCATAGCCTCATCTTCTTGGTACCAAATCTTTCAAAAAGTCTTTGTCATGTAGGAATTTCTGAGTGAGTTGTGATGTGAAACATAATGTGAATGGATGGATCCCAGTATTCACCTCTTGGTCAATCAGATTTTGAGACTTTAGTGGGACTTAAGATGTGGTGTGAACCTTTCCTTATCCCTTCATGTATAATTGATTTGTGAACATGAGTGTCAAATTCTTTTGAGAATTATGGAACTTCTTGGATTCACAAGATTCTGCATCAAAAACAAGGAAATCCTTCTATAGCTAAAGGGACCTTGTGAAATTGAGAGCTAGATTTTCAAACATTTATGTCTCAAATTTTTGTTTTCTAGCATCCATTAATCGATAGAAAGAGCATTGAAATCATTGATAATTTGTGAATAGGTACCTATGTGATGTTCTTTGTTTCATTGCAAAGTCCTTGATAAGGGAATGTATACACAATTCGAAAGTTACAAACTTTCAAAGTAACACTTGAAAAAAAAAAGATACGCCTTATTTTTGTTAAGCACAACTTGAACCATAGAATAGTCACTGTCTGGCAATGTTTAGATTACAAGCAACTTGACAGCATCTTGACTAAATGAACTTGTTCCCCTTGATTTCAAGTTAAAAAGCAAATTTATTCAAAAAATCTACTTTTCCGTCTGAATCGCTAGGTTCGGTTCCTTTTAAAAATTTGAAACTACAGAAAACAAGACCGAAGGTGTATTGATGAATTCCCTACCAAAAAGACAGAGTTCATGCTGAATATTAACCTTGGTAATTTTCAATAACAAAAAACAAAGTAATCTTAAAAATAAGACTCAAAAAGAGTCTTCGTAACAAAAGTCATACATTGTTTACATTTTCATTTGCAGCTACCTACCTGCTGGCTGATGGCAGGATTTATCATAAGGAAGAGCCTTGACCTGACTAAAAGAAACGTCCAACACTAATAACAAGGAAATAAGGTCCGAGTGGGGATATTATTAGCTCACACTACAGGAACCAATATACAGTATGTACCCAAGTGTTACCAAAACCATAAAGGGAAAAAAACAAAAAATAAAAGAGCAAAAAAAATCCGAAGTTACTAAGCAGCCAAAGCGAAACCCAGGCGCTCCTTTCCAAAGTCGAACACTGTATGGTAAGCGCCCATAAACACGTCTCCCAGAATCCTGTTTTTTCATGCAAAAACATTATGTAGATTGAGTTCAAATTCCACTTCAAAAAACAAATAAAATAAATCTGCAACTGACTCTCAAGTGTATTTGAAGCACAAGGACTTCATGTTGTCTACTATTTTTATTTCAATTTGCAGTGTTTTTCCTACAGTCTAGAAATGATAAAATTTGACCACGTCTGGATTATACAAATTCTCAATAATGACCAATCGAAGTGGTCAGTTAAAATAATGAATGAATCCTGGGACGATTTTGAAAAGAGTAAATGACATGTTGTTCATAGAACAACTACAAAGTTGTCATTCTTTGATCTGGTTTGGAAAGGGTAGCCTGAGTAGGAGTTTACGGTTTTAGGGTTTTAGGGTTTTACCACAGAGGCCCGGCTGGAGGCGGAATATCAAGCCCCAGGAATCCGCTGACGCATTGTGCTTCATCACCTTCGCCCACTTTCAAAACATACTGAACACAACAAATGAGACAAGAGCAAGTCTTTCAGTAACAGACTATCCTAAAGTCATTTGTTTTGCAAACCAAAGCAGTTTGTAAACTAATACTTATGGACTTTCTTTCTGGAGTATTAATTATGGACTTATGGTATGCCATTAATAGCTAAATATGGCAGAGCACCTCAATAGCAAGTATGACACTTGAAAGGTACTCTAGCATTTTCCATACTCGTTTCCTTGTTCTTTCCATAAAGACTACTTCAGGTCGATGACCAGGCTCTTTCAACGTTAGAAAGCGTACCTGCTCAGGAATGAGCTTGAAATCTTTACCAGCAATGGTGAAACTCACAGGCGGCATCGCTGATAAAGCATTGCAATCCACAAGGGATTCGCCATTTGGACTGGGCAGACGTTCGCAAAGCTGCCGCAGCAGGAGCAAGCAAACGATAGGTTCCATAAACAAGATTCCACTACAACAACTTGCACTTTTGTATTGCAAACCATCTTATTACTACTAATGAAGTAAAAACAACAAGAATTACAACGACCATAACATTCAAAGAACCATCCTTGCATACTCGTGCAAGTAAAACGAAAAAGAAACGTAAAAAAAACACAGAAGGAAACATAAAAAATTAAGAAATAAAGCAATCTCCTTAATTTTTGACTTGAGAGGTTTACCTGGTTCATATACGCCTTGATTTGCGCTGCAGTCTGGTTCTTCCTGAGCTGATTCTGAGCCCAAATGACAGCCATCTCGCAGAACGCACAAGTGACGTCAGTGCCCAGTCCATCAGACGCACCATGATGCTTTTCAGCCACACTCGCAATTCCTGGGTCCCTGTCACAAAAATCCAGTTGTTTAGTTTAGGGTTTAAGGCTTTAGGGCTTTAGGGTTTAGGATAAAAAAGACGAGTCATAATAGTGCAGGTAAGTAAAAAAATAAGCAAATAAAGCATGACACACAGGATGTATGGATCACTAAATACTTCTAATAGGGATTTTAGCATGCAACACTTTGCGCTCCAGCAAGTTTGAGTAAAGATCAGAAAACGAGTGCAAGTCCTTGGTATGAGAACCTTTGTTGAACTCCCTCCTCCAAAAAGCATACACCAGCCTTGGTGCAAATTTCGAACGGACTCAGCTGTGAGGCCAACCAAAGTCAGAAAGAAACCATCAGTGAATAAACGACACAAAGAAGAAAACAATTGAAGGGATAAAGCTATGTTCGCAAAAAGGGTTTTCAAATGAAAACCAGATTGTTTCAGGCAAAGCTGTTCTCAACATGTTCCATGGGGAAGCCTTTGTATGTATGGATCATTGTAACCACAAAGAGAGTCTTCATGGACAAAGCTTCTTGTCTCAAAGTTCTTGATTAAGAGTTTTTCCTTTCAAAAACACTTAGTACTAATACAAAAGTTTTGTGTATGATAATATCAAGTTCCACCATCCACTCCAAAGCTAACAACAATATGCAAAATGTGATTTTTACGAAACTTGCCTTGGCAATGAGCATCTTAATGATAAAGTCACCGTATTGGTCAACGACCATTTTGCACTCTGCACTAATGATCCCTGTGGCTCCAATGGCATGGTTGATCTCCGCTACAATTCCCTGTCACACAGCCAGCTCAATGTAAAAAGTAGCCAGATCTTTTTCCACCTTTCAAGTCCACACCAACAGGTACATCACATTCTATAATAAAATATAAAAAAGTCATAAAACTAATTAACTGACTAACTTACCGTGGGACCGGCCAGCAACGAAGTTCCGGAATCTGCAATAGCAGCACATCCTCCAGCACAGAACCCTGCAAAGATCCAGAGGAAAAGACACCAACCCTTCACTCACCAGCAATGCATAAGTTAAGTGTATTAGAGCTTTGAATGTGAATTAAAGAAACGGATGAAGTACATCCAATTATGCTTTGTAAGCAATTTGTGTTTTTTCTTTAACCATGTAACTAATTTGATCAATGGATGCTTCATGGGTTTTGTGTAAGGCTCTGAATCAGGACATGTGGAGATGGAAGAAAAGAAAGAAAATTGCAGAAATGAAGATCTTGGCTCAAGAATCTTCTTAGGCTATAATTCTTTTGCCTCAAAAGCTCCAAATCTACATGATACTTAACCCTCCTGCAAACTTAGGGCTTAAGAAAGACTCACCTGTGCTTTGTCCATTTACAAGCACATCGCCCATGTCGAACTGCATCAAGGAGAGCAAGAGGGGCAGAGTTTTAAGCCCAACTTTTTGAAGGACATAATCGAAATGTACTAATTAGAGGACCATGCACAGTCTATTGCAACTGGCAGGTGTTTAGTAAAAAATGTTAAGTAATGTAAAATTCACCTGCCAGTAGCCTTTGCGAGTCACAGGAGTATATGTGTGTTCGCCTTTGAAGTGCTCCGGGTCTACTCCACCTAAGACCAGCTCTCCTCCTTTCGTCCCATCCGAGGCGTCCCGGTTTAACCAAAACGAAAATACAGGCTCTTTGACAAGCTTCTGGTTCAGCATGTTGTACCTACGCACACAACAAGCAAGACTTATAACATTTGATAAGAATCACTCTATTTCAATTAAACATGAGAAAGTGGTCCCACTTTTCTGTTAAAAATTTCGAATCATACGAATAGGAAGGAAAGATGTTAACCGGCACATAGCCCTGTTAGAAAAGGGAAAACTTCATGGATATCCCTGAAGTTTGCAAGCAGTATTTACACAAATATCCTTGCATTTTCAGAAATTACACATATACACTTGGACCATAATTTTTAGGCATTTATTTTTTGTCCTCGTACTTCTTCATGACCAATGTTGAAGAAGGGAATGTAATGAAACATAAAAGAAGCAAACGTGCGCACAAAGGAAGAAGGGAAGTGGCATGCATAACAAAAACAAACGCCTGAAATTTTTGGTCCAAGGGTATTTGTGTAATTTCTGAAAAAGCAGGAGTATCTATGTAAATATTGCAAACTTCAAGGGTATCCATGAAATTTTCCCTTAAAAAAATGACAAAGTATTTGACTGTTCAATGCTGGCTTACCACACAGGATCCACACGATTCACAGATATTTCCTTGAAGCCCAACCCCAGGATTCCATCAAACTTAGCTGCCAGAAAAGTGACACCAGGCTCCTTTGTTGCTTCAGCAAACACCTGCTCCAATAACACAAACACAACATGCGTCACGTAAATTGTTTAAAGTAGAGATTAAGTTTCCAGCTTTAGTTCAAGCTGTTGTGTTTCTATTTCTGATCTCGAAACTTGGCACGGTTTAGGAAGCTTCAAGCAAAGAAAAGTGAATAAAATGTAGCATTCTTTCTTCAAGTTTTTTTGAAGAAAATCTATGGACGCGAGATATATAAGGTACCTGTTGTTTCACAGTGAGGTCACCGAGGGTGACATCGTCCACGCTCAAAAACCCTTCCATAGATCCTGTGCCATACTGGATTGCAAAGGATGTACCTGCACATCCAGCCACCACACTCTAAAATCCAATCTTGCCGATACTAACCGTAAAATACCCAAAGCAAAAACCACTTTTGAAGGTACGTTTGCTGGTCTTTCAAAAAAAAAAACATCTATTGACACATTGAGTGACATTACTTAAAGCTACCATAAGTAAGTTCTTTGAACTCTAGATATGAAAGCGGCCATTCGTGGTCATTTGAGCACTTAGAAATGAACACGAGATGAAACAATCTTAGGAGCAGCATCCGAGGAACGGTCACCAGAAGCTGCAGTTTCAGAATTTGTGAGTTTGGTTTTGAAAACTTGAAATATTGAATACTCCCGCTGTCCCTCTAAAAACATCCAAAAAGCTTCCTTATGAAGGATTAACTGTGAAGGATTAACTCCGTTTTTAGTCTTTGTGCTAGTGACACATGCATTCTAGAATCAATATACCATCTACCAAATGTATGCAAAATCTCCAGTTTTGATGTCGCCATTTGGGCACCCAAATTCCATGCAAAAGTACCATATTTGTGCATGCTACCAGCTCCTTATTATTGATGAATTAAATACTAGTAGCAACAATTGTATTTCATATGGGCAAGGCCAAGCTTGTTAGGAATGCTCTCTAATCGCTTAACTTGCCCCATGAGACCATTGAACATAGCAATGCTTTCTCAGCGTTTGAGATCAACAAATGGGAGCTGCTTTTTAGTGGTACAAGAAATGTGTCTGATTTGGAGCTTTTTAAGAGGGACAGAGGGAGTAGTTACCATCTTCCTTGTACGTGGTAGACTTGCTTGCTTTGTACCTACGGTGGAAGAAACAAGCCAACTGCAGCATTTCCCCCACAGAAACCAAAACATCAAAAACATCAAAAACCTCAAAAACTTCAAAAAATGTTGGAAGGGAGCGACTAGGTGGACACCCCCCAATTGCTACGCGGACACCCCCATAGTCTAGCCTACTAAATTTGAGATTATTATTACGCTGTGAAATCAAATCAAAGTAATACTTTAGCAATGCAACCATACAACAAATTTGCCTCATTTGTGACACGGTTAGGAGTTAAACCAGTCTCCTTCATTTACTAATTTAACTCTTGACCGTGTCACAAATGAGGTAGATTTGTTGTATGTTTGCAATGCTTGTAAACAGAAATGTATGCAAATTTACTGCTTTGATTTTATTTCATATTGTAGCATAATAATAATCTCAAATTTAATAAACTGGGTTATGGGGGTGTCCACCTAGTCATTCTCCATTGAAAACATTGAAAGCATCAGAAAGATCAGAAAAGAATGTAAAGAATGGGGATTCAAAGGGAAAGGGAAGCGTTGCAGACCGAAAGGCGGCACTTTGAAGACGGAATCCACAAATTGGCACTGCCGGTGTCGAAAATGACGGTGAATTCCTGCTTGGGAGACCCGATGTCAATCAATCCGAAGTACTGCGCGTCCAAGTAATTCGACAACGCCACGTCGTGACCTCCGTCAAGCCCTAAATTCATTTGCTTGCCTCGCACCTGCGACGCCGAGCTCGTCTTCCTCACGCGCTCTAAGTCCCATCGCCTCTTGTTCAACTTCACTCGACCCAGTGCTGCTGCTGCGTTGGTCGTCCCAACGAAGAGCAGCGTCACCATTAGCAGCAACAATAAACCCGTGCGACAAAACCCCTCCATCTGCAACAATCGAATTGAACTCAATTTCTCCCCGAATTTCTGTGTCGGCTGCGATGGAACGATCGAGATCCTCGAAATCTCTGTTGCTCTGATTTTTCTCAATAACTTGAAAGATGGTGCCTTTCAAACCCCAGAGAATTGGATAATGGTCAGAAAGTTGTACTGATTATTGAAGGGGAAAGAGAGAGACATGGTTGGGAATTGAAGTGTGGTGAATGACTGAGGGGCTCACGAGTTAAGATTTGTTCAGAGTTCGCCCGTTTCCGCAAACTGGGATCGATTACGGAGAATGGCTTGCTTGCATAATTTGCTTTGCTTGCTTTGCTTGCTGTAGCTTGCGTCCCGGAAAAGTTTCATGACGTGCTTGGAGCCTTGGAAGCGGGTGAACGGGATCGGATGCTTGCATGAACGTCGATGTGGGGCCAGGATGGAAGAATTCTTGGCTTTTGTTACAAACAAAGGTGCATTTTTTTGGCGTTGGTTCAGTTGTAATCCTTCTCTCTCCGTGGTTCTTGACTAAATTAGGGTTTTTGAATCCAAATGGGGATTCAAAATTTTGTAATTCGGATTTGTGATGGTAAATATTTATAACAAAGTTATTACGTTTTGGCGAGTGAAACAATCGGAGCTTTCCACCTTGACCTCACGTCTGTTTAGTAAACCGAGCCGGGTGAATGCAGGCAACTGGATGAATCCTGCTGTGTTGGACAAATCATATTGTGTTGGATGAATCCTGCTGTGTTGGATGAATCTTGTTGTGTTGGATGAAATCTTGATGCATTGGATGAATCAAGCTGTGTTGGACAAATCATATTGTGTTGGATGAATCCTGCTGTGTTGGATGAATCCTATTGTGTTGGATGAATTCTGTTGTGTTGGATGAAATCTTGATGCATTGGATGAATCCTGCTGTGTTGGATGAATCATGTTATGTTGGATGAATCATAATGTGTTGGATGAATCATGATGTCATGTTATGTTGGATGAATCATGCTATGTTGGATGAATCATGCTATGTTGGATGAATCTTCATGTGTTGGATGAATCCTCATGTGTTACACAAATCTTGTTGTGTTGAATGAATCCTGCTATTGTACATGAAACCCCCTCCTAGACACATGAAACCTCCTCCCAGATATATGAAACTCCCTCCCAAATACATCAAATCCCCTCTCAGATATATGAAACCTCCCTCCAAGGGTATGTTCACACTTGATGTCAAGAGGGATATTAGCAATATGAATGCAATCTAGAGGTGTGTCCAAATGCATCCAATTTTCCACCGCTAATACCCCTCATAGCACCAAGTGTGAACATACCCTAAGCTACATCAAATCCCAGCTACATGAAACCCCCTCCAAAGGGCATGAAACCCCCTCCAAGGACATGAACCCCCTCCAAGGACATGAACCCCCTCCAAGGGACATGAAACCCCCTCCAAGGACATGAAACCCCCTCCAAGGGACATGAAACCCCCTGCCAGATACATGAAACACGAGCATAGGAACAGTTCCTGAAATCGGGGAACACAGGCGACAGGGAAAAAGCGGCACTCTGCTTTCAATCTTCCTTCCCCGGCACCTCCGCTGCAAATCATGGCAGCCTCACCCTGAGCCTCCCGCTTGGTCGCGAGACGGCGAGCCATCGCAACGATGCTCTTGTGCAAATTCCTGAGCCACACATCCCCCGACGCTCTCTCCCTCAATTTCCGCTACTCTACTGCTCTCAAATCACTACGACTCGATCATCCCTCACAGACGAGACCAAAATCCCAGACCACTGCTGAGAATTCACCTCGTCGTCTCTCCAATCCTCGCCTCCTCTTTCACGGCGCAGATACCCCAAATGCGCATTCGTTTGTTTCTCCACTCACTACTTCCACAACCATAGGCTCTTCCCAATTCATAGATCATCAACACTCTGAGCAAATTTCAAAATTTGAGAGAATTGCTTGGATCTCATGAATGGAGCATTGATTGTGTGCAACCTTTCGTAGCTATGGCCGGAGCAGCAACAACGACAACGTTGGCGTTGCAGTTTCAGTACAACCACGTACCGACATTGCGCAATTCCAAGCATGGCCTGTTTCGGACGAGCAACGAGGTGTACTCCAATTTTTTGAAACTGAGCTCAGGAGTACGAGGAAGGAGGAGCAGCAGGAGCAGCAGGGCAATTAGAGCAGACGCAACAGGAGTCGAGTCTTCGCCGGAGCTGGAAACGAAGAAGAAGAAGAAGGTGGTGGTGGTCGGCGCTGGCTGGGCAGGCTTGGGCGCTGCGCACCATCTCACCAAGCAGGTCAGCTGGCTTCGCAAACTTTTAGGGTTTGGAGATTCTGTGCGAGATGATGCAGCTTGAATCCTGAGCCTTGCTGAACTTTCCTGAGCCTCTGATGGATTTCAGGGGTTCGACGTGACTCTCTTGGAGGCAGGAGCGCAGCCTGGAGGGCTTGTTGCCGGATGGAAAACCCCCGGAGGTCGCTCTGTCGAGGTCGGCATTCACGGTAACACTCTCTACTTCATCTTCATGCTCTTGTCAATGCAACAGCTGCAGCAGCAGCCCCTCTTTCCCGTTTTGAACACAACTTTTTTTGCCTGATTTTGCAACGTTTGTCTGTTTTTGCAACTTTTTCCCGTGTTTGCAACTTTTGCCTGTTTTTGCAACTTTGCCTATGTTTGCAACTTTTGCCTGTATTTACAACTTTTGCCTGTGTTTGCAACTTTTGCCTGTTTTTTGCAACTTTTGCTTGCATTTGCAACTTTTGCCTGTTTTTGCAACTTTACATGTGTTTGCAACTTTTGCCTGTTTTTGCAGGGTTTTGGTATCCATACAAGAACATCTTTGCTCTGGTGGATGAATTGGGATTACAACCTTTCACGAAATGGACAAAGTCTGCGCAATTCTCTCCTGCTGGTTTAGAGGTGAACAACACAATGTATCCCAACTCTAAAGCCGTTACAGTACAACTTATCTAAATCAAAAACCTGTACAAATTGAACACTTCTTCTAGTCCTAGCATATTTAATAGATAAGTTCTACTGTATATACATACCATTCTTTGCTCTCGTGCTTGTTAGATTGATCATCTTTGTGATCTTCTAATTTTTTAGGGTTTAAGATGGTCGTGGTATCTTGTGTACACATCCGCAGGTAGAATCACCAATATTTCAAGACATGCCTCCTTTACCGAGCCCACTGGGAACTTTTGTCTACACGCAGGTACTACCTCCTAGTAATCCAACCTCATCCAATTTCTTTTATACAAAACTCACCTCTAGTTAGCTAATATCTTTGTCAGTTTCTTCTTCTCTCTTATAAGCCTTTGATTCTTTGCTTGTGATTGCAGTTCAAGCGGTTGCCGCTCTTGGACCGCATGACCGCCATACGTCTCATGTATGCAGGTGACGCCGTAGTTCTAAATCTGAGTGACAAGATACAAAGTCTTGGATTTCGTAGTCTTGTGCTAAAATTATCAACAGTCTGAATATACTATGCCATAAATAACTAAACATGGACTATCCATGTAATTCTAAACACAGGGAGATCTTTTGATGTTGAGAGACATAGATTTCTGAATATTTTTCATAGATGTCCCAAGGTTTTGCATATGGATTATTATTTCTGAACCTTGTATAGTCTAAAATTAGTTAAGTACGCTTGTTAAGCTCTATCATTGTTATAGGATTTATGGAGCTCTAGTGGTGAACTACATTCTCTGTTTGGACGCTTTTGACATGTGGCTATGGTGTGTGACAGTGGTTGATTTCGACAACACTAACCGCGCTTGGGAAGAATATGACTCAAGTACTGTACAAATCTTTCTACTCCCAAGTTTTTTAGTGTTTTTGTGGTTAGTTTAGCTCCGTTTTGCAATCTTTTTCAGTGTATGCAAGCACCGGAGATGTGTCAATTTTGAAGAGATTGTAGTGGGAATCTGGCAGGAAGTGCACGGGAGCTGTTCCGAGAGTATGGCTGCTCCGAGCGTGTGTACAAGGATGCATTCAACCCTATGCTATTAGTGGGGCTCTTTGCACCGGGCGAGCTTTGTAGTGCTGCTGCGTGTTTGGGCATGCTCTATTACTTTATCTTAGCCCACCAGGTGCGTCTTTTTTTACCTTGTTAAGATCTTTGAAGTCATTGCGAATTTCTCTCTCCAAATTTGATAATTTTCCGTAGTTCTTCAACAGAGAGTATTATCTATTTTTCATTTTTTTTATCAATGAAAAGCCCTCAACAAGGCGATTTTATCTTTCTATACACTTTAAACAACAATCATTTTAAGGCACTTGAACTCACACAAATAGAGACCCATTTGTGTATCCAACCACCTAGTTGTACCATTTGCCAGTCCTCAATCCAAAACCCTCCCTCTCCTTGTATTTCACTCCCAAGCCTTCTTGCACTACCATGGATAATAGAATCATTAAACTTCGAAGATTTTGATACCGTTTGCAAAAGATTAGGACATTCATTAACTCAAGTAACACCATAGATTAAACTTAAATTTTTTTTTTCTCTAGCAGGTTTAATTTTTGGGAAAATTTCATGGATACCCCTGAAGTTTGGAATATTTGCATAGATACCCCTAGCTTTTTCAGAAATTGCACAAAGACCCTTGGACCATAATTCTTAGGCATTTATTTGTTGTGCTTGTACTTCCTTCATGACTAATGTTGAAGAAGGGAATGTAATGAAACAAAAAAGAAGCAATGTGCGCACAAAGGAAGTAGGGGAAGTGGCATGCACAACAAAACAAACGCCTGAAAATTTTGGTCCAAGGGTATTTGTGCAATTTCTGAAAAAGCAGGGGTATCTATGCAAATATTGCAAACTTCAGGGGTATCCATGAAACTTTCCCTTTATTTTGTATAGCTGTACGTATATCCAATGAAGTGTAAAAAGAATCTCCTGCTCCGGTAAAGCTTGAATTTGAGAGCGTATTTGAAACATTTTTTGGATTAACACATGGAATACTCTTTATTGATTCTGGTGAGATTGGGATACTTTTTTATTTTTTATTTTTTTAGTTTCCCCATTTTCACCGTAAACTGCAGAGTATGTGCAGCCAGATTTCGACGTCGTGTGGTGCCGTGGCACGGTGGGCGAGATGATCTTCCGGCCTTGGGTAGAAGCCATGCAGGGCAACGGCTGTGGCTTTCTCTCCAACAAACGCTTGACGGACCTCGTGCTTGACGAAGCCTCAGGCTCCGTCACGGGAGTTCTTTGCGGTGACGAGCATTTCCCTGCCGACGCCGTCATTTTCTCCGTTGGCATCTCTGCCATGCAGAAAATTGTGCCAAAGAGGTAAACAAATAATTTAATGTTGCCCTCACCCAAGTTACTGCACTCCATCTGCTACAACCTTTGTTTTACACCAATGCTTGTATTTAATGTAGCTCACTTTGACAAAGAACAATCCTGCAACTCTCTCCTTTGCACTAGTGTATGCAAATGTCATTACATTTTGCAAAACTTCTACCTAAAGTATTACTCCTTTTGTCTCAAAAAAAATGGCCAACTGGAGACTTGTGTCTTTTTCAGTTTCCATTAAACTTGTGTCTTTTTTGGTTTTCAGTAGTTTTCAGTACGTCGTATGGAGGCTTATTGGACGCAATATTAAGTAGGTTGCAATAAACACATACAGTGTTCATCATTATTTGTGGTGATATCAAATTTGGACCCTTTTTATATGATGTCTTTTTACAACATGATCAATGAATTTGGAATAAAAAATACGAGGTTTTATTGGGGTCACTTGTTAAAAAATAGAGTGAGTACATTGCTACAAAAAAGAGAAAGTGAACATCTTAGTGTAATTTGAATTTTTACCACTTTTCGCAACGGTTTTAGTAACTTGAGATAATCAGAAAAAACACGTTTGGGGCCATTGCTTTGAACTTTCCAGCTTTTTTGTTACTTTGGTTGCTTGGAAATAGCACTATATTTAACTGATTATAAACTATTCATGTAATTGTGAACTTTCTTTGTCATTGAACCTGGAGAGATCTCCCAATATTTTGCATGTTTCCTTGTGTGTTTTGCAAACCAATGCAATTAGGTTTGCTTCTGGATTAATATTTATGGACTTGGACTTTGGATAACCCGTAATTAGTTGAATACAACAGTTCTCGGTCTATCGTAGTTCATTTTTTTGTATGCATATATCTAGAGGTCGTAGAACTGTAGCACTTTAAGTGTATATACCAAGTTTTTGCTTTTTGATTTTGTTACTAAATGTGCCGATCCCCTGTAAATTTATTTTGCAGTAAAGTCTTGCGGACTAGACCAGAGTTTGTCAATACCGCCAACCTCGGTGCTGTGGACATTTTAGCTGTGCGGCTCTGGCTTGATCGCAAGGTACATTAAATATCTCTCTTTCTTAAGAGTACAATGAAAAAGCTTGGAAACCAATATTTTAATATGATAGAAAGTTTATCTTTTAAGTTTTTAGTAAACTCAGCTTTCAGATCTTTGTGGAGGAAGAAGAAGTATGAAATTTTCTGTAAAAGTCCTACAATATACATTTGCAAAAGAAGTATGGAGTTGGTGTGTGTTAAGTTTTAACCTTTGCTAAGTTTCGAAAAATTATCAGAGGAAAGAGAATGTGTGTATATGTACACATGTTTATTTTGTTTTTCTGTCGCATTGCAAGAGCTTATTTTGTATTTTTTGGGAGCAGGTTTCTATTCCTATGCCCAGCAACGCATGCTTTGGATTTGACACTACAACAGGATGGACGTTTTTTAACTTGAATGAAATACACGATGAGTACAAGGACGAACCTGGCACTGTGGTTGAAGCAGACTTTGTAAGCCTTTTTCCTTGCTAAACCTTAAAACCCTCTTGCCTTTTTTTGTTTTCATAGTTTCTTTCCTCTTTGTTAATTTCTTTCTTCAAGGAGATGAGTGCAAGTACTGAAGTAGACCAAGATTTTTTCATGACTTTGAAATGCATCATAGAATAGATAACTTTTCACGACGTTTCTTAAATGGTTCTTTCTTTTCTTCTTTTTTTTTTCTTTTTTTCTGAGCTTTGTTTTTTCTTGTGTTTTGATGAGTTTGTACTGATTATGGGTTTTGTTTGTGACTGTTTTTGCGTGGCAGTATCATGCGAACCAGTTCTTACCCATGAGTGATGACCAGATCGTAAGGAAGGTCAAGGATGCCCTTGCTGTTTGCATCCCAGAGTTTGGCAAGGCCAACGTGGTTGATCAAGCTGTTGGTCGTTTCCCAAAAGCTGTAACACACTTCTTCCCAGGTAAGCTGATGGACACAAAATAAAAACAAACAAAAAACAACCAAAAGAAGGAACAAAAAAAAATTAAAAAGAAGGAAAAGAAAGCAGGGAGGAAGTCCTTTAGGATTGATTTCATTTGGCCTTTTGGTTTTCATAAATGCACTACGGTATCCTACACTTTGGATAGAACTTTATTGTCACCTTCAATGCCTTAGACAATGCCAGGTCAGCACAATGGATAATCTAAATTCTATTTTTGTCTTCAGTGAGAAAACTAAAAGGGGCTACTTTATATTAATAACCTTGTGTCAATCCACAATCCATTGGGTCATCAATTAGGTCAAAGTTTTGAGATTGGCTTTATAATTGGGCTGTAATGAAGTCCTTGGGCTCAATTGATGGCCAAATTTCAAATCAACAAGTTGGGCCCAAGTTCTCTAAAGTGAGTTTTACTTTGAGATGACCCAATTTTTTTGGCTTGTGGCTCAACTTTTGGCACTAAACAATTGTCGCATATAGGATCATGTCATCACTAGAGTAAAGTGGGCTTGCTCATTTTGGGATTGAATTGATGACCCAATCATAGCACTAGCAAAAATAAGGTCCTGGGACACCAAACAGGCCTCAGGCTCCAAGTTTTGACGTTGTATTTTGGTACCCCAAGACCTTATTTCTACTAGTCTAGGCTTATAGCAATCCCATTGGTTCATTTTGGTGCTTTGCACAAACAATTAGGCACTAATATAAATTGGCACTAAATACTCATGCTACAGATATTATGGGATGTACACAATATGGCATAATAACCTTCTTCCTACTGAATCTAGGTTTTTTCCTACTGCAGGGTCCTATCAATATATGATGCGTGGGACGACAAGCTTCCCGAATGTTTTCATGGCAGGGGATTGGATTGTGAATAGGCACGGCTCATGGTCTCAGGTACAAAAGAATTACTCATAAATACCACAGGTTTTTATAAACTCTCATACAGTTCTAAGTTACATCTCTTTTTTCCTTGAGCCTCTTTTCAAATTAAAAAAATCTTGATTTCTCACGGTGGTTTCAAGGATAACTGTTTGTTGTTTTTTTGTCTTGTTTTCTGCACTCAAGAAAAATAGATAATTTTTTAACTTTTTTACACCTTCCCAGGTGTGCAACTTTTTCGGGTTTTCTCATGAGAAATTAGTGTAATGAGGCCGGATTGACCGGGGATGATGGGACAGGAAAAAGCTTTTGTGACGGGACTGGAAGCGGCCAACAGAGTGGTGGACCAACTGGATGAAGGGAAGCTGGCAAAAATCATCCCAGTGGATGCAGATGAACCCCACGTTCTAGCCCTTCGAAGAATCAACGAAGCGGCCAAAGGAATTTTCAGTCAGACTCCAGTTTCCAACTTCTTCCTATAATTGAACCCACTTAAATTTATTTAAGGAAAACTCAAACCTTTGCTCTGTTTTTGTCTATCAAATCTATTTTCTTAAACTCTCTTTTCCTTGTTTTTTATTTTTTTTCTCATAGGAAATGCATGGTATTTACTAACTTAATATTCGTAAGGATACCTTTTATCATTCCAACAACCTATTTAAGCGATATTTATTTTATATGAGACCTCAGTTGCTATACTGTAGCTAACTGAGATCCCCCCCAAATAAATGTTTTTATTGTTCTTTTGTCTTAAATTTTGCTTTCGAAAATTTCCTATATAGCGTCATTCACAAAAATGTGGAAATATAAGGTTCCTTCAAATGATTTTGTGCACACTTGTCCACACATATTGGTGTGTATTAATGCTAAAACAATATTAGCTCTTGTGAGACCTTATGGCGCTTTCAAAGTGTGGAAGTGGTGAACCTGAGTAGCAAGGAGGGAGTATTGTTTCCACTTTTGCATCTCTATGCTTTATGGTTGGATTTTGTTTGATCATGTTCAATCAAGGATCTAGAAAAGACACCATGATGTTATTTTTTATAATGAAGAGTTGTTTTTACTAACTTACTTTTTTTTATGTAATGGATGCTTGTTATTTGTATGAAAATGAGTTCCAATTTTATCCTTTTTTTGAGCTAGAAGTACCATTGCTATTGTGACCTTGTAAAATCTACTTTCATCATGGGAATCACTCACATCCCACTTCCTTGACTTGGCATGGTATTCCTCATAATAAGATTGTATTTTCACATTTTTAATTTATTGTTCTTAAACATGAATCATTCTTTTTAGCAACGTGTTAAATTCAATATGATAGCAAGTTTTAAATAGAGTATCTCCATGCCCTAATACTTGACTAGAGACTAATAACACTCTTAATTGACAAAGTTTTAGTTTTCTTTTCATGATAGATGGAACTACATGCTTTGTTCCAAACTTCAATGCTACATTGGTGGGAAGATATTGCATAAACTTGTACATCCATTCTTTGTGCAAAGTATCATCAAGTTTCAACATTATCTTAAATCCATAAGCATTGATAAACATTGAATATGAAAATATAAATGTTAAACACATAGCCACAAACTATGACCTTGCTATCAAAAAAACCAATATTATCTTGGGGATTTCACCGCAATTTGGTAGCACCAACCAAATTCTTGGAATTACTACTACAAATAATGAAACATGAGAAAAGATTGGTTGTGCTTGCAGTTAATTAGTTATCATGTTGGACATGAATCTAACACACTTGTGACTTGTCTAATCAACTTCCACTTTGTTGATGTCAAGTCATATGAAAGTACTTGAGAATAATCTAAGATATTCTAGGGTGTTCCTAGATTTTAGGAATATTTTTGTACTCAAAACCCTAATACATGCAATTGTATCAAGTGTGTAAATTGGATGGTTCAACTTTCCACTTCCAAAAGGCTTAGTTTTATAATTCTAACTTGCCCAACATGATATCTATGGTTGCACTAGTATAAAATTGTATGAGATCACATAAGAAGTCAAGACCCTCCACATAATAAATGAGTGAAGGTAAAACATTTTTGTAGTTGTCAAACCCTCAACTTTAACAAATAGAAACAAAAAACTCTAACCTAATCTTAAGTAGATTGGCCACCAAAAAACCTCATTTACATGGGTGAATAATGATAAAATGCTAGATGGAGCAAGATCAAGTAGGCACAATTATGTTTGAAATTTGTGCAAATCTTGAACGAGGATTAAGTTGGTACACCACTGATTTTACAAGTCCAATAGTTGAGTTTGCCACTATGCAGCTAGATTAGCTTATACACAAATTGTGACCACGGGTTGCAATGATGCAATTGAAGATTAAAAGAGCTAACAATGGTACATCAAATAATTAGGGGACAGCATCCCATTCTAGAAGTACATATTTTTTGAGAAATTTACGTGGTTAAAACTATTTAAAAGTAGGGAAAATTTTATGGATATCGTTGAAGTTTGTCATATTTGTATGGTTATCTTTGCATTTTCACAAATTGCACAAATACCTTTGGACCATGATTTTCAAGCATTTGTTTTGTTGTGTACACTACTTTCGTCATAACCAATGTTAACTCTTAAATGACCATAGGGCATAATATATATGGTGCCATATAATTGGCATTTGCTACCAATAAGTAGTTTCAACTTGTGGTCTCAAGTAGCTCATTAGAATTGCTTTGATTTATTCTCCAACTTCTTTGTTGATCTCAAATATAGTAAAGGTGAATCTATTCCAAATACAAGAAAAACACCTTGTATTGTATTGGTTGCAACGGCATGCTCAAACTTTCAGGGGTTAACCCCTAAAGGGTCCTTTGGCTCTGGAGCTACATTACCAAATACAGTCGCAATCAATATTCAAATGTTTGAATCAGCTAGAAATTAAGTGTTACAACCATGCATATTAATGAAGGGTTGTATGATGGTGGGTGCATAAAAAATTTGGAAAGCCCTCAGAGCAGCTCAAATACGTATGTATATATGCCATACATAAATTGCAATGGGCTTTTGGGCCCTTCAGGGTTAAAGCAAGAAGTGCAATAGAACAAAAAAGAAACAACATGCGCACAAGGGAGAAAGAAGTGACATACACAACAAAACAAACGTCTAAAATTTATGATTTAAAGGTGTTTGTGCAATTTTTGAGAAATTAGGGATATCTATACAAATATGACAAACTTGGGGGATATCCATAAAAAAATTCCCTTAAAACCATGGCTTGAAATAAAAACATATGAATAAAATTTTGAAATATTCTTGGAGGAGAATAGCGTAAAACATTGCAAAGTTTCGGAGTTCAAAAATTGCTACTCCATTGCAAGCAGCTCCTTTGGATACACTTGGTCAATTCCCCAAATCTGTAATCTCAAGATTGCAATGTTAGTATTGGATTTTGTGAAACTTTGCGCGACGGTGCGGGAGTCCTTCGAGATCCTCAAGGCTGATTTCACAGTTTCCGTGATATAAGGTAGCAGCATCCATAAGCCTTGCGTTCCTATGCCAGTCACTTGACAGTGGCAGGCAAGGCTAATCAATAAAAAAATAAATGGTTCTGGGTGACTAAGTGATGGTTATGGGTGATGAAGTGATGGTTGTGGGTGACTAGCATGAGGTTTTGAGTACCCATCTCACTATTTAAGAACCAACAAGTCTTGTGATTAGCATCTCTTACACATGGTTCTTACAATTTCAGTGATTTTGGACTTTGAAAAATCTTTGTGAACAAATGCTTGCAATTGGAACCTTGAAATTGATGCCAATAATTTTGGTTTCTACTTCCTAATATACAATGTTTTTTTCAAAGTTAGTCAATTGTTTTACCTACTCCAAAACCCTTGTTTCCACGCTTATGGGCGCACCTACCTTATGGACTTTTTGGTTCATTTGAATCTGCGCAAGTGGAAAAAAACCCCTGAGCGCTACGGGGTGAACGGCTCAACACAAGGTAGGACCACCCATACCCAAACATTTAAGCTCCTACAAGACAGTACATTAGAGCAATAATGCGGTGCAAATTTTTCTTTGATGGCTTCATACAAAATATTGTTATACAAAAAAATTCAGAATTTTTCATGCAAAATTGAGTTTTATAAAAAATTTGAAGTGTATAAAGTGTTTTGAACCCATACACAATCACTAGACTCTCCTAACCTTGATCATAGCCAAGATACTTCTTGCTCAGTACTTCTTACTTTCTTTTGAGACACATTTCATGACCTCATTTGTCTTAATCTTAAAAACAGAAAAAATACGCATTCAAAGGCTTGAAAATAGGCTCTACCTTATGATGAAAGGAAATAGTGACTAAATTGACACTTCCTAATTGACTATATTTGTACAAATTGATAGAAAAGTGTCCTAATTAACAAAAAAAATGTCCTATCCTTGACAAAAAAAAATGACCAAGTTGACAATGTTCCCTTGTATGCGTTCCGTAAATGTTAACTTCAGCGAAGTATGCCTTTCTGTAAGTTACATATGGTTCTTCTGTGAAGGATTTTCTCCATGGAAGATTCTGTCAAACAACGAATACAATGATGGCATTGACAGACATCTTAGCCGAAATCTACGCTTCTTACTTTTATAGATTAGAAGCAAACCCAGGGTTGATATGTGAACAACCGATGTACTGCACAAAAAGAAAGCCAGTGGAGTAAGCTTAGCGTAATAAGCAAGTAGAAAAGCAGCGCGCTTGTGCGCGCACTGCTCATTATTTTTATTGGAAAGAGAGGTCACAGCGCGGGTGGTCGACACAAATGCATCCACAATCCACCTCTGCACTAGACTATAATTCAGCTTTTTACGAGAACATCACAAACAGTTTTCAAAAAAAATGAGACTGATCATAGCTTTCCAGAACTAAGCATTATCATGCACTTTTTCAACTGAATGAGGACATAGCTAAAATACATTCTCAAGGAGCGGGTGATAGATACAGAAACACCTCGACAACCTTTGCACTCCATTAACCAATAACAGTCTGTCTCAAGACAAAGAGATCATGACTCGTTACTACAGACAGGTGCGATTGATGGGAGCTGCTAATGACGTGGCATGGTGGCCGTTTCAGAAATTGGCGCCTTCGAAAGTCTGAGAGAACTGCCAGTTCGAAGGAGCGGCGCCCATGGACAACGACGTCGCGCCATCGCTCGTGACGACTTTGAAAGAGAGTGCTTGCCCCACGAGGTCGCTGTTACCCGAAAACTCCCACTGCTGCCCCCAGTTGCGCTTCATGCCGTACCAATCCGTGTCGTCACCCTTGATGTAGAGCTGCTGCACGTCGCCGGCCCCTGCCACGTTCGTCACAAGAACCAGAATGAAGTAGGGATTTCCGTTCATGGTGAAGTGCATGCCTCCCGTCTTTGCGCACGGCACTCTGTAAGACAAGTGCCACGGATCAATCAACTGCCACAGCCGTTAATTCACTGCAAACTCTCGTCAAAGGATTTGCATATGCTTCCGTGTGTCTTAACAGGGAAATGTGAGACAGGGAAAAATCATAGAAGAAACAGACAAAAATGTTGAACAACTCACGGGGAAAATGTGAAGATTTCTTGTAATGAGACAGGGAAATTTACAAAAGTTTGCTGTTTCGGGTGGCAAGATCACGGGATTTGATAAATTGAGCAAGACAGCGGTACCTTCTGTGCTTGACAGGAACGACGCCGCCGCCGTGATCGGCGATTTTGTCGAACACGGGAACGGCGAGGTCGAAGTGCTGCTTCGGCGAGTCGCACCAGCCTCCATCGGAGCCAGGAGGACAGAAGTTGGTGGCAGTGACGATCACAGAGGATGCGCCTATGCAGTACTGGGAGCCGCTGGAGTCGCATGCGAGCTCATAGCAAGCGCCGCAGGTGAGGCCGGAGTTGAAGAGAGCTTGGCTGAGGGCTGCGGTGTTCGTGCCATAGCCCGTGCTGTAGAGGTTCCCGTATCCGCACGCTCCGCCTGCACAAGTACACATCATGCATTGTCTATTCAAATACACACAATCAGATATCAGCAAACTCACTGGCAGAGACGACGGACAGAAACTTACATGCACACACACCTCTTCAAGTGCCTAAGCATGGCGCTATTTCTCACAAAGTCCATCACGGCTATAAACAGAATGCTCAAAGATGAGCACCGAAATAAAGCACAGAAATTTCCAATTCAACTTCCTGAATACCTTCTGCAACTAATCAAACAAAAAGAGATATCACGGCGCTTAGAAAATCGAATTCTCCTGGCCTATTTTAAACGATTATCCGTTCCTAATTAACAAACTTAGTCAACCACAGAAGTACAAGCATTCATAGCCTCTACGCGGTCAAGTTCAAATCAAAGCGGAGCAAACACGGAGTTAAAGCTTGACTTAAACCAGGACTTGTTCAACTAAGCAAGAAACATTGTGCAAATCAGCACGAATAACCACAGAACTAAGAGCTTGATGAAATCGGCGCAGCTAAGTTCAAATCAAGGCGGGAGCAGCACGGAGTTAACATTCGCACGGAGAGAAACATCGTGCAAAACAGTACACGTATACAAAAGAATGCAAGACATTGCTCAAGCGCGTTCATAGCCTCTACGCGGTCAAGTTCAAATCAAGGCAGGAGCAGCACGGAGTTAAAGCTTGACTTAAACCAGCACTTGTTCAACTAAGCAAAAAGCTTTGTGCAAATCAGCACAAATAAGAACAGAACTAACAGCTTGATGAAATTGGCGCGGCTAAGTTCAAATCAAGGCGGGAGCAGCACGGAGTTAACAATCGCATGGAGAGAAACATCGTGCAAAACAGTACGTATACAACAAAAGAATACAATCTGACATTGCTCAAGCAGAATGCACCGCAGCACACAATGAATTCATCAGCTGTACAGTAAGCGCCAATAAATTCACCTCATCAACAGGACCGATCCTACGACCGATAACGCCGATTCTACAAGGCGATTGACGACAAGGACCGCAATCATGCACGCTCAACCTCTCTCAACGTGCTCATTAAGCACGTCGTCTAACGTTACGAATTGAATACGTGAGCCAGTCGCGCGCGCACCTTGAGTTCCGGAAGCGTCAGCTCCGCCATAGTAAGTAGCATGCGCGGTATTCCAGCTTGAAGGCGCAAAGGCCTCTACGGAAGAGGCGAGATGTATGATCACCACAAGAAGCAGAGCAGCAGCAGCGGTAGCACCTTGATAGACAACCATGATTATTGAAAGTAACGTCAATATAAAGAAGCCGAACTTAATTTGCAAAGAACGGGAGGTTGGATTGTGGAGCAGAGGAAATGTGTAATGGAAAAGTTGTGAACAAGCGCTGCAACTGAGCGCACGAGAGGAGGAGCTCCGAGTGCATGCGAGCTTAGAGAAGGACTTCAGTGGAGGTGTGGAACCAACTGCCGAAGTCCTTGACTGCACTCTTCTCTCCTCTGGGGCTCTGCCTCGCTCTCTCTCTGCCTCTGCTTGTGTAGTTAAGCACGTCGATGTGGATGAATGTCGTCGGGTTTCTTCATCCTCTGCCCGCCGCTGCCCGCCGCTGCTACCTACCCCGCAGTGTCTTCCTTCATGTAGGTCGCTGGGTCTCCATCTGCCTGCCTCTGCCCTAGTTCAATGCGGGCCATCTCTGGCTCCTTTGGGGGCCCAATTCTTTCATTACGTTCCGAAATATACCACGCTTGTTGAAATCATCAATTTTACGTTATACCTATAAGGTATGTACACCATAAACACCACTGTCCCCATAACAGCCACCTTTAAAATATTGGAAACTCTGTGGAAGTGAATAGATGTAATGACAAGGATGTACAACATGTGAACATGAAATCTTGAAAGTGGTTATGGGTGCAATGGCAATTTGCTTTTTAAAAATTCACAACTTATTCTCACAATATCCAAATAATACATTCAAATGTGCAAACTCATTATTTTTCTGTTCCTAATAGAATCCTATATTTACTAGTTGTTTATTGATACTCATCATGTTCAAAACCCTTAGTTTGACATTTGTGGGTGCACATACCTTAATTATGTTCAATAACCAACCTATTTTGTCAAAGTACCTTCACCTCTGGGATTGGCCCTAAACAACTATATTGCAACCCCAACCTTTAAGTAAACTTCACTATTTTTATGTAAAGTTAAAATAAAAATTTCTAATTGATGTAATTTAGAAAAAAAATTGCAAGAATCTAAACTTATATCTTGTATAAAATTGGAATGTATAAGCAACGCCATATTTATTAAATTGGGAAAACCAGATTCCCAAGTTGTACTTCACCTTAAATTTGGAGCTCTCTTAAAGGTGCTTACCCTTAAACCTACTTCATTCCCAAAATTAGGGTTTCTTCCAAATTTAATGAATGTGGCGTTAAGGACAAAACTGTTAAAATATTCACGTTTTCACTTTGTCGTTTTACTGACGAGTACCATGAGCAAAGTATAAAAAACCAACTACAGTACATCCAAAGTTCTAAATCCAATGCATTCGTTTTTGCCCAACGGAAAATTCAGCATCCATGGCATTTTCATTTATACCATATTTTAACAAAATTTCCTCATTCTACAGTCCAGAATCAGAACTGAATTTATAAAAATGCATGCAAAGCATCTGTAGATCTCCCAAGTTTGTTTTGATATTTTGTACAGTTTAAAGATTAAATGAAATTTACGGACAGTCCAGAATCATATGAATAGAGTGGGTTTAGATAAATGTGACCCGAACTTTTTTTCTCTTTTTTAAGAAGTGGGTCTAAGCTTATGGGTTTGCAGTAACTTATGGTGAATGAGCTTGTGAATGAGCCAGTTGACTGTAACTTAGTTGGCTCTCTCGCTCTCCTGTCTCTCTGCCATGAGCATGCATCGCAAAGAAACACTGAGAAAGGGGAGGTGGACTCACCAGCAAGGTCCTGGAAGAACCGATCGCTAGTTCAATGCTAGCCGATTGAAATGAGAAAAAATAATTTGCAATTTACAAACTTCAGCAAAAAATCAGTCAAAAGTCTTTAAAAAAATCACTTATAATATGAAATAGAGAAAGTAATGGGAAGAGCTCCTTGATAGACCGTCTCAATACAAGAATTGAAGGAAATCTACCGAAAAATCTCAAATATTTCCCGGACCCTGCTCACTAGTCACCACAGGGAGTCAGCATCAGGTAGGCCTTTTCAACCAAGAGTAAGTGAGCAAGACCTTGTCTGGATATTCCATAGCAGGATTCTTACTAACTTATGAACTATTTTAACCCCTAAAGGACCAAAGTCCCCTTGGGGGACTTTTGGGATTTCGGGCATGTACTTATGACTAAACTATTTTGTGTAATTTTTTGAAACTTTTATGGAAGATGGGGAATTCAACGATCTTTGTGGGCATCTAATTTCTACCTCATTCCGACATTTATTGAAGAAGTTAAAAATGAATTTATGAGAATTTTAGTTCGGTTGGCAGCCCAAAATTCTTTAAAATTTGCATTTTTAAAAAATAAAAATTCAAGGTTAGTTCTTTAGACTTATATACATGTGGGAAGCTTTGAATCATTCAATTCTAATTGATGAGATGAAAGTTATGAGAAGTTTTAGTTTGCAGGTAGGTGTGGAGAATCTCAAAACACTGCCTCCACGCAAACTAAAACTTCACATAACTTTCATCTCATTAATTAGAATGCAATGATTCAAAGCATTCCACTTGTACATAAGTCTAAAGAACTAACCTCAAATTTTTATTTTAAAAAAATACAATTTTTTAAGAAGCTTTTGGGCTGCCCGCCAAACTAAAATTCTCATAAATTCATTTTGAACTTCTTCAATAAATGTTGGAATGAGGAAAAAATTAGATGCCCACACAGATCTTTGAATTCACCATCTCCCATAAAAGTTTCAAAAAATCACGCAAAATAGTTTAGCCATAGATACGTGCCCGAAATCCCATTTGTCCCCAAAAAGGGGGCTTGGTCCTTTAGGGGTTAACATGGCCTCGACACCTCGTGAATGCTGTCGTACTCTGGGCCAAGTTTCTACAGTAACTCATATCTTTGGAGATCGTAGAGTAAGCTGAAATCAAGCTGCCATAACTTAACAACCGGAAAACTGCCCCAACGTTTGTAAAGTAGTGCCAATTCAATGGCAGGAAACCTCAAATGATTTCTGTGTAAATGCTTGGGTTCTTTTTACTTGGTAGACTAACTGGGCTTGGTATACTGCACATATGTGTTTGTGGGGGTCTAAGGGCCTCTTTACAGTAGGAGTCACGGCCATGAATATTATAGGGCCACTTCGATCAAATTTTCAGCCCTAACGGCCTTACTTAACCCCTATATGCAGAAGGGCACAATTTTTTATCCCTTGGGTATCAAAAAAACACTCTATAGGTCAGAAAAAACCGCTTTTCATCTGGAATTTTTAGAAATTATCATATATACATGGTGCATCATGGAAGGCAAAAAACACCTCACTAAATGTACTCTTATTTTTAAGCAACCAAAATTGTGAGAAGATTCAAAGACATGGCGTTAGGTTTCATGCTACCCTTCTTGCAATGCATGTATTGTTAACTTTTGCAATTTTTAGAAACAACATTTGTAATGTGTGGGCACTTGCCACACCAATGTAGATCAATGTAAAGCAATTATAGAGGGGCAATCAATTAGTCATGGTGACCAACCGGGCCTTCAAGGGTTAAGAACAATCTCAAACATTCTTTGAGTATAAAAGGGGTCATTCTTTTGTGTGTAAAGGCCTCAAGGCCAAAAGGTTGAGGCCACTAGTGCAAACTTTGAAAATTCTAGGAGAGAGGATTAAATAGAGACCAAGTAGAGGTATTGAGATCATTATTTCATCTCAAAAAAATTCAAATAATCATATTTCAATCAAATCTAATTATAGACCTTGGGCCAAAAATTGGCTTCCCATTTTTGGAGGACCCAATTCTTAAAATTGGAACCATATAAAATATTGGCTCTTAACTATAAAAGTATGTTCTAAAGTTTTGACCTTAACTCTTAGTGTAAAGGCCTTGTTTGGGCAATTTAAGGGCCAATTGCCTCAAAAATAAAGGGTGAGCTTCAAGCCTATAGAAAAAAATGGGGGAAAAAATTTCAAAAAATGTCAGATTGCAATTATGAAAATTGCGTTGCATCCTAGGCTTTTATAAAGTTCCCATCAAATTGAAAATTGATGCCATCACTTTAAATTTATTTGAGGTATTGTCTAATCCAATTCTATGCAATAATTAAGTAATGTCAATGGTTATTTAAATATTTACAAAAAAAAGGCCTGTGACCATGTTTTGCCTACAAAAAAATCCCATGATCCTACAAAAGGGCCACCTTCAACTCCAACTACAACTAAAATAGGGATGGAGTCAGCAAGCAAACCATTTTTAAATAATGCCACATAGCCATTGGTCAAAAAACCAAAAAGAAAACCCTGGGCTGTTTCATTCAAACTTCCAGCGTAGATGACCTCATGAATGGCCCCAACTCCCAAGCACTCATTATGACAATAAAAAAAAGGTAGTTTCTCAGTTTGATAAAAAATTTAACAAAATTTATTTTTCTCCCGATCCCTTTTCACAAGTAAGCTTAAGGGAGCCTATGCTTGCACATTTTTACAACTTCTTGGGTGAGCACAATTGTCTAGTAATTAATTTCATGAGAAAACATAATATTTCTTGATTAAAACTTTATTTTTCCTTGCAAAAATACCTTGAAATATAATCATTTTCTTTAGGTTTGAAATGCCCTAGTAAGAGTAAAATGTGAGCCAATTATTTTGGGTTTAAAGGCTTTTGAGGCCAAAATGTTGAGGCCATTATTACAAGCATTCAAATTTTTGAAATATAATGATTGAAGAAAGGGATCAAGTAAACCAAGTAGGCATTTCAATTTCATCCAACAATGCTCCTTTTCCTGAAAATTAGCATTTTTCTAATGAAAATAATTGTATAATAGGTAGGGAAAGCTTGGAACCGTTGTACACCACAAGTAGAGGTTGTTCTGGTTACCTAGCTAGTTCCAATCCTTGCTTCTCATTAGTGGAATATCTCAAGTTTCCCCAAGACCTTGTATGATTAAAATTGGGAATCAAGTCCAAAATCTTGAAAATGTTTGTCCACTATAAAAATAAGATATGACACTACTTGAGAGCCAACAATAGAGCCCACCAAAATCAAGAGGTAAATCCCTTGCTTGCTTTTGGTGCCACTTGTCACACTTCATTAAAATACAATAGTTTTTAATAAAGATACTAAATTTTTGGTACAAGCAAATACAATAGCATGAAATTGAAATCTCTACTTTCTGTCTTGCATTTTTTCTTTTTCTAGAAAAAATCAAAGTTTGTAGTTATGGACTTATAGCCTCAATTTTCTTGCTACAAAACCTTTAGACACAAGAAAACAAGCATACAACATACTCTAATATTTAATAATTGAATTATTGAGTCTGTTCTTGAGACCATATGTGTTGAATTTTTGGATTCAAATGGCCTCCATTCCTTAGGTAAAGGACCCATTAGGCACAGTGCTGGCCAATTTGGCCAAGGTTCAAAGTATGTATCAATAATACTCCTACATCAGCCAACAAAAGTTACACCATTCAATTCATGTAATAGGAAGGAAAAAAATGAACAGAAAGAATTACCTAGTTGTTAACAATACTTGAGTTGTGCTAAAATCTTCAATGCATTTCCATAATATTATCAATAGATTCTCATGGATGGAGTTTTTGTCAAAGTTGAATGCATGGTTTATCATTGGAAAGATCTTGACAACATCTTTTCAATGGTATGTTCACTATGTTGCATGCGTCCATTGGAGAAAAATTGCAATTTTCAATAATTGCTATAACATGTTACATAATGATGGTAATCTCCTAAATTAGGTCAAATTCAACTAGCAAATTTGACTATTTTACAATCAACCAAAATCCTTGAAAAATAGTGCGTCCTTCTTGAAACATGACGGCCAAATTTACTTATTCTTCTTTTGCAAATTAGCTACACTCTCATGCATGAGTAGCTATCTACCGTTTGTCTTTCGTGAACTTTACCAAAATCATCCTCATATGGTAACCCGCCCTTACTTTCAAATGGATGCTTAGATGCTAGATTTAAAATATAAACAAATAAGGTCAAGCAACATGCACCCAAGAATGCTTGCAAGTACCCAAAAATAAAAAGAACTGTCCATGTGCGCATGTTTATTGATAAAATATACTAATATTAGTAAACTTCATCCAAAATTTGACAAATATTATGTTCCTTCACGAAGTATTTGGAAATTTCATCCATTTCTCAACCAGTTTTTGTTTGGTATTGAGGATGGCGGAGTAAAAATGAGGTAAGAATGTGACAAGAATTTGCCTAGAAAAAGTTTGCAGGGTGGGATGGTCATGTGAACCTTTCAGAGGGACAGTTTGGACTTTGGACATGACCAACTTCTGCACCTGTCCTGTTGGAAATTTGGAATTTGTCAGCCAAATTCTTGGTCACTTCTTTTTGTTTCTTAGCCAGACCAGCAGTGTTAGCACATTCCATGCCTCTGTTCCGCCGCCACCAGTTCCATCCTCCTCTTCTTTTATGACAAAACTACCAACCCTGAGTATTTCAACTTTCAAAATGGTGGAGGGCTTTTAACCCTTAAACGTCCCATGGGGATATTGAATACATTGCCCTATACTCCCTCTGTCCCATTATAAACCTCCAAAAAAACTTCTCCATAAGGGATTAACTGTATTTTTAGTCATTATGCTAGTGATAAATGCATTCTAGAATCAATATATCACCTACCAAATATTTGCAAAATCTCCAATTTTTATGTTGCCGTTTAGACACCCAAATTCCATTCAAAAAGTACCATTTTTGTGCATTGTTTGTGAAAAATGTCGGCTCCTCATTATTTTAGTTTTTGAAATGATGACACATGCATTCTAGAATCAATGTACCATCTACCAAATGTGTGCAAAATCTCCAGCTTTGATGTTGCCGTTTGGTCACCAAATTCCATGCAAAAAGTACCATATTTGTACATGTTGCTAGCTCCATTGATTGATGATTTAAAGATTAGTAGCAACAATGGTACCTCATATGGGCAAGGCCAAGCTTGTCAAGAGAGGAATGCTCTCTAATTGCTTAACTTGCCCCCATGAGATCATTGGACATGACAAACGCTTTCTCAACAATTGAAATTAGCAAAAGGGAGCTTTCTAGTAGGACAAGAACTATGCTTGATTTGGAGGTTTATATTGGGACAGAGGGAGTAATTGACATTTGCTACCAACTAGAAGTTGGCATTTGCTACCAACAAGAAGTTTGAATTTGGGATCTCAAATATCCCACAAGAATAGCATAGATCTATATTTCAACTTCTTTGTTGATCTCAAATGTAGTAAGGGTGTGGATTCATTCCAAATACAAGAAAAATATCTTGTATTGTACTGGCTGTTTGGTTGCAAAGGATCTTTTAGATGTTTAAAGGTTAACATGAATTTTCATTAAATGAGATTATCCTTGAGAAATTGAATTTGTTGCAAAAACATTATTGCTTTGATTTAATGCAATTGTCGAGTAGCTTCAATGAAATTGAACCCTAAATCAAGGTTTGAGGAGAATGGGCATTTAGTGTATTGATACTTGATAGGGGACTGAAATTGCAAAAACATTTGGTTGAAACTTGAAACTTGAAACTATCAAATAAAGAATTGGTCAGTTTTTTCAAAGAAAAGCTAATTATAGTATATAACAAATTAAACATCAAGAAAATATAGACAAAAACTGGTGCATGCCCATTAAAAACGGGTTGAAAATGAGAAGTTCCGGATTTGGGCCTGTGAAGTTAAAATTTCTCCCCCACAGAAAACCCTAAACCAAGACAGATCTCCAAAAGGGGCCTTAAAAGAAGACTTGGTATGTCTTTTTTACGCTTGTGAAATCCTTTCACCACCAATTATATCAATGGATATTCTAATTTTGTTGGAATAACCCCCAATGGATCAAATCTCACGTTTGATGTCCATCAAAGTAGATTTCATTAAAATTAGACATGCAATGTCTAGTAACGTATATGCTCTCAAAAGAGGTATGTAGTTTTCGTGTCACTTTCATTGCCTCAGTATGAATATATTGACTGGTACCCTTACTTTACATTGGTTTAAAAAGCGTTAGGGGGTTGTTCTTCAGTTTTGTCACAATGATGAATAGGAAGAACCTCCATCTAATTTAAAGTGAATATGTGAAAATTGCCACTTGATAAATCAGATTTTGACAATAATGGATCTAAAATTTGTTGAATTTTGTTTGGAAAGACCAAGAATCGACTTAGAAAGAGAAGAAAAAAGGTAAGTTGCTTTTAACTAGTTCCCTTAGAATAAAGCCAAATGCTTGCAAGTTACATAAACATATTCATGAAAAACTTTCCAACCCGCTTGAGATTTTGCATGGGTATAAGGCTACTGGTGAGTTAATGCGTCAGCAAAGAAGCTTGCACAGAAGCAAGCAAAAAAAAAAAAAAAATATATATATATATATATATATATATATATATATATATATATATATGTATATATATATATATGTATATATGTATATATTTATATATTTATATATATTTATATTTATTTATTTATATATATATATTGCTTGCTTTATTCCACAAACTATCGCGCAGGGACCAAGCCAAAGGTATTGAACCTTCTTTAATAACAACTTTGAAACCTAAATTCTTTTTTTTCTTTATGTGGTATTGGAAAAATTTCTTCTTATCAGCTTGAACTCATGAACTCAAGCTTGAACTCAATCATGGATGAGCTGGGAGGATCCTGGGCTCGATCTAGGCCTTCAATTGGTAAATGACTATGTCAAGTTATATTCTTGCTAACGTTGCAATAGACATGAGTATTTTTGGATTGTAAACTACAGTAGCAATTGTAAGACATTAGAGGAGGCTAACCAATATAAACTTTAATATGAAGAAAATCAAACAAAATGATATGGAACAAGGAAACCAAAAGCTTTTGGAGATAACAAGATGAAATCATTTACTATTTTGCAAAAACATTCCTAAGAAGAGAGGAGAAGTGCCAATGGATATTAAAAAATTCTCTCACTACAAGAAAACATGTCTTAACCCTTTAGTGCCCGGTTGACCAGTTTTTAGTCGATTTTGGGACTTTTTGTTTGCTACTGTTCACAAAATATTTGATTTCAAAAAACCTAGAGAATAACGCAATTAGAGTATCTACCGCGTTATTTGTTAAATTGGGACAAAGCTTACATTTTGGGACTTTTGAAGGTATCAAGAGGCGTCCTGAAATCAAGCCCAACATTTTTTTTGGGTACACGTGCCCTCACTAGAGAGGAGGAATTTGCAAGAGAAAAAATCTTAGTGGCTCAGACTAAATCTGATACCTTTGAATCTGGTTTAAGGTGACTCTTTGGGTTTAAGGTGAAATACAAAATGGTACCTCCGTTTGTCCCAATTTAACGAATAACGCATTATCTTCATAAGCTTCGAACAAACCCAATTTCAAGAGAGTGTGTGCAAAAACGCATCAGCTATGCTAATACAAACTTAAATGTCCCGAGCCTTCACAAATGAAATATCATAAAGAAATACATATTTAATGTAAGGGATGATTACTTATATGAGTGAAAGAAATAGCTGGAAGGTTTTGATTGATTTTTGGAGCTTTTACTAAAATTTATGCCCAATTGTGGCAGATAGTATGTAGCACCAGTGCTGAAGGCTGTTTACAACATATCAATCTTTGAAGATTATTTACAAGGCATGTGCACCGTTGGATCACTTTCATTTTTTGTTTGGTTTAAGTATCAGCCCTATAGAACCAATTGATAGGATCTGATCTAGGATTTCATCCTTAGAGCGGCCACAAATTTTCACTTTGTCAAAATTGTATTCAAAAATTACGCTCGCCCCAAAAATCAATCACGGTCACTAAAGGATTAAATGACTACGTCACAATGATTATAATTGAGTCCTCTAATAATCATTATGAACATTTACAACTGTCATGAAGCAATTTTTATGCATATTTTTCATGTAAGGTAGGAGCACCCATAAATGTCAAACTAAAAATTTTGAACATGATGACTATTAATAAACAATTAGCAAATTATAAAATCCTATTAGGAACAGAAAAATAATGAGTTTGTACTTTTGAATGTATTATTTGGATATTGTGAGAATAAATTATGAATTTTTAAAGAGCAAAGTACCATTGCACCCATAACCAACATTAAGGTTTCATGTTCACATGTTGTGCATCCTTGTAATTACGTCTATTTATTTCCACACATTTTCCAAAATTTCAGAAGTAACAATTATGAGGACACTATGCTTATGGGTGTTCCTACCTTAGTGCCTCCATTGCTGCCCCATGATATCTTTATGATGCCAAATATGGATAAAAACACTGCTAAGTGAGCTAATTTTCAAATCCAATATTCTTATATTCACATTTTTGTACCCATAAAATTTATCTAAAAATTATACGGAATAGTTTGTTTTTTCTGCTAAATTCAGCCACATTTGTGAAAGCTGCTCTATGATGAGGCCAGCCAATGTCCTCTGGTACAAACTTGTTTTCACTTTGGTAAGTGGTCAAAACCCACGGATTGACATCACTCGGTGTCCTTGTGGCTACACCTCATGATCTTGTCCCATTGAAAATATGGTCAACGACAAGGGCTTTGGATGAGGATGTCAGCAACAAGCCCCTCCCATGTCAGAATCCCAACACTCCATGTCTCCATGTATTATATTCATGCCAAAGCAAAAAGATAAACAAAAGAAACAAATTTATGCTGTTTTAAAAACTTTTTTTTATAGAAATTTGGCATGTTTAATTAGTTCCAAACTGTCCAAACGAAAAGAAAGCTTGGGAGATACAAAACATCAAGAGAGATAAATACAAAGTACTATGAGATTTCTCAATGTTCATAAATAAACATAGTGCAAAACTGCATTATTGGTTTAGAATTATTGTAAAGCAGCAAGTGTCCGAGCAAGTGTCTATGTGTCATGAGAAATTCGAAAAAAAACATTAACACCATCGATTTGAAATCTTGTATCATAAAACATTGAGTGTTAAACATTGTATGTATGTTTGTTAATGGAAATTTGAAACTGAGAGAGAGGAAGGAGGGGGAGGAAAAAGGGAGGGTGAGAAGTTATTGAAATTTAAGAAAGAGTAAATGCAAAGCATGGGTGAGGCACTGAGGCATACTTGTTAGGTTAAATATAGCATCAATGGAGAATAAATCATGGTTTAGGAAGAATTGTAATGACCTCAATAAATGAGTTTAATAAATGTTATGAGCATTAGACAATGTTACATAATGAAGATAAGATTATAGAAGTTACTCGATGAGTAACCATTGTATTTCAAAAGTTTTTTCATGAAACATTTGTCTTGACAATCGAAACGTTGTGAAAAGTAGGAAAAAATCATGGGTCATGGTCTTCATGCTCGTAGCCGAGGCTCGTAGACTTGCTTTTTGGTAATAAAAACATAATATTTAGCTTTAAATTCAGTATCAAAAGGACAAACATGGGGCTTGGAACCACTCCTTTGTACATTTTTGTTGGATGCTAAAAGTAAGAAATTAGAAATTTCTCACTAACCATAATATTCCTTTGGATAGAACACGTCATTAATGATAACATTGGATAAAGTTAAGGGTTGATTTAAATGGAATTGAAGACACTAAGAAGTAAAATATTTCATCAAGATTTTCATTATGGACTTAAGGACCTTGGGACGCTGTTGGTGGCTCATAATATCTTATGTTCAACCTATAAGCTCATGAGTGTGAATAATCAAAATAAAATAAAAATGAACACAAAAATAGAAGAATATGAAGTAATATAAAACTTCGAAAAATCTGAAGATGGATTTCTATTAGAATATTACATATTCAAAATTAACTATATGGTTTTTGAGGTAGTATGCACATATTAGTACACATGGTTTTTTCCAAGGGCGTTTAAAATTGTTGTGATTTGATTTGGCTATCATACAATCTCTAGCACTTGGTTGCTGTGAGTAAAGGCAAAGTCTCAACATGGTCTCATAATTAAAGAAGACCCATTGGACAAATTAAATAGTTATCTAAACCATGTTTGAGAAACTCCAAGTATCTTCAATAGGACTAAGGATGGAGAATCGGGCTTTCCAATGTTTTAGGATGGTGAATAGTGAATGGTTGTTCCAAGATTAGTTTTTGAACACTCTTTGCCTTGTGTATAGGAGCGTGTTATCATTTTGAAAAATAACATTGTCAAACATTGAATTACACTAATTTCTCCAAACTCAAGGGCAAGCCTCCATGGAAGAGTGCGATTTAATCATTTTCAGTTGTATGCCTATCTATTTTCAAATAAACACCTAATTAAATATCTTGTTTTCATGCAACTCCAAAACATTTTAGACCTTTTATATAGAAGTGTCATCCAAATCATTGAATTCATGCATGTAATTACAAACTCTTAAGCATTTACTTCTCAAGTTTTCAACATCAACAAGGAAACTACTATTTGAAGTATTCTAGTGAAACATCAGAAACACATTAAAAAACATAATACACACCTCAATGCTAGAAGATGTTTTCAAAGTGGGGACATGAAGAGTATCCATTACAATATAGGCTCGCACATAGGACTAAATTGCCTCATTAACCCCTTATCAAGCCGCTAAATCAGGAAATGAGGTCGGGGACCATGCTCAAAAACATTGTACGCTCCAAGTTGGGAACTTAGATTGGGGAGGATTCACTCTTGAAATATAAAAAAGGTTGCACCATGCACCTAACCAAAAATTTGCAGAACTTTTGACCACACCATTTCGGAGATTATAGTAGTCAAGGTATAGTTGACTATGTGGCAACCGACCAATTTTAGGGGAGTTTGTGGATGTGGACATGGAAATTCATGCCTCAAAGAAGGCCCCATTTGCTGAAATTTAGGTAGGGGTGCGGTTTACAAGTATCTTGCTTGCTAACAAATTTATTGATGTTCTATCATCTGCAAGGTGCTTTTTTAGAGGCCCAAAGTTGCAAGGCTCATACGGCATGGTGAACAACAAATTAGAGACACGTACGGCTCTAACCTCCACAAGGGCACAACTCTTGGTGGTAGATCTGCAAAACCCTTCTCTACTATGAGTCCTCACTTTGGCATGAGTGCCAAAACATCCATAACGGTGTGGAAAAGGCTATAGTCGGTGGTCTCTGTCCTTGCGTCTAAACCCTACACCCCAATTAAATTATGATGTACTATCATACCTGACTTGCACAATCCACGCTTGTACAATTGGTGAAACCCTGGGCATCACCCTTTTTTTTGGCATTAGAGTAGTATTGTAGCCTACACCAAGTACGATTTTTTGGAGAGTACACTTTTGATTTGGACCCGGTTTTGTGGAAAATTTGATTTTGGAAGATGATATTTGGGGAGATGGGGCACTCAAGGGTTAAGGTTGACTCCTTGGACCATAGGCCAATAGCTAATAAAATTAACTCTAATGAACTGTGAAGATTTGTATGAGTCTTCCAACTTGTGTACTTTTTACGTTTTCATGAATTAGGCATAAGGTTCCCTTTTAGGCACATTTCCTTTGATCTCAATCTTATATTTGACATTGGCTACCATAATACTAAAAAAATTGGGTGAAAAATGGATGAAATTGTCACATCCCTCCCAAGCAAACATCAGATTTGCCAAATTTTTGATAAAATTTATTATTATTAATAAATCTTATGGATGAACGTGCACACACTATTGATTTTATCAGATTTTATCCAAATTTTCTTTACTCGCTTGCATTCTTGGGTGCGTGTTGTTTGACAAACTAAAAAATAAAAATAAAAGAACTTTGTTTAGGCACCTTTGACATTGTTCATGGGAAAGGAGGGCCTACAAGCCTCCAAAACGAAGGAAGGCAACATCTCACACCTTATCCTTGGGCTGCATTTGAAGTCACAAAATGGCTTTTGATGAAAACAACTGGATGAAATTAAAAAAACATCTTTTCATCTACTCCTCTATTTGCGAGTTTTTGAATATCTTTGGAGCAGATTATAATGGTAATACTCTACTGATGTTTTATTGACTTCTGTGCAAAAGAAAGTGCTAAATACGGATCCCAAACTATTTTCTTTTAGGGTATTTTCGAAATTTGTACTTCCCTTACTCTAGATTTGAATATTAGCCCTAAAAATTGTCTTTAAAAAAATTAAAGGTCTACCATCAAAGTGAGGCTTATCTAGCCTAGTTTTTACTCCAATTTTTTTAAATAAAATATTTCTAAAATTTGAATATTATATTGCAAATTTGAATTTTGGGCATATAAACAAGAATTACTAACCTTGCAACTACAAGAATATAGGGAATTTTAGTTTACACCATGATATTCCACAATACAATATACTAATATGGTGAAATTTTGGATTTTTTGAGCTTATTTTGTGTTTGATGTGATTTTTTCACTTCTTCTTCAAAAGCTTCACAATGATCACAAATTCTCGCAATTTGTTCTTGAAGATTTGAGTATACAATAAAAACATGTGATTTCATCTCTAAAATAAAACAAAAACCCACTTGTATTGAGTGGGAGTTCATCAAAAGCCAAAATTCAACAAAACTAGAAACAAACTTACAACAAATAAAAATTGCCTAAAATACTTGAGCAATATTTTTTGGGAGTTTTCTCACCATCCAACAAAGTTGAGATTTTGGCATTGAGTTTGGACATAGGGAATTAAAATGAAGAGTTGAACCTAAACTTAGAAACATTTTAGACACTGTGCCACATCCCAACTATCTAAATTTTGCTTCAATGCAAGAGCCCAACTTTGTTGGTCTAAAAGAACATACAAATACTAAAGAAAAGCCTTGAATTTTTTTCCACAAAAAACAAGTGGTGGGGATTTGCCTATGAAGTTGAATCTTCATTTTATTGCACCCAAATTTAAGAAAAAGTCCCACCTTTTTGACACTCAAACTTTCAAAGAGTGTTACTATGTAGGCATTTTTTTAGTGAATCCAAATGCAGAATTTGAAACATAGTATGAAACAACCAAGTCTCAATTTTTAGCCCTTGACCAATTAAATCATGAGATAAGATTCCAGTTGGACTTGGGCCATGTGACATAGTGTGAATTGCCCTCTTAGAGAGTTGGGACATGGGGTTGAAATGGGGCTTGTAGAGTTGGGATGTGGGATTGTGGGATTGAAAGAAGTACTATAGAGTTGAGACAAGGGATTGAAATGAGACGTGTAGAGTTGGGACCATGGATTAAAATAGGATTTGAAAGTTGAGACTTGGGATTGATATGGGACTAGTAGAGTTGAGAAAAAAGAGACATTAATAGTGTGAACGGTCCTTATATTTTGCACAACTAGCGGGCCCGTGTACCCACCGTTCTGGCAGAGAGCCATCACGGGAGGAGGTTGTTGCAAAAAAAATCAACATGAAATTTGATTTACATTCTCAATTTTTGTCCCATCCCATGCCCATGGTCCCCCATCCAATGCCGACTAGTAAGGTAGAAAATTTGGTTACAAAAAATTTGGTTATTAATTAGTTTCTCAACCACCTTACATTCTTTTATTTTGACACACAACTATCCACCTTCCCAACTAATAGAACCAAGCCTATTATAGAAATAAGAAAAGAAAGATAGACCGTTATTACAATGGAATGACGTAAGGTTTGAGCCACAAAAAAAAGGGTGTTCATGTTCAGGGTCGTGGATGAGACACACTTATTTAATGGAGAAATGAGCTTTTCATGAGCAGACCCTGCTTGCCCATTTCTGCTAAGAACGGGAGGGAGGTGGTGATTGTGGTTCAGCCATGGCAATGGCCCTCCTCTGCTTTTGCCAAAATGTACCCACATCTCAAGCTGGTCGAATGTGACCAGTTTGTCTGGGAATACACCAGTCCCTTGTCAAAGCTTGCCACTTGCCATGTGTAGTATTGGGCCTTTCTCATCACCAGCGTGTAACATCAAATAAGGTGGAAGCACCCATACCTGATAACTTAAGAGATTTTGCAATAACTTACAAAGAATTTAAGGCGGAAAATATTTTTCCCATAGAAAGATAAGAAATATTGAAAATTACAATCTTCTCATTAAATTATGTACAAAATGGAAATTACTCTAAATTTTGGGAGACAAAAAGTGTTTCGGGCCCATGGCTAATGTCTAGATGCAATTTCATGAATAGCCAAATTACATTGAACTCATTACTTCCAATCTCACATTGGGACATGTGGTATGACCAAAGTGACCCCGACCTTGAAAAGGACAAAAAAACGCATTCCAAAGCACCTATCCTTGCTCATGGTGGAAATAGCACACCCTCCTAGTTGGGTATGAAGTGTTGGTGGCAATGAGGCTTCCACCTTAGTGCATTTAGGTTGTCCCATACTAATTTTTCAACAATTTGCACTATTTAATATTTTTATCAAGATTACGGTAATTTTTGTTAATAATTATTGTGATAAACAATGAAGGAAGCAAGCAAAGGTTGGGGGCAAGAACAAGCACCAAAGCTATGGAGTAGGGAAATTGAAACTTTACACAAAACTATGAATTATTATAACAGAGAGAGTTGCATGCTCCTTCAAGTGGCCAAGTGTAAGTCATGAGGTGACTTTATCTTGGTAAGGCAACCGAATTGTTAAGGAAACCTAAATGCCCCTATTTGGTGCAGGTAACTTACACAAGTCACGCTGTTTGTAATGTGTTCAACCAGGGAACCTTGAGGTTTAGGCTATTTTCTTAGAACTTCTGGGTAGGCTCTTTCAAGTGTAATATTCGTTGAATTTTTTTCTCAAATTTTGAGTAGACACGTATGTCGTTACTAGCCTAATGAATTTTATAGCAGTTCAAATTGTGGCTCAAACGTTATATCTGAAGGGACCATTATTTTTTGACAAGGGGAAGTAGGGATTGCCGTGATTGTTAAGTCCAGTCAGTCTAATTTTTTTATACATACTCTCAACACATTTGTGTATCATAATTTCAAAGAGAGATAAGGCACTCAAGTACAAAGTTGGGAGTCAAGAGGCCCTTGAAATTAGGGTATTTTTTTCCTTTGCGCAAAGCACAAAAACAAAAAAGCCCAATCTCAAAAGGCTTCCAAGTCCAAATCTTGTGCTTGTGTGCCTTTTAATTCTTGGGTTTATGGTGCATAAATGTGTTGAGAGTATATGTAAGGAAATTAGACTAGTTGAACCTATCAATCATGGTAACCCAAACTTCTTCTCGTTCACTAATAAGGTTTTGTTGGAGATATAACTTTAGAGCCACAACTGGAATTGTTGTAAAATTTCCTACATCAAGCTAGTAATAACCACATATGTCCGATCAATTTTTTTTCTTGAACTCAACAAATATGACACTTGAAGGACTTGCCCAAAGGTTAAAAAAATCGGGTTGTGATTACTACTTGAGGCTTTAGGGGTTTAAACTATTGCAAATTCAGTTATTAACCCCTAAATGCTCAAGGCACCACATTTTGGTGCCGATAATATTTTGAAATTCAATAAAACCTAACTAAGTTACTATTTTTAGTATTTAGTATTTAGAATTATTCTTTTTGAAGTCTAGTTTTAGCATCAAAAACCCGATCTTGAAAATTATTAATTTAGAATTTTCTATTCAAGATTTTGTGCAAGGGTGTAGATTGCAATCTTGACTTTTTTAGTGTTGAGAGTTCATGGAAATGAGCCTCAAATACACTAGATCTTAGAGAAAAAATCACACTAGAAATTCATTTGAAAAAATGGTAAAAGAGATTTTGAAAATCCGTAAGTGGATTGGAGTTATGTATGTTATGTCCTTTAACCTCATATTTTTTTGGTGACCAACATTTTAGATTTGATATTTGAAAAGAGGATTGAAAAACTTGAAGTCATTTTTGTAGTTTTAACACCCTCTTGATTAAACATTATAACCTTTCAATCCATAAGTGATATTGTTGTGCTTTCTTTTCCTATGTGATATATAACATATTTAGTTTGAATTTATATAGTTACAACTTAAAAAATATATATACAACTTATCAAAATGTTGGCTTTTGGTTCACTTAAGAAAAAATTCCCAAAAGCTCAAAAAAGACCTTGGGCATTTAGGGGTTAATTTACCAACTGAATGCAAAATAACAACAATTTTATAGTGACACTTAATTTGCGCTCTCACTAATAAGATAAACCAACGCAGGTAACATCACTTGGGAAGGGAAAGAAGCAATATCACCTCCCAATCCCCGGATGTACAAACTATGTGGATTTGATTGGATTCTATGATTTGAAGCCCTTCATCTAAATCTCCAAGAGGAAATAACAATGTTAACTTGGTGAATGGACCCATGTGACAGATGAGTGTGTGATGGCACCGCACAGGGAGAGCATGTGAGGCACAAGTAGCCACCAAGCAAACTTGGTCAGTGACAGGCTGTACTCTGGAAATGATATTTAAATACTTAAAATTAGCCATCTGTGCATCTCAAGGAGGGTGCCTAAAAAGTTACATTAAAAAGTGTCCCACAAAAAACTCTCAAAAAATGTCTGCATAACCCACAAGAGTCATTTCATAAATTACAAAAGCAAGCTTCTGAAATAAGATACTTGTATCTTGCATTAAGAGGCTTTGGAAATCTATACAACAGAAAACTAACACAAGAATCTAGTAGCACTTGAATGTATGAAAACAAGCAATATTCTACAAGCAAGAATAGCTATGGAAGTTAGCATTCTTCCATTGTTCAAAATTTGAACACTTAGCTGTTAAAGGATAAAAGTGAGAGCAATGCAAACTAACCCTTAGACAATATATATCAAGCCCTTGAGGGCATCAATGTTCAAATAATTTTTCTTTGTGTAAGAGTACCTTTTATTGTGGTAGCCTAGGCAAGGGTCTTCCAATTCAACTCAACGTTAGTTATTCATTGCACTCATTTGTAACATCAAATTCTTTCATATTTGCTTGCAGTATACATATAAGAGCTTTGAAGAATTTTTTAGTTCTTGCCCAAGTTTCCAATCACTTCCTCATGTGGTTGTTAATTTCTTTATTGTGACAAGCATGCATTGCATGCTCTTTGCGCCATCTCTTTTTTTGATAACTTTTCAAGTGACTTTTCACCCTCCCTTTTCTTACTTTTTTCTTTCCCTACTCTCCTTTTTGAATTTTAAATTTTGGGTGACACATAGGCACCCAATGTTTGACACCCAATGCTTCATAACAGATGATTTCAAACTTTCGATGTTAATAGAGAATTTTAAATATTATGTGACAGACGAGCAACTCACGCTGTATAATATGCTTTTAAATATATAGACAGATATAGAAACATTGGTCATGCATCTCCACCATGACGGAAATGTAGTTTAAGGGATAATAAAATATAAAATAAAAGCCAGCTGCAGCACGGATTGTATTGGTACTTATGTACAGAGAATTGTACAATTATCCAACCACAAGAACTTGTTTGTTTACACATATAAGTGAATAAAGAAGGGGAAATTGATCATCACTTAGGCAATGGCGTGTTGGAAGCATGATCAAAATCTGATCACACTTATAAGGGTGTTTTTTTAGATTGATGGGTTGGAAGAGTTTGCCACATGGTTATGCACTTGGCCCCAAGAGGGTTGTGAAAGAGACCTAGAATTAAATTAATCCATAAAAAAAAAATTGGTGCAAATTAGGGTGATGTGGATGGGATGCATTCATCCCTCCCCTCCACCAAAATACGATTCCAGACAATCTTGGCAGGACTCTCTGTGTACAAGAGCATGTCCCCTAAATGGCCGGTGCTAGAAAGACTGCCCTCTATAATTGCACTGCCATTCTTGGATCTTGCACTTCCTACTGAAAATTTGTTTCAACAATTCACCGAGGGTTTTTCTGGTAATTGTTTGATTGACACAGCAGTTTGTGAATATAGCAGGGCGGTTTGCCAGTGGTAAGGTAGGAGGCTCATAAACCTACCATCTAAGGTCTGAATTTGAATTTTGGGGAGGTGAAACTTATTGAAATATTTTTCAGTAAAATTTCCTTACAAGACAAGAGGAATAGGCATCTAACTCAAGTTGTTTCATATTTTTTGGAACTTTATGAAATTAGATGTGAAATTTTGAAGTTGAAGTGACATAGGGCTCTAAAACTGCCCACCTCCTCAAATGTACACCACTTGTACATTGCTGAAACTTCTGAAAAATAACATGTACAACAAGTATAGATTTGAAAAGGAGGACAGTTTTAAAATCTGGCGGTTTATGAGCCTCCTACCTTAGTCAAACTCAAATGCATGAATTTTGTATAAGGTGATGCTTGACAATGCAAACATTAGGATGCAAAGGGCAAAGGCTGAAGCTCAACAAAGAAGTTTTTTTTATCTTCTTCTTGTAATATAACCATATTCGTTAATTTGGGAACTATGTTCAAATTTGGGACTTCTGAAGGTTTAAGGTCCCACCTTAAACCCACCTCTAAGTTTAAGCACATTTTTTTGGGTACACGTGCCCTCACTTGAGAGGAGAAATTTGCAAGGGAAAAAATCTTAGTGGCTCAGATTGAATCTCATACCTTCAAATCTAGTTTAAGGTAATTTTTTGGGTTTAAGGTGAAGTTCAATTTGGGAACCGCGTTTTCCCAATTTAACGAATATGGCGTTTAATGCTCTCTTTGTTGAATATTACTTGACATAAACCACCGCAGAGCTAATTGTGTCACGCTTCCGAAACACTAATTTTGGATGGTAGTCTGCCCTAAAATGAGTGGAAATGATTTTATTTTGCAGTGGTTTATATGGTTGTTAGAGGTTGAAACTTTAACAAACATGTAAATTAGAGAAGATACTCCAATACCATAAAGAGGTTTTGGTGAATAGTCAAGCAAAGGAAAGAGATGAATTCTAAACCACTGAATCATCGAGTATCAACTTCCATGCTGCATCTAAAAATTTGAGAATTGAAAAAATGAAAAAGAAATTTTGGAGGCACTCATGGAATTGTGTTGGAAATAACATAATTGAAAAATGAAGACAAGATTTTACCAAGTTTTTGCAAGAAACATCCAAACTTTGGGGTCTTAAATTTCTAAAGTTGGAAAACCCTAATCATAATAGCCCATTCTAATCCTGCATGGAAGTTTGCCCTAAATATCTATCAGAAGACATTCAAGCGCTTTATCAGAAGACGTCTTTGATAGCAACCAATAGACGGAAACCTCAGTATCGAGTAGCCGCCCACTCAATTGCCAACAAGGATTGCCAAGGTGCCAACTAGGTTTTTGGATCAGATCCTGCGAATGTTCAGAAGATATTTTTCGGCAACCGTTGGACGGGATATTACATTGGGAAGTCGCCGACTGAGGTTTCTGCAAAGTATTATTTTTCTTAGTGCCAACTAGGAATTAAGGTGGTCATACTGCCACGCGAGCAGGTCCTCTCCTAAACCACGAGTGACACTGCACATATTCAAGGACGTTGTATTGTTTCCGAGGAGCAATGGTGATGAAATGTTCTGCAATTATATATGTAGGCATTTCAAAGCACAAAATGCCTTCTCCGCCTTTTTCACGCACGCGTCGGGAGGTTTATGAAAAGCCTCAATCTTGCATCGGTAAGTTCGTTTTACTTCCCTTTCAATGTGATTGAAAACTTCTCTTGATTGCTCATTTATGATGATTATCATGATCGGCAAAGAAAGTCAGAGTTGATTCCTCCATGGATTGATTTATCTTTTTTTTGAGGTATAATGTTCATCAAAATGTTGCATTTCGGTCTTGATTACTGCAAAGTTTTGTTTGAATCTTGGCTGTTTTGATTTAGGGTTGAGAATAATGCATAAGTCTAGTTTTAACAATGCATCTTGTTGTAACAGAGAACGAAACATTTTGGTCCATACAATGTTTCAATTGCGTTTTTGATTGCCTTTGACTGCTTTATTTTTAGTAATGAGTTCTTAGACTCTGTTCTGGACTACTAAGTAAAAGTATTATTTGACTTTATTAATGTTTGAAATGCTTGACTGGTTTAGAAATTAGGAACAAGAGTGTTCTGTACACTGAATTTTGGCTATGTCATGGAACTGGTTGTTTAATCTTGATTGTTCCGACGGGCATTAGTATCATCATTGCAAAGTTTTGGCTCTGAGATATATGTGCCTGTTCACAAGAACTGAAAATTTTTGTGTCATGCTTAGATTGGAATTCAGCCTTCCTCATTGCATGGACATATATATTTTACGTACAATTGTCACTTTTAATGTAACCAAGTCTAGGTATGATTGCACATATGGAACAATCTTTTGAGGTACTATAATACCAGCTACAATCCTTGAAGTTACTGTCTTTTGTTTTAGAAGGATTTTATTCCCATTCAGAGAGTTTCTTGTATGTAGTGGTTGTTGGGCTGGAGAGTTTCAAGATTAGATGCGTGAGGGAGTTGGTTGTTGAGATCTTCCAAGCGCCCAATCCAAATTCATGCCGTGTTGGACCTCATTGCAAACAATCTGGCACGGCAAGTTCAAAAACAACATCTGGAGGAGTTAGCCGTAGATATTGCACAAAGGCTTAGAGTCTGCAGCTGTATGAAAAATTTGCTATTTTTCATTGCACAAATCAAAAGATTATACAATCAAAGACAACATATTGTTGAATATGGAGAGGCCAGATTTGGGGTGCTGGGGCGCTCAAGGGTTAATGGCCGTTACTTGTAGGATGTCTAGTCTCAACTTGTAGGATTTCAAGTGGAGTCCTTGTTTATTTATTTTATCTGCAGAATTCCGAGGCACTCGCTATTTCCTACTGGAACTCCAACGCTTCCTTATGAGGATGTGCAAGAGCTGGATACTTATCTTACTTGTAATATTTTTCGAATGTGGATCCCTTTTGTATCCATTACTTCCTGCATTTGGAAGTACTCATGACATGGTAGCAAAGAGTAGCGATCCACACTCACTCAGTTCACGGAAACTAGACCTGGAGATGATGCTTGAAAAGATATATCAAATTGGGTTAGAAGATCCAGCCAAAGACATGCAACTGACATCCAGGTAGAATCCCACTCCCTAAACGTGATTGTTATTTTTCTTTTGTCATGAATTATGACCGGATTCACCTTACAAGATCTTCGATGTTGCTCTGCTGGACAGTAGAGATTCCTGAAGTCATACCATGGAGCTCAATGGCTGTTGTTTCCCTTTCAGAGGTTTACAGAAGGGAAACAATAGCAGCTTTGGATGATCAACATGCAACTATCAACGTCACCTGGCCTCGTCATGCTGCTATTATCACAGAGGATTTTTTGTTTGAAGATGGAAAAGCTCCATTTCCTAGTTGTCATGCCTCGTCTATTGTTGAGGTATGTGAGCATTTTTTTTCTTTTCTTTTCAGTGCGCGATATATGGTACTAGCTGGTTTTGTATACTCGAGTGTATACTTGGTATTGCAATGTTGCTGTAGTGCGCAATTCTTGGTTTCTTTGTTAAGCTTTTTTTAGAGTTGACAATTGACACAAGCAGTAAATATTAAAGAATAGGCTCAATTACATTGTATTATGCGCTGCTCTAGAAATATTGCTTCTTGCTCCCATCAATGTGTATGTATGCAGTTAATTGAACCTAATGGTTATCCATTGAGCACTTGTCATGCATTGGTTACAGCGATTAGTAACACAGGATACTAGTTTAGTTGGTTATGGACACTGCTGTTTCACCAGTAAACACCATATTAAGTAAATTGAGAAAAAATGCAATTTTGGGACTTTTGGATTTTCTATTTTTTGAAGAAGATACTAAAACGCACTCTCAAAAACAAAAAATCCAAAAGTCCCAAAATTGCACTTTTTCTCAATTTACTTAATATGGTGTTGGTAGTAGAATCTTATGCTGTTTCTTTTTATCAATGAATCATAGTCTAATATACTCCGAGCGCAGTTGAGCTCAGGGATTTTCTTGGCGGCCTACTTCGGAGGCACATACGAGGGCTATGGTGATGTTGCAATCTGGACATCTAAGCTGGAGGTTCGTTTTTCTCTTCTCCTGTCCAGAACAAGTTTTTGCAACAGCTCCAGTGTCTGAAATGATGGAGCAAAGTGAAGAATTGGCACTTGTCTCTTTTGTTGGTGCTTCTGTCACTTTTCAACCTACTCTCTGGCAAAATTTTCAATTTATTACTATCATATGGGTGTTGAATGCCAAGATTGTTTGAGCCTGTTGGTTGTGAGGGAATGGTCTCATATGATTGTTAATGCATAAAAATCTGACCAATTTAGTTTTGACAAGGATTGTGCTTGCCAATTGGCATGGGCAGGCAGGGATTTGGAAGCCCCCGGTACTGGTAGACAGAGAACCGGATGTGCCCCTTTGGAATCCAGTTCTCTTCAAAATGCCTGACGGACAAGTACTCTTATTTTATAAGATCGGTGAAGAAGTACAAAAGTAAGTGCTGGGAGCTCATTCAATCAGATGTATTCTATTTTATACGCTCTCAAATCATGGGTGTTGTTTCTTCCGTTTCCAATTGTCGCAATACACATGAACGTTTTGAAATAGATGGAGTGGCTTTATGAAGAGATCGTGGGACAACGGTGTGACATGGTCAGATAGAGAGCAGCTGCCTCCTGGCATACTTGGTCCGATTAAGAATAAGGTATGTTCTCCCACAGAATCTTTCATACTGTTTTAATCTGATCTACCTTAATCGCCTCGGAGTTTCTTTGCTTTGCTAATTCCAACTTCAATTAGTAACAAAAGCAGTAATAAAGGTAGATAATTTTTGTCATGGATATATCTACTCAGGCAGGAAGTGGCTTGTCATACGTATTGCTACCGTTGGAAATGAAGCAAGTTAATGCCTTAATGGGCTAAGATTTGTGTCAAATTGAACTGTCTCAATGCACTTGCTCTGGGTGTGTTCATGTTAGTGCAGCCGCTGTTAATGAACGATGGCCGGCTTTTGTGTGGATCCTCTACTGAGAGCTGGAACGCCTGGGGAGCTTGGATGGAGGTGAATGGCCATGCCACTTCCCATCCAAAACTTTTGAGCTACAACGCTGCTCCATAAGTCCATTGGTAGAAACTTGGATTTTCTGTTGTTTTGGTCATGTTGATCAAGATACTTTTTCTGTTGATGGTCAACAAAAATCTATCAACAAAAAGTATCCTAATCAATGCAGCCAAAACAACAGAAAAATGAGCTTTCTACAAGCAACATTGCTTTTGTCAAGAAACCAGTCTATATAAAAAGCAGTCCTAAGCATGCAGCCTTATAGGCAGATGAGTTGTCAACAACCGTGTTCACTTTCATAGCTGATAGGTCTAATGAGGGAGAGTGCAGGTGACTCCTGATGCAGGCCGTTCATGGACAAAGCACGGTCCGATTTTCATTCCCGGTGTTTCTTTTGGGGTTATCCAACCTGTTCCGTTTGTGACAGCCAATGACACGCTTCGGGTTTTATTGCGCCCTAGTTCAGTGATAGGAAGAATATGCATGGCAACCTCTAAAGACGGAGGGATCACATGGACTTTTGCCACCCCAACCGATCTCATCAACTGCAATTGTGGTACTTTTGTTCTGTTTTCACCATTGCACCCTTGGACTTGTTTCTTCGCAATCTAATGTAACACTTGAAAGTCAAATAAAGGAAATGGTGTCCAAATTGACACGTCCTAATTGACTAAGTGTGTTCAAATTGATAGAAAAGTGTCCTAATTGACAAAAAAAAATGACCAAATTGACAGTGTTCCGTAGTAGTGCACTTTTCTTTCAGTTACTGATCAGATCTATCGGTCACCGTGTCAGGTTTTGATGGCGTGAAACTACATGATGGCCGCTTATTGGTACTGTATAACACCGTCTCTCGCGGCGTCCTGAAAGTGGCAATATCTGATGACGATGGACTTAGTTGGCAAGACTACCTGACTCTAGAAAATGCTGATGAAGGCGAATTCTCTTACGCTGCTGTAATTTTGGCTTCTGACAAGCACGTTCATGCAACGTATACCTACAATCGGCGTCAGATCAAGGTGAGCAGAATATATTTAGTTTTTTCCAATTTTCCCAAATTAAAGTATAGTTTCTCTCATGTAGTGGCCCCAATATTGTTTGTGCATGATGCGTGCAAAATTTCCAACGAAGATCATAGAAGGATTAATTTCTCATGTATTGGGGGGCTTGGAGGATTTAGCATGTTGTTCTGCGACCCAGCGAGCTCAAGCATCCGCAGCCTCTGGAGTGAACTTGCGAGCTCTACAACTCGCTTCCATATGGTCTTGCTAGAGGATCCAGCCTCAAGCACCCCGGTATCCAGAGGTTCCCCTTCATTCACTAGAAGAAAAACATGCAATCGACGACTAGGTCACAACAACTGCACAACTATAATTGCGTTATTTTGTAGTCTTTGCATAGTTGTTCAGTTGTTGTGACCTAGTCGTTTGGTTTTTTTTCTAGTGGTTCTGCCCGTTTTTCTTCTAGTGGTTCTGCGACTCTGGCTTTGTGTTTTGTGTCAATTGGGACGAAGTATGAGGAGCAAGAAGCAAGCAATCATGCGATGAAAGATGTGCAAAAAAAATAGCTATGTACATTTGCAGGTTTATACACGACAAATAGTACTTAGCGAGCGCAGGTTTCAAACAGGTCGGTTGACGCACCTGTAGGAAGATGGGGGGTATATAGCGCTGCATGTTTCTATAGCCTGTTACATGCTTGAATTTATAGCTACGGTTGTCATATTGCTGCAGTTCCCTGTTTTATCACTTGCCAGAAGTGTGTAGAGTACCCAAGCGATACGGCTTCAGCTTGGGATTGCACAGTTCCAACAGCAATAACGTTGCAGAATAGCTACAAACACCCTGCATCACCAAACTTGGTAGAACGCTTCTGTAGACCAATTTCAGTACCCAGTGTGTATACATACAGATCAAAACTTCTCATACAAATCTCTATTATAAAGCACCAAGTGGTGTCTGTCTGTCTGTTATGGGAAATTTGAGTTTCTCTATTAACACCACAAAGTTGAAGTTATCTAATAAAGAGGAGGGAGAGGAAAAGGCAAGGAAAGGGAGGGTGGAAAATCACCAGAATTTTAAGGAAGAGGGAGGGTGAAAAGCAATTGGGAGGGAGGGAGGGCGAGGAAAAGGGAGGGTGAAAAAGGAAGGCAGAGAGAGGGACAAGTTAGACAAGATAAAGAACAAAAAAGAACGTGAGATTGCGCAAAGCGTGGGAAGGCATAGTCGTCGGAATAAAGCAATCACAAAATAGTGTCGCCACCTTTATACATACAAATCACATTTTGACCGGAGGATGTGACCAAGACCTCGCCTCTTTCCACCTGCTTACATACAAGTATAACCTATCTCGTTCTCTCTCCCCTGGCAGCCTATTATGTTACAATTGAATTTAGAAGGGTCGCTACCTGGTTCCATATACTTACCTCTGTCTTTTTCAGAGGCAGATTTGGAATCAATCAATTTTAACTACAAAAAAGCATTCTATAACTAGTCTGACATGAACGTTGGGTCAATTCTGATCCTATTCTGGTTTAGGAAAACAAAAGGATTGGATTTCAGACGTAGTACACCATGCCTACCTGAAGGAGGCACTCGTGAGGGATGTCTAATATGACGCGGCTGTCTCTGCTCACTCTCCGGAGGAAATTGTAGATGTAGTTGATGGCCACTCTTTTGAAAAACCCCGCATCTTTTCGAGCTTTGACAACATTGTTGCCGAGGATGTACACGACGCCCGCCTCTTGACAGGAATTTAGAAAGGCAAGCTCGTCTTGCGATTCCGGGCTGCTGCCGCCCTCTGCATCCACGCCACTCGTGCTTTGTTGCTCTGCAGGGATCTCAGCCAAGCTGATCCCCGACTGGGTCGACTGCTCGCCGTTGGTTGAATCCCCTGCACTTCTTTCATTTTGTTAGTAGAGGTCATGCAAAGACTAAGGATTCATAGCTTGGAAAATGACCAATTAGACTGATCTCACAAAACATAATTTATTTTCATGGCTCTAAATATACCACTAGAATCTCTGAAGAACAGAATGCTGTGTGTGTTTGGTCAAAATTTTAGATAGAATTGGACATTAAAGAGTCTTCATATGAACCGCTTATAGCTTAAACCGAGTATCTAGAACAAAGATCCATTGTAAACTTAGACAGTCCCTATAAGCATGATTTCTTGTAACAGGGAGCACAAAGAGCTGTTAGGACTTCTTGCCACATCCCTCCTTGTACCTGCTATTTAATATAGGTGGAGATCTAGATTTGCAGACATAAAGCCCAAATTGGGCTTCTTGATCCTCTACAAGTAAAACCAATAATTATAATTACTGAAGCAGTGAGTGATTTTAGAACGCGTATCATATCAGTAAAGCTTTGATTCTCCTGATGATTTCGCATTTGGTATTCAAACAAACACATTCTTTGTTACATTGCAACCCTCTTTCGATTCAATTCACATGAAAACTCATCCCAAATTTGCACAGTTATCGTATTGGGTGTAGCATCTTCTATGTTCTTATCAAGCCGCATCAAATTTTGATACCAAAACCACCGTTCCGTGATGACATTGGTGCCAATTAACCAAGTCATTTCAAATTGGACAACATTAACTACATCGAAGATACATTGAAAGGACATCTGCACTGTACCTCGGTCCCATGCGTTTCGACTGCGCATAGAAAGCAGTGATATCAAACCTTCTGACATGTTTTGACATTAAGCTTGACTAATATTTGCAACAAACATGCAAAATACACATGGTAGGGGATTTTGAAGCCGCCGAGCATCATAACATACAATTATTGACACCAGTGGAATAAAAGAAGATGCACTCAACAACAGAAAAGGTGGCAACTAGCTTTGGGTATTTCAACCCGCAAAACTGTATTTCCAAGTACCATGCAAGCAGATGCAACGCCAAGTGAAAATAAAGGGGAAAGAATTGGAGTTACGTACCTGGACGGCCAGCTCGCAAGAGAGCATGCAATCGCAGCATGCGTTCCAGCTCCAATCGATTTGGCGTTTGCGAAACAGCAGGCGGCAGCACCGAGCCTGCCGCGCTCTGCGTCTCATCCGGCGTCCAGCTCGCCGCCATAGAGTCGCGGTCGGACTGCTCGCGCAGGCTCTCCAGCTCCACGAACCGCGTCAAGCTCAGCATCAATAGCTTCTCAAAGTCATCGTCCTTCTTGTAAATGTCCTTGTACCCGTACCGCGCCGCGCAGCGGTACATCGAGTATGCCCGGGTGCCGATGCGGCGGATGAGAAACCGCTCCTCCTGCGGAACGGTGTTCACGGGAAGGCACTTGATACAAACGAAGACCACCGTGGAGTGGATGGCTGGCAAGTTGGTGACAAAGTGGGAGAACAGAGGAGGCACGCCATGCGCGAGATCAGTGTAGATGAGGCCGATGCCCGGCACGCGCACTAAGCCCAAGCTTGGGCCCAGGCCTAGCAGCCAGCCCACTGACACCTTGTGCTGCATCTCATACTGGTAGCGCTTCAGCGTGCCGTAGTGCCATGTGTACATGATGGTCCCGAACACCACGGCGATGACCAGCGGCACCCAACCGCCTTGTGTCGTTTTGAACAGGACTGCCGACAAGTAGACTCCTTCGATGAAGCCGAACACTAGGCTAAAGAGCACCGCCAGTAGAACGTGCTTGCGCCACACTATGATGATGACCAGGGTCGCCAGGAACGTGGTCACGATCATCACCACCACCACCGCGATGCCTGCCAGAGACAGCCAATGCAGCCAACAAAGCAAGGCTTAGAAACAACAACGACGACGACGACGACGACGACGACGCAGCAGAGGAAACCTTTGGCCACAAACACTCGCAGCGAAAGTAGAGAAAAGAGGGAAACGTATTGGTACCGTAAGCATTGCCAATTTCGTTGGTGTCTCGGAAACCAGCCGTGATGACCAGGCACAGCACCATGAGGATCCAGTTGATTTCAGGGATGTACACTTGTCCCGCAATGTTGTTGGACGTGTGCACAATCTTCACACGTGGAAAGCATCCCAGCGCCACCATTTGCTTCACAATAGAAAACGTGGCAGTGATTATGGCTTGGCTTGCAATCATTGCTGCCAACGTTGCCAACACAAATATGGGCCAGTACAGCTTCTCTGCCATCCCCACCCCCGACATAAAATCCATCGTCAGTGCGCATGCACATACAAACACACAAAAAAAAAGCATAAAATATCGATAAAATGGGCAAAATTGGCACTTCTCCAATCATTTGTCTGGAACAAACCTCAGGTCCACGTAAGCGCTACTAATAGTTTATCTTCGAGCTTCAGTATTACAGTGTTTGGGGGAAGAAAGGAACTGAGAAAAACAGACTTGAAAAGCAACAAGATAAAACCCACAAAATTCGTTGATTCAAGAAAGGCATACTTGGAAGTGAGGAGTAGAAGGGATCGCTAATGTCTTGCAAATGTCCCACCAGATAAGCAGACTGTCCAATATAAGTCAAAATCAAGCAAGGGTACACCAGAGAAGTGAACGCAATCTGCACAAACAACGTCCTACTTTCAAACACCGAGGTTGAAGCCAAACTGAGAAAATCCTAAAATCCAAAGATTTTCCTCCCTGAGAGCCTTATGTAACAGCTCATTGGAAGATGAAATATCCCGCATTGGGTAAGGGGTTATTACTTAAAAGCAGCCTCTGGACACTTCATAAGCAAGGTCCCTGTTAATATTGTGGGAGGCAAAGGCTCATTAACAACGCTGTCATTAACGATCCAACAAAATATCATATTATTTAATTATATTTTCACCTACCTGGATAGACCGATAACTGAAGTGACCCAAATCAGCAAACAACGCTTCTGTCCCTGCGATGTTCAGGCCAAACACACTGTCAAGAAAATTAAAATAACAAAAGAAAAAAATAAAACACCGAGTAAGTGAAAATACATGTGATACTAACACCAATGCAATATCAAATAGAGAAAATAATAATTATAATGATAATAATAATAATGATAATTTATATTAATACCTGTCATACAGAGCACAATTCCCCCGAGATGCTCCCACCCTAATTTCCCGTTCCTCTGGAAAAAATACACGATATGAAAAGGGTTGAAGGCTGCGAAAACAATCTTGTCCCATTTGATGATGTTATAACAACCCAGCATGGCAAGGACGACAAACCAGGTGGTGAATATGGGTGCAAATACAAAGGAGACCCTGGCTGTGCCGAACTGTTGCAAGCTGAAGAGAAATACTAAAATCACCAACGACATCACCGTCACCAGATCTACCACATGCAAAAAAGAAAATGTGAAACATAAGATATAACTAACAAACAATGCTGTGCACAGAAGAAGTATAAAAAAACCCCACAATTATCGAAGTGACACACTTGCACTTTATAACCCGTCAGACTAAGCAAATAAAAGCTGAACAGAAAGGAGCTGTTCACGAGAAAGTTTGAAAAGTTTGAATCCTAGAGGGGGATCAAACAGGCGTTTGCTTACTTACTGGTGTTCAAGCTAGAGGAAGCAGCCTTAATTCCCCCTACTGCTGACAAAACTGCAGAGCGCGTTCAAAGCATCGTCAGCAAGGCTGCAACGCCACTTGCATCTCCGTCAAAAAAATCTAGATAAAACAAAAACATGTCAATTTTTGGACGTTCAGAACATGCATTGATAGTTTTAGAATTCGATTCTATTTTTTTCCTATGTAAGCCATGGATCAAAGGCTATGGAGAATTTGCAGTTTTATGTGTATACCTGAAATTGCAGGAGTAAGTATGCCATCACCAATCACCATACAAGAGCCCAAGAGCACAATAAGCAACAGCACTTTTTGCAAAATGTAGCTACCCTCCAGCTTCTTCTGCAGATACGTTTTCTGGTGGCCACCTTCCACAAGATACGTGGTGAGCTCTGCATCGGAGGGATGATGATTCGGCATCGAGCTAATGTTACAATACCGACATAGTAGCGAGTAGAGAGCAAACGTACCCCCTGCACACCACATACTCGGACTCAGCACTTCAGCCAGGAAAAACAATAAAATTTGGATAGCAATTGCAAAAATTTGACAAGCCATTTCAGCTCCAAAACAAATTACTTTTCTTTACTTTTAAACCTCAGTTTTGCATGACCAGTTTTTTTTTCAGATAACCATACTAGTACAGACTCTAATACATGATAAAGTTAACACAGACCTCTTTGAATCCGTATGACCTTTTCTAAACCAACATTCTCACGAGGCCATATTCGTCTAATTCTGGACAGTTCAAAGTCCAGAAATAAGAATCATGTAGCAAGGTGTAGAATAGAAAAATTGAAAGTTTCTTGTTGATCTTTGGTGCATTAAAAGATCCTCAATACCGGGTCCAAATCATACTTGGAGAGTTTGATTTTAGAGGATATGTACGATATACAAAATCCCTCACCATGGCTAGGCCATGTATAAGCATTATTTACCCATTGTGATTCATAATTTGTTAAATGTGAACTGAGTGAAAGAATATGCAAAACATAAAGATATTTCTTGATCTCCAGGAACCTACATACGTGTAGTCAAGAGTTGCATGAATAGTCGAGAACTAGTTAAGTATTCCAGACTGAAAAAACAGCAAACTTCTTGAGGCGAGCAATGTGCATACCTTCGCCATTGTCGTTGGCTCTGAGGACGATGAAGATGTACTTAATCAAGGGGATGATGGTGAGGGTGTAGATAATGAGAGACAAAGCCCCAATCACGTCGTCCTTATTACTCACTGTCAAGTTAGCAAACGAGCTCTTGAACACGTACAATGGTGATGTGCCTAAATCGCCATACACCACTCCCAAGCTCTGGTATGCTAGGCGCAACACTACACTCAGCGGGACAGCCTGCACCCCGGAAACAAACCTCTTCTTTAAGCTTTTAAAAAGATAAAAATAAGAGTATTTCGTCCTTTAAATTGAGACAAACGCAAATTAGTGCAAATTTTCTTATAAATCATATTTGAAAGCACAGTAATGAACTAGTCCGGTAGAAAAGTATGAGCTAAAATGTTCAACTTCGGCCGGACTAATATTATTACTCTCCGTGCCTACAAGCCCTGCCTGCCTTAGAAGCAATGGAATACTCAGGCACAATTCTTTGAAAGATTCTGCCGTAGCAGCCGGTAGTGAGATCAACGAAACTCTAGTCCCGACATTTCTAGATAACACCGAGTATTAGAACCGTTGCGGCTCGCGAAATAAGAACAGACAAAGTATCTGTAATTAAACTAAAATCTTGCAATCACGAACCAGCCTTGAATTTTAATGCCAGCGTCGCAAAACCAAAGCGGAGAAGTTCTTGTGTTATGAGGCATTGACGTCAAAAAGCATTGCGCGATCAAAACCTACAGCTGTTCAGAACAAGAATCGATACATCGGGCAATGCGTGTATCGTAACAACGAAAAGAGCTTTAATATACAGACGCACGAATCATTTCTCTCACAATTCACCTAGCGCACTAACAATGTGCACCTCTCGCGATCTATGGTTCACTAAGAAGAAGGAAACACTCATCTCGCGGAAAGATCCTTTCTTCAAATCACTCTTTCTTGCAAAAATCGCTGTGCGTAAAACTACATCTCCTTAATCGTTGCAAACAAAGGGAGACTTCTTGAGGAACTAAATAGTTTCAAACCACGAATCGTTTATAGTCCACAAGCATTGATTAAATCTCTCTGCCTCTGTCTCTGTCTCTGTCTTTCTTTCTCTCCCGCGGGCGAGGACCTTGTCATTCGGCTCCAGATTATGAAAAATCGCACAGAGGGAGACTTCTTGAGGAACTAAATAGTTTCAAACCGCGAATTGTTAATAGTCCACAAGCATTGATTGAATCCTCTGTCTCTGTCTCTGTCTCTGTCTTTCTTTCTCTCCCGCGCGAGAGGACCTTGTCATTCGGCTCCAAACTACGAAAAATCACACAGACATCACGCACTCTAGGAATTCCACACGGACAAGGTGACAGCAACACCGCAAACGCGGATTAAAAAAATTCGTTAAGAGTTTTGTTCGATTGCGAGCGGGTGATGTACCTGGTTCATGAACATGGAGCGGACGTGGTCAGCTTCCTCGCCGAGCGGCTGGTCAATCCGCTGGTCCATGGCCCAGAGGCGCCCTTGGTTGTGCGGCGACGAGGAGGAGTTGTTCATGCTTCCGCCGCCTTCGATGCCGCGGTCCGATATCGTCGCGGTCCTCGACATAGTGATGTGATGGTGGCTCCTCTTGCGACCTTGAAGGAAACAAACACAATTCGTCTTCGGAGCAGCAGCTCTTCATCGCCGCGTGCCTGAGGTCGTCTCGCACCTCTGGAGGGTACCTCCGCCGAACATTCGCCCCTACCGTTTAAAATCCGAGTTGGAGGGCCACGTCGTCCCGATCGCTACTCGGGTCCGACGTGGCGGCCGAAACAACAGGCGACTGCGCGCTAAATAAAGTCCCCTGGCCCACTCTGAGTTCCTACGCGCTCATTCGTTTTAAGGCTGCAAATCCGAGGTGGATAAGACACGTGGCTTTGATAGGACGTGGTGGAGGTATATAAAGTCGTCGTGATTCGACCAATGCGGCCAGGTTGCTATGGGCGAGGCCCACAGGACCGGTTCATCATGCGCAAATCTACGCATGATTTAGATTTTATGATTCTGAAGGTTCTGAGCCTCGTTGTGAATGAATTGGCCCATCCTCCAAGAAATTTGTCTGGAAACGGCAAGAATCTTTCTTTGCATAGTTCCAGGCATTGTTACTTTTACGTTGTAAGCTTTAGATTACACATTATGTGACAAGGGAGAATAGTGGTACCCTGTATCAGGGTTTTTTTTTACTGGCTTCTTGCAGCCAGATTCGAAATCACTTTATTCGATTTCTACCAATGTTTTTTGCTTCCCTCTTAATATTCTCCACACCAGTGCCAACACAAAGGCTTCGGACTGTTCATGAACAATACCCAAAATAACCCTGCCATGTACATTAGTTTGGTTTCAATTTATTTTCTTGCTGTGAAGCTTTTGGTTACCAAAAGTTCAATGATATGAAAGTTTTGGTTTAAACTAAAAGAGGAAAACATGTCCTAAACAATTAGTTTACTACAACTATAAATGTCTTAATCGACTATATAATGACTCAATTACAATTGTTTAGGATATTTGCAATCGTTATGAACCAGTTGGGAGGGACACTTATTTCTTCTAGTGTTTACATGGGACTTTGAAGTGGTCACATTATGGGAACTATAGTATAAAAAGTTTCATTCAATTCCTAAACACTAAAGAGGACAAATGACGTCTCCTGTGTCACCAAAAAAACACTATGTATTACAACAACAACAAAAAATCACCTGTTTTTTTAGAAGTGATCATAAATACATGGTGCATCATGAAAGGAAAAAAACAATGTCACCAAATGCACTCATATTCTTAGGTAGCCCAAATTGTGAGAAGATTCAAAAACATGATAACTTGTGTGCAAATCATTAGATTTCAATGAAAGTAGATGAAAGACATTTGATGTGATTAAAGATTGATTGACGTGAAAACAACCCTTACCAAGTAATTTACAATTTGTTCTTTTGAGGAAATTGAATCCATGTACAATATAAAAAAAAATCTTACAACTTCTCCAAACACAAAAAACTAAGCTTCCATTTCTTTGAAGGATTCAAATCTCAAGTTGGAGCTATGCTAATACTTATTTTTTGCAAAATTTTGACCTTGACTCCTTGTCACCTCATGTAATAGTATTGGAATTGATTTCAAAAATCAAACCAATGCGAAGAAAGGATTGTAACTTTGTTGAGAGTTCTAAAATGGCCTCTACTCTTGGTGTAAAATAATTGTGCTAAGTGTGGTATTTTTTTCAAGTTTCTCTCACCACTTCCTGGGACAGCAATTTGGAAAGCTTTTGAACCTCACCAAACGATTATCCTTCATTTCTTGTATTCAATCATTGTTCACATTCTTCTGTTCATTGTTGTCTCTATTTATACTATAAATAAACAAAATGTTAAAATTTTGCCTAGTTTTTTTATTAGGTAAATTTAACTCAAAATTTTTGTTTCTTCACATTACTCTAATTGCCGGTTCTCCGCAAACAAAGCCTTTGTACAGGAAAAGCAATTTTTAAAATTGTAGATGATTTCCCTAATTGGGTTGCTGATTTTATATATTTTCTTCGAATTGCTGCTAAACTGTGTCCGCGTGTGCATCTGGAATTGGCTTGGAATGGACTTTGAACTAATTTCAAATAGTGCTGGAATATGTGGGGAGGAGCTCACGAAGAAGAGAATTTGCATCAAACACGGTAATGTTGTGGGGTGCCTTCATTGCCTGGATGGGGGTCTTGTGCTCCATTGTCCCATGCTTGCATAAGGCTGAGATTGAATATTCCTATTGAATATTCTGTGGTTGGGATCATAAATTAAACCACTATTTTTCAAACTGAGCAACTTTCAGCCAATTTTTCAAACTGAGCAACTTTCAGCCAATTTTTCAATAGTTGCAATTCTCATTTTTGTTTATCACATTCTAGGCAGTGTTGTGTAGGTCAACCACTTACCAAGATGCTGGATATAATATCTAATGTCTTCTAAATTTGTCTATCTCATGGATTCAACAATTTGTTTGATTTTCATTGGAGTTATTCTACATGAGGAATTTAAGGGTTTAATGCCATACTGCTATAACCCTATCATGTAGCGTTTCTCAAGAAGCATGTGTTCTTTAAAAAAATGTGGCAATTGCTTATAGGTGAGTAATGGATTAGAGTTTAGGGTTGAAAATTTTGAGTTTATAATTTGGCGCTTAGTAAACTCAACCCCTAGTACAATAGTGAATGTCTAAAGTCAAGTAAGTTACATTCCAAGTTGATAAAGTGAATCTAAGATGACAATTTTTGTGTTTAGAAGGGTTGAGAGAGTCCAACAATATCTAGATGGATGAAAACTACCTAATAAAAATGAGCTTTAACCTAACACTATGGATGGAATCAATGAAATCTAGTCAAGGACTAAGGAATTTAGGATTATTGCTTGACCAAACGGTTACAAACAGTATATTTGAACTTAGGTGTTAAAACCCACCACTTTATTCTAGCTACATTATTTCCAAAAGACATCCATTTGAATGGGTTAATCATGTAATGGGGGACTTTGTGTTGAAAATTTATGATAAACATGTTTTTACCTTATTTTGAAGACGTTTTCTTATTTAATATGAAAAATAACATTTAAAGGCGGTTTTAAGAATAAATTTAGAAATGCCTTTTATACTAAATCCACTTTTGTAAGACCATCAATATAAAACATGAACATATTATGTTTGAGTTTCATGGATTTTACAGTGAGACTTTTTATTATATTACCTTAAAGCCAAGTACAATTCGAAGATGGATCTTCTTTAAATTATTCAATGTAAGTTAAATTTTTTAATGATACTTAATATCCATTTGTTTTCAAAGAGCCAAAATACAAAATGAATGTAAAAATTGCCAAGTATGATTCAAAGATGGATTTCTTTTGTATCACTGTACGTTTTTATTCCTTTAATGATATTTTATATCCATTCATTTTCAAAGAGCAAAAATCAAAAAATAAATGTAAACATTGAGCACATGGAACTCTAATCCATCTGATTTTTATTAGGAAATAGGAATGGTTGAATATGTTAAAAGTACTTGGGATAAGGATCCTCTTGTACTCTACTTTGAGGAGTAATGTCAACATCTCAACATTATGCTTAGATATTTCTATTGGTCTTCTACTGTTTTTATTGCATATCATTAAATCTACATATTTGTGGTTAACTCACCCCAATTCCTCTCAATTGTACTCATCACTTTTGGCATTGATAATAATGAGAGTCACCGAGAGACTATCCCATATTATTTTCATTAACTGATTAATTTTTAAGCAAGTCTTACAAGGTGGAATCACCTCACGGAGCACCTACCATTTTTTACTTTCCAAGGAAATCATGGTTAGATTTACAAAAAGTTGACAAAGATTGTGACCTAATATACCACAATTTTTGTTAATTTTTTGTAGATTTGACCATGGTTTTCTTGTAGTGTTAGTTTTTAATGTTTTGTTTATAAAAAAAATAACAATCACATACAAAGTCTTAAGAAATGAACAATCTTTGTGGGATATGTTGACGTACATTGCAGTATCCAAGTTTGACACTTGACACATTTCCACTTTAAACTAAACAATTGATACATAATGGGAGAAAAATAAAATTGTTAGGGTCACATTCAGGAAGGATATAAGGTTGTTCTAGAGCAACAATAGGTTTAAATATTTTCTTCTTGTTTGTTTTGAATCTTTAAAAATAGATCCATGCCTTTTGTACTAGGAGTCAAGGCCAATTTTTTTTTTAAAATTGCTTAATGGATGATTCCAAAAAACACTTCACAGTTTTGTCTCAAACACCCTTAGTACTTGTAGTACTAGTAGTACTACTGAGTTTTTGGAATAATAATTTTTAAATAAAACAAGTTATGGAAAATTTGCAAAGCACTTAAAATAGCATGCTTGTGAAAATTCAGACCTAGAAAAAATTTATTCTAAAAGTTATACACAAAAATAGAGGGACAAAAATTACACCCAACAAGACAATTTCTTTTTTCTTTTTAGAAAATAGTAGAAAAATTCAGAAAAATAAAACAAAAAATGGCCATTTGTGAGCTACTACTAACCCATTACCTCATGTAAACTAGTTTTTGATTAATGTTTTTGCCTATCCCCTAGGCAGGGAGATAGGATGTCCACTTTGAGCCAGTGTGCATGGCATCGAATTTAGAATTTTGTGAAACCCTTTTATAGATTCATGTAATGCTCTATGATGAACAACTTCCCTGATTTGTGGCATGAGATTTGCTTTTTTGGACCCAAAATAGTACTAAAAACCCCCAAAATGGCCAAGGTAGACACCTATTTGGAAGCTATTTAAAAATAGTAAAATAATTTTAAAAAAACTGAAAATTTTATGAAAGATCTATAACTATGACATGTACCTTCCTCTCAAATTTTAGCTGAAAAGAACTTGTTGTGCAAAAGTTACAAACCAAAAAGCACCTGCAAGAGGTGAAGAAAACACCAAATAGGACCGGTGTTTCTTGGAATCACCCTAATACACAAAAGGTAAAATACAACGTAATATAAGCTCCAAGAATTGAGTACATCGAGAATGGAAAGCCAATTCTTTGCTTTGCGGCTATTGTCAAATTTCATTGAAACATACATAATGGGATGAAGGCAACACTGTAGCAAGGAATTGAAAATTTAATGACTTTCACCTAGTCTCCTTCATTTCTTCTCTTTTGAAATATTCAAGGCTGGCAATTGTTATGGCCTAAGGCAATAAGATATTAGGAAAGGTCCACTTTACACTATTAATGTAATGAGTGCATGAGGTTGTTCTCAACGCCATTTTGATTGAAATTTTGATTCAAACGGTCCCAAGTTTGATGACCACAACTCCTAGTTCAAATTAACATTTTAGGCACCTCCAATCAATCCTTTAATCATCCACGCATTTGAATTGATAGAGCAGAGCTCTTAGCTATGAATAAAATGTCAATCCAATGCAACAACTACATTTATAGGAAAGATTGCAACTTTGTTTTACTTAGTCGATCTTAGCCAACAATTTGACAAGTTGTGCAAAGCTCACAAAGGAGTTCAATAATGCTAGATTCTTTGACAATAGTAGCAACTATAACTCTTCTATGTTTATCTCCGTCCCAGGTATCAAAAGCAATACTCTTTCCTTGTTTTGCTATAAGGTAGGTAGCTCAAATTGCGTCCCCTTTTTTGAAAAACATCCCATAGGTAGCTCATGAATGAATACGAGGTGGTTCTTGAATGGACCCTCTTTAATCATAGAAGAAAAGGTGTATTCTACTTCAAGAACCTATCATATTTCTTGATTTCACCTCATTTCTTTACAAGTTGGAGGGGAGTGATTTATGAAAAACTTAGGATTACAAATAGGGACCTACTGCAAAAAAAAAAATTTGAAAATTCATCAACAATTCGATTAATACTTCAAAAAATATGATTTTTTTGTTGTTACATTTGACATCCATTTCTCTGTGTCAAAATACTAGACAAAAAACTTATTGTCTAAAAATGCCCATGGGCAAATCAGCCCTTAAAGCGTCCCTTTTTGAGTTACCTTCCTACCTCACCGCTGGTCAAACATTGAGGTGCAAGACTGCTTGTGGCACATCAACCTCTTCACACGTCTTGTGTGGGTAGACGAGGTAGGTAACCAAGCCCAAAAAAAGTATTGGAACTTGGCCCTTGGTTTTCAAGGTGCTAGGCTCCTTTGCCAAGTGTTGATCCAGGGTGCCATTGCATGCAGTAGTGTTTAATAGACCACATTCTGCTATTACATGTAGCTAGCAAATCGTGAAGAGAAAGGGCAGGCAATAGCAAAGAATTACAGCAAAAAATTATAGCAAAAAATTACATAGGAATTGCTGATTTGGGATTTGTGAGGGTGGGGGTGGGTGGGCGTATCCTCGGAATATTAATGTTTGGCAACACCGCGACCATCCCAAAAGAATCATGACAGACCACTTCAAGTAGTGATTTAAATCATGTCTGAACAAGTACAGGCGAAATATTTAGGAGTTAGGTCAGGAAGAATAGATTCCCATGAACAAACTCCCAAAATCAATGGCCACGAGCACCTTCCTATTCTGACAGCTGCAAGGCCAACTATTGTTCTTTTTGTGTTGTTTTTTTGATACTTTATGTTATCTGGTTTTTGTTTCAGTTTACCTCATTTTGACACTTGCTAACTTAACCCTTTAGAAATCACTGAACCATATTTCGGTTCTATAGAGTGGTCTTTGGCATATAAAGTAAAATTGTTCAACAAGTTTGGTTTTGAAGAATGCATATGCTCACAAGAATTTTTCATCCAACTAAAAAGCAACAATGAAAGTGGGTATGTGAGTTGACAAGTAATGGTGATTATACAACATGGTTTCAAGATATTTATCCATTTTTGGCCAAAGATGGATCAAAGCAACAACACTGTACATTGAATGTCCAAGAAGAATGTCACATTTTCATTGTGCTATCCTAAATAAATTCAAATTGCTTAAGAAATATGCTTGTATTGTTTCTTAATACAATAGCAATGTAATGGTAGTATTTGAAAGTCTATTGAAATGGTGGTGTCATTTCATTTTAAAAATATGTCATCTTACATCAAAGGTCAATTTTTGTTTGTTTTTGCTAATTGGATTTTCATGGTATTTATCAAATTTCTTGTAGAACCATTTTAGTGTAACATATGAAGTGAGATTTTTAACCATTTTTGATCACTTAGCTACACCTTATGATCGTTATTTTTACTAATTTTGTGTGAAACTAATCAGGTAAAAAACCTTGCCTTCTAAAAATGTAAAGCTCTTCTCAAAAAAATTCACCTACTGCTCACTGAATCTTTGAAATTCGTGAGCACGGAACAAAAAGACCTCACTTTGCATGTGGGCTGGAAATACCTTCACTAAGCTTATTTCGTTTCAACACTTGAATAGTTTGAAGATTCTAATCCCACAGAAGCAAATTACAATCCTCGAGAGTTATCGATGAAATTCACTTGCCATATGACGTGCTACATAAAATGAGGGTGGAGATTCGCCTCCTTGGCATAAACCACTTCATTTGAGTTTGAAAACTTACCCTCATTGGTTTCTTATTTCATTCTTAGGTGTGAAAGGACCTTAAGAGTGTCGATGTTCAATATTTGAATTACAAACACATTTGCTAGCTTATTGCCTTCATTATGTTGACCAAATTCTGTGAATCCAAGTTTCATATAAAAAATGCTTTTTGTATACTATTGATCAATATCACTTGCTTGAATATTACATGCATAATGTTTTTTTGTACAATGAGGTAGAATAAGTATTAGTCCCCCTATTCTACCGTTCAAAGGATTTAGCATTTTATAGAATGCAATTGGCTTTTTTGTATCTTGTATCACTAATCTTTACTTCTTATACAATCTTAATCAAGCATACCAAATTTGAGTTTCAAAAAATCAAAATCCTATTTTTAGTGAATTATTTTAGATATAATTCATGGTTTTATATGATAATTAATTAAAAAACATTGGTGATGAATTTTTGAGATTTGATTGCATGGATATGTAAAAAACATCCATATGCACATCTTTCCTTCAAACAAAATTCTCCAAAAAGTCTCAAACTTCCCCTTATAGAGATTTTAATCTTGAAATGATCATAATCAAATTTAGTAAAATAGATATTTCTTCATAGTAATTAGATTTTACTAATTGACTCATACATTATGATTAGGTTTGTAGCTTTGAAGCATGATGATATGATTGTTTTGCCAAAAGCTAATTAAAAAACAAAAAAATCTATTTTACTAACTTTGGTCATGATCACCCTAACATGAAAATCTCTATAAAAGGAAATTTGAAACTTTTTTAAGATGCTTGTTAAAAGGAGAGATGTGCTTATGGATGTTCCTTACGTACCCATGCAATCAAATCTCAAAAATTCATCACCAATGTTATATAATCAATGATCATATAAAACCATGAATTTCATCTAAAATAATTCACTAAAAATAGGATTTTGGTTTTTTGGAACTCAAATTTGGTATGCCCGACTAAGATTGTGTAGGAATTAAAGATTAGTGATACAAGATACAAAAAAAACCAATTGCATTCTATAAAATGCTAAGTCCTTTGAACGGTTTCAATATCAATTCATGCTTTTTGTACAAGGTTTTGAATCAATTAATGTTACTATCAAAAGTATAAAACAAAAATCTTTGAAAAGAAAAAGATTTTTCATCAAAATTCTCTACAAGCCCAAATTTGTTCTCTCTCAAAAACTCCAAATCTACCTTTTCCCTCCTACTAGCATTATTAGGAATTTAACACTAGATATAAATTGGGTGCAAAATGTATGAAATGGCCAAATTCTCCTAGGTGAAATATTTGAGATTACCAATTTTTGGATGGAAATTAGTGTAGCTGATTTTATGAATGATTATGTAGATGTGGATGATTCTTTTCACATTTTCATTAATTAGTTGCATTCTAGGGTGCTTGTGGCTCAACCATAGTTCAAGGAGAATTGGCATTTAGTATATTGTTCACCAATTGAAATTGCAAAAAAGTTGGTTGAAATTTAAAACTACTAAATAAGAACTACCTTGGTTTTTTTACAAAGAAGATTATTGTAGTATACTAGAGTATGAGTATAGGGAATATTAAATGCATGCTTGTAAAACTCTATTGAAAATGAGAAATGTTAGGTTTTAGCTAGGTGAAGTTAAAATTTCTCTAAAAACACCAAGCTCAACCTACTAAGAAACAAAAAGACCCAGTTTTAAACACCCTTTCAGTTGGAAGTGCTCATACAATGAAAAATCAAATTGTAATCATTGTAAGAAGCAAGGGTGTTAGGCAAAATCATAAAGGATAGGCAACATGTTGTGTTTCCGAGTGCATGACACCCATTAGGAAAATTTTGAGCCTTGTAAGAGCCCCCTAAGGTTTGACAAGCCAAGCTATTATTTGGCTAGTGTGAGTACAAGAAAAGGGCAGTCATACCCATTGCTACCTTGCACAAAGGACCTAAGGCACATGCACAATCCAAAACAACAAAAAAGGCATTGTACTCACAAAGTATGTAAATATATTCACTACTCACTATCCAAGTACTTCACTCATCTTCAAATATAGTAGAGTAGAATTTATGGTCCTATTGTACAGCGACGTCCAACAAAGATTATCGGGTTGGCTTATGGCCATTGAGAGGTCATGTCATCTTGACATGAAAATGAGGTCAATTGATCTTTTTTTTTCTTGTATTTTTTAAAATTTTATTCTTACCCCAATCCCAACCAAGAATACCAAATTTCAATCCCAAAAAATCAAAGTCCAAATTTTGATAAATTGTTTTGTGTCACAAGTCGTAGTTTTACAAGAAAATTGATTGACAAACATTGATGATGAATTTTGGAGATTTGATTGCATGGGTATATAGGTAACATCCATATGCACATCCATATGCAAATCCCCCATGCTAAAGAAACCCCTTAAGTAAAACAAAATTGATCTTTGAAGGATTTAGTGTGACCTGTGATATGTCCAAATTTTGTAAAATAGATACTTTTAATTTTTAATTAGCTTTTCACCAAAGAAACACAATAGCATGTTCAAAGGTACAAACTTAGTCACAATGTATGAGTCAAACAGCAAAATTTGATTATCATACAAAAATATCTATTTTACAAAATTTGGACATATCACAAGTCACACTAAACCCTTCAAAGATCAATTTTGTTTTACTTAAGGGGTTTCTTTAGCATGGGGGATTTGCATATGGATGTGCATATGGATGTTACCTATATACCCATGCAATCAAATCTCCAAAATTCATCATCAATGTTTGTCAATCAATTTTCTTGTAAAACTACGACTTGTGACACAAAACAATTTATCAAAATTTGGACTTTGATTTTTTGGGATTGAAATTTGGTATTTTTGGTTGGGATCGGGGTAAGAATGAAATTTTAAAAAATACAAGAAAAAAAAAAGATCAATTGACCTCATTTTCATGTCAAGATGACATGACCTCTCAATGGCCATAAGCCAACTTGACAATCTTTGTTGGACGCCGCTGTACATTTGCACCCATAGTTTTTGTCCAACTGAGATAACATAATAATATAGTTTCCATGATTGTATTGAATTCAAAAAGTGAACAAAAATAAGGGATTAAGGTAGGAACACCCATAAGCGTTAGTGTCCCCATAACCTTCACCTCTGAAATCTTGAAAAATATGTGGAAATGAATAGACGTAATTACAAGGATATACAACATGTGAACATGAAATTTTACTGTTGGTTATATGTGCAATGGCAGTTTGCTCTTTAAAAATTCACAACTTATAAAATTCACAACTTATTATCACAGTATTCAAAAAATACATTTGAAAGTGCAAACTCATTATTATTTTTGTTGCTAACAGGATTTTATAATTTGCTAGATGTCTATTAATAATCATCATTTTCAAACCCCTTAAACTAACGCTTATGGGTGTTCCTCCCTTAGGTGAAATTCTTAAAGGAAAGGCAACATGTTGTGTTTCTGAGCACAGGCCCCCCTTTGGCTTTGCCTTCAGGGTTCAGGGTTTAAGGATTCAAGGTTTAAGGATTCAGGGTTTAAGGATTGCGCTGTACGAAGCTTGACACTGCGTTCTCGCAGCAGCAGCAGCACCACCACCACCACCACTCGCCATGGGGATTCTTCACGTAGCCAACGAATTGCGGTTGCTACGTTGCACGTTTCTCGCTTCGCATGATTCCATCTCCCAGCAGGTCGCGGAATCCGAAGGAAACCAGGGTGAAGAGTTGCACTGGGATGCTTGTTTGCAAACTGTAGTGGACCTGATAGAAGCCGGGGAGTATTTCCAAGCCCTCGCATCTCAGGGTGTAGCAGCGTTGCTCGGACCTACCACTTCCAACCCCTCCTTCACACCGAGTGGCGACGTGTCTGAGAACAAGGCGTGGTTCAGCGCTCAAAAAACTCGGATCAAAGCACTCGTCTGCAATAATCAGGTCAAGTTTTGTTTTAGGGTTTCTTTGCCATCGTCTGAGTTGTGAATTAGGGTTTCGGTGGTTGACGTTTTTTTGTCTGGCAGGTTGAGTCAATCGAAGTGGCGGAAGAGGACAAGGAAACGCAGAACTTGTTTTTGATCGGTGCTGGTGTTGCCTCACTCTTGGCCTTTTTGCAAGCAAACTTGACGGGGTAATCACTCATGCAATCTTTTATTAGCTTGATTGGTCAAATTTGTACTCCTTCTGTCCCTCTAAAAAGCTCCAAACCAAACACATTTCTTGTCCCACTAAAGAGCTCCCTTTTGCTGATTTCAAACGCTGAGAAAGCGTTTGCCGTGTTCAATGATCTCATGGGGGCAGTTGAGCAAGTACAGAGCATTCTTCTCCTAACAAGCTTGGCCTTGCCCATACGAGGTATCATTGTTGCTCCTAATATTTAAATCATCAATAATGAGGAGCTGGTAGCATGCACAAATATGGTATTTTTTGCATGGAATTTGGGTGTCAAATGAGCAACATCAAAGCTGGAGATTTTGCATATATTTGATAGATGGTATATGATTCTAGAATGCATGTATCACTAGCATAAAGACCAAAATAATGAGCAGGTGACAGCATTCACAAACTATGCACAAATAAGGTACTTTTTGCATGGAATTTGGGTGCCAAATGAGCAACATCAAAGCTGGAGATTTTTCATACATTTGGAAGATGGTATATTGATTCTAAAATGCATGCGTCACTAGCATAAAGACTAAAAACACAGTTAATCCTTTGCAAGGAAGCTTTTTGGACGTTGTTAGAGGGACATAGGGAGTATTTGTTTTGTTTTTTTGACATTTGTGCTGGCAAATTGGCAGGCCACAAGTTGAAGGTTCAGTCATTCCAGCAAACAGTGGCGACGTGATCGATGACGCTGATGAATGGGCTCGCCAGCAGCTTATGATAGACGGTTCGGACCTCTTGGGAAAACTACACGTTCCAGAGGTGCTTTTGCAACCACCAGATGTTTTTCTCTAGCATTGCATTCCACCCTGTTTTTGTCATCATCTAACCCTTAATTTTCTTATATTATATGGTTTTGCAGTATCTCATTCTTGCTAAATATTTACTGGTTGATCCGAAGACAAAGTCTGCTGAATTTGAAACTAGTTCCTGGTGGGCGCTGAGAACATTACTAACGCATCAGCGATGTCTAGCGGAGCGGTCTCCCTCGTTGCAATTGCTGCTTCGTGCTGTGTCTAGTACAGTGTTGTCCAGTTTTGGAACTGCTGAAGCTGTGCAAGCTCAAGAGTGGGGCCATATTTTGCTCTCTGGAGAGGCTAGAGTCCTTGCAGCAGCGGCGCAACTCGAGGCTGGTTTCGTGGAGCATGCATATGGTCATGACAACAAAGCTCGGTATGCATAAACTCCACTTTGTTTTTGTATCTTCTAGACAATCTGTGGTGGATTTTGAGAAACCTGCTATACAGGCAGTTTACCCTGTTATCACTGGGCCTTTGTTCAAAAACTAATTACAAAAAAAGCTACAACACACCAAATTCCATGGTTATGGTATCATTTAAAAGATAATTGAGTCAAGGTTTTGTATCAGGTTCCAAAATCTTAAATGAGTGAATTGTGTGTTAGTTATTAGGGTTTCAATGAGGTAAGGTCAAGGTTAAGCTGAAATTTGAAATTACCCTATTATCACTTCCTTACAGATTTTGGTCGTCATACATGATCATATTTTGTCATTTTCATCTTTGGCCTTCTTCTTCCTTTCCTTGGCCTTTGTGGTTATCCAGAAGTGCTAGTTAAGTTGACAAATTTCAGTAGTTTTTGGTATTTTGCAATTGACATTGTTATAGCTAATGAGGCAATAACCTGTATGTCTAATTGAGGTCTTCATAGCTAACACGCTCAATCTTTAGCAAATTTTGGTCAAATGGTATTAAGTAAAGAACTCCAAGACCTTTCTTGCAATACCAATAAACCCAAATTGAAGCAAATACCTAAAAGATATGGATTTTTGAAGATAGAGAAGTGATAATAGGGGCGGATTGATAATAGGGTAAACTACCTATACCTCATAAAGTGGCCATTGTTGCCACATGCTGTGTGTGGATATGAGTATGGATATAATAGAGTGAGGCACGCTGTGTGTTTTGGTCTCATTGTTGCCGGGGTATTCTTTACATTCGGCCTTTGTCACCTTTTTTTGCAGGGTATGTTTTGAACGTGCAGAGCAAACATGTGGTCTGGAGCTTTCTGTCACGGGTGCTCTTGGTTTTCGCACCATTTATCAGGTAAGTTTCATCATCTTAACCTCTAGTTTGAGGATGTGTACTGAAACATTGAAGGTATTTTGTTGGAGGATTCATCTTTTACTTCTTTTTATTTATATTTTGGAGAGGTGAGCGTCTTGTGAACCTGAATACATAAATGCTTGTAGTCCCCATTTGCACTAACAAAGCAGGATTGATGTAACACAGGCTGATGCAAAGGCACAAATGGTTTTGCTTGCAACGTCGAACTCAACAGCGGGAGCAGAACTGAATGCCTGGAGAAAAGAATCTGGTGTAGGTACCCAATCAAAGAATAATGGCAGTGAGATTCTGTTAGCTCCAAAGCTGGTGGACGAGGGGCGAGATGGAGACGTTGTGCTTAAGACTGAAGAATCCAGTGGAGGAGTTTCGAAAGTGTTGAGCACTATTGAACAGGCCGTCGTTCTTGCTAAGTGCCTTGATGTACAAAGAAGTAATCCAGATGACGAACTTCGCAGTAAGTCAGAGGCTCTCTTGCTTACTATGCAGCACTTCATGCAGTGAATCTTAAAAATAATTTCATTTGTTCTGCCAAGGATGAACTTTGTGCGTGTATGTGTGTGTATGTGTGTGTATGTGTGTGTTTGTGTGTTATTAATTTGCAAATTTGACTGATGCTTGTGGATCCAGCGTGGCAGATGGCACCGTACATCGAGGCAGTTCATGCACAACGACAATCAGACCCTATGGTGCGCATAGATCTTTCAACTTTTGAAGTCACCAAGCAACATATCATAGCGTTTTGTTCATGTTTGTCATTATTTTAAAACAATTATATACTGTATCTGTAGTTTAGTGGTCGTTTAACTTCCAAGTTAAGGGAAATTTTTCTGCAGGTCAGAGCTTTTTGCGAGTTGCTGAGAGTTAGATGGGAACGCCTTCGTTCAAGAACAAAGGAGCGTGCATATGTGATGATGGAGGAGCTGGTATTTGATTTCTTGCCTCACTAATTTCTTCTGGGTAGTCTGGGTAGAACGTTTATTGTAAATGATGTATCGTGTTTGTTTAAACATTAAAAATTGTGTGCGTTCTATGCAAAATTCTTGAAGTTTAGGGTCAAGTTTGGCGTATGTTTAACTTGGGCTTTTTTCAGAATCATGGGTTGCAGAGGCACGTAGAGGAGCCGAATGAAGAATTATGTATGTTTGTGAATTTTAATGTTCACTTCTGCTGTTTCATTAGGCTTCATGCGGATTAGGTTTATTATATAATTTTTTCCGTTGCAATGCTGTTCTGCAGGCAGAAGAACTCAGAAGGGGCACTACCAAAATAGCATTGAGAATGTGCCATGTTTTCTCTGTCGCTTTCCCTATGATGCCAACCTTTCTGAAGTAATTAACCAAACCTAGTTTTTTATCAAGATTGCTGAACTTGCTGTGACATGGCCCATTGTTGGATTTGATACGCTTTTTTAATCATTCTTTGGTACCAATGCTAAGTTCAAGGAACCATAAACCTGATTGGCTTTGTGGAAAACTGGCAGGGAGCAAGCGGAGTTGATGGTCAGTTTTGGCCTTGTAGGGGAAGCTATGCGAGTTTTCGAGGAGCTTGAGCTTTGGAACAACTTGATTGACTGCTACACGTAATACCTTTCCATTTCAAGTTTCTCCTATATCAGAATCAAAAATTTTCCATTCAATTCTCTGTGATGGTCAAATTGGATTAAGGCTTACTATTGGCCTGATTCCTGTTTGCAGACTCTTGGACAAGAAAGCAGCTGCTGCCGATTTAATAAACCAACGTCTAAAATCGCATCCAAACGATCCCCGCCTTTGGTGAGGACCTACACACTATGTCATTGTTTAGCTGCAATTTCCAATAAATGTGCTCTTGCATAATTGACTAAACTCGAATTTTCATATTTACATCTCCTATGCTAAATTGAAGATGACTTTTTTTATTAAGCTTTTTAAAGCTTTTTTTTCGGTTGTGGTTTGTTGTTAATATTTTGGTTTTACTGTAGGTGTTCGCTGGGGGATGTAACCCTCTCAGATGAATGTTACAGAAAATCTTGGGCGGTGTCTAATCAGCACTATGCACGGGCTCAGGTATCTTGCTCTTATTGAAGAATGAGGAACCTACGTATTTTTTTTTATGTTTACAGAACTTGCACTGGAACTGAGAATTGACAACTTGTGTTGTCATCTCTCCTGTGTTGAACAGCGTTCGCTTGGACGTACAGCTTATTCCAGAAAAGATTATGCTCAGTCTATGGAACACTGGTAATCTCATGTTTTCTCTGCTGTCCACTTTGGGGCAAATGTTTCTTTCAATGGAGCACTTAAGCGATTTGACTAGGTTTAATGGTTTTTATTATCATTTAGCTTTTTTGGGTTTGTTTATCAGCCTTTGGTCTTAAAAACACCATTATCGTTCGTCCTGCTTGTGTCAACGTACGTGGCAAATTCTGTAAGCCCTGTAGGTTTATTTTTTGCAGTGTACGAACAGTTATGAATGGACTTTGCACATCGTTTGATGGTTTGCTGCTGAAAGGCTATTGCATCCTTCTTCCTTCATGTAATGGTTGGATGTTGTATTTTCATTGTGCTTGCTTAATACTTCTGCCCTTGGTGCAGGAAACTAGCTCTGAATTTGAATCCTCTTCATCCAGATGGTTGGTTTGCTCTTGGGTCTGCTGCTGTAAAAGTAAGTTTAAAAACATAATATAATATTTTCATTTTCTTAAAATTCTACCTTTCCTACATGTTTCTTTTTTTCTTCTCGCCATTCATTATTTTCTGGTTACCGATGTTTTAGCTGAGGATATTTTTGTTGTAATTATGCGATATGTACTTCAGGCACATGACGTGGATACGGCAATCAATGCTTTCACTCGGTCTGTACAACTGGACCCAGACAATGGAGAGTCATGGAACAATTTGGCTGCCTTGTAATGACAATTTCTCCTTCCCTTCTCTATCTACCTTTCAAAAAATATGTTCATTCAGCTTTGCATTCATAATTTTCTGTAATTTTTTTCTCATGTTATAGTTTGTGTGTGCAGCCTATTGTATAGATTTGCTAAATGAAGAGGCAATTTTTTTGTCCCGTGCAGGAACATGGTCAGGAAAAGAAGTAAAGAAGCATTTGTTGCATTTCGCGAGGCCCTGAAGTACAAGTATATATTGTTTCTCTCAGTTCCCAAAATCTATTTTTGTCCTTCATGTTAGTATTTTTTTTGCTTATGCTTTGTTCTGTCATTTCCTGTTTCCAGCATTGATAGCTTTCTAACTGCCATTATGAAATACTGGGATGTTGGTTGCAACAGGCGGAACAGCTGGCAGATGTGGGAGAATTTTGCCCAAGTCTCGGTAGATGTTAAGAATTTTGGCCAGGTAAGCATTTTGATGGGCTTTCTTCACTGTTTTTATTATTCAGCCAGGCTAAAGGAAATTAGAACCTTTTATTTTTCTTAGCGGGTGGTGAGTTGTCCCAGCTAGCTCCAAGCAAATTACTGTTCCGTTTGTAAGCTTTTTTATATAATTAAATGTGCTTTATCTGTTCTCAGGCAGTACAGGCACTCAACAAAGTGCTAGAGCTTTCAGAGGGGAAACGTACAGACCTGATGACACTCACCATGATAGTAGAAGAGGTAGAAAGGCTGAAGAGCGCACCAACCTCAGTAGTGGAATCACAGGAACTCAATAATGGTGTTTCTACAACAAACCAAGCTAAGTTTGCAGATTCAGAGTCAAAACAAAGCGATGAAACAGCTGAGCAGATTAGGGCCTCTAGAGAAGCGCTTACGTTATTTGAGATGACTGGCAAGCTTTTAAATCAGGTGATACCAGCTAAACCTGTTTCTAAGCTTTGTTTTTTTTGCTTAGTTGAGTACTTTTCTACTGTCGAATCTTAGATTTATCGTTGTGGGAGTACATGTGTTTATGTATGTGAATAGTTCGCAAATTACATGGTATCGAAGATTTTATTAGCATATGAGTTTCATTATGCTTGTTTGTTTCCTGAAAACTGCAATTTTTTTGCGCTTCAGGTGGTTCAATCCAAAGTGAGTGGAGGTGAGGTCTGGGGCCTAAAAGCAAGGTGGCATCGTGCCAATGGAGATCTAATGATGTGCACAGAAGCAGCTCTGAAGCAAGTCAGAGCCTTTCAGGTAGTGAAAGTCCTTTTAATTGTTTTAGCAAATGCTACACAAGTTATTTCAATTACTGCGCCCTGAACCAGTAACACTAACTTGCACTAATTCAATAAATAGATGAATTTGCAAGGTGCATCAACAAGATAGTTCACAGTAATTTAGGTCAATTTCATATAATGTAGTCTGCAGTATTTAAATACTATCTTAAATAGTGTGATTCAAGTGGCTAAAATTCCAAGGAGATTTTGCAAGCACGTAGCTCACCTAGAGAGTGTATGAAGGTGGTCACGTTACGGAGGCGCATCCATCAAACTGCAAGTTGCTACTTGAGAGATGCTAAAATGTTGTGGGCAAACCCAACTTGGGCAAAATTTTACTTGGAAAAATCCTACTTGGAAAACAAGGACAAAAGAAATGCCACATTTTCATACTAAGTAGGCAAAATTCACCCAAATTAGTGTGAAAGGATCTTGCGCCATTCAAAGTCTTGCACTAATTGAAATAACTTATGTAATTCAATAGATGTGTATCTGTAAAGTTTAGCTAACTAAATTGTAGCTGCAACACCGTGATATTACATGTGATCTTCTACACAAATTCACCCCATAAGAATGTGATATTAAAGAGGTGATTAACATGATCTGTGACGGGTTGTATTTATTTGTGCAGAGTGCGAGCTGGCAACAAAACCAGGAGAAGTTCCAAAGCTTTGCTACTGCTTCCCTTCAACTTTCTGAGGCATATATTGACACTTCGCTGACGAGTGGTAGTGTGAAGGAGGTCTCAGCTGCAATTATGCACCTGCGTAGTACCCTCAAACAGGTGACATTGTGTACCTAACTCGGTTCAAATTACCTTTTTTTTCTGATAGACCTTTTTCTCTTTTTCTGCGCACTTCATGGGTAAATTCTCTTTCTTCTCTTTTCTAAAAAATGCAGATATGAACAGAAAGAAAATTTGGTATTGCTCCTCTTTATCACTTCACGCCATTATGCCACATTTAACTAAATATGGACTATTCAAAATCCAGAAGTGTTAGTTCAGAAACTACTTTGGTTTGCAAAACAGTGGGAGGTACTTGCCAAACATTGAAAGATATGTCTAAACGCAAAACTTTGGGAAAAATTTATGCTAAATATTGAGAAATCTTTAAAAACAAATAATTACTCATAGACTATTCATATAAACATAGACTTTCTATGTCATTAAAGATTTTTTTTCACTCCTGGCTTTGGACAACAGGGTCTGCAGTTTTCTGCAACTGAGGATTACAAGAAGATGGATCTTTGTTTTCAAAGAGCAAACACAATCAAGGCTGATCTCTTGGCTAAGCAGCAAACGTCATAAATTTGAGTTTGTTCTCCCGAAATCTCTTGCATCTGCCATTTGTATAAACTTCTATAGTCTCTTCGACGACATTAGTACGTTTGTTGCGCTGAGTTCTCCGGAATGCTGGCGGCCTTTGCATCAATGGTTGGATTCTACATCTGAAGGGCTCCACCTCCATTCTGTAAGCCTCATCTTTTTCTTCTCCTTACATAAACCTGCATAGTATTAGAATTTTTTTGCCCACTTTGTTCCTTATGCTCTGTTTTCATTTTGTATTGACAAGATGAATTGGCCTGTTTCTCTTTGGATCAGATTTTTTCTCCACATTCTGCATCAAAGGGAGTCTGTGATTTTATATTGCAGTTAAAAGCAAGTCTCATCGTTCCTGTGCACGTTGCTCGAAGAAAAAAATTGAGTACAAAAGCAACGCTAAAGCAGCAACAACATCAAAGTCTGGCATAGTTCTGACAGATGAGTAAGTGCATTACTTGCATTATTTTTCTTCAGTAGATGAAGACAAATCAAATGAGCCTTTTATAGAGAGGTTGTAGTGAAAGCACGGAAATGTGTTTTTTGCAAGTATATTGATATTTTAATGACTTTGTGTGAATTGTAGTACGTGCTTGTACTTCTGCAATGCAATGTGTGAAGCAAGCTTTCGCTTTATTTTTTGCATTATTTTTTGGTTTTGTCTTTGCTAGAAACAAAAGAAGTTAGGATTGATGCGACTTGATTTGATAATTACAAATCGAGGAGGTGGAGAGAGAAACAAATTGGATGTATTATTGATGTTGTTCAAGGTTGGGCTATTTCATGAAGGAATGGGACTGTATGGAATTTCATGAATGTATGTGTGGAGTCTAGGTTAGAGCAGTTTGTTGTTAGCTCATAAGTTACTTTGTAAAGGTCTCCCATCTTTTGGTTTGAAGTTGCATAAAGATACGTTTAAATAGTAAATTTGAAGAAATGACTTGGTGATTGTATTATGGGCATGATTTGTAGAGTTTGGATTTTGGGTTATATTACAATCTTAAGGTAAGATTCTGTGCTACTATCAGCAGTATCTATAAAAACAATCCTAAAGCCTTATTTTTTATTCCCTTTATTTATGAAGCAAATACTAATATTCTTAAATTTGAATTATTTACGATGGATTTGTAATTGTAGGACAAAAAATGGAGAGGCCCTTGCAAGGCCCTTTTTTGATATAAGAATTTGGTTAAGTGGGAATCTCCTTGTGAAGTGGTCTCAAGCACAAATCCTTGTGAGAGGTGAACCTCACATAATTGTCTTCTTCACATTAATGTCATTTGGAGCTAGGCCTTTTACAACGTAAAAACCTTGCTTGTGCAAAGCAATTCCTATAAAACAAGACACTTGTAGGAAGATAGAACATCTGTTTTTAGGAAATGGATTTGCTTGTTTTTTTTTAAATGAAAAGTAACATACTTATTTGACTTTTCTAGTCACGAATGTATTTCTCTCAATTTTTGAGTCAAACTATCATTTTTTGATAAGTATAGGACATGTCCATGACCTAAGTTTGCAAAAGCTACAAATAAAAAGCATAGGATGGAACCCTCACTTGGTCTAAAAGTAGAAATTATGCTTGCGCAAATCTTTAGCATATCTAGAGAAAAGCCCCAAGAGAGAAAAGCATCCAATTTTGAAGAGATTTATGGAATATTGCAAAGAGCAACTAGCTTGTAGCTTGGCCCTCATAACACTTGAATTGCCATTTGTTGATTTGTAATCCACAACAACCTAGAGGAACCCTTGTAGTATCTCAATATAAATGTGCATAAACAACTTGTTAAAAACAATTGTAAATGTTCATAATGATTATTGAATGACTCAATTACAATTATTGTGGACATTACAATCATTGTGAATTAGAAATTTATCATAGGTTTTTCTATTAGTGGATTAGAGCTCTTGAGAAACAACCAAATGGATTCCAGGACATTGTGATCAAGAAACTACAACATTACCCACTCCACATACAGTATTGCAACATGTAGTGAAGGATTTTACCTAGGTTAAAAACCCAAGGAATCCCTTAGTGGTGGTTCTTTAGTGGGGAAGGTCAAATAGCCTATCGTATTGCATCTACGGTCACTTTATTTGTAGAAAAGAGTTTAACTTTGACATTTTTAGGTAAATAAAGTTACTTTAATTGGATGTATGGAAAAGGTGGAGTCAAACTTAGCTTAATCTAATAATCTGTCCAAACCCATGGATGCATATGATTATGAGTGCTGTCCCAATCATAAACAAGTGTCTAGGGAGCCTAACATCAAATTGTCATTGGTTGTGTCAAATTGTCAAATGTATGCTTTGTGGGAAAGCAATGCAACATTTACAATCAACCATAGATAAGCTTCATTTTATCTTATCCTTTAATTATGGTCCCTTGCTCAGTTGTCAATACTTATCCTAATAAAGGAATACAACAACTAGTTAACCCCTAAAGGATCAAGTCTTTTTTTAGTGAAACTTATTGAAAACTACCACTTTTGGGGGAATGAGTACAAAGGTAGGAAAAACAATTATTTTTGGAAATCTAACCATAAGATCTTGCCCTAGATTATGGGAGGTACTTGTGGAAAAAAAAAAAGCTCATTCTAGATGTAGAGGAGTGAGATATTGACTTTTGAAGTGAAAAAAAAAGTTTTTTTCCCTGCCCAAAAAGTTCAGAAGCCTTTGATTGCTTGTAAATATAAAAAATGCTCTACTCAAATGTGAGGTTTAATTTTCTCATGTAGAAGACCAAGTTAGGTAAGTGTGGGATAATTTTCAAATGAATTGGAGGTGTGAATCATACTTTGTAAAATCCTCCAATGCCATAAGGCCATCAAATTTGCATATACACTAGGCAAAACTGGAGGATTTATGTAAAATTATGAAATGTGAATTACTTTTATCCAAATGATAAAAATCAGGGAATCTCAGCCTACTACAACAAGGAAAAAAAAAGTAGAAAAAAAATTCACAAAGAGCACAAAAAAATAAAGCACCAAAGGCAAAAGGAATGGAGGTATGGGAGTTCCGTACCTGCCCACAAACCAAAACTTTTCACTCATAAATTGAAATTGAATGATTCAAAGCACATATGTATAAATCTAAAGAACTAGTTTTAGATTTTTATTTTGAAAAAAAATGTTATTTTTAGAAAAGTTTTTGGCTGCCTGATCTCCACTGTTTTTCAGAAATTCATGCATAGCTTCTTCAATAAATGTTGGAATGACGAAAAAATTAGATGCCCACATAGGTGTTTAGATTCCTCATCTTCTATAAAAGTTTTAAAAAATCATACAAAGTAGTTTAGTTGTAAGTACATGCCTGAAATCCTAATTGTCCCCTGAGGGGATAGTTGGTCCTTTAGGGGTTAACATATGTCAACTAAGGTCAATTAGGCTGATTCTGTGAAGAGGGTTAAGTTGTCGATTTCTCCCTTCCTGGGCAACTACTCCACAGATAAAATTGTTTTTCTTTCTCCAACTCACGTGAAAATCCACGAGTCAATTTGGCCAAACCACGGGGTTAAGAATAATCTCTATCTAATTGTCCTTAGTAGTTGAATTTTCATGTAAAAGCATTAATTAAAAAGAATCAGTCAAATTGCTGTAAATGATTTCTAATTCCGTATTTCAATTTGTTAAGTAGCCTGTACTTATAACAATTAGTCAGTATTAGGCAGTGGGTCTTTCCGTATCAATTAGTCTAATTCTGTCCAGGGAAAGCAACCAAGGAATATACCGGACCTAATCTATGTAAATTCTTCTCATAAGATGCTCTCGGAACTTTAGTGGTTCTCAACAATTAGACCATGTTGACATAAATTGTTCTTACTTTATCTCATATCAAGTAGTCAGGTGATAAATTACTGTTCTTTTCTCTCAAATGAACTTTCTGACTTAACTTGAAATATATTAATTTAACTCTGCATAATAGTCTGTCAATTAGACAACAGTTCCTCACTTTGACTTCAATTAAATATTTAATCCACTTGTCTTTAAGGCAACCAACCCAGAGACGCACCGATAACAAATTCTCATTGATAAATTAATTTGTCCCTCGTCTTTTAGATAAGTTCATTCTTGGATAAGGGTTTGCTTTCAGCAATTAGACATAAATTATTATGTTAACTTGAATTATTCATTCTCTTCTCAATTAGATTTTCTTAATTTAATTGGTCTTAGCTCAACAAGACAATTGCTCATGTTTCTTATAAGATAGCAGCATCCATAAGCGTTGTGTCCCCATGCTCGTCACTTGATAGTGGTAAGGCTAATTAATAAAAGAACAAATGGTTGTGGGTGGCTGAGTGCTGGTTATGGATGATGAAGTGATGGTTGTGGGTGACTAGCATGAGGTTTTGAGTACCCATCTCACTATTTAAGAACCAACAAACCTTGTGATTAGCATCTCTTACACATGGTTCTTACAATTTCAGTGATTTTGGACTTTGAAAAATTTTTGTGAACAAATACTTGAAGTTGGAACCTTGAAATTGATGCCAATATTTTTGATTTCCATTTCCTAACTTAAAGTATTTTTTTCAAAGTTAGGCAAACGTTTTACCTACTCCAAAACCCTTATTTCCACACTTATGGGTGCACCTACCTTATAACTCACCCTGGTTTGATTAATCCATTCGACTTTGAATAAAAATAACCAAGCAAACATAAATTCGTTACTTACTTGGCTACTTGACTTCAAATCGGCAAACCACAAGGTTGCTTAACTAAGAGCTTGATTAATTTGTGAATTAGGAGTTAACAGATTCATTATGTTTTATACTTTAAGACTTAACATTATTTTTAACCTTCTTCGTAAATTTATTTTCATTCTCTCAAACTTCACCAATCACTGGTTTTCTCATTGATTAATTAAGATGCGGTTTATACTCTCTAAACTCACTCTTATAATTAGACTTGTTTATTTGTCAAATTGATCATTGACTAATTTAAACAAGTTCTTTTGATTTGTTGGACTTTAGTGTAAGACTATTTTTTGACGAATTACATTTGGTCAAATAATCAATCTCTGCCTTTCAGGACTTATGGATTTTTGACTCTTAACCCCTAAAGGCTCAAGCACTGTTTTTTGACAACATAATGATGTTGGGCAGCTCACTACAAGTGGATGTTTCATCATTTTTCTTTGAATTTTTCACACATGATGTGCCCAAGGAACAGTTTTAAGGTCCAAAAATTTTCATAACTTTCGACTACATGGTTCAAAAGTTATTGCATGATATGCTCTAATTTTTGAACTCCTACCCACCCGGGCAACTCAAAAAACTTCTTTAAAAATGACTTTTTTTTTACTTATTTTTTGAAATTGGTTCTTTAGATTTATATGTATGTGGGAAGCTTTGAATCATTCAATTTTGATTAATGAACTAAAAGTTATGAGAAGTTTTAGTTTGCGGGTAGGTATAGTTTTGAGAGACTCCATACCTACCCACAAACTATAACTTCCCATAGCTTTCATTTCATTAATCAAAATTGAATGATTCAAAGCTTCCAACATATAAGTCTAAAGAACCAATTTCAAAAAAAAAAACGTAAAAAAAAATCATTTTTAAAGAAGTTTTTGAGCTGCCCGAGCAAGTAGGAGTTCAAAAATTACAACAAATCATGCAATAACTTTTGAACCATGTAGTTAAAAGTTATGAAAATTGTTGGACCTTAAAGCTATTCCTTGGGCACATCATGTGTGAAAAATTCAAAGAAAAAAGATGAAACATCCACTTATAGTGAGCTGCCCAAAATCCATTTTGTCCCCCAAAGGGACAAGTGGGCTTTTAGGGGTTAATCTTCTCAAATAAAGTAATCACAATCTATGACTTGCTCACAATCTATTAATTTTATCAATGAGTCATGCCTTCCTGGACTTAGAGACTTAAACAAAAGTTCATCCTTTTTAATTAATCTTCAAGTTTTGATCAATCACTTACTTACTCATATAGTGACCTATCAATTTGCCTCTGCGTTTTTGGCTTCATTCTGACAACTGGTCTCTGTCATGCTGCACCATTCACTGGATTTCTGCTCATAGCCGAGTAATCCTTGTTCTTCAAGTTGATTAATCTTCACACACCAATTTGTTGGACTTTCTCTCTTTGTTAACTTGTCCCTCACTGCGCAAATAAAAATACTCACACTCTGGATCTCCTTGTCCTTCTTGGATAAAAACTCTAATTTATACTCAATTAGACACACTCTCAATTTCAATCTCATTCATAACTTCAAAACATAACACTTCAACAACTTGTGATAATCATAATAGACACATAAAAGAAAGAAAGAATCAAACAAATAGACCAGATAAAAACAATGCCCTTCATTGGTCTTACATGTAAAAGAAATGTATTGCCATTCAAAGCGAATTGACAAGGAGACATGTTTACTTGACAAGCTCAAATTGTTAAAGGAAGTGAGCTTAGTTATATAGGCTACTTGCCTTAGGTAGTTAACTAACCTCCTTAACTTCCTTGCCTACTTGTCTTACTTTATAATTAGCAACTAATTAGCCTTAACTAATTGCCTTTACTAATGATAGTTATATAACCAATTGTGCTATTTGCCCCTTTCTACACTATATGTCAATTTGTTTCACTTTAATACTCTAATTTTAAACTGAACCTCTTAATAGATGTATTGGTGCAATTACAAAGCAAATCGTCAAAAGGTAAGAAAAATGGAGATTATACAACAATAGTTGGTTGTGCAAATTAAGGGCGCCCTATTACTAGTTGAGGCTTTGTTGTTGCAACAACCATATTTTGTTCTCCTCTCATAGTACATATCTATAAAGTAGATTAGAAAACAAACAAGGTGACAAGCACATAACGTTAAGCATAGCAACCTATATAAGATCCTCTATGGCATAGCAAACACAACAACTATCTATTGGCTATGTTTGGTCAATTTCCAAAAATCTAGTACAAATTTTTGTGTCCCACTTTTTGCTTGATGACAATTTGACATGAGTTGTATAATTTCTAAATTACCCAACAACCCAACAAGTACATTCTAGGGGCTACAAAGAAAACAAACTCATTTGAATTTATTTACTCGCAATTTCAATTCATTTGCCACTACATTGTAGGATTGAAAATTTGCAGAAAATATATTTTGGGGTGCAAAAGCATTGAAGAATTAAGCATGAATTGTCTTTACAAATCATACTTTTTTTGTATTTTGGCTTGCTTTCAACGGGTTCTATGTTGGTTGACCAATTTCCAAATCCAATTAAAGTTGTATTTTTCCAACAAGTTTTTTAGATGCTTCCAATGACATTAATTAAAAGTTTTAGTTTTACACCTGAGCAAAAGATAGAATTGTATTTAGTGGATCATTTAAAGTGCTGCATTGAGGATGCTTGTAATACTTTATGGGAACAACTAGGGAGACACCCCCCAATTGCTAAGGAGGCATCCTTTTAGCCCAACCTATTAAATTTGAGATTATTAGTAAGTTGAAATAAAAAACAAAATCAAAACTATAGTGTAGTGCACATTTGCATTTGCAAGCATTGTAAACATACAACAAATATGTCTCATTTGTGACATGGTCAAGAGTTAAACTTACAAACAAAGGGAACAACTAGTTTTAACTCTTGACCATGTCACAAATGAGACATACTCCCTCTATCATTAGGAAAAATATGGGCCCCAATAAGGCCCTAAGTTTGGGGGGTCCCTAGCAATGGGAACCCGGTTCCCAATAAAATCATGCGTAGGCTGAGGTGGCATCATTGATGCCACCTCAGCCATTTCAAAAAAAATTATTTAAAAAAAAATAAATCAAATTTTTTTCATTTTCTGAGATTTTTTTTGATTTTTTTTGATTTTTTGGATTTTTTTAATTATTTTTTTCTAGCCTTTTGTAGGGGCTGGTTCCCTACATTGGGAACAAAACATATGGAGGGCCAGATTTGTTTATAAAGGCCTTATGGACCCCACATACTTTTCCTAATGCCCATTATAAAGCTCCAAAAAACTTCACCATGAGGGATTAATTGTATTTTTAGTCATTATGCTAGTGACAAATGCATTCTAGAATCAATATACCACCTACCAAATATTTGCAAAATCTCCAATTTTTATGTTGCCGTTTAGACACCCAAATTCCATTCAAAAAGCACCATATTTGTGCATTGTTTGTGAATGCTGTCACTTGCTCATTATTTTGGTCTTTGTGCTAGTGATACATGCATTCTAGAATCAACATATCATCTACCAAATGTGTGCAAAATCTCTAGCTTTGATGTTGCCGTTTGGGCACCCAAATTCCATGTTAAAAGTACCATATTTTTACTTGTTGCCAGCTCCTCATTATTGATGATTTAAAGATTAGTAACAACAATGGTACCTCATATGGACAAGGCCAAACTTGTTAGGAGAGGAATGCTCTTTGATTGCTTAACTTGCCCCTATGAGATCATTGGACATGACAAACGCTTTCTCAACAATTGAAATTAGCAAAAGAAAGCTTTTTAGTGGGACAAGAACAATGCCTAATTTGAAATTTTATATTGAGATAGAAGAAATATTTGTTATATTTGCAGTGCTTACATATGGCTAAAATATTGTTTTGATTTTTTGATTTTTTTCAACGTAGAAATAACTTCAAATATAATAGGTTGGGCTATAGGGGTGTCTCCCTAGCAACTGGGGGGTGTCTCCCGAGTCATTCCCTACTTTATACATACACACTACGTACTGTGTCGTCCACGTAGGCACGTGAATCTGCCACGTCACGAACTTCAAATCCGAGTTGGCAATGAGAAACTCCCGCCATTCCACCGGCTCCTCCACCATTCGGGAGGGCCGGCACTAACTCCGCGTCGATCGTTCTCGTCCCGTTGCCCAAATTCTGAGAGAACGCTGTGCATCGCAGTGATTTCTACGCCCTCGCGATTTCTCCAAGCCTTTTTTTCGCCTCCAAATGATGGTGAATTGATGTCGGTAGATTGAAAACGGTGATCGAGAACCCCCTCTTGAGCTTAGAAGCTCAATAGCTTGGAGAGGGGGAGCAACTTAATCGTGAGACAAAAACATCGTCACGGCCTCGACTAATTACTTTTTTTCTTTTGAGCGACTGCTATAATGGCACCCGTGATGCAGAGCACGCAGCAGTGGGTGGAGAAATAGTACGCCCTCGCATTCCACTCCCTTTTCTGTGCCACCACTACTCCACTGCCAATTTCTTTCGTTGTTTTGAAACCTCTCGTTGTGGTTGGATTGCTCTCTTTTTAAGCAGCTCATGAATTGCGAGCAATGTGTTGGTGCAGTCGGCCGCGAAAGGTGAAAGATGTAGCGCATCAGGAGGAGGTCGTGCGTACGCTCACGAACACGCTTGAAACTGGCAATGTAGGCCTTCTTCTTCTTCTTCTTGCTCAGAGTTTTGTGCATTTTTTAGGGTTTTTTCGTACAAAAATCGCAGTCCAGAATGGCAAGTTTTCACGCGATTGGCGATGTTTGGTGTACAGTTGCCGCACTTGTTATTTTATGGACCTCCGGGTACAGGCAAGACTACCACAGCACTTGCAATCTGCCATCAGCTTTTCGGGTATGTCATGTCACTTGCCATTGTTTGCCATATTATTGTGTATGCAGCCAAGGCTTTTGAGGTGCAAGAGTTTAGGATTTTAGCCTTTTAGGGTTTCTCTGTTAGCCAAGGCTTTGAGGTGCAAGAGTTTAAGTTTTTAGCCTTTTAGGGTTTCTCTGTTAGCCAAGGCTTTGAGGTGCAAGAGTTTAAGTTTTTAGCCTTTTAGGGTTTCTCTGTTAGCCAAGGCTTTGAGGTGCAATAGTTTAGGGTTTTAACCATTTAGGGTTTCTCTGTTTGCAGACCGGAGCTTTATAAAACGAGAGTGCTGGAATTGAACGCAAGTGATGACCGTGGAATCAATGTGGTCCGGACTAAGATCAAGGACTTTGCTGGCGTTGCGGTCGGGTCTGGTGTGAGGTGAACTCAAGCTTATTCTTCATTCCTGCATGGTAGCACTTTCAGTGTAGGTTTATATAAAAAAGTTATATACTCCGAAATCTACATATCTAATGCTCAGTATATTTAAATTGATCCAATTTTGTGTTTATGATAAATGAGCAGTTGTATTTTGCAGCGGGTATCCATGTCCACCTTTCAAAGTTCTTATATTGGATGAAGCCGACTCCATGACTGAAGATGCACAGGTTCTACTCCAAATCTTGTTCTTTTTACACTTTGGGGAATACTGACCTATGGATGTATGGGATGTTTCAATGTGCTAAAGCACAGATCTTAACCTCTAAGTTTCCAACTGACCTGAAGTGAAGTGGCCAGTTCTAATTCTTTAGGAGTTCAAGTAAACCATATTGGAAGCTTCAAGAAAGGTAACAAATATTACCAAAACAAAGAAAAAATCGCATTCTGTGTTCTGAACGATAGAAATATGTTTTTGAAGCTACTGCAATGGACCATTAAAGAGGATATTCTTTTTTAGTTGCGGCGCTTTGATCTTTATACCAGCGCCTACAGAAAGAGATCATTATTTGCTATATGGCTGGTTTATTGCTCAGCTCTCTACTGCCACAATGTTTTTGGCACTGCACTATGGTTTTTAACTAACACAATTTTTTAAGTATTGTTTGGATAGAACGCCCTCCGGCGCACAATGGAAACTTACTCCAAAGTCACTCGCTTTTGTTTTATCTGCAATTACGTAAGTCGGTGAGTTCTTTTGCAAGCCGTCCTCAGCCACCCTACGTTTGCCGTTTCGACTTTCAAGTTCCAATTGCAACATTATTTTTATTTTTGCATGTAGGTAACTAATTTGTTACCGTTAATCCTCTCTTCCCAGAATAATTGAGCCATTGGCATCGCGGTGTGCCAAGTTCCGTTTCAAACCACTTCTAGAAGATGTCATGCAAAACCGAATCCAGTACATTTGTCAGGAAGAAGGACTGAAGCTTGACCAGGAGGTGCATGTCTCTTTAGTTACCTTTTTTTTACTTGAGGTGCAAATATTGCAGCATTATACTTTTGTCAACAAATTGCCACTCCTGGAGATGATACGTTTGTGAATATGCAGGCTCTTTCAACTTTGAGCAGAGTTTCTGAAGGTGATTTGCGACGGGCTATCACTTGCCTTCAGTGTGCCGTTCGTCTCTATGGCTCCTCTGTATCCAGTAAGGAGATCGTCAGTGTCTCTGGGGTACTCCTCTCTCACCATTAGAATTAGCTGTCTTTTGCTGCAATAGTCAATGTTGAGTTGAAACAACTGCACTACTACTTGTTCTGGACGATAAATATCTCAAAGACACTCCTCCATTAGATTGGAAATTTGTTACCGTTCAGCTAATGGACAATCCTCACGTTGAGTTGAAATTAGTGTAAAGCAAACGTTGTTAGGTTAATGTTAGTGTGATTTTAGTTTCATTGGCATTTTTCAATATTACTTGGAATTTTGGATTTGAGATGTAGAATGGTTGATGAAGTTAGTGTCCATCTGGCAGATTGTTCCTGATATTGTCCTCGAAGGACTTTTGAAAGCTTGCCAAAGCGGGCAATTCGACTTGGCTCATAAGGTGGTGAAAGATATCATTGCGGAAGGCCACCCTGTATCTCAAATTCTCTCTCAGGTATTCCTCAGAATGGTCTGTTTGAGGCTTTTCATTGCATTAGTGGCGCCCATCTTTCAACTGTTGCTTCAAGAAACTTTAACCTCTAAGGGACCAAGAAGCCTAAGCCTGATGTTTGTTTCAGCATTTTTGAGCATACTCTATGAAGACGTTTATCTGAAGAATTTCTATTTATTTTATAACTAAGACATAGACTGGTCTTCAATAAACACCGGTGACATAGAATTTTCGTCTCATCTGAATTATAGTTTTCACAATATGATCATTTTAAACCATGAATCCTATGTCCTTCCGGGGTCAAGACAAGCCAGAAAATTTATGTACTCATGCGATGTATTTATAACTCATACTCTATACATTATCTTGTTTGTAACGGAAATTGGATGCAACTAGTCAATACTAACATACGTGCTTTTTTTTTGGGCACTGTCCTGCAGCTCTTTGATTTCATTGTGCAGTCCCCAAGTATCAGTGATGTTCAAAAAGCAAGAATTGCTGAAAGACTTGCTGAAACTGACAAGGTAATAACACCTTATTATCTAAAGGGAAAATTTCATGGATACCCCTGAAGTTTGCAATGTTTTACATGGATACCCCTGCTTTTTCAGAAGTTTCACAAATCCCCTTGGACCAAAATTTTCAGTTGTTTGTTTTGTTGTGCATGCCACTTCCCTTCTTCTTACGCGCACGCATAACAAGAAAGTAGTGTGCGCACAAAGGGAGAAGGAAATGACATGCACAACAAAACAAACCCCTGAAAATTTTGGTCCAAGGGTATTTGTGAAACTTCTGAAAAGCAGGGGTATCTATGAAAACATGGCAAACGTCAGGGGTATCCATGAAATTTTCACTTATTTAAACATCTTACAAGTGTGCTAAAATAATATATATTTTTTTCTAGACATCTTTTTGTATGCCTCTGACGGGAAGAACTTTTTCCTCCTTTTTTTATTATTTAATTTAATTTTGAGTTTAGATCTTTCCCTATTTTGCTCTATTAGTGGTTCAAAGTTCCAAAACCTGACAATGTTGCTGCTATGGATGCAACAGTGTCTTATCGACGGGGCAGATGAATATCTTCAGTTAATGGATGTCGCCAGCAACACAATGCGAGCTTTGTGTAATCAAACTCAGGAGTGTGTTTACTAAGTACTTACGTTTCAGGAGACTCTGACAGTGTCTGTACTTTGTGGTCTCATCCTTTCAATTTGTGTTTCAAAGACCAATCTAGGATACGACTGGAAATTTTTACACTTCCATCTCTGTCCTTCAACAATTGTGGCTCTTATGGAGGTTTATTTGACGTTAAGAATGTGGAAAATCTTCATACCATTTGGGTAGCTTTGTCTTGAGATAGTCTTTTGCAATGCTCTGCAGGGTATGTATAAGCAAGCTTGGTTTTTGAAAAGATTTATCCTGCTGTGATAGGAGTCTATGTAGTGAGTAGTTTCTCCATTTTATGGTTGGGAAGATCCTGTGCGTACAATGTTCTTCCACGTGTTCAGATCTTAACCCTTGAACGACTAAGCAGCCCTTTGCGGCCAGTACAATATGGGGTATTTTCCTTGTAGTGCGTCCATACCTTTATTACATTTGAGATCAACAAATAAGTTATAATATACATTAATGTTATTTTAGTGAGGTAGTCAAAATCTCAAATTAAAACTTTTTGTTGGTAGCAAATGCCAATTATACAATAGCGTACATAGTATGTATTATAGTAGCTCAGTTGTTTTAAGGGTTAAGTCTTGTGTATCGTTGTCTTCTTGGCCATGGAATTTGTAAAAACTAATCTAAAACATTTCAAGGTTAGATATTTATAAATTTCTAAAGTCCCTTTTGCACCCAGCACTATGGAAAATGCAATACTAGACACTAGTATTGGTGGGCTTAAATAACTCTTTGTATTCACACAACTTTGATTTTGAAATTAAATATTTTGAGAGATTTTTTGTTTCAGGTTCACACTATAGTTTTACATAAAGCAATAGCAATGTTAACAGCTAACTTAACTGTGGGACTTCTCCCCACCTCCATAACACTCCCTCAACAATCCTAAAATTTATATTTTTGTAAGTTGTTACAATACCGCAACACTGTTGCTAACATCCAACAATTGTGAGTGTTAAAAGATGCCATTGTGGACTCCACGTCATTTTTAGTGCTCCATAGTACTCCAAGTGTGAATGCTAAAGCTCGTAACACCCCTTTTTGACTCTCTAATTTGCTCCATAACACTAGGTGTGAAAGGGCCATAATACATTTGTAATTACAAGTACGAGTAGCTTGTGATGTTCCAAGTTTTTCACGGTGCAAGACAGCATAAAGTAATAAAGTCGTAACAATCACATGCTATATGAGTTGTTCATAGCACCCTTGAATAAGTTGAAATTCTTTGTAACTACGAGTAGGAAGTTCTAGGGATAAAAGTTGCTAAAACAGATTGAATTTATCATTGGTCAAAAATAAAGTTATTGACATTCAAAATCAGCAAATATGGGATATTTTCAGCAAAAAATTGTTGGTTTATGGTGTCTATTATGCTATAATTGCACAAAGAATGCTACAATTGATACTAAGGTAGGTAGCTCTTAAAATGTCACTTTAAGGGTTGATTTACCTTTTCATGGGCTTTTTGAGATAGGAGTTCCTTTGTCTAATTTTCAAACAAAGAGAAATAGATGTCAAATATAACCCAATTGTTTTCACACTTTTTGAAGCATTATTGAACCGTTGACGAATTTTCAAAATTTTATGTAATAGGCACCTATTTGTGACTCTAGGAGATGGAGTGAAACCTAGGAGTATGATTGACTTGCAATAGAATACACCTTTCTTTTACGACTTAAAAAGGGGTTCGTTCAAGGACCACTTCACAACTAGTCATTTGCTCCTGCCTCAGAGAAGCAGGTGCCAAAAATAACTGCAGAAGTTTGGTTTTTTTTAGCTTACCTATATTTAATTACAGTACAAACACTCTTCAAAATTAACCACTTTCATCTCAGGAACACACCATATTACAGCTACTTCTGTAAGCAAATTCGCCAACGGTTTAAACAAGACTTCACTCAAATCCCAGGTTCATGAAACAGTAGTGACTCTTTTCTTGGTTGTAAAAATCGAAACTTGAGGGTGTCTTGAAACTTCTAACATCCTCTCTACTGATCATGAATCAAGATTGGAACAAAAAGGAAGATCAAGTTAGAAAACAGAACATACTTTGACCATTTTGATGCTTAAGAAACCCAGGTATTCCTTTACAGAAATAGTCAATCCACGAAACTGAGGAAAGAGATTCTATGAGGGCTATCAGAATGAGTATGGCACGTTGCCCCAACTACAAGGTGATTTTAGTATCTAACGTGCACTACTGACTGATATGTCAATATGTACAGGAGCAATGGGAGACAAAGCTCGTAATCTGAAGGGCCATGAGCAATTGCTACTCTTTGGGTACACTAAGATGTACCCTCATGAGCAATGTATACGTGTACAATGCAGACAGTATGAGAAAAGACAAGCGGTTGTATCATTTCACTAAGTATCGAGATCTAACAGCAAGCACTTCAAACTCACGGCGCATGGATCTCACAAACCGTGACAACTCGTTGGTATTGTTCAGCGTGTCCACAAAACTCGGCGATGCGTCCACCCAGGGTTTACAATCAACCACTGCAACACACATACCTTTGTCAAGTCAGAGTAGAATCGACTATTATCTAAACTGGACTTCAATCTTTTGAGCTTAGACACTTTGGGTGTAGTATAAAGTGACACCTTACAATATAACATGTGTAAACACCGATAGACAGCATGGTGCTGGTCCAGTTCTGGAAGTTCATATCTTTACAAACTTTCAAAATTATATTTCAACTGCTCAACAATGAAGCATTTCTTCTTGAGGAAATTACAAATAGGGGCATGAAAATGAAAAATATTACAAAGAGGGGCATAGTTTCAAAAATAATTATAAGCAGGGGCACAATTTCAAAACAATATAGAAATTTTTGAAATTTTTTTTGGTTTGGACTCTGGATGATTAAGATACATCACGTTAAATGTTAGATAACTTCCAAATTATTTAGAAGTCTCTAAAAGTTGCCATCCCCTTTACTATTTTTTTAATATTTAGGCTTGGTTTGGAGATTGAAGCCTTTAAGTTTTTTGAATGTTCACTAATATTTCATGTGATGTACCTAAATCAACCAACTTCCAAACCAAAAAAATTTACAAAAATTTACAAATTATTTTCAGATTGTGCCCCTATTTGTAATTATTTTGAAACTATGCCCCTATGTGTAATATTTTTCATTTTCATGCCCTTGTTTGTAATTTCCCCTTCTTCATTCTGCTGATACACTTCGCTACTTCTCAATTTCAACTCCTATATAGGCAAGGTAGTGGCAATTATCGACCATTTGAGCACTTCGGGGTTTTAAACAGAACGAAAACCATTGCAAGAGTAAAGGAATGCTATCACTTTGACAATTAAGCTACCAAATAACCATAAGCAAGGGTAACGTACGTGTCCAAGAGGTAGTGTTCTTATCCATACGAATAGAGAAGCTGAACACACGATCAGCGTCACGAGGATCCACGTTGGTAAAAATGAACTTCACAGCTGCCACAAAAAAACACACCAACTTCCGTGTAAAGATCCAAACTACCTCTACTGCAAAACTGATTCGGACTGAATTGTCAAGTTCCATCTTGCCTCTATGAGTTCCTGCTACAGAGTAAGATGATAAAAGCGCAAAGATAACTACTACAACAGACCAGAGCTTTTTTTTTCATTTTTTAAGAAGTGCAAAAGTGGCGTTTTAAAATATTATAGTGGTGCTCCAAATTTCAACATTCAGCCACATATTGGATAGAAAAAATCACATTCGTAGTACATATTAAATGTCTATAATTAGGTTTCCATCCACAATTTGGCAATTTCATCCAAGTTTTTTTAAAATTTTAAGCCTTTTGGCAATTACATCCAATTTTTTTGGCATTTTTTGACGTTTTTTAGCCAGACTATTTTTTGTTGGTGCAATCTGGCATCAGAAAGCCAAAAAAAATAGCCCTGCAACAGACATTTCAACATGATCATCCCGGAGTTGACATCCTGAATAAGCTTACACACTTACCATCAGAATACTCACAACGCATACTCAATAACCGTTTGTACCATGCCGTAGCGTCATGCAATGCCTTCACTTTCTGCTTCTTATGACTCAGCTTATCTGTGATCTCTGCAAACATGAACACCGCCCTTCTCACAAGCTTTTATACAATGCTATATTCAAACTTCCTGATGAAGAATGTCTGGTTACGTGGAGAAAAATGACGAGATGTCTCGAAATGCCAAATGAAAAGATAAAAAAGGGGATAAAAAAGGGGCTCGATGCTCATGAGCTTTTACCTGACATAAAATTGGAAATAAGTGCTTCCCTGTCTGCTTTCAGTTCAAATAGCTTGACGGTGTGCTCATGGAGGTCTTCTAGGTTTTTATAGATCTCCGAAGTCTCCTCTTCGCACTTGCTCAGCTCTTCCTGTTGCGCATCTCTCACTACATTCCAATCACGATATTTACTCAAACCATTCTCATTCTGGAAATATCATTTTCCACTGTATTTCCGACACCTTACGTAAATCAATTAGACGTTTTAAAGTCGTCCCTAAGCACCGCAACAAAGTTCCAGCAAACCATTCTCAAATTTCCAAAGCCAACAAAGTTACAGCAAATCATTTCTCACTCAAATTTCCAAAGCCAACAAAGTTACAGCAAACCATTTCTTATTCAAATTTCCAAAGCCACTGTTACATTCCTGAAGGTCGATATTCTTCCACAACAGCACTCCCAGTTTGTCCATTGCAATGTTTTTTGCCAACACACCACAAAAATATAAAATAAAATGCGCGAATAGAATCAAAACGCTCCAGGAAGAACCAGACCTTCTCTGACGAAATGGTCTTCAGTTTCCAAGTTTTTGGACCGGCTCAATAACTCCTTAGCATCATCTACGCCAAAACATAGAAACACCTTTAGAAAAACCTAGCCACGCTTGAAGTACATAAAAGAGAAAACAAAGCTTATGCGATTTACGACACCTCACAATAATATTGAGCTTGCTCTAACTTACACCTCAAGTACAGATACCTAACTACAACATCTTCGTAAGTGCAACTCTCCAAAACCTTGAACAATGAGTACATAATGATTTTATGAATACATACCATCGTAACATCAAAACTCAGGTCAACTACCAATAAAATAACAAAAAACTGAGCCCTTACAACTATTAGCCAAGCTATACATTCTCTAGTGCAATCGAATACTGCTCGATGACACTTCAAAAAATGAGCATTGGTAACCAAATAATCATCTCTTCAAGTGTCGCCTACAGGTGTGATTTACTTTGAAGATCAAGACTTCCGCTCAAGAGCACGGTTTCATTATACAACATCACAAAGTTCTAAGACAGCATTACATTTAAGAACAGAATAAGTCGAGCGACCTCACATTGGCAAGAAGTTCGAATCGAGGCGGCAGCCGCAGTGGCGTCACTCAACACGCTCTCCACCTGCGATCTCCAAGCATCCATGCTCTTAAAAATGTTGCCGAGCTCCTTGCCTAATTGAGCTGCATTGAGAGCGACGCCGTTGCTCCCGTTCCGTTCCATCCTTCAAATGCTGCTCGGTTTTCCCGCCTAGAGCACCACTCCCTCGAACCATGCAATAAATGCTCCGCAAGAATTTTGATAAGAAATGAAGGTTCGAATGCGGTAGTTGGTTTCACCACGGTGGAGATGGTTTTGTGTGCTGCCGTAAGAGCGGGCGAGAAGGGAGGTGGTGACGGCGATGGCGATGGCGATGGAGAGAGAGCAACGACGCAACGGCGGGGTTTCAATTCAAATCGGGAGAGATGAAGTGGGACGATTGTGTCGGGGTGGATACCCGGATATCCGGTTCTCGATGAGAGAGGAGGATACCATCCTATATCAATCCGGTTCTCGACTAGAGCATGAGATACCATCGTATATCTAGCCGGTTCTCGATCTAGACGAAGTACCCTCAACCCCCCCTCGATGCGTCGGGGTCTTGACCCCATCTTGTCACGAATGAATAAGGTAGGAACACTTATAACCGTGAGTGTACCTCTGGGTGTGACCTACGTTTGACACAAGCTGTTAGTCATTTGAAATTAATAAATTTGGTAGCTATGGGAACTTGAGGGATGGTTTTGGGTGACAAAGTGATGGTTGTAGGTGACTTGCATGACAATTTTGAGAACCCCATCTAGTTGTTTTTAGCATCTCCTACTCACGGTCATGGATTTTCAATGATTTGGGATTTTGAAAAATCTTTGTGAACAAATGCTTGCAATTGGGATTTTAAAATTGATCCCAATATTTTTCATTCCTTCTTGCTAATCTAACAATATTATTTTCAAGCTTGTTTGATCAAGGTATATACCCTATAATGCTTAAACTCACGCTTGCGGGTGTTCTTACCTTAAGTTAAACTAGATCTGATAAAAGTGTTATTTTCTTTTGGTCATTGCTATACATTATGAAGGTGATTTTGTATAGGGGATTGATACATGTACCCCCCCTTTTTGACTATTCTACCACACCTACTATGTATGGTCAATAGGCAATATTTATGATAATAAAGTAGGTGTGGACCATTTGAAAAACATCACTAACTTGAAAATACAACTTGGCATAGAAGTTGCAACTTTAGTTTTGTTATTTAGCTCTTGACCCCTCAACGCCCCAAGAGCAAAAACTTTGGTGCATTTTCCATGTATTTTCTGATACTCGGGGCATTGAGGGGATAATTGAGCTAATAGTATCAATTTAAAAAAAATCTAAATTAAATTGAATTCATAAATTTTAGTTGATACCATGAGCAAGATCATGAGCTAAAAAACAAAATTAAAGTTGCAACTTCTATGTCAAGTTGTATTTTCAAATTTGTGATGTTTTTTCATGTGGTCCACACCTACTTGAGCATTGTAAATATTGGCCATACATAGTAGGTGTGCTTGAATAGTTGAAAAGGGCCCTTTTGTATATTAAAGAGTATTTTAACAAAAAGAAGCCAAAACCCTCAAAATGCTCAAGTAGGTATATAATTTGGTATCAAGTTATAAGTTACAAGGGTGTATGTTGTTTGTGGACCTGACTTTTGTTACTAGGCTTGGTATACTGCACATAAGTTTTTGTAGGGCCAGGGTGGAAAAGCTCAGCTTGACCAAAAAAACTGTAAGAGCTTTGAAACTAACCATCTAGAGGTTGAATTTGGGAATTTTATTTCATATTTAACCCCTAAATGCCGAGGGGGAAATTTTTTTGTCTTCTGGCTTTTAAAAAAATGCTATTTTCATTTGATTTTTTTTAAAGTGATCAGAAACACATGGTTTATCGTTGACCGTAAAAATTACCTCATTAGATGCACTCATATTTTTAAGTAACCCAAATTGTGAGAAAATTCAAAGACATGGTTCTAAGTCTCAAACTGCCCTTATTGCAAGTTTCGTGAGGTTAGCATGCATGTATTGTTGACTTTTGTAGTTTCTTAGGCAGTTGCCACACCAATGAGAACACTAAATAATGCTGTAGATCACTTTAGCTAGGGCTGGTTGCGGTGACCAACCCGGCGTGTAAGGGTTAAATTCATAGACTCTGATTTAGTTTAGAACCAAAAAAGGAGATAGAATTAACCAACTAACAAAATAAGGGCAGGTTCCTACTTTTACCCTATTCGTATCCTCCTTGCGGATCCTTGAACTTGGCTGGTGTTGGGTCTAAATTTTCACCTAGGGGAAACTGCAAGAATTTAGAGTTCTATCACAGATTCACAGTAGGCCGAAATCTGGAAACTTGGAATTCATGATCAAATTTGAAATCCCTCAATTAAAATACTTAGATTAAATTGGGCAAAAACAACCAACTACAAGATGGGGACAATTTTTAGTAAAGATATTGAGCTTTTCCATCCTTCGGCCCTGGTAAAGGGAAAGAGTAGATCTAAGGAAAGATGGAGGCAAGCCTTGTATTTGCTAAAAATAACTAAAAAAACCTCACCTTTTCATTGCTTTTAGCGTGCTACACAATATTCTTACAACTTAGACAATATCCTTGCAACCTAGATAATATCCTTGCAACCTTGTGGTAAAGGACTTGGGCAACTGTAAAATGCAAAGATAAAGTATATTGCACACAATAGATCTGTATCTTGGTAACACTGTAGTGTTCCCCACCTAATCATGGTGAGTATGGAAAGCCCCTATCAGTCTAATATGACCTAAACTCGTGTGAACAAGCTCTTTGGATTCTGTAGAAATGAAGAGTGATAAATAAGACTCTTTTAACTGAGACTTCTAAAATGTAGGAGGGGCATTAAGAATGTAATCATAAACTCAATGCAAAAAAGAGGGAGCATGAAGCACAGACAGACTGATATTTTCTCCATAGGCCATAGACTGAAAGCGTTCACGGCAAGTGAGCTCCACAAGAGTCTTGTGACTCCGTCCGTCCACTTCAGTAGTTCAGGCGTCCACCGAGGGGAGCTCCCAGATTTCTTCCTTCCTGCTGATGGAGTTTGCAAACCTTAACTACCCAAAGGGCCCCAGATTATGACTGCAAATTCCATACGACAGGCAGCACGTCCCCCGGACAAGTAAAAAACAAACAAAAAACTGAGCATGTACACACCGCTCTATAGATAAGTCCTTGCACAAAACTTGGTTGGAAAGTTCTATAACATACGCTTCACAGGATCTGCAAGTGCACTAACTCTACTACAAGAGATGATATAGCAAAGAATCACTCAGAACCAGACACACAGGCTAGCATACAAAATAAAAAGGAATCCATCCACCACATACATCGAGATAGTTGAGAGTAAGGGAGTCCCTTGCAAAAAGTGTGGAAAGGTGCCAATCTTATGACAGATGTCTCTGTCAGTTCTTCATGGGAACTGCTTTCCCCAAGGCCCTGCAGAGAATGGATTTTAACGAGGTTAGCCACTTCGATCTATAACTATGATCTCAAGCAGGAAAAAATATAAGGTTATTTTGTTAAGAAGATGAGACTTTTTGTCCTTGCAAGAGAACGAGCAGGAGAAAGTAGCCTTTCGGATGTCTTGCATGCAACTACAACCTACAGCTGTTTTAGACTGTTCCTTTGCATGTATGTAGAAAATGGCAATGATAAATAGGGAAAACTTCACTCCACTCTTAACTCACTGGCTGCTCTTTGGTGGTGACAGAGAGCCACTACTTCGACCACTTGGGCTGCGGTTCGCAAACCTGTAGTTCAGCAACAACGAAGGACATCAGTTTCTAATGCAAGCACAATCACAGTACATGTATATGTGTAGTATTTATAAAATTCGTTTTTCTAATAACATGCTACTCAAGAGGATTTGAAGCCCATTTGTGATATCAAGGTAAGCAGTGCAAAGTTTGAGCATGTTGTTGCATACTTCTTTGGGCTTCGGCTCTTTGAAAGTCTCTTAACTCCACGAGGAGGAGAAGAGCGCTACAAAGAAGACAGAAACCATGGAGAAATCAGAAAGGGAGCATTTTCTGAACAAATCGAATCACAAGTGATTGAATTTTATTCACGCAATTTAGCTTTCAGAAAATTCTCTGAGTGCAAGTAAAGCTTACTAGATCAGACTTTGAAATGCGTAAAGTAAGTCAACTTTAATAAGATCTTTAACTGCTCAGACAATGGAGACAGGAGGCGAATAAGACCAAATAGGGATTTTCATATATATTCTACAAGTATACAGGCATGAAAACATGGAGAAAAACCTTCTTTGCTAGGCCTGGTGAAGATGAGTAAGAGGGTGAATTTCTGCGTTTGCCAATAGGAGAGCGTGCCCTACGTATACACAACATACACTTCACTATAAGATAGGTACAGACGAGATAACCCAAGGAGATTATTTAGGCTCACCGAAGAGAATATCAACATTCAAAAAAACCAGAGTAATGATGCTATTGTAAAATCAGGATTTGCTAAGAAGGACAAAGTTAAGATACATTCTTGGAGCTGAACGTGATCTGGAGCGTGAGCGAAGCAGTCGGCGCGGTGGTGGAGACCTGCTGACTCGGCGTCTTGGTGGGGATCTCCGGGGTGGTGGTGGCGACCTTGCACGTCTCCCTGGTGGAGGGGATCTGCACATTCCATAGGATCAAAATTATCAGGTACGGGCTCATACAACCCCTGAAAGAGCAATCAATAACTAATACTAGTTTTAAGATGACCAGTTCGGTGAGTCATGCTGTGAAAAATACGAGCCAGATTGAGCCAAGTTGCATATCACCAGAACCAATGAAGAAAATGCATGTAATTGATCAAAAAACGTATAAACATGGACAAAAGAATATCCCCATCCATACCCACTCAAAGCTGTTAAAAACAACCATGAAACTCAATTTGGTCTTCTTAGTCCTTCGGGGGTTTAAAACTCCGGCACCCCTCAGATTGTTTGATATCGATGAAAAGATGGATTCGCCATGATAAATATGCATATTTCTTACTCCTAGAGAGTTAGTCTCACTAACCTTCTTCTGTATGGAGGTGGAGATCGTCGGCGTCCTACAGAGATCTCTCGAGTTCTTCTCGGAGGAGACCTAACAAAGCAAAGCAAAGACAAAACACAACAAAACATGTATGATTAGTGACATTTCGAAGCATATCGATTCAGAGCAATTGCTTGAGAGAGAGACACCTCACCTAATCGGTGAACGATGGCGGCGGCGAAAGGGCGAAGGAGGTCGTCGACGTGGCGGTGAATCAGCCATTCTCCTCCAAGGTGGTGACACGGAACGTCTTCGAGGTGGAGGAGATGGCGATCGTCCTCTTCGTATTGGTGCAACTGTGAATCCATGTTTGATCAGTGCCAGCCAAAAACACAAGACAAAGGATACTAAAACAGCTAATTATGAACCTAAACCATAAACCTGCAGCTGGTAATTATAAGCATGACTTAGCTAAATATCTACAGCCACTGGCCTTTGAATGGAAGCAAGTTTTTCTACGGTCCCTTCAACAGTGGTTTACAGGCCTCCCACGTTGAAACTGCATAAGATATTTATACATAGCGATAAAAGCTTGTTTTTCCCTTGTACCCAAAGCTCTCTCCACAAATGTTATCTTCAACCTTACGTGTATGTACACAGAATGTCGTAATACAAACAAGCTGAGAGAGAAAGATCAATTACAATCACGACGGCGTGGACCATCCTTCAGATCATCACGTGGAGGCATGTCTCGCCCTGTTAATGCTCCCTTAGGAGGAGAGAAGATGACTCTTTTTGGGGGAGGTGGAGTGGCCTTTTTTCTTGGCACCAGAATAAACTGTGCACTCACAATGTTTCCATCAATTTGGCCCTGCACCATCATGTCCGTTTTGGTACTAAGTAGAGCGAATTGCAAAGTAGTTGTAATGGCACTTCCATGTCGTCACATACGAAAGCTACCACTTCCCAAAAATGCTTCTGAACTTGATCTGACTTTACCTGGATCCTAAACTGCACAAAAAACACTGAAGTTCATCCCCTAAAGGACCAAGGTATGGTGACTTCTTTTGCTCTCATTTTTTTTAATTAACGGATGCAATGCTCTTTGCTGCCTAGAGACATCAAAACTTGGCCTCATCTGAGTTTTTGTTGTTTTCGAAACAGGATCAATCAAAAAGATTATTTAAAAACCATGTAATCTTGGGGTGTTATGTGAGTTAAGCGACTGGGATGCAACGAAAGTAATAGAACAACAGGCATGAGCATTTCTATAGGTGTTAAGATCACACACCCCGTCCATATTCGCCAGAGCCTTTTCAGCATCTGCTCTTGATTTGAACACAACATAACCGTACCCTTTAGGAAGATTCACCTGTTCAGCCCTCAGCCCAAACACCAAAAATGAGTTAAAACTTTGTAAGATATCTTCACAACCCTGCCTACACAACTGCGCTCATCAGGAAGAATACTTCAGTAAAACAAAGCACCAAGTATTGTAAAGACTATAGAAACAAATAGCTAAAAACAATATGGAACAAGCCAATGGATGACATACAGAGCGATCCATAGCCAGCTCCACATTCGCCACCTCCCCATAGTTTCCTACAGCATAGCAATGGACAAAACCTATTCAATATTTCCAGAGGGTTAAAGAGATGTACATGCACTGGTAGCCTCAAATATGAAAAGAAATACATGCAAAGGTACGAATTAAAAAGGAGAAAGTAAAGCACTCAACATCCATCCATACCAAATATCTCTTTCAAATGTACTTCGTTCACATTTCGAGTAAGACAACCGACATGCAGCACAGTCGACTCAGGGGTCGGAGTGCGTAGTTTTCTGAAAGATCAGTACACAAGAAGAAGAAGCTAATAAGCTTACAATACCATGAGCATTTCAAAAACAGTACAGAATTTATAACCAACACATGCAACGTTCTTCACTGATACTGAGGGTAAACAAAAACATTCCCCGTCTGAATCACTAATCACCTTAAAAGCTTCAACACTGCGGGTATCAAGCAAGTTGCTTACTTTACTGGAGAAAGCTTCTTAGATGGAGGCGAGGATGGTCTGCTTTTCCTTGCAACGTCACTGCACACAACACGAAGAGCAAAACTGTGTAACTTTTGAACAAGAAAGCGCAATCACACATCATGTCTTCCAAATTTCCATTCCATCTTTTGATCACAGATCATGACTTCCAAACTTTCATTCCATCATTTGAAGAAGTGTTGTAAAACCGCTATGAATTCGCAAATCATGAAGCTCCTCTACTTTAGAATACCTTGTGTTCAGTAGAAACGAAATGAGTGAGGTTTGTTACCTTGGTTTGGTAGGAGGGCTCCGACTTCTGGAGCTCTCGCTTCCTGAGGAGGAAGACGACCGTGACCGTGATCTCGATGAGGAGGAGCCAGTGTACGAGGACGAGCCAGTGGTCACTGATGGCGATGCCACTTTCGGTTTTCCTGCAGGCTTCGCCATCGCTTGCAGCCTTCAGTTCTCTCTCTCTGCTCGTCAACAGAATAAGACAAGGTCACTGACAAAAAGATTAAGTACCTTTCAAGATACACACTTCCAAAACTTGCTTGAGTACGAAAAGCAATGCAATTGCCGCTCTACAACCTTAAACCCTGCAGTTTTTAACAAAAGGAAAACAATAACGCTTTTTTTTCACTCATGAAAAGCATGTCCACTACCAACATTGGCGATACAAACCTCCAAACCCTAGACCTCACACACTAGCTTCGACAAAGTCACACATACATGCAGACACCATAAAAACCATGCTTTGTTGAGTTTGAAAACATGGTTAACCAAGCTCTCTCAAAACTCATGAAAAAAGAAACTCGATGCACAGACAAAACTTCAAACACAACAGCCAGAAACATGCAGCAGCCCAAGCAATTCAATACAAGAAAAGAAACGAAGAGGGTGGCAGAGACCAAGGAAATGGACACTCTCATTGTTGCAACAGAGTTGGGAGACGGAGCATCCAAGACCGAGGGACACAATACCTGTGCAGGGATTAAGTGGTCCCAAACGAAAACACACAACAAATTAACCAAATGCTACACAGAGCTCAACGCTCAAGTTAGGGCAGCGCAACTCATATCTCCGAAAGGAATAGAGTTGCGTTGCTATATCTACCAATCGTCAAGATGTCCCTTGACAGAAAACCGGAAGTTAGTTGAGTGAGGGTCATCAGCGTCGCTCGGAGAGTTTTTTCTTTCCGATTTTTTGTGAAGATTGATTACGGAGCAACAATAGTATCAAGCACGAAGTTATCATTTCTCTGGGAATCTGGTTCGTTTCAGAGCGTTTGATGCCGAGACTTTTTCATTTCCAAGCTTCCTCGGTTGCCAAGAACATGATACAGAGTGGGCGTTTTAGAGGGTGAATTTAGTGCTTGAAATTAGGGTTTAGAGGTGGGAGTTATGGAATGCTGCTTGGGTCTGCGACTTAGGAATAGATGGGAAGCAAGGAGCCACGGATTGGGCCTTGTGAACCACTCTGTGAAATGCTCGCGGATTTGTAGCGGAGTCTACAAGGAAAGCTTGCGAGGAACGAGTGGATTTTCTGGAAAAAGGGGGAGACGATATGCGGTGGTGTGTTGCACCGGCGAAGCGAAAGGCAAGACGGCTGTGATTGTTGGAGCTGGTCCAGCAGGCGCGTTGCTAGCATTGCTGCTGGCGCAGCAGGACTGGAAGGTGGACGTGTTTGAGCGCAAGCAGTGGAGCGGCGCAAGCTGGGCTCCGGGACAACCTGATGGGTGGAATGTGATGCTGGGAGCGCGCGCGGCTTATTGTCTAGAAAACGTGGGGCTCAAGGAAGACGTGTGGAGAGAAGGTGTTTTGTGTAGCGGACGAACTGCTGTGACAGGTATTCTTGAATTGACCAGGGTTTAGGGTTTAAGGGTTTTGAGTGGCAATCTGGTTTTACTTACAACGATGGGAAACCAAAGCACCAGCCAAATGGATAAAAATTGCTAGCCATTGCGCAATTCTCCATGGGGTTTAGGGTTTAGCTGATTCTGGTGATGAGAAACTTGACCGAATCTGAGATACGTTTTCCATACTGTGATCAATAGCATTGGTCATTTTTCAAAGCATGAATCCTTGGTAGCAACTGTGTTCTGGGTTGGTTGTGGTGGCAAAGGTGGCGGATTGAAACCTAAATACCAGCCGTATGGATATGATTTGCTTGCCATTCCGCAACCGAAGCTAGCGTCCGTGTTGATCAATTCCGGGATGTGCAAGTACCCTGGCCAGGTGTCCTACCACTTCGGCTGGGCTTTGGAGAGTCTGCATCCGGAGGACTCCGTTGCGGAGTTCTGCCCTGATGGTTCTTCTACTGGTCCGGACAAGATGGTCGTGACGGCTGATCTCGTGGTGGGAGCCGATGGGCTTCATTCCAGAACCAGAGCTGAGTTGGAGAGTAAGACGACTGGTTTCGGATCCACCGTACACTCTGTGCCTGCTGGTCGTCACATCCGGTAAGGTGCGTTCTTTCTGGTTTCTGTCAAGTTAGCTCTAATAGAAAGAACCATGATATCACCTGACAAAACTAGCAATTCAAATGTTTGGTCAGAACATACGTAAAACCTTATTCGTGGCTTTACAACGAGCTATTAATCACAAAATTTGACGCAGAAATGAGAAAATGATCTCCAAATACAAGCTGCTGTCATGATTGCCATGCACCTTCACTACAAGAAAACGTGACCCTAATCAACAATATTGTGTTGATTTGGACATCTTGATTAGGACATTTTGAACATAGCAGTGTTGATTAGGATATTTTTATGTCGATTAGGACCACTTGATTAGGACCCGTTTTCTACTAGTGGATCAGTTGCTTGCTATGACCTCAGCACTTCGAGCTATGAGGGTGTGTTTTAGTTCATTAGAGAAGCGTTTCAGTAGCTTTCCAGCAAAGTACCACTTAGAGCATTTGGTTGAGAATAAAGCATAAAGTTTCTAGTTTGAGAGGAGCAACTGTTGATTACGCAATCTCTGGTTTGCCAGGGGCCTCTTTGACCTGCTGTTTCAATTTTAACAAAACTACTCATGCATGTGCGGGTGGTCAGGCTGAGAGTACCTGTAGACGTGGTGGGGGAGCAAGTGGACGAAGCGGGGAACACGCATGGCCCAAGCATGCTGGTGGTAGCCAGGCAGGCAAGGCTCATGTGGGGAGTGCCTAACCGGGACGGATCTATGGGGTTGACACTCCAGGGTATCCGGGGCTCCACGGCTGCTGATGTTTCTCTAGAAATGCAGGAGACATTCCCTGAGGTGTGTGCCCCTCAATGAGCCCTCATGCAATTACGGATCGGTAATTGTGTCGCTTTTGTTTAGGAGTTTTGCCTCCTTTACCATACCGGCATCTAGTAAGGGACACTTTAGATAGCATAGGCAGAAGCCACAAGATTGAGATAACAAGCAATTTTACGCCATGATTGGTGCAACAGTCATATTTTTGTTTGTTTCCCTCGTTGTTGACTTTACACTAGCCTAAAGAACAAGAGTTGGTGCTTACATAGCTCCTAACACGCTAGAAGTATTTGGGATTACAAGGTTTTAAGGCGTCTTTTTGAGGTGGATTGGACACTTGGTTTTCTCGAATGCATCAGTTTATGCCATAAAATGCAATGGGTTATTTTAAGCTTGTTATGTTGCCTTTCAGTTGCATATGATGTATGGTTTCAAACTTTAAGCCGGTTGCTTTTAATCTTTGCAATATAAAGTCGCCCTAAGCCATGGGTTAAGGTGCTCTGGTTGTTTATCCATGTCAACAGGGAAAACTCTTTCTCAAGCTGACAGTTTTGAGTTCCTGATGGCAGTTGTCCGATTTTTTTACCGCGGATGCGGAAGCAAGTGAACGTTTAGCTTCTACTCCAGAGCGCATGCAAGGCATGGTTATGGCAACATCGTACAACTACAAGCAAATTGTATGTACCCGACCTCCAATCCGCATGATCACGTCTCATGATGTCTCTGTTATTACTCGGGCTTTTGCAGGACTTGACTCCTCGGAGGCCCAAACTTGGCTTGATGTTTTTATTTTAGCACTTTTGAGTATGTCATAACAGAGACTGCTCTCTTGTACAAATATGTTTACTTTTGAGTAACACATGCACCGTCCTTCCCTAGTTCTAGCGACATAAACCATAACCCCTTCTTGATCATACCTTTCCAAAACATGGTCAACTGAATTAATCATTATCTAACTATAAATTCCAGTCCTTCAACGTTGAATTATTAAGTATTTTCTTGTCTATTAGAGCCTCTGTGAGACTCACATAATGTGGACATATCTCGTTTCTGCAGGTGTTATTAGGTGACGCTGCCCATTCTCTACTGAACGTCACTCACTTAGGAACAGGCTTGGCACTAGAAGATTGTCTTGTACTAGATCGGCTACTACAATCCGCTCTACAAGACCAGGACGCTAGCAATGACGTGACAAAGTGCATAGCCAGTGCTCTGTCAAGCTTTTCCAGTGAACGTATTCCAGAAATGCGAGCTGCGGCACAGTTATGTTCCGACGTTTCCAAAACCAACATGTAAGCTTTCCTTTCGACTCTAAACCCTAAAACCCTAAAACCCCGAAACCTCAAACCCCAAATCCATATCCTAGCAACCATAGGATGCAATTTTTGTCACCTCAAGGAATTCACTCCATGATTGTGTTTTCGTTGAGAGTCAACTATAGAGCTCACTGAAGAGAACCCTATGGATCTGAGAGCCAAATTCTTTTTGAGATCATATTGTATTATCACCATGTATGAATTTCTTATGCACTTTGTCAACGAGGGAGGTTGAAGACCACCATTGAATGGACAGTAGAGAAAGCAACTCTCGTCAAAAGGTCAGGAGTCATAGACATTCAGCTAGGTCATGCTTAAGCAAATTATGCGTATTGGAAGAGATGAGTTGCTGCTGGATCAGAGATTGTTGTATTTTCGACTGTTAGGGAGTCTCATGTTGCACCTTCTTCATATGCAGGTTCCAAGTGGAATTGCAGCGGGCTATTTTGAGGGTGGTGACAAGAGTGCTGCCAAGAGTGCAGCCGTGGCAGAAGGCAGCCAACACACAAGTAGTATCAGTGCAGGAATTAGTGAAGTGGCGAGCCAGAGAGATTCTAATTGTTCGAATTGCTCTCGTCTTGGCCATGGGGGTCTTGCTGTTGCGTGCTATTCGTTTGGTGCGACTCGCATTCAAAGTAGTCACTCCAGTGGCCGGTTTCCTGCAAAGATGATGAACCTCAATTCCTTGCAAATTTCTCTATTTTGTATTGTGGTGAAATCTTTTAGTGCAAGGTAGTTTGAATGGAGGACTTGTGTGATGAGTAGTCAGTCAACCTGTGCACGTCAAGCCTCTTGCTTGGCTGGGATCTGCTACCTTGGGTTATTGGACAGACCTCGCTCTGTTCTCTAGCACTTATTACACTTACATGAGATCTCCAACTTTCAAGTATTGTCACTCATTGAAGTAAACACCAACATTGATTTGTGTAAATTTACGAAATGACTACAATCATCGTCAATGTAGAAAATCCATTGTTGACCATTTATATATATTGTTGATTAAATATATGTTGAATAACAATCAAAAATTGTGAGGCACAATTGAAATGTAAACAATGGAAATGCAAAAGCATCGATTGAACATTTATGTATAAATAAGGTATCGTAGAATATAAATTTAATTGCATTTGAATTTCATTGGTTTTTTTAAATCTTTACATCTCTTTCAGCTCGAAACTGAAGTAACCTGTTTCAAAGTTCTAACTTTGCAAAGCAAATGTTAGGTATGACTCTTAGTCAATCTTGGATTTTTTTACTCCAGAGTGTGTGTTCTGCATAGTTCAAATGAATTTTATCCAACCAATATCAATTTACTTCGTTTTCTTTGCAATGAATATGTATTTTTTCATTTAAGATTGTTAAACTTGTTTTTAAATGCATCCATATCTTTTAATAATATTGGCTTGATTTATTTATTTTGGCATTACCTTTACATAGAATGTGTTAATCTTGAATGTGTTGAATATTGAATTGAACTGTCACATGAATGTTAGAATCTCATCACTAATTGTCTTAACCTTTTCAACATGTCAATTATAACTTTGGAGTCAAAGATGAACAATATGTTTGTAGTTAAAATTTTAAAAACAACTTTTTAAAGACTATCCTTGCTTATTCAAACAAATATTGTTAAATTAAAAGTTAAATATCCACTTATCCAAAGTAAAACCTTCATAAACAAAAATATTGTATTGTACATATCAAGTGCATTTCATGATTGCAAATTTATATGTATATTAGAAAAAGTACGATGGTGGTGTAAGAGGTTCTTACATTAAAATATTAAAAAGTGGTTCATTGAAGGGTTGGGAGGGGAGCTAGGAGAGGGCCAAGAGGGGGCCAAGGACAAGAGGGCTAGGTTGGGAGGGCTATTTTGATTTTGTTAAATATTTTGTTTTTGTGACAGATTGTGTCCACCACAAAATAACACAAAACTGATTCATTTCAGTGTTTTTTTTTTAAATTGATAAATAAGTTTGTTTTGTTATTTGTAAAAAAAAAACTAAGGTGCAGTGATTGCAAGAAACACTTGTACTATTTTCCGTCCTCTTCACCTCCTATAGGTGGTTTTTGGCTCCTATCTTTTGCGTATCAAGTCATTTTGAGCTGAAATTTCAAAAGAAGGTACATGTCATAGTTATAGACCTTCAATAATTTTTACAGTTTTTTTTAATTTATTTTACTATTTTTAAATAACCCCCAAATAGGTGTCTACCTTGGCCATTTTGGGGGTTTCTAGTACTATTTTGGGTCCAAAAAAGCAAATTTCATGCCACAAATCAGGGAAGTTGTTCGTTATAAAGCTTTACATTTGTAGAAGGGTTCTAGGAAATTGTGAATTCTTTGCCTTCCACATGCTCTCAAAATGGGCATCCTTTGGTCAAGCATTGAAGAAAGAAACCAAACTTCCCCAAAAAATCATTTTCATCAACTCAAGTGTCTCAAATAGAGCAAAAATTGCCATTTTTTGTTTTTTTTTTTGGGTTTTTTTTTTAATTAATAAAAATGAAAACATGGCAGCTTAGAAATTCTGGTAATTTTTGCTCCACATGCCTGACTAGTACTCCCTACCATTAACTGGCACTACGTAGTACCACTGACCAACAACATCATCTGAGGATGTGGATTTTTTTTCATCTATTCATTGAATTGCAATTATTGATAGTTGGCCTTCCAAAATGACATGCCATGTGCCTCATTCCCAATAGATTTGGGATGGGACGGTTTAGATTTCCACAGCAAAGATGCTGTGTAGTACTTGCAATATTGGTATCACTACCAGTACTACACCCAAAAAGAGGCACTTTGAGACAAAAATGTGAAGTCTTTCTTGCAATCACTCGGTGATATCTTTAAAGCAAAATAAAAGCTACCAGTAGTCTCTTACTTTGTTATACTTATACATATTTTTAGAGTATATATATGAATTGTGTTTGCATATTGTTTTTTTGTTATTTCTTATTCTATTGCAAAAACATATTTCAAGTGTTCAACTAGAAGAATTTGTTGCTTAGTAGCAAAAAGATTCTAAGCATGAAAAATGCTAAAGATTTTCTGTTGTGGTGAAATTCTTTGTTTCTTTTAGAGAACCGTATCAAACATCATGTATGCCAAAAACGCAATGGCCTTGAATCTTCAAAAAATTGTTTTTGTACGCTTTGTCATTTATATATATGTGAAATATACATGCTTCAAGATCATAGCAAGTGCAATATTCAAAATAAAGTTTTCTAGCTTCAATTCGGAACTCCAAGAAAAAGTGGTAGACAATTAGCTTTGAAAACAAAAGACGTTGAGATGGACATGTCCAAGAGTGGTTTGAGCCCTTTACACAATTTTAAATTCAAAAATTGTTGAGCATATTATATTTTTCAACGTCCAAGGAATAGGTCAAGTGCATTTGGTTGTGAAGTTTGCATTCACAACTTTGATAGCAGCAAACACAAATATTGTTCTATGCAATGCATGATGGAAACTTTAAGCAACAAAAAATCTCAAATTGGAACCTCCATTTCTATAACAAATAGTATGAGCCATATAGGTCCAAAAAAAATATCACCATCCATAGCTCCAAGAAGTGAAGCACACTTTAAAAATCAAACAAGCACAAATCATGGAGCTAAAGAACAAAAACCATATCTTTTGCCAAATTGGAATCACATGAAGAAATGCAGCCAAAATGGCAATTTGAACTGCAACAACTTCAAGATTACTAAGCAATCAAAAATAACGGTGGAATTATTGCAAAGTGATGCTACTAAGCAACCAAATTCAAATGGTGCGTCATCTAGTGGTTGCAACATGTAACTAGAATTATATGGACAGTTGCTAAGAGACACTAATGGCAAATCAATATTTGATTAGAGTTTCAAAAAGAAATCCTTTAGAAATAGTCAATCGATTGAAGAGGATAAAACATTGTAGAAAACAAAAGTCACCTAAATAATCACCTTTTCAATAAACTCATGTAATAAAAAAGAGTTTTGAAATTCCCATGATGGATAGATACACGTGATGCACAGAGATGCAATCAGATGTGTAACAATTGACTTACCAAACTCACTATTCAACCAATGACAACAGCATAATACAATGGTGGTTCAAAGAGGTGGTTCAGCACCTTGTATTTATTTTTTTAGGAATTTTGGTGGTCACCATGAAAACTTTGAAGTTACAATGTGTATCAAGCACAATAGTTTGAAGTTGTGATCTGAGGATGGAAGCAACATACCAAATTTAATCTCCTTGTATTGAGATTTATGAATGTTGAACATAATGAACTTTAGTAAATATGACAAAGTCATTATTATTATTAAGAATGTACTTATTACAATGCAACAAGCCAATGATGACAATGACGTTTGTGTATATGTATGTAGTGTGACACACTACATTTGTTGATTTGGGAAAAAAATCCAATGATTTTTCACCCTCCCTTTGGATGCCTTTTCTTCCCATTTGCCCTCTTTGTTAGAGCTTGTGATATTAATAGAAAATTATGTTATGACATACCATTATATCATGAGATAGACAGAGACGTCATTACATCATGAGACAAACACACCATGTTTTATAATAGAGATGTAATATTTTCAACTTTTACCAACTACAAAGTAATTTGCCTCCAAGTACTAAATAATGTCGAGTCATTTAAGTTGTTTTGCAATACAAGGAAACTATGGCTTGGCCACACTATTTTAATGTTGGTGTCCAATGCTCAACTTACAATAGTTCAATATACAACAACACTTTTTGCAACTACCCACTTGGGTAACTCAATGATTGGTGAGAACTAGTGGTTAGTATATTGTTAGCCGGTTGAATTTGCAAAAAAATAGGTTGAAGTTGAAACTACTATAAGTAGGCGCGCCCATCCCCATCATGTCCCCATACATGGGCGTTACTTGGCATTGTTAGGAACTAACAAATATAAATCAAATGGTTATAGGTAATTAAGTGATGGTTATGGGTGACAAAGTGATGGTTGTGGGTGACTCACACGACGGTTTTGAGTACTCATCTCACTATTTAACCCTTTAAGGACCACACCCATTTTCACAAAATCCACTGAAAACACGAGATGTAAGCTTAGAAGTGCAACTGACTCACATATGGACCCATATTCAATAATCCAACCGTACAAATGGGAAGTACACCTTGTTTGCTGTAAAGCACCAAATTTTCAATTAGATCTACCATTGGAGGTGAAACATTATAATGATTGAGTGAGCCGTATGTAAAAAATCTATAATGTTTCATGCAAGCTTTGATTGAAAAGAGCCTTACATTTCTAAAAAGCAGGGTTTCCCACCTTTACAATAAGACTAGTTTTACACAAAATAGACAAAAATTGCAATCACAAGGTGTAGCTAAATGAACAAAAAGGGCCAAAAATCCCACTTTCTTTGCTAACCTAAAACAGTTCTACAAGAAATTTGATAATTATTCTGGAAAATCCAATTGGTGAAAACAATCAAGAATAGGCTTCAAATGTAGGATGACTAATTTTAAAGCCAAAATGACAACATTATTTTAGTAGATCTTCAAATACTACAATTATACTATTACCATATAGGAAAACAATACAAGCGTATTACTTAAAGCAATTTGAAATTTTTTAGAATTGAGCAATTGAAATTTGACATTCTTCTTGCATACTTGATGTATTGTGTTGTTGATTTGATCCATGTTTGACAAAAAATAGATACATATTTTGAAACCATGCCGTATAAACACCATTATATGTCAACTCACATACCCAATTGCATTATTATATTTTTAGATGGATGCAAAATTCTTGTGATCACATGCATTCTTCAAAACCAAATTCCAAATTATTGAGAGATTTCAACCTAGAGGCCAAAAACCACCTCCAACAACCAAAATATGGTTTACTGGTCCTTAAAGGGTTAAGAACCAACAGACCTTGTTTTTAGCATCTCTTACACATGATTCCTACAATTTCAATGATTTTGGACTTTGAAAAATCTTTGTAAACAAATGTTTGCAATTGGAACCTTGAAATTGATGTCAATATTTTTGGTTTCCACTTCCTAACTTAAATTTTTTTTTCAAAATTAGTCAACTGTTTTACCTACTCCAAAACCCTAATTTCCATGCTTATGGGTGGACCTACCTTATATAAAACCGGCCATTTTACTCCAAAATTCTAATTACAAAACATTATATTATATTTTTAGAAGTTTCACAAGAAATAACCGGTCCATGCTAGTGAAAATCCGGTTGAAATTGGGAAATGCCGGGTTTTAGCCGGTGAAGCTGAAGTTCCTCCCCAACCCCTGGAGTAACCAACCTCCATGACGTGGAAATTAGCATAATCTCATGAAATGAAAAAGCTAAAAAGGAAACGTGACAAGTACTGAGATGTTCCAGTGTTGAAACAGGCACCAGGGACCAAAATTCAATATTGCCCAAGATAGATTGAACAAAAGATTACAAGATAATAGGTCCACTCATTGAAGATCAAACACTGAATGAAATTGCAAACGAAAAAGAGCTCCCAAATCAAAGGTGTTACAAAATGTAACCAGTTGGATGAAAAAATCTCAACAAGTGCAGTCCCAGCAAGGAATCTTTACTAATAATTTACATGCAACAGGGCAGCTTCGATAATACTGCTGAAGATTTTTTATAAAAGGCACGACCACTTTATTGGACAATCCTAAGCCTTGAAACAATTAGCAGATCAATACGACACTAGTAACATTTGTTTCTCGATTTCTAAAACTCATCTCTACAATGCTCTCTCGTATTTCTCCGACTTCGACAGTTCTGCCCAACTAAATCCTAGGTTGCCAACGATTCTCCTAAAGACTCTTTGAAATCCCTTCTCGGGATAATAGAGTGGAGTACATAGGGCTGCCGAAGCAGATTGGTGAGAGGAATTAAGAAGCTGAAAAAGTAGGTGCGTGTATAGAAAAAATTAAAAACCAAAGTCTAAGTTGGAGCGAATTGAACAAAGACAGCCTAGTAAAATTTGCATAGGTAAGTCGAGGATCAAACGAAGCAAAAACCAAGCTGTTAGAACTAATGGCATCTCCCAAGTGTTGTTTTCTCCCTAGATGAGGTTTTGATTACTTTCTCTTGACGCTCCCTGCTCTTTTGGCTTTGATAAACTTACGATTAGGTTTTGCACTTCCGTCTTGCCCAGTCGCTCCAACCGCAAAGCCGCCACCACCAAAATTGAGAGGTTGTCCTGGTTGAGGCGATGCTGCAAAAGGATTAGCAACAGGAGTCGACTGCTGAGGAGATGGTGCAAAAGGATTAGCACCAGGGGCGGGCTGCTGAGGTGATGCAGCAAACGGATTTGCCGCAGGAGGTGCTGCAGCTCCAAATCCTCCAAAGACTCCAGGTGAAGGTGTAGCGGGATTACCGAACTGAAACGTACCTGACCCGGGAGCTTGAGAGGCGCCAAACAGAGCAGTTTGCTGTTGCGGGGGTGGAGAAGAGGCCATCATTTGGCCATCATCAGCCATGGTGTCCTCCATATCATTTCCCATGCCGCCATTTGGAGAAGATCCAAATGCAGGCGCTGAGCTTCCCATACCAAACACAGGTGGGGAAGCAGGTTTTGTACCGAAATTGAAGGGACTAGCAGGAGACGCAGCACTGGAAGCACCAAAGGCGAATGCACCAGTTGAGGTTAAGGGTGAGGCTTCACTAGATCCTCCAAAAGAGAAGGGAGAAGGTCCAGCGGCAGCACCAAATGAAAAGGTAGTTGGAGAAGAAACAGAACCCGTATTGGCTGGGGCTCCAAAGCCAGAAAAAACGGAGGGAGATTGTGAAGACTGAGGAGAGGACCCAAATGCCGGGGTGCTGGAAGCTCCAAACGCTGGGGTGCTAGAAGCTCCGAATGCTGGTATGCTGGAAGCTCCGAATGCTGGGGTACTGGAAGCTCCAAATGCTGCGGTATTGGAAGCTCCAAACGCTGGGGTGCTGCTGGAAGCTCCAAACGCAGGGGTGCTAGAAGCTCCAAACGCAGGGGTGCTAGAGGTTCCAAAAGCAGGGATGCTGGAAGCTCCAAATGCAGTCGATGCTCCACCAAATGATGGTGCTGCGTTACTTGATCCAAATGTTGAGCTGCCAAAAAGAGGAGAAGTTGACCCAAATACATTTGGAGTAGTACTAAACGTTGATGTGGCTGGAGATGATGATGGTGTTGATAAGCTTTCAGGAGTAGAATCTGAGGAGGCAGGTTTCAAGCCAAACAGGGATGTAGTATTGGAAGCTGGTGCTGATGAGCCTGTGCCTTGACCGAATCCAGTAGTGGTGAAAGTAGAAGCGCCAGATGGTGCAGTGGTGGATGTAGTTGCAGCAGCAGACAATCCAAAACTCACAGCAGATGGAGCCACTGCATTAAAAACACACCAGAGTCAGCAATAGGAAAGTTAATCCAGCACAACAGCCAAAGCATCACTACCATTTCAAATAATGAATTGAACCTTAATAAAATGAGAGACCAAAATAGGAGGAAGAGCCGAGCATGAACGAAACAAACCAACTAGGCACCAACCTACAAACACCGCAAAAGCAGAACGCTGAGGTACCTGTAGCATCACCAGTCTTCATTTGTTCTACACCAAACATTCGCTTTTGAGGCCTGTTTGAATCATCTGTTGGACCTGTTAACGGCACTGGAGCTACTGGAGAGGAGCTGGCCGAAGGCTCAAACGCAAATGGTGCCTTGGTCATTCCAAAAGCAGAAGAAGACCCAAATGCTGGAGAAGGAGACGCTGTTGTGGCACCTGAAGATGTTACAGTGCTACTTCCAAACACACTAGAAGGAGCACCAGTAGACGCAAGGAATCCTGTCGCAGGTTCCAAAGATGGCGGTTTGCCAACGTTGAAGAAACTTGTTTCAGTTTTTGAAACTGAGGTCGTCGATTGAGCTGACGAGCTTCCTGGCGTAGAACTCGTGATTTGACTGTTTGAATTGAAGATGCCTGCAAATACTGCATAAATGCATCAGACTGTGATGGACGGCTGACTTAAGCAGCTAAATCAGTAAGCATATAATCCAGAAGTACTCACATAATCATTTCAAATCCACAGCGAAAGTAAGAAAATAATTTTTCGATACATATCATACCAGGCTTTGCTCCTGCACCAGGGGCGCCGAAATTGGATAACGAGAACGTCGAAGATGTGAACGTTGTCGTGGTAGAAGGCAAAGTGGATATTTCAGAACCAAATAAATTTGGTACAGAAGGTACTTCTCCTTTTGTGGCTTCAGCTGGCTTTGTTGAAATCGGTTTGAATGTCTCAGTTGCGGACACGTCACTACAGAGACAAAACAGTTTAAAACATATAAACCGTGTCCTCAACCACGAGCTCACAATCGACACGATGCCAGATACTTACATACGACGCTAAAATATCGAATTCACAAAATATGGTAAGATTTTCAGCACCCAGAAAAGTACCTTGGATTATTATCTGTTTTACTCTCAAAATGATGATTGGTCTTCAATTCTGCAGGGTGAGCATTATCAAATCCTCCATCAGAGAGGGGAGCGACGGGCAACTTGAACATGTTATCGCTTGAAGGACCTGCGTTGAACTTATAAGTAGGCAGGCCATTTGGCTTAGCTGAAGGCCCTGTGTGCGATGGGGCTGGAAACGGCTTTGGTGTTGGTGGGGGCTCCAGAGAAGTACCGAAAGGATTGGAGGATGGAAACGTAAAACCCCCTGAAGCAGCAGTTAACTTTCCATCAATCGTCTCTGACACAGTAGTTTGAGACTCCACTGCAGTTGGGGCACCAAACAAAGGTGTTGCGATATTCAAGGGTCTAGATGGGTTATTATCGAACATCCTGGCTCCAGAGTTAGAACTTTTCGCGGTAAGGAATGAAGTTGTGCTCGTAACTACTGTTGTAAGCAAGTTAGCATTGGCACCCCTACTCTCCTCGTCTGAATCCTGTAACCAAAAAACGAGAAAAAGCGGTCGTTATTTCCATTCAGAAAATACAGGGATTACAGGAAGGAAAATATAGGGATAGGCCAATAAGCTAAATGTCCTCAGTCTGGCAAATTCATTCAAAACTTCGTCATGACTTAGCACAAACTAAGTACGAATCGGCACGTGACACAGCAACCAACGGTTCACTCACATCAACGTCAGCATTGATTTGGAATCCTTGATTCATTCCAATGGCTGGACTTACAGTAGCCAAACTAGACTCCGAGACCTTCGACCTGACCGTATCCTGGAAAGAGAAGAGTGGTTGATCTGCAAACATCAGTTCAAGTACACAACAATCGGTCATCAGTAGCACTTCAGCAAATAAGTAGAACTCAGGCATCTTGTTAACTCGCACTTACTTACACTGATGCGTACCACGAAATCGAAAAGCACAGCAACCACAGCGGTTAAATATAACGTTATCAGAAAAGAGAATCTTACCTCTAATCTTCTCCTCAAACGTGTGTGAGGGGGTAGAAGCTGGCGCTTTTCCTTTGCTCCTAGATTTTGTACCTTGTTCGGCCCCCTTCCATGAAAACCCAGCAGCAGAAGATAGGTCATTCTCCAGATTGCGACCACGTCCAGAAGGTCCAGCTTCTTCCGAGTCTTGAGGCCCTGGGAAATCCCAAGTCTACACAACCACGCCAGGTAAGAATCGTTTGTAAAATGCAGACCATCGGTGTAACATGAGGCGTGGACCTTCACAAACCAAGAGTCACAACACAACATACTCAAACCAGAAGAAGAGGTTGCAGTTACTCTACCTCCATAGTCTGGCGTGCCTTGTCGTTTATCATACTTGTAGTCAGCTCCGTAGGTGGACGCTCCCTGACCAATGTCAATTCAGTGTCTAAGGATTTCTCTTTAGGAGATGGAGTCATCATGTCCAAGGTTTCCAAAATCTTGCGCGCTGTTGCACTTGCTCTTTCGGGTACAGATGCGTTTGTACCCACTGCTAAACCTCTAGTTTCCTCCATCTGTGTTTATACACTGCTCACATTATTTTTCTCCTGAAGCAGCCAAACCCTTTCTGATAATGATGTTGTCTTCTAAAACATAATTCTAATAAGAAAATCCATTGGTCACAGGCCCAATATCAAAAGCTTTAGCATTGAGAATTATCCTGCACTATACATCTAAATCAGAATAGTAAACTATTACATAACACCAATTCATGAATTTCATAACGCAATAGTCAGCACATAAACAGAACAGCTCTAACCAAAATAGAGTTCTGACCTCTGTATCAACATTCCGGTTCCACGTTGTGATCGACTTTTGTTTGACATCTGTAGGCGTCTGTAATATCCTTGGAGGAGGAGGATACATGCCCAAACCTCCTCTCCTTTGCAATCCACCAGCTGGACTCGGTGTATATAAGGAAGATCTGGGCCTCAATCGTCGAATAGGGCCCCCTGAAGAATACACACCATCCTCCAGCGCTGCAGACCCTCTCTTTTTGGATCCCTGAAAAAACAAACAGAGCTTGATTCATAGTACGTTACCTCTTGAAATATATTTGGTCACCGTAAACTACCATAATTGGCAATGAATCAACCAGAAACTATCCTAAAACCCGCATATTTATGTGCAAAACTCTAGCCAAATTTCTTCAAATAAAAAGAAGCACACGTTTTCAGCACGAGAGTGCAACTTCAAAAACTGGACCGAAAAAAAACACCATAATTACAGGAGAAAGGAACATGCTTCTGCTCTAATGGACGAGATTATGATAGTCTTGCAAATTCAAAGCAAAGTAGATTCCTACCTCTCCAGAATGTGGATACCCAATGGCCGGGCTGGGAGCATTGGTACGAGCAACAGGCAGAAGACGACCAACCGTGCGACTAAAGGGTGGAGTTCGTAGACTCTCATCCAAAACCCCATCTCGATTACGAACAGCACCTGGAGCAATATTAGCGGGTTCAAACTGAGTAGAAATGCTGGTTACTTGCTGCTTCCTCAATAGATAAGGCGAAGGCTGGTAAGGGGAGAGGCGCAGCGGAGTTGGAATTTTCTCCCGAGTAAGAGTTACCCGAGCTGGTGTAACCACTCTTGTGACTCGCTCTCCCATATAAGCTCTGGCAACATCAACCGCCACTACTTCTCCCGCCTGGAAGAACAGACAGCCATAAGCAAATAAATCCGTCAGAGGAAAAGGAACTTGTCGAACATGTTGATAAAGGGTATACAGAAAGTTAACCCGTGACATGCTCACAAATCAGGCTTTTGCTTCTGCTTTTAAATCGTACCTCGGAAGTTCCAGCCCCGGTAGAAGTGCCATTCTCCTTTCCAGATTCACCCGGCCAAAAGTTAGATTTCTGCTCTTGCCGGGCTTTCGTACGTTCCTCCCTCCATCTCTGGGCGTCAGAAAGCTGTCCATTGCTAGGAGTGGACTCTAGAGCCAGAACTGTATTCACGAGTGTAGTCCTTCTTTGTCCTTCACTGTTTGCATGATCAATTTGCTCTTCTGCAGTTCCGATCTCCTTCACATATGATCTCATACTTGCTATCAGCTTCTCAGCTTCTTCTCTGTCAGAGGGAGAAGAACTGCTTGGTCAAAAGATTGTGACAATAGAACTATAAGGTCCACATGCTTGAACAGGTAGACTGAGTTCAAATAGGCGTGCGATCAACAACGCACGTTGTCTCTCCTGCAGGATTGTTCAGAAGTACATATCTAAGTGTCTTATCTGAAATAGAAGCCACTAGCAACCAAACGAACGCGAAAGTACCTTGGGAATGTCCTTTTCATCCAACTTTCCACTTCCAGTCTTTTTTCTTCTTCGCCATGCTGACTTCCAACTTCCCTAGATTCCTGCACAATGAACCGCGTCGACAACATCATCAACTGATTGAACAAATAATCATAGATCCACCGAACACTGAACACCTAATCCGTCACGGCTAACTCAAAAGAAAAAGAGAACGAGAAGAGCTAGTAATGTGGTAACACAACAAAATAGTACGGAATATCAGAAAACTAAAGGGCTCCACATGAGATCGACAAGAAATTCTTACAGCTTCGGCAGCTGACGGTGACAAAGTATCCGTCACGCCTTCAATGTGATCCACTGCGAACGGAAAAAAAGTGAGGAGCGTCAAAAACTACCAGTCTGTCCCAAAACAATCAAAACCAGTAGAAAAATGTTCCGCTTCTCCAACATCAGAAACACTCACCATTAAAATCCTGCTCAAAAGTGGACAATGTATCCGTTACAAGGGGTAACCCGTGATCAGGCACTCGCAATCAACAACTGCAATTTGTAAAACTCTCACATCGTAATTTACCAACTCACGCGCAATCAGCAAATCAGAGACCCTCACCTGCAGGTTTCTCTGCGTCGTTCAGAAGCAACATACCGCCACCGGCCGGGCGCTTGAAGAACGACGAATACAGATACGAAGCTCCAGTGGTCACAATCTTGGACGCAGTCCCGAGCAACCTCGACCCTAACCACCCGTCGCGCTTCGTAACATCCCCATTCGTAGTGCTGGTCATCAACGAAGCCGCCTGCGGCCCCGCTGAGGCATGCCGCCCCACGGCCGGCCGGTCGTAAGGCGTGCCATTCCGCTTCGGCGGGCGCCGAGCCCGCATCTTGCCCCCTCCTCCACCATACGGTGACTTCTCCCCATTCTGGAGGGGAGTGTATGTCATTCCCGCCATGCTTCCCCCTCAAAAAACAATCAATGTCAACAACCAAAACAACAATCCCGTTACCGATTCCCCGCACCAAATCGACCAGCTCGAATCGCTCCGGCTGCCACCCTGCCTCCACAGGGCATGATCCTGTGTCCCAAATCCCTACAGATTTCTGCCGACGCCCCTGCTCCCTCCCCCGCTCCTTCCGAAACAGAAAAACGAGCTCCGCGACGATGCCTTAGGGTTTGGTTTCAAAGACCAGGGCTGCGAAGACAGGTCTACTCCCAGTCCCCCTCCCGTGACCGTGCCAGGAGAAGAGTCTACGACCGCAGCAACTGGGAGTCTGGGACCCCCTTTTCTCGCGCCAATAGTCGTCCTGGTGGCGGGCGGCGTCCAGCGTGGCTGCCAAGGTGGCGGTTGCTGCCCGTATCGACAGGCCGCCGTCAGTCCTACCCAGGGGTCACATCCACTTTCAATTTGGGGTTTTAATTTGAAAGTATTGAGTGCCAAATTCCATAATGCATTGGAATTTGAGAATTGCAGAAACTATAAGGTAGGAGCACCTATAGGCGTCAATCTAAGGGTTTTGAACATGATGAGTATTAATAAACAACTAGCAAATAAATTATAGGATCCTGTTAGGAATAAAAAAATATTGAGTTTACAATTTTGAATGTATTATTTGGATACAGTGAGAATAAGTTGTGAATTTTTAAAGAGCAAACTGCCATTGCATCCATAACCACTATCAAGATTTCATGTTCACAAGTTGTATATCCTTGCCATTACATCTATTTACTTCCAAAGAATTTCCAAGATTTCAGAGCTGACGGTTATGGGGATAGCGTTGCTTATGGGTGCTCTTACCTTAACCCCTAAATGCCGAAGGTACCAGATTTTGGTGTCCAAATAATTTCAAGAAACTTTGAAACTCTGTTGAAGGCACATATTTTATTGTTTTGAGGTTTTTGTTTTGGAAAGGTTCCGTATTGAAGTTAGCTTCATCGCTCAAATTCAACTTCCTCCATATCTTATCCCATTTGTTTTTGGTGGAAGGTTATCTACAAGCATACATTTTTTGTCATGAATAGTGTCATGAATAGTATCACAGAGCCTATGAGAAGTTGCCACATTGAAAAAACTAGCATCAAGTTGAGCAAAAGGTGAAGATTTCCCTTGGGCACTCCCTTGGGCAATAAGGGCCTTTTTACTAAAATTTTGACATCTAACAAAATTTAAAAGTGCTTTTGGACTAATTTCACTTGGAATGTCTTGGTTATTAAAATTAGAATCTATTCACCGTTGAAAATCTTTCATTTGTAATGATTTTTGGTCAATAATTGAAGCTGAAAATTTCTTTGTATTAGATGGTTGCGTTTTGACAGTTGCGTTGCAAGTTCATTTGTGAAATTGTGATCATGAATTTGGAAGAGGGGCCATTGGTTTTGAAGTAACAACAATAAACACTAAAGCATCCTGAGTGGTTGTTTCCCAATTTTGTATCCAAAAGTTGCCAATTTGCATTACAAGTTTCGGGCAGCCCCAAAAAAAGCAAAAATTTCCATATTCATCATCATTCAATCACAAATATCTTAAAATCCGCAAGGCCATTTTGGAATCTTTTTGGGTAGTGCCATTTAGAAACCTTGAAGTTCAAGATTCAACAGCTACAATTTTGTTTTGATTTTTAATAATAATCTTACAAGGACAATTCAAAAACTTCAAAACTACTTTCAAAAAACAAGAAAAACACCCTTGGGCATTTAGGGGTTAAAAGTGTTGTGGAGTCCTGTGTTGGAAAAAAATAAAACTGGAAATTAAAAATGGTGTTTTGGAAAAAAAAAAAAAAAATGCTAGAAGCATAATTCTTTTGGAAATTTGAGATTTTCAAAGTCCAAAAACACAAATCCCTGTGATCCTTTCTAATGCAATATGGAAGTTTGCACTAATTTTAGGCAAGAGAGGACTTATCTTGTTGATTTGATCAATCTAATGGAATCCCTCAAATGGATGATGATATGTTATATAGAAAGTTCACATAGTGTTTAACCTCTCAATGCTGAAGGCACCAAATTTTAGTGTTCCTTCGTTGAAGGCAAAGGTTTGATGGTTTTAAGGTTTTTTTGGAGTTGTGGCCAAAGTTAGCATTAGAGTTCAATTTTAATATCCTTCATGCCTTATTTCAATTGTTTAGTAGAAGTTAAACTGCAAATAAACCTCTTGCACACCAAAAAAGGTGATGAATAGTGTCACTAAGTAGCCTACAACAAGTTACCACATTGGAAAGACTGCTAGCAAGTTGAGGATAAAGTGAAGATTTTTTCTAGGCAATCTTTTGGGCAGCTAGGCCATTTTACTAAAATTTCATCATTTAACCCCTAAAGGACCAAGCCTTTTTTTTTGCCAAAATCACTAAAATTGCCACTTCTAGGGGATGAGTAAGGAGGTAGATTATTATTTTTTGAAAATCCAATGGGAGGATCTTATTTTAGAGTAGAAGAGGTACTTGTGGGAGAAAAATCAGGTGATTCTAGATGAAGAAGTGAGATATTTACATCTAAATTGAGATAAAAAAGTTTTTTTCCGTGCAATCTGTAAACTTTTAGAAGCCTTTGACCACCTTTACATGAAAAAAATTGCTCTACCCAAAGTTGAGCTTTTATTTTTCCATGTAGGAGACCAAGTTAGGCATCTGTGGGAGAATTTTCAAATCAATTGGAACTATACAACACATGGGAAAAAATAGTAAGTAAAATGAAGTAGAGAATGAGTCAAAACACTAAATTGTTAAGAATTTAATTATTGAAATGAAAAATATAAATCCCAAAAATTACTATGTTGTACTAAACAATCTACTTCCTTTGGTTTAATTTTTTTTCCAAAATACTGAAAATTGAGTAAAATAAAGGACTTCAAAGTTTATTTTAGAGTAGAAAATTCATAACTCCATGCAAACAAAAAAACTCCTCATAACTTTCATTTGACTAATTGAAATGGAATGATTGACAGCTACCCATATTTAAAAAAATCTAAAGAACCAATTTCAAACTTTTATTTTTAAACATGTAAATGTCATAGAAGTTTTTTGGGCTGCCCGGACGGGCAGTCCTCTCCAAATCTTCATAAATCCATGCATATAAATTTTTTGTCAAATGTGCAAATGAAAAAAAATTAGATGCCCACTTGGGTCTTTGAATTCCCCACCTTCAATAAAAGTTTCAAACAATTATAGAAAGTAACTTATCCAAAGGTACATGCCAAAAGTACCATTTGTCCCTCAAGGGGATAGTTGGTCTTTTAGGGGTTGAAAAAATTTAAGTGTGCTTTTGGGCTAACTTCACTTGGAATGTCTTTGTTATCCAGGTTAGAATTCATTCACCATTGAATTCTCTTTCATTCATAATGACTCTTGGTCAATAATTGGAGTTAGAAAAAATCTTTTGTATTATGTAGTAGCTCTTTGACAATTTAGTGCAAATCCATTTGAGAAATTTTGATCATGGTTTTGGAAGAGGGGTAATAAATTTTAGAGTAACAACAACAAATACTATATCATCATGAGTGATTGTTTCCCATTTTTGTACACAAAAGTTACCACTTTTGCATTAGAAGTTTTGGGCACCTCAAAAATAACAAAAACAAAATCATACTTATTATTCAAATTCAATTACTAATATCTTAAAATCTGCATGACCTTTTTGGAGGTTTTTTGGTAGCACCATCTAAAAACCTTGAAGTTCAAGATCCTATGGTTACAAATTTGTTTTGATGTTTTATAATTATCTTGCAAGGACAATTCAAAACCTCAAAGTCCCTTCCAAAAACAAGAAAAACACCCTTGGTCATTTAGGGGTTAATTGAAAGTTATTTGAATACAATTAAGATGAAATGATTTTGACAATACTCAACTTTTATGATTATAGTGTTTCACACTAATGGGACTAAATTGTATTAATTCAATAAACATTTGAATTTGCTAGGCACAATAATATTGCAATCCAATCATTTGGGCTTTTTCTAAAGTGAGTTCAAATGTTTTAAATTCTATTTCAAATATTGTGATGAAGTAATTAAAAATTTGAAGATATTTTGAGAGCCTCTATCTCAACTAGAGTGTGGATGCACCATTTTGGGGATTACTCCACCAAACTGCTACTCAAGGAGTGACAAAATCCTAATTGGAGAACAAAAGCTAAAGGCATGCCACACCTTGAGATTAATTTGTCAAATTTCACCTTAATTAGTGTGAAATGACCTAGCACTAATCAAAAGCTTGCACTAATTAGGACAACTTGAATTGGTGTGACTTGTAATTCTGGAAATTACCCTTTTAAAAGTTAATCAATATTTTAGGCACTAGAACTCAAACGATTGTGGTATGCATTTTTTAGGCTTTACATTACAGTTTATTGTTTAAAAATTTGCAAAATTGTAGTTGCAATGCCTTACTAGGACCATTGTATACGAAGAGCTTTATATTGTTCATTTCAAATCAATGTAAAGTTTAACTTCTTTTTTCAATAGCAAACATGCATGCAGCAAGAATTTATTGTTGGAGTGTTTTATGGTGAAGTTTGCAACTTTAGATTTTATAATCTTCTGTGCAAGAATAATGTTATTCTTTAACCCTTAAATGCCAAGTGGTCATTGTGCCTGCCCTTTATATAGTGTTTTAGAGTGGACATTGATCTCTACAATGGTGTCCACACATTAGAATATTATTTTTAAAAGTTGCAAAAGTCAATAGTGCAAGGTGTCCTCATGAAAATTGTAGTAAGGGCAGCTTGGGACCTAACACCATGACTCTAAAATTTCTCACAATTTGGGTTACCTAGAAATATGAATGCAGTTAACAAGGTAATTTTCTGCCTTCTATGATGGACCATGTTTTTATGATGACATCCAAATAAATATTAGACAAGGAACTGCCTTTTTTGCCCATAATGTTTTTTTATGTCTAGAGGAAAAAAATTGTCCCTTTTGGCATTTAAGGGTTAAGAACATTGTCAAGTAAGACATCTTTTCAATGAAGTAAACACTTTTTTAAAAGTACATATTCTTAATGAAGTTATATCAGACTAGTCCTAATTGAGTTAATCCCTAAAGGACCACTTGTCCCTATAAGGGACAAATGGGATTTTGGGCATGTACTTATGGCTTAGCTATTTTATGTAATTTTTTGAAACTTTTATGGAAGATGGGGAATTCAAAGATCTATGTGGTCATCTAATTTTTTCCTCATTCTGACATTTTTCAAAGAAGTTAACCCCTAAACGCCCAATCAACCATTTTCTGGTCGCTGCCCTTTTTTGCGGGCTGCCTGAAATGAAAGAAATCATTTTTAAAAAAATTAAAAAATACTTTCATACAAGAAAACAAGTTTACTTTCCAACCCAATTTGAATCATGTCAATGCCAATTATTTTGCACCAAGGAGAATTTTTCAAAGACAAACACTTCAATATTTGCTAGTGCTACAAAATTTACTATTTCAGGAAACTAATGATGTTCCCTCCATCAAAAATATTGCATTTCTGAACTTTCAAATAGAATGTATGTTTTTAACCAATCATATCAATTTTTAAACTCTATGAATAAAATTTGTACTTTTGATGAATATTAAATGGTAAATGCTTCTAAATTCATTAAATAAGAGTACAAAACTTTTTTTGAATATTGAGCATACAGATAATTACTAAACATCATGATTCTTGTTTTCTCTTTTTTTTTAAACTCTATTGAAGTTACAAAAGTATCATTTTAGAATGCATTTACATTTTGCCCTTACCCCCTTGGGCGTTTAGGGGTTAAAAATGAATTTTTGAGAATTTTAGTTTGGCAGGCATCCCAAAAACTTGTTTAAAAATTGCATTTTTAAAAATAAAAATTTGAGGTTAGTTCTTTACACTTATGTATATGTGGGAAGCTTTGAACCATTCAATTTTAATTGATGAGATGAAAGTTATGAGAAGTTTTAGTTTGCACGTAGGCATAGTTTTGAGATTTTCCACACCTACCAACAAACTAAACTTCTCATAATTTTCATCTCATTAATTAGAATTGAATAATTCAAAACTTCACACATATATATAAGTTTAAAGAATTAACCTCAAATTTTTATTTTAAAAAAATGCAATTTTAAAAAAAGCTTTTGGGTTGCTCACCAAACTAAATTTCTCATAAATTCATTTTTAACTTCTTCATCAAATATTGGAATGAGAAAAAAATAGATGACCACACAAATCTTTGAATTCTCCATCTTCCATAAAAATTTCAAAAAATTACACAAAATAATTTAGCCATAAGTACATGCCCAAAATCCCATTTGTCCTAGTATGGACAAGTGGTCCTTTTAGGGGTTAATTACAAATACTTACATATTGCAACATGCGAAGTGATAATGGCTCGTTGAGTCGGAAAGCTCAAGCTTGACCATATTGAGCTCAGATTTGCAAGCATCATCTTTATATTTTGAAGATAATTTCAATGTCAATGTAGACGGAAGTCAATACAGGTGCTGATGGTATTATGTGTAAATTCAAATGTAACGCAGAGAGCAACATAAAATGCCTGAAAAGGGTCAAAACTCAATGAACTCAAATTTTTAACATTTTTTGTACTAGTGTAAAACATACATCAGAAGAAACTCATATTTTTTATAACGGATTTTTTTGAACATTCACTTGTTTTTATGTTCCAATTGATGTTAAAACTAATATCTTGATGTTATATTTGATATCATTATAAACATGGAAGCAAGTGGACGTCCAAAAAAATCTGTTATAAAAAACACAAGTTTCTTCTAGTGATAAGTAATTCCATCAAGTAAAATGGCATACTTCACCAACACTTGTATTCAAGAAACCAATGTTCATGCCATGTTTGATTTTCAATTCTAAAACTAGATTCGTTTATTGGAATAAATCAAATTCATTTCAAACTAAATTAGCAACATCAAGTTTCAAATTCTATCATATTAAAGTGGGTATTATGTTATCACAGTTTCACATCAAAATCAAAACAAATATAGTTCAATTTTTGCATAATTAAGAAATTTCACAATTGCACATAACACAACTTTGTCAAAAGTTTCTTCATCAATTTTTTTGAGCACACTTACGAGTTTCCGATTTAAGATCTTGATTGTCTTTGGAATCTATTTTTTTGTATAATTACATGACCCTTTGAAGTTAAACTTCATTTGGTATAGAAGGTTTCAAGTGTAAACTAAAAACATACATATTACTCAATTTACTTTATTAATTTCAATCAGACATGTAATATTGAATGACTACATATGTTTAAGCAATATATTCAATAAAAAAAACATACAATTCAAACAAAAACAAACCACTAAATAAAATTTTAAAAAGAAAAAAGAAAAAAGAAAAAAAAACAAACAAACAATGAAAGAAATTGTTTTTTGTATCAAAATTCACAATCAAGTTTTTTGAATAAGAATGCCCATTCTTAACAATCTAAAATAAATAAAATCTATCAATTGGTGATCAACTTTTCTAAGTGGATTTACGCAAGTATGTGAAATTGCTTGGTTGTGATCAGGGATTTGTGAGTAGTGAGCAATGAGCTTAGATTATTTGTCAATATACTCAATTTCACTTAAAACTGTGTATGTAAGGCCCAATAATTAGGCATTCTGAGCTTATGTCTTTTGAAAAATTTGCTTTTTTAAAATTTTTCATTGATTTTGAGCTTAAAATTGGTTCTTGCTCACCAAACCTAGGCTCACTGCTCACAAGCTCAACATTTTCTGCTCAAAAAATAGCATTACCCATATTGCTTGCATCATATATGCTAGTAAGAAGGTTACTATAGGCCATTCGATGAAGCACAAGTTAAAAATTGTATTGTCCTCCACAATTTTTTATTTCTTATTTTGCTGTTACACCGTAATCATTGACCCTAAAGTTCATTGAATATATTTCACCAAAATACACCAAGAATGAGTTATTTTGTTGGTATAGGTAAAAGCAAAATGTGAAATAAAATTTTGATATAGTTTATTGTAGGATCTAGTAGTAGACTATTTTATTATGCTTCAAATTTTGGGCAACTTTAGTTTGGGGAGACTTTTGCACTAATAAATATCACTTTTTTGCTTGTGCTTTTTTCAAACTAACTTTTGCAATAGAGCTATTCATAAGCTTAAGAAATCTCATAACATTTGAATTTTAGAACACATACTAAAAAGTTAGAGTAGGAAACGAGCTTTAGGAAAATTGTCATACAAAGTTGTTGTTTCTACAATATTTGCTTCAACATACAATAATCTTTCAAAATGTGAATGGTGAAGCTTTCAATTTTAGTTAGCTGCAAACAAAGAAAAAAAGGAAATTGGCCAAAATTGTGGCTTCAACAAGTTTGATCAACATATGGCTACTTCCACCAAAGACAAAGTAAGGGATCATGCAAAAACAATTGCCTTCATGGAATGAGGTTGGGTCAAAGTTTGACAAGGAAATAGCTATGCTCCTCAATCTTTGGGCAAGATCCCAAAATTTTAGCTATACTCCAATTATATGTGTTTGCCTTGACTAATGAGTAAGTAGGGTTACATTTTCTATCATATCTTTTATTTTTACAAATCAAAATGGTTTGAAAGTTGTTGCATTGGAAAGCTACTCCTTGAGCACACATCCTCTATTTTTTTGTGGATATGTGCTTGTTTTGTATAAGTACTAGCTTGCCCATAATGGCTACATTGCTTCAAAAAACGTTGTTTGGTACTTTAGGGGTTAGGTGGGATGTTGTAGGATAATACTTGCCGCCTTGATTTGTATATGTAAATTAAACTAGCTATTTTATATGGATAAGATTTGCAAGGGGCACACAATACAAAAGAAGTGAGTCAAATAGATGTGTGAGAATTTAACCCTAGAACGCCAATAGGGCATAGTATATAGGCTGATGTATAATTGTCATTTGCTACCAATAAGAAATTTTAATTTGGGATCTCAAGTACCTCACTAGAATCGCATTGATCTATTCTCCAACTTTTTTGTTGGTCTCAATTGTAGTAGAGGTGTGTATCCATTCCAAATACAAGAAAAATACAATGTATTGTATTGGCCGCAAATGGCCTTCTTATTATTCAAGGGTTAAGCTTGAGTTTATTACTTTTAAGATGAGTTGATTTCCCAAAAGCAGTTTTTTCATGAAAAAATTTAGTGTTTTTAAATTATTGATTTTGAGACTTTAACCCATAAATGCCCAAGGGTAATTTACTTGTTTCAAAAAGGCATTTTGGAAATTGTAATTGTAAAGTCATTATTAAGCATGGAAACAAATTTTTAGTCATAGGATCTTGAATTCCAAGGCTCCTAGATGGTGCTACCAAAAATCCCTAAAAAGCCATGCAAATGTTAAGAAATTTATAATTGAATGTAGATGAGTATAGAATTTACTACTTCTTTTGTAGCTGTCCAAAACTTGTTCTACCAAAATGGCAACTTTTGTGTACAAAATTGAAAAACAACCACTTATGATGAGTTGGTACTCATTATTATTACTTCAAAACCAATGACTCCCTTTCCAAATCCATGATTACAGTTTCATAAATGAGCTTGCAATGCAACAATCAAAAAGCTACCACCTAACACAAAGAGAACTTTTAGCTTCAATTATTGACCAAAATTAGTATAAACAAAAAGAATCAATAGTGTATGAATTATGATTCCTACAAGAGACATTTGACCAAGTGAAGTAGGCGCAAAAACATATCTATCGGAGTTTTAGTAGATGGGCCTTCATTACCTAGCTAGGGGGAGGTTTTGACTTTATTTTCAACCGGAGTTTGTTTTTACATAGTGAGAGGATGACAGCTTGTCATAAGCTCCTCATTGACTCTTTTTAGCACAATTTCAATATGCAACAAGCATGCTTGTACTATAGCTTCCACCAAAAATAATCAGAATGTAGTATGGAAGAAAGAGTTTTTTTGAGTGACAATGAGTGATGTATTGTTCTTGTGAAATTGAGGTATATTTGGAGGGAAGGCTTTTCATAGGCCAAAATCTATTGGTGGTGGCGACCAAAAAAAGGTTGATGGAAGACCTTCAAATTGAACATTAAAGCTAACTTCAAATCTCAATTTCTTCAAAATAAAACAATTAAACAATCAAATATCTTCCTTCACCAAGGTCTCAAAGTTTCTTGAACGCCAAAATTTGGTGCCTTGGACATTTAAACCTTAAGGAAAAAAACTTGAGTTTTCTCTAATTTAATTTTGAAACTTGAATCCTACTTTAGATCAAAATATAAAAATACGATTTTGACTTATTTTGTAGCATTATCAGATAGTGCACTGATGTGATCATATATACTTTTGATAACTAAAATTATTTTAATTATAAGATTTCAATAAACAACTTTATTGACAACCTTATTTATCTAGAGTTTAGTTTAAGTTTATTTTTAAACAAGCACAATTATTTTGCAAAAAGAATCACTTTAAAAAAAACAAACTTCTTTCTCTATATATCTATGTTTACATTTGTATTTGTATTTTGCATTCTTTTTTAAGCATGTTCAATGTTTGCCTTAATTAAAGAGTTGATATTGTAAAAAATGGAAGAAATCAATCCAAGTATATTTTACATTGAATTTGTTACTTTAATCTGCTAAATGCTATAATTGCAAAGTAATCATTTCGTGCTAGGTGGTGATGAGATTTGTTGAGTGTGCAAGGATGACATATGTAATAAAGTATTGATGGAAGTTTTTGTTGAAGTGCAGTACATTTTATGAAAGAAATTGGTACAGAATTTGTTAATTTTGTTAGTTTACTCATTGATTACCTCATTCTTTCCTACTTTTGCATATCAAAGTACAACTATACTCAATATCCATGTGAAAAATAAACAATAAATGTGTAAGGCTGCTTCACACAATGGTCGACCAAGTCGAGAGGACGTGGGACTGAGTGATCAAACTTTGTTGAGAGGTCAAAGAAACGAGTTGAAAATAGGTAATTAAAATTTTTTTTGACACCTTTGGTCGCCCTTAGTATGAAGATTCCAAAGGCCAAGCCCAAAGTCCAAGGCATAGCATTTGTTAAGCCTTCCAAATCTAAGAGCCAAGATCTTGTTGGCCTTTGATTATTTTATGAAAAAGTTAACAACCTCTCAACCATGAGTTTAGGTCTTTATTTTTGCTTGACCCAAACTTTTCTTGATAGGCAATTGTTTTGGATGAAAGAGTGATGATCAAGACATTCAAATGCAACCAAAATCTTCTTGGTTAACACATTCAACAATATAATGGGCTATAAATAACCCTCGGAAATAACCATTGTGATTAATTTTCATTTTACAAAAGTTAAAAATACATTAAAACAAAGATACCATTTAATATGTGATATTTAAACTACATGAGAGCAATGTCAATTTGGATATTTTTTGTCAATTAGGATAGCTTGATTAAGACACTTTTCTATCAATTTGAACATATTTTTGTCAAAACTTTGTCAATTTGGACATGTCACTCTGGACAGTTTTCCTTATAATTTTGAACTAGGAAAGACAAAACATGTGCATCATATAAATTAACCCCTCAATGCCTGAGGGGCGTTTATTTTGCCTTTGTGAAATTTGTTCATGGATACCAAAAGTTTTTTTAAGTTTTTTTTTGTGGTTATTATTATATCTAAATTGTTGTTGAATTAACATGATTTGTCTATTCAAGATTTTGTGCAAGGGTGTCCATTGCAAATCTTCACTTTCTAGTGTTGAAGGCTCTTGCAAATGAGCCTCAAGTACACTAGAACTTGGAGGAAAAATCACATTAAAAATTCAATTAAAAAATTTGTAGAATAGATTTTGAGAAGCTGTAAATTGATGGGGTTATGCATGTTGTACTTTACATACTCATATTTTTTTGGTACCCTCAATTTTAGATTTGAGATGCAAAAAGAGGATTGAAAGACTTCAAATCACTTTCACAGCTTTAATACCATCATGCCTAAACATTATAATCTTTCAATCCATAAGTGATATAGTTGTGATTTCTTTTTTTATGCAATCTATAACATGTCTACTTTGAATTTGTACAGTTACATTTAAATTTTTTTTTGATAAAATTGATAAAAATGCCAGCATTTTGTTCACTTTCAAGCAAATTCTGAGATACTCCAAAATTCCAGGGGCGGTGAGGGGTTAAGATTGTAATTTCTTTTGGTCATGACTTTTTACAGCTTTGATTCCAACGGCCCTTTTCCGTTTTTTCAATTGCAAAAGTCTTTTACAAATTGTATACTGTAATATGTGGTACTTGCATTGAAAAATAACTTTTGAAAATGAAGAATTAACAATGTATGATTATATAAGCAACCATAGCAGACGATAAAAAAAATTCAAATATTGAAAAGAATGGATATTTAATTCTCAAACTTGTTCTTTTAGTTAGTTGTTTGACACAAAAACACCAAAGGTTCAAAACCATATTGCTTAATTTGGTTGTTTTTCACAAACGGTTAGTTCGAAATGAAAATTTTAGCTAATTATTAAAAAAAATAAAAAAAAATCAATTCAGCCTACTGATTCAAAATAGGTTTATGATTTTTTCATAAAATTGATTATAGAGGTACATCCTAATCATGGTTCTTGATATTGCTGTGAGGATGGAAACTTCAAACAAAATGTACAGTGGGGTAGAATAAGTTTTTGTCCACCTCCATTCTACTATACAAAGGACTTAGCATTTTATAGAATGCAATTGATCTTTTTGTATCTTGTATCACTAAGCTTTAATTCCTACACAATCCTAATCAAGCATATTAAATTTGAGTTCCAAAAGAATCAAAAACCTATTTTTGGTGAATTATTTTAGATAAAATTCATGGTTTTATATAATAAATGATTAAAAAACATTGGTGATGAATTTATGAGATTTGATTGCATGGGTATGTAGAAAACATCCATGTACACATCTTTCCTTCTATAGTGGTGCTTGGATAAGGTCAACACTTCAGGAGGGAATATACTGTTGATCATATCCAAGCATTGACTTTAAAGAAACACTCCATCCAACTAATCTAATATATAAAAAAAGAGAATAGGGACCTTGACACTATCCAAATGTTTCTCTAACAAAGGTTGATCTTATCCAAGCACCACTGTAACAAGAATCTTAAAAAAGTTACAAAATTCTTCCTATAGAGATTTTAATATTGAAGTGATTCTAACCAAATTTAGTAAAATAGATAGTTCTTTATGGTAATTAGATTTTGCTAATTGACTCGTGCATTATGATTAAGTTTGTACCTTTGAGCATGATCATATCTTTACATTGCCAAAAGCTAATTAAAAAATAAAAATAAATATTTTACTAAATTTGGTCATGATCACCTCAACACTAAAATCTCTATAGAAGGGAATTTGAAAGTTTTTAAAGATTCTTGTTAGAAGGAAAGATGTGTACATGGATGTTTTCTACATACCCATGCAATCAAATCTCAAAAATTCATCACCAATGTTTTTTAATAAATTATTATATAAAACCATGAATTTTATCTAAAATGATTCACCAAAAATAGGATTTTGATTTTTTTGGAACTCAAATTTGGTATGCTTAATTAAGATTGTGTAGGAATTAAAGCGTAGTGATACAAGATACAAAAAGACCAATTGCATTCTATAAAATGCTAAGTCATTTGTATAGTAGAATGAGGAGGACAGAACCTTATTCTACCCCACTGTACAATTATACCATGCTCATGTTTTGGTCATAACTTGAAGCCTTTGTTTCTTTTACAATCTATGTGTAGTCCAAAGCTAAGTCATTTTAAGATGTATCCCAAACTCTAACTTGGAAGAATGATTATGTGGTAACTTTAAAACAAAAGTCATAAGTCTTAACTGATTAATCATAACTTTGCAATAAGATCTACCATTGCACTCGTTTGTATACATAAGTCAATTTTAAAATACACACATTTCAAAATTCTTTGTGGAATTTATCAAAATTTAAAATTCGGTAATATTTACATAATTATTTCTTTTAATCTTGAAACCAAATTTTTATTGTTAAAATCATCTCAAGACACTTTATTATATTCATTTGTTTTGTTGAAGTCAAAATCAAATAGCCATTTCATGAATCACAACAGTTGCTTTTGGAAATGAAACACAATTATGCTCTTTCAGATGTGTAAAGTATTTACAAAGAAGTGTTTTTGAAAATTGTGCTATACAAATGATGACTAGCATTAGAATTTAGAAATATTTAAATGAACAATAAAAAAACTACTTTTTATTGGTACTGAATACAATTAGGTTTATTTGTTCAAGATATCCTCTTTTTGTTTACAAAAGGTCAAGTAGTAATGATATAGCCTTTTAGGTTGACAAATTTTGAGCCCAACCTTTTGCGATTTAACTCATCTCAAAACAAAAATCAAATATTATCTTTAGCGATGCTCACCACAATAAGGCAAATGACATGCTCCTCCACTCTTAGCTTTACAAATTTCAACTTAACGCTAAATTCCAAGTTTTGTTGTTTGTCAAAGGTTTTTTTTGTTTTGAAAAATGATTCAATACTCTATACAAATAACACTTGGCGTTGAGCTTTTTAAATTAGGTTTTTCTTTAATATGCTAGTTTCAATTTCGGAAGCAAAGTTCTTTACCTTTTTGGTGCCGATGTTTCACAAGGTGTTGCATGTAGTCATTACCTATTCCACCGTGTATTCCACCTTAAACAGACAAGTTTTAAAGCAAAAAAGAAAAAATCCATTCTCTTGAAATTATTATAAAGAATCATCAAATTTTAACTTGTAACTGATATGATGGACAAACCTGATGCCATTGAAGTTATTTGTTAATTCCTTCATCACCAAACTAGCAGAGCACATTTGTAATGCACACATCCATTTAAATAACAAGAAAAATTTGAGTCTCCTCCCATCAAATTTTCCTTTGTCTATTATGAAAATTATGTCATTGAGACTATGTGTTTTCCCATGCGCTTAAGCCACACAAACACCATTTTCTCCTCAGGTTGTATAGTCAAGGTTTTTACTATTGGGGTTTGCAATGTGCTCCCATGTTGCATGAGAAAAAGAACAAAATTGAGTGTTAAATGATAAAAAATACAACAATTTTGATATAATTACAAAAAAACACTCATGACAATTTTTGTGGACCATAATTATAGTTTATACAATTTGCACATTTGGGAACAATAGCGGTAGTCACATCTTCTTCACCCCATTTTAAATCTTCAAAGAATGGGGAGGTGCTCTTTGCTTGATTTACGGAAGCCACATTCATTGAAGATTAAAAAAGTGTTTTTCTTCACCTCCAAAAGTGAAGATTGAATTTGAGGAAGGTTTAAAATGGTGAAGTTTTTACCATTGCATGTCTTTTTTTCATCTTGCTCATCTTGTTTTGACCCGCCTTGTAGTTGGAAACCTTGATTGAATGTGTGAAAGCAACTAATTTTCTTAACCAAATTACCAATTTCTAAGTAAACTCATTCTCCATTCTCCACTATTTACAAAAGAAAGTCATACCTTTTTCATGAAAAATTGCCCCTATTATTCCTATTTCCACTCCACAAATTCTCATTATCTATAGAAGTTTCACTTTTGGAGAAGGTATGCCTAAAGGTATGTTCACATTTGGTTTTAAGAGTGGTAGTAGTGAAGGAAATTTAGATATAATTGGACATACTCTTAGACTACATTCATATTGCTAATGCCCCTCCTAATACCAAGTGTGAACATACCCTAAGCTTGATTCTCACTTGGCGTTTAGAAATAGCGGTTTGGAAGCATAATAGTGGTTATTATTGCAACAAACTTTAGAGTGACAAGGTAGATGGCCATTCCTTACAATATTAAATTTTTGAAAGTGGACATAATGCTGTGTTGTTCACTATCCTGTTATTACATAATTTATGCATTTCTAAAAAGCTGCCACCGATGCCACCGAGGCAAATATAATGCTGCATAGTAGTGGGGTTCACACCACCCAACTAAATTTTGTGGAAAGGACTTGCGGTCCCCTTGTCTTTCTCTCTACTGAAAGTTGTGGTTGTAATTTAGAAGTCGTTGTTTTGTAATTGAGGGCTTGATTGAGGGCTTGATCAAAGATTAGCAAACATTGGAAATAAAGTTATGATATTTCTTGAAATCTCCATTTTGGCAAGTTTTGACTGCTACAAAAAATTTGCAACTAAAACCAAAACTCACACTAATTATCAACTTTTTTTCAACTACCATCATTACTTTTTTGTGTGCTAACAAGGATGCCATATAGGCTCAGTGCCTAATAGCGATGCCTGATGTGAACACTCATGGCAGTGAACGCAATAACTCTCAATTTTTTCAATTACTTAACCCTTAAAGGACCATAGGGCATAATATATACACTGCCATATAATTAACATTTGTTACCAAAAAGAAGTTTTAATTTGGGATCTATAGTAGCCCACTAGAACAACTTTGATATATTCTCCAACTTCTTTGTTGATCTCAACTGCAGTATTCTACTGATCGCACCGCTATGCTATGTCGTTTAGGGGTTAAGTCCAAGTGAGAACAGACCTTCAGTTACTTCTAATGTGGAGTTCTTCTTTAGCAATTGCTTGTGAAGAAGAAGCGGCGGATTCAAAAGCCCCCCAAAACAAACCACCCACGGAGATCCTAACAGTTGATTGAAGGGCTCAAACTGCGCAAGCGTGGACGCCCGCCAAAGGGCCAAAGTCCATGATGTCACCCACGTACACAGGTGGCAGCACGCCAACCCTCCTCCCGGCCTTTCTAAAGCCAAAACCGCACTCCACGAGACACCAAGTCGGTTCCACCAGCAATCACCTCCATCCACCTCACTGCGACGACTATTCCAGGCAGAACAGTCCGCTCCTCACTCTGTCGTGGCTCTCACGTCCACTGACCAGAAAGGGCCATCCGCGTCGTCCACTCGTTCGTTCCTTCCGCACAGGTCTACGTTATCTTGCCTCATGGGCCGAGCTTCAGTTTGGCACCGCAATTTCTTCCTATTACTTTCCCTCGATCACCCTTGCCCCTTGCATTACGAATTTCCCAGCTCTGTACAGACCTGTAGAGATTTTCCGCTTGTTTTTTGAGACTGTGTTGAGGATTTCGAGGGTTTTAGCCGAGGGTTTTTTGGGAGTTTGAAGCTATGGCGGCAGCAGGAGTTGCAACGTTGCTGACCCCGGTGTCGCTTCGACGGGGGTTAGCGCCGAAGGAATTAAACGGGACGCAATTCCGACCGTTGTACGCGACCAGCCGCAAAGTTGCGGTGAAGGCTGTGAGTGCGAGTTTGAAGAAGAGTGACAATGGTGTCGCCGATATGGGAAAACGTGGTTGGATGAAAGGTGTAGCAGGCGCGTTGGCAGCAGCGCTGCCGGCATTAGTAGCGAGGCGAGCGTCTGCTGCAGACGAGCAAGGCGTGGCGTCGTCCCGGATGTCGTATTCGCGATTCTTGGAGTATTTGGATATGGACCGTGTGAAGAAAGTAGACTTGTACGAGAATGGCACCATTGCAATTGTGGAAGCGGTGTCACCCGAATTAGGAAACAGAGTGCAGCGAGTGCGCGTGCAGCTCCCCGGGACCAGCTCTGAATTGCTGTCCAAGTTTCGATCCAAGAACGTGGATTTCGCTGCTCACAATGCGCAGGAGGATTCGGGGTCCGTGATTGCGAACCTGATCGGCAATTTGGCCTTCCCGTTGTTGCTCGTGGGAGGATTGTTCTTCTTGTCGCGTAGGTCACAGGGCGGCATGGGCCCTGGCGGACCTGGAAACCCTATGGCGTTCGGGAAGTCGAAGGCGAAGTTCCAGATGGAGCCGAACACGGGCATCACATTTTCGGATGTTGCGGGAGTCGATGAGGCGAAGCAAGATTTCATGGAGGTCGTGGAGTTTTTGAAGCGACCTGAGCGATTCACGGCTGTTGGCGCCAAGATTCCCAAGGGCGTGTTGCTGGTCGGTCCCCCCGGCACAGGTAAGACGCTGCTGGCGAAGGCAATTGCTGGTGAAGCCGGTGTGCCTTTCTTTTCGATCTCCGGTTCCGAATTTGTGGAAATGTTTGTCGGAGTGGGAGCATCGCGTGTACGGGATCTCTTCAAGAAGGCCAAGGAGAACGCGCCTTGCATCGTCTTCGTGGACGAGATTGATGCCGTAGGCAGGCAGAGAGGAACTGGAATTGGCGGAGGTAATGATGAGCGTGAACAGACGTTGAACCAGCTCCTTACTGAGATGGACGGCTTTGAAGGCAACACCGGCGTCATCGTCATTGCTGCTACTAACAGAGCCGACATCCTTGACTCTGCGCTGCTCCGACCTGGTCGATTCGACAGACAGGTAACTATAAACCACAAAAAATGCCATTTTCATATCCCTACTCCTTGGTTTTCATGATCAGAACTCTTCACATACTCTCCTATATGCACAGATGATTTTTGTTGACGTTCTTCCGGTTGATATCTTTGAACCAGGTGCAAGTAGAGGTTCCCGATGTAAAAGGAAGGACTGAAATCCTCAAGGTGCACGGCAGCAACAAGAAGTTCGGCGATGATGTGTCTTTGGAGATTATCGCCATGAGAACACCAGGCTTCAGTGGAGCCGATCTCGCCAACTTGCTGAATGAGGCAGCTATTCTGACCGGAAGGAGAGGGAAGACGGCCATCAGCGCCAAGGAGGTGGATGATTCTATTGACAGGATTGTTGCCGGCATGGAAGGTACCGTCATGACTGACGGCAAGAGCAAGAGCCTCGTTGCATACCACGAAGTAGGGCACGCCATCTGCGGGTAAGAAGAATACTTGCACCTCTCCTAATACTTTACTATTGATTCAAATATTCAGCTTTGTTTTTTGAACTATGCTTTTTGTACTAGCTTTGATTGGGGTGAAATTGGTAGATTTTCGCCGATTGTTGTTACAATGCTTTGATCAGACTTTTTGCTGTTTCCAGTACCTTGACTCCAGGTCACGACGCCGTGCAAAAGGTCACTTTGGTTCCCAGAGGCCAAGCCCGGGGTCTCACATGGTTTATTCCCGGGGAAGACCCGACCCTGATCTCGAAGCAGCAAATCTTTGCACGTATTGTGGGTGCTCTTGGGGGTAGAGCAACGGAGCAGGTGGTGTTCGGTGATGCCGAGGTGACCACTGGAGCCTCTAGCGATTTGCAACAGGTCACTTCTATGGCGAAGCAGGTGTGAGCCATAACCATAATTGACTCACGATGCAGAGATACTGGTTTTTCTGCATGAAGGTGGACGGTGTTCATTTTTTTGTATTGTGTTTGAACAATTTCCTTATTATTGTTTGCGCATGCAGATGGTGACGGTGTTCGGTATGTCGGACATCGGCCCATGGGCGTTGATGGACCCTTCCTCCCAGGGAGGTGACATGATCATGCGCATGATGGCGAGGAACTCCATGTCCGAGAAGTTGGCCGAGGATATCGACAAGGCTACCAAGGCAATCTCGGACAAGGCGTACGAGGTGGCGTTGGGACACATCCGGAACAACCGCGCTGCAATGGACAAGATTGTGGAACTACTCCTTGAGAAGGAAACTTTGACTGGTGAAGAGTTTAGGGCGATTCTTTCGGAATACACAGACATCCCTGCCGAGAACCGTCAATCTGATAAACAGGCGGCACCAGTAGCTACTGCTTAGTGGGCTTTTGTAGCTTTTAAGCTTCTGTATCAGTAATAGTTTGTTACATATGCGAGAGTACCTTCATTGATGTATTAAATTTTTGAGAAAATGAAACCTTTTCCAACGTTTTGCTGTATCTTAAATCCTCATCAGATAGGGTTTCCTGGTTCAGCCATGTGTTGCAAGTTAGTTGGTAAACGTCTGCTCTGCACCAATTCGAAGAGGACCATCGCCATCACCAGAATAGACTGTGCACTCGCAACGTTTTTGTCAGTTTTGGCCCTGTACCATCATCTTCGTTATGGTGAGTAGAGAGAATTGCAAAGCAGCTGTAATGGCAATTCCGTGTCGTCACATACGAAGGCTACCACTTTCCAAAAATGCATCTGAACTTAAACTGACTTCACATGGATCCCAAACTGCACAAAAAACACTTAAGTTTACCCCCTAAAGGATCGAGACAGGGTGACATCTTTTGCACTACGTGTTTATCTTGATAACACATGCAATGCTCTTCGCTGAGATTTGAAAATTTGGACCTGTCTTGAATTTCTGTTGTTTTCACAACGTGATCAATCAAACAAATCATTTGAAGAGTGTAGACCATGTAATCTTAGGGTGTTATATGGGTTAATCAATTGGGATGCGACAAAAGTAACAGAACAACTGGCATGAACATTTCTATAGGTTTCCAGATCACACACCGTCCATATGCGCCAGAGCCTTTTCAGTACCTTCTTTTGATTTGAACTTCATAATCGTACCCTTTTGGAAGATTCACCTGTTCAGCCCTCAGCCCAAACATTGAAAACAAGCTAAAATTTGTAGGATAACTTCACAATCCTGCCTGGACAACTGCGCCCACTAGAAAAACATCTCAGTAAAACGAAGCACTTATTGTTGTAAAGACTACAAAATAAAAGTAGCTTGAGAACAATTTGGAACAAGGCAATGGGTGACATACAGAGCGATCCATAGCCAGCTCCACATTCGCCACCTCCCCATAGTTTCCTACAGCATAACAATGGACAAAGCCTACTCCATATTTTCAAAGAATTAAAGAGATGAACACGCATTTGTAGCCTCAAATATGAAAAGGAATACATGCAAAGGTACAAATTAGAAAGGAAAAAGTAAAGCATTCAGCATCCATTCATATAAAACATCTCTTTCAAATGTATTTCGTCCACATTTCAAATAAGACAACCGACATGCATCACAACGGACTCTGGGGGCGGAGTGTGTAGTTTTCTGTAGTATGGAAATATCAGGAACAGGCTTGGCACTAGAAGATTGTCTTGTGCTAGATCGGTTACTACAATCAGCTTTACAAAATCAGGACGCTGACAATGACGTGACGAAGTGCATAGCCAGTGCTCTTTCAAGCTTTTCCAGTGAATGTATTCCAGATATGCGAGCTGTGGCATAGTTGTGTTCCGACGTTTACAAAACTAGCATGTAAGATTTTCATTCTACTCTAAACCCCAGAACCCCAAATCCATAAACCCTAAACCTATATCCTAGTAACCAGAGGAATGAGAGGATGCAATTTTCGTCACCTCAAGGAACTTACTCCACGACTGTGTTTTCATTGGGAGTCAATGAAGGGATCCCTATGGGTATAAGAGCCGATTTTTTTTTGGAGATCGTATTGTATGAATTTTCTTATGCACTTATTCAACGTAGGAGGTTGAAGACCATCATTGACTGGACAGTAGAGAAAGCAACTCCCTCAAAAGATCAGGAGTCATAGACTTTCAGCCAAGTCATGCATAAGCAAACCAAGCGTATTGGAAGAGATGAGTTGGTGTTGGATCAGGGATTGGTGTATTTTTGACAGTTTAGGGACTCTTATGTTGCACCGTCTTCATATGCAAGTTTCAAGTGGAATTGCAGTGGGCTATTTTGAAGGTGGTGACAAGAGCTAGTGCTGGCAAGAGTAAAGCCATGGCAGAAGGCAGCCAGCACACAAGTAGTATCAGTGCAGAAGTTAGTGAGGTGGCGAGCCAGAGAGATTCTAATTGTGCAAATTGCTCTCGTCTTGGCCATGGGGGTCTTGCTATTGCGTGCTCTTCATGTGGTGCGGCTCGCATTCAAAGTAGTCACACCAGTGGTTAGTTTCTTGCACAGATGATGACCTCCCTCCTCCCTCCAATATGCAAATTTCCTCATTTTTTGTGAAGGTTCCTTATAATTTTTCTCTTTTCAGGCTTTGTGGTGAAATCTTTAGTGCAGGGTAGTTTGCAGGATTTTTGTGGTGAGACAGTCAGCATGTACATATCAAGCCTCTTGCTTGGTTGGGGAATTGTACCCTTGGATTATTGTAGAGACCTTGCTCTGATCTCCAGCACTCGTGTGTTATAACAACTAACTAGTCTAACAAAATGGTGCACCACAATAAAAACTGTCAGCACTGACACGTCCAAATTGACTAAAATGTCCAAATTGACAAAAACATGTCCAAATTGACAAAAACATGTCCAAATTGACAAAAAAGTGTCCTAATCAATATGACCTAATTGACAAAAAATGTCCAAATTGACACTGCTCCCTTGTAGTGGTGGTTCAAAAAGGCAGTTGAGCCCCTTGCATTTTGATTTTAGGAAACTTGGTGGTCACCATGAAAACTTTGAAATCACACTGTGGATCAAGCACAATGGTTTCATGTTGTGATTTGAGAATGGAATGAGAATGCCATGGATGAGAAATTTGGTTGTCACATCATACTACTAAAATCACAAGGACCTTTATAATGTCACATGTTCAATCTTGGTGATATTATAGAAAATGAGGATATAACTGTTGAAGTTGTGGTGATACTAGAAGGTGCGCATAGCTAGTGATATTATAGAGGCTATAGTTATATTGCTTCCCTTTGCTTCTTACTTCATTGCTTTTCAAATTTTTTTAATTTTTGGATTATTCTACATTCCAATGTATGCATATTTTTTAATGTATTCATTGTTGCATATACTTCATTTATCATCCATTAAATTTATATTGTACATTTCAATGTATGTATGTTTGTAAAAAAAATTATATGAAGGCTTTAATAAAATTTAGTTTTAAAATTTCCTAAAAATTTCATTTTGCAATTTATCTAATATATGAAAATTCTAATAAAACTATAATGTTGACTGCATAGCATAGCAAGCACAAATTGCTAGTCATAGTACTAAAATCACAAGGACCTTTGTAACATCACACCTGCCCCTCTGTAATATCACATATCCAATTTCCATGACATCATACTAATAAAATCACAAAGACTTTTGTAATATCACATTTGCCCCTCTGTAATATCATATTGATCTAATCTTTAGGATGTTTTGGATTTTCATGATTTCACTATTTTTTTGTTATTACCAAATGATTTGAAACATTAATTACATTGAAGCAATTTTGGATTTCACAGCAATTTAAGTTTTTAAGGTGTTTAAAACTTGTAAAAAACTGCTCTAAACCACACCTATCCGCAAACTAAAACTTCTCATAACTTTTGTCTCATTTATCAAAATTGAATGACTCAAAGCTCTCCACATCTATATAAGTCTAAAGAACCTATTTCAGATTTTTATTTGAAAAAAATAAAAAATTTAAAGAATTTTTTGGCTGCCCAGAGAGCAGCTTTTTCCAAAACTTCATTTTTAACTTCTTCACTAATTGTCAGAATGAAGAAAAAATTACGTTCTCATGTAGATCTTTGTATTCCTCACCTTCAATAAAAGTTTCAGAAAACCACACAAAGTAGTTTAGCCATAGGTACATGCCCAAAATCCCATTTGTCCCCCAAAAGGGCCCTCGGTCCTTTAGAGGTTAATTATTAAAATCTCATCTTCTTATACTGCAATTTATAATTGTTTGAACTTAACACCTAAAGGACCAAAGAGCCCAATATGGCCAAAGGGGGTGCTTGGATGTGTGAAAGTATGCAAAAGAGGCATTTTTAGCTCAAATTTTGGTCTGCCACTCAAGTCTAAATGGAGCTGCTAGTTCAATAAAAAAAATGACTGGCTTGTTGTTCCTTGATGTGCCTCCTTTGCTCTAAATTCTACATGGAATATGGGATTTTTTTTTTTTTTTCAACAATTAGGAGAAGAATGCCTTTGAGCAAATAAGGTGAGCAACTTAGAGAGTGGATGGAATGGGTGCTCTCATGTCTCATATTATACAAGGGAGAAGTTTGGTGATGTGTCACTTTTTGTTTTCTTGATACGGGTAAGGTTTTTATAGCTCTGAAGTAAGGAGCTAGTGAAATCTAGCTACTTTGAGTGACCATATCTTTTGGAGTTTTTTTCCATTTGTGGAGTTTTTTTTCCATCAAATATAGCAAGACACAATCTCATGGAATCAACCATTAGGTAAATCTTTTTTTGAGAAATTATTACAAGAAAGTCCCAAATCCATATTTTGAACAATTGCCCAAATTGGAAAACATGAGATTCTCAACGATGGGGATTTTACAGATTTATTTGGATTTGAAATCAAATTGGTTTGAAACATTTGATTTATAGTTGGGTATATAGAATGACCGGTTTGGACTATGTGATTACTTGTTCAACTTTCCCAACTAGGGGAATGTGCTGAAGGTTTCATGTTGGAGTTATGCTAAATTTTCTTAGCACAACGCTTAGGGTTAATAGGCTTCTATAACAAAATTACAAGGTAATTAGACAAGGCTGTGTATATATACTATGTGTTTTTGTTGGTAATTGGCTCATAATTTAGAGATTGTTGTGGTATAGATAAAAATCTGATGCAACATTTGTGTGGGGCATACATACATGGCATTAGTACATATTGAAGGAGGAATGTCATTTAAATCTATGTGAAAACATAGATGGAATAAACATCAAATAGTGGCATAATTATTTGTGTGCTTGCACAACCTAGAAGGTCTTCACCCGACTAGTTCGTTTTCTTTTTTTTAAAATTTCTTTTTTGTTTTATGAACTTACAAATGCCAATTTCTTCTTCATTCTTTACTGTTTTACTATTTTTACACTCTAATGGCTACAAAGTATTTTGCTTCCGTCTGCTAGATAATGTTGTGAGTCATTCATCAAATTATGTTGCAATGTAAGGCATCTATGCACAACAATGCAAGTCCATATCCTAATTGCCTTTCGATTAGGAGGGCCAAAAGAGAGTCCCTTATCCTATCCTATATAAAAAAATAAGGAAAAAATGGCTACATAGTTTGTGTTCAAAGCTTGGCCACACTAATTTAACCCCTAAACTCGCAATCGACCATTTTCTGATCATTGCACTCGAGATGAAAAAAAGTTTTTTTTTGAAAAAATAAAAAACATTTTAAGATAGGAATGTAAGTTTGTTTTCCAACCCAATTTGAATCATGTCAATCCAAGTTAAATTGCACCAAAGAGAATTTCCCAAAGACAAACACTTCAATATTTGCTAGTGTTATAAAATTTACTATTTCAGGAAACTAATAATGCTCTCTCCTTCAAAAACATTGCATTTTTGAGTTTTAGAATAGAATGTCTATTTAAACCAATCAAACCAAATTTTAAATTCTATGAATGAAATTTGTAATTTTGATTAATATTAAATGGTAAATGCTTATAATTTCATTAAATAGGAATCCAAAACTTTATTTGAATGTTTGACTATATGGATAATTACTAAATATTATGATTCTTATATTTTATGTTGAAGCAAACTCCATCAAAATTACAAAAGTGTCATTTTATAACGCATTTATGTTTTGCCCTTACCCCCTTGGGCGTTTAGGGGTTAACCCCTAAATGCCCAAGGCACTAGATTTTGGTGTTCAAAAAACTTCAAGGAACTTTGAAACCTTGTTGAAGGCACAAATCTTATTGTTTTTAGTTTTTTTTGGAAAAATTGAGTGCTAAAGTCAGCTTCACAGTTCAAATTAAATTTCCTCCATAACTCATTTCAATTTTTTTGGTGTAAAGTTAAATGCAAACTGTTTGCAAAATCTTGAACCCTCTACTATGCCCTTAAAAATTGACACTCTTAACATTTACTGAGCTTAGGCTGGGTACATTAGAAGCATGTGAGAACTTGTGTGAAGTGCCTCTACCTCATATGACTTTCCTATTGTACATCACAAAAATCATGAATAGAAAATGGCAATCTAGTACTATGTCACAATTTTTTAGTTATTCTCCTACTATTGTACATAATCATAATTAAATGCTACCCTCACAAGTACTAGGTTGAAGATTTTAATATAGAGAAAAAGGACTGTCCATGGTAATATGTACATGTAATTGTGACACCCAGTGAAAATTGGACATGCCAATGTGAGCCATGATTGTACTCAAAGGCATACGGTAGTAGGGTATAAGGAATTTTTGTTATCCCAAAATACAAATTAAGACAATTAAGGAGACCCCTTGAAAGGGGTTGTTAGGGGCCTTGTGGAGGGCTCATATTTTTGCTAATGAATCCACACATTTTTTTGTCATAAATAATGTCGTGAATAGTGTCACAGTGCTTATGACAAGTTGCACATTGAAAAAACAGGCATCAAGTTGAGAGAAAGGTGAAAATTTCCCTTGGTCCCTCCCTTGGATAGTAAGGGCCCTTTTACTAAAATTTTGACATTTAACAAAATTTGAAAGTGCTTTTGGACTAATTTCACTAGGAGTGTTATTGTTGTAAAAATTACAATTCATTCCCCATCAAATTTTCTTTCATTCATAATGATATTTGGTCAATAATTGAAGCTAAAAGATTTCTTTGTATCAAACTGTTGTGTATTGATAATTGTGTTGCAGGCTTGTTTGTGAAATTGTCATGGATATGTAAGGGGGGCCATTAATTTTGAAGTAACAACAATAAACACTAAAGCATCCTAAGTGGTTGTTTCCCAATTTTGTATCCAAAAGTTGCCAATTTGCATTGGAAATTTTGGGCAGCTCCAAAAAGAGAAAAACATTCTATATTCATCATCATTCAATCACAAATATCTTAAAATCCGCGAGACCATTTTGGATTCTTTTTGGGTAGCGCCATCTAGAAGCCTTGAAGTTCAAGATTCAACGATTACAATTTTGTTTTGATGCTTAATGATGATTTTACAAGGACAATTCAAAAACTTCAAAACTGCCTTTAGAAAATGAGAAAAACACCCTTAGGCATTTAGGAGTTAATGTTGGTGTTCAAAGCTCAACTCATAGTAGCTCAACACACAATGGCATTTTTTGCAACTACTCATTTGAATAACTAACCTCCATGACATGGAAAATTAATGTGGCAAAGAGAAAAGCTTAATCCTTTAGAGACCACCGAACCATATTTTGGTTCGGGAGAGTAGTTTTTGGCCTATACATTAAAATTGCTCAACAATTTGGAGAAATTTTTTGAAGAATGCTTGTGATCACAAGAATTTTGCATCCAACACAAGAAACGACAATGGAATCAGACATGTGAGTTGATAAATAATGGTGTTTATACATCATGGCCTCAAAACATGTATCATATTTGGTCAAAGATGGATCAAACCAACAACACAATACATCAAACATCCAAGAAGAATGCCTCATTTCAATTTTGCAATCTTAAAAAACTTCAAATTGCTCTAGATATACACTTGTATTGTTTCTCTATACAGTAGTAGTACAATTGTATTATTTGAGAATCTATTGAAATGATGCTATCAATTTATTAAAAAAAGTCATCTTACATTTAAGGCCAATTCTTGGTTGCTTTCACCAATTGGATTTTTTGTAACAATTATCAAGTTTCTTGTAGGACCGTTTTAGGGTAGCAAAGAAAGTGGGATTTTTGACCCTTTTTGTTCACTTAGCTACACCTTGTGATTGCAATTTTTGTCTATTTTGAGTGAAACTAGTCTTATTGGAAAAATGGGAAACCCTACTTTTTAGAAATGTAAGGCTCTTCTCAATCAAAGCTTGCATGGAGCGCTACCACTCAAAACCACACAAGTATGAAAAACTAGAGATTTTCCATATACGGCTCACCCAATCATTATAATATTTCACCTCCAACGGTAGATCTAGCTAAAATTTTGATGCATTGCAACAAACAAGATGTCCTTCACATTTATATGGTTGGATTATTCAAATTGAGTCCGTATTTGTTTCAAATGCACATCTAATCTTACTACCCTAGTTTCTCATGAATTTTGGGAAAATGTGTGTGGTCTTTAAAGGGTTAATCTCTTGATATCACAAAGCTAGAAAGGAAACGTGGCAAATACCGAGAAGTTGCAGTATGGAAATAGGTACCAAGGACCAAAGTCTAATACTTCCTTAAAAAAACTAGTTGGTTTTTATCAAGTTCACTCAAATTTCAACCAATTTCTTTTTGACATTTCATTTGGCTAACTCTCGATTGTATTTCAAATCTCCCCATTCATTAGATCTTGGAAAGAACGTGCTAGTAAGTTGATGTTAAAAAAGTCTAGATGCAATTTGCTTGTTTTGGAAATCTAACTTTTTTCTTCTTTTAAATCTCTTGAAGAGTCCAATGAAGGCTACATTATAATTTGCTATTTTTCGTATTTCTTTTGTGATTCTTATGAAACTTATTGACAACTTTGCTTAAGTTACATAAATTTCAAACATCTTTAGAGACGTAAGAATTTCTACAATCATATTGGTTGAAAGAAACCAAAGTATACTCCCTTTTACTATTGAATAGCAAATATGAACGTGAGTTGTCTAAATCAACATCCAAACAAAGGTTTAAAACCATGTTGAGATGCATTCTTTAAAACAACTACACCCAAAATTGTCCAAAACAATATATGAGCAAAATTCCTTTTATTGGACTTCCTTAAATTTTTTTGAGTGCTGGTTGAGTTCAAAAGTATTGAAATAAATTTGTACTCTTGGATGTATGCCTTTCTTTGACCCTCATTACATTTTTATCTTTGTTTTTTATGTTGTCTAAGTTCTTATTATCATTTTCAGCAAACATTTGGAGGTTTCATGTGCTTTTTATTTTTGAACATGCAAGAGTATGTATTCACTATATATGTGCATTTTTCAAAGTTTTCTAGTGGTTTTTTGGAAAGCTTTTTTTCAAACATTACTTTGCACAAATCAAATTTGTAAATTAGGGGCACCTATTATGTTATCATTTGTCTACACCAGCACAAATATTTTTGGCTAAATTTAGCTTAAAATTTACCTCAGTTTTGATTGTGCTAAAAGTGTATATTAAAAAAAATCAAAAAAATACCATATTAGGTAAACTAGGAAAAAGGTAGGTACCATTTTGTACTCCACCTTAAACCCAAAAAGTCACCTTAAACCCAAAAAGTCACCTTAAACCAAATTTGAAGGTATCAAATTCAGTAGGAGCCACTAAGACTTTTTCCCTTGCAAGTTCCCCCTCTCAGGTGAGGGCACATGCACCCAAAAAAAAGCTAGAGCTTGGTTTTAGGTGATCACCTAAAACCTTCAAAAGTTCCTAAAGGTACCCTTTTGCCCAAATTACTTAACATGTCATTAAAATTTCAAAATATAGCCAAAATTTTAAGATGTAAAATTGCTAGTGAGATGAGATGCAATTTGAAAAGTGTCCTAGTAGCTAATGAGATCTTAGATCTAGACACCTTAAGTAGCTGGGAATCACATGCATTGGATTTCCCCCCACTTTGCATTCAAGCTAAAAGTTGGGTGCCACTTTGCCTTTGGTAGGATCAAAAGGGTAAAATGTGGGTATCCATTTTGGTAACTCTTGATAGCAATTGCAATTGTCAACTTCATTAGAATTGCAAATTTATTGGACCTTGTTGCTTGATGAGTTTTTGCCCTATTTGCTCCGTAAAAGCAAGGGAATTGCAGATTTGGCATCATATCATTTGTATACACAAACTTTGGGGATGAGAGATGAAATCAACCTTTAGAGAACTGTTGGTGTTAGAAGCTATCATTTGAATGACAAATTTACTCTTGCTTCCATTTTTGTTGTATTGCCATTGTAGAGCTATGTATTTCAATTTGCATTGTTGGTTTACACTTTACAAATGTCCAAGTTCAACATGATAATTGACAAAATAAAACTACAATGGAAGGTTGGTTTTAGACATCACAATTTATATAGTTGGAGAATATATTAAAAAAAAACTAGAAAATTGCCATTTATATCTCATTAAGTTGCAAGACATGTAGTTGAAAATTTCTAGCCAAGGAAAATTTAGTAGGCAAAATACTAAACAAAAAGTCAAGCAATTGCAACTTGACCTCTACAAAATACAAGGTAGGTAGCAATTTTTTTGACCTACAATCCACAATTTTAGCAAGTGAAGCTAAAAATGAAAAATGAATTTATGAGCCCTGGTCTACACACCCAATATTTTCTACTTCCATCCTTGCTTCCATCCTTGTTCCAACCACGCTTCTAGCCCCACTTTCGTCCCTAATATCAACCCCGCTTTTATCCTTGCTTCTAGCCTTGCTTGCATCTTTGCTTCCAGCCTTGTTTTAGTTGCCTCTTCTAGCCTTGCTTCAATCACCGCTTCCAATCCCATTTCTACCCCCACTTCCATCCCTACTTCCATCCCCGCTTCCATCCCTGCTTCCATTGCTGCTTTCAACTTCACTTCCAATTGTGCTTCTAGCCCCTCTTCCAACCGCTTTCCCATCCCTGCTTCTAGCTCCTCTTCCATATGTATTTTCAGCACTACTTCCATCCCTGCTTTCATCCCTGCTTCCACGCTTGCTTTCATCTCTGCCTTTAGCCCTACTTACGTCATTACTTCTATCACCGCTTCTATACCTATTTCAAACCCTGCTTCTATCAGTGCTTTCATTGCCACTTCAACTCCTGCTTGCATCCCTGCTTCCATCCTTGCTTGCATCCCCGCTTCCATCCCTGCTTGCATCCCTGCTTCCATTCCTACATTCATTGCCATTCTCATTGCCGCTTCCATTGTTGCTTCAATCCTAGCTTTTAACCTTGCTTCCAACGTTGCTTCTTCTAGCCCCGCTTTCAACCATGTTTCCATTGTTGCTTCCATCACCACTTTCATCCGAGCTTCCATCTTTGTTTTCAGAACTGCTTCAAACAATGCTTCCATTCTAGCTTTTAGCCCTATTTTTAACCCTACTGCTAGCCCTGCTTGTAGCCCTATTTCCAGCCCCATTTTCAACATTACTTCCATTTTTGCTTCCAACCTTGCTGTTGTGGCAAGATGATTGCGTCAAGAAACACAAGTGATTTTGCAACTAATTAGTCACAAACAAAGCTTATGAGCCAAAATCATGACATACTATGATTTCTATGTAATGTACTTTGTAGATCAAAATTTTTATATTATATATATGTTGTACTCTATATCTCAAGCACCTCGTTCTTTTTTTTTTATATTCATGGTCTACCTTTACTTTTACTTTTATTATTTACTTTTATTTTTGCCTTTACTTTGATTTTGATTTTTACATTTACATTTACTTTTTTAATTTATTCTAAACCATTTACTTTGTCATATTAACCCCTAAAGGCCCGAGGCCTTTTTTTTTTGTGAAAGTCATTGAAAACTGCCACTTTTGAGGGAGTGAGAAGAAAGGTAGGGAAAAAAGTTTTTTTGGAAATCCAACTGTAAGATCTTCCCATAGAATATGGGAGGTACCTATGGGAAAAAAAATCAGCTCATTCTAGATATAGAGGAGTGAGATATTGACATATAAAGTGCAAAAAAAAGTTTTTTTCGTGCTGCCCAAAAGCTTTAGAAGCCTTTGCCCGCTCCTATATCAAAAAAATTGCTCTATGCAAAGTTGAGGTTTATTTTTCCCATGTAGATGACCAAGTTAGGTATGTGTGGGAGAATTTTCAGATGTACAAGAGGTGTATAACAAACATCAACAAATCTTTGAATGCCGGAAGGTCATGAAATTTGCATATACACTAGGCAAAATTGGAGGATTTATGTAAAATTCAGAAATATGAATTACTTTGATCCAAATGATCAAAACCAAAGAACCTTAGTCTAATATAACTCGGAAAACACAAATTTAAAAAAGGAAATACCCAAATTGCTCAAAAAAGTAAAGCAACAAATCTTACAAGGGGCAAAAGGAATGGAGATTTGGGAGTCCCATACCTACCCCAAACTAGAACTTCTCACTCATCAATCAAAATTGAGAGATCCAAAGCTTTCCACATACACATAAATCTAAAGAACCAATTTCAGATTTATTTTTCTTTTAAATATTAATTTTAAAGAAGTGTTTTGGGCTACCTAGATGCTTGCCCTCCCCTCTTTTTTAGAAATTCATGCATAACTTCTTTAATAAATGTTGGAATGAAGAAAAAAATTAGATGCCTACGTAGATCTTGAAATTCCCCACCTTCAATAAAAGTTTCAAAAAATCACATAAACTAGTTTAGCTATAGGGACACGTCCAAAATTCATTTGTCCCCCAAGGGGACAGTTGGGCCTTTAGGGGTTAACACAATTTCAACTATATTTTTAGTATGTAGATTGTCCTACTACATAACACCACTTCCATCCCCACTTTCATTTCCACTTTCATCTTTGTTTGTTTGTTAATGATTTGTCCATCCTAGTGGTTTGATCTCCCAAGCACAAAACTAACTTGCAAAGAGCTGCTAGAATGATAAGTGTAAGGTATTTCACCCCATATGAGTAACAAATAAGGGGTGGTTCAAAGTATGTTCCACAACCCAATTCTTCAAGCCCTAGTTCAAAACCACATTCTAACTTTATTGGTTTATAAAGTGGGAAATAAATAATAAAAGGATATTGATGAATGAAGGATGCAAGAATTAGAGTTTCAAAAGATCTCCATAAAACCCTTTAAAAATCCCTTTGAGCTAGGACCTAGATCCTCACTTCCTTGTCAAAAGGGTGAATGTAGTAGAATATTTGTCATTAACCTTGTGTTTGCACTAAGTCAAAAAATATTAAAATGCTTGGGCAAGACAACTCAAGGTACTCACCATAACCAACTAGCTAAGACCTGTTTGGCACTCATCTTCATAACAAGGAAGTTCTTTATGAAGGAAATAAGTTTCTAAAATAAAAAATAACAGTTTATTAAAAAAAAAATCTTTATTTAGTCTTCTTTTTATTTGATTCTTTCAACTTTTCAATGTGTCTTATTATTATATAATTTTTGTTATTAGTTCTTCATTTGTTTTATTCCTATTCTATGTTTATGTTATTTCAAAGGTTATTTCTTATATTTTCTTTGTGGAATCCTTAAAATTTGTGTATCTTCTAAAATTCTTTGCACGACATATGCCATTTTCTTCAAAAAGATATGACTTTGATGTAACAAAGAGCACAAATCTGTTCATGTTTATAGACTTCTTCCAAAAATCTATGGTCCACAGTTTTTTTTCCCCATCAAAGACAAACAGTTACTCTTGTAATTGGTTGGTCATAATTGACTCTTGTTATCGCATAACCACCTCAAATTGTCATTTTCTAATCATACATTCTATAACTGTACAGTACCAGAAAGAAAGAGTTCATAAGTCCCTCTTATGGGATTCAAAGAAGTTTGTACAATGAATAAGATAATGGGTATTTTATTCTCATTTTTTTATATAGCTGATCCTCATGCAATCCTAATCAAGCATACCAAGTTTCAACTGCTGAAAATCAATATTCTATTTTTGGTAAATGATTTTGTGTCAAAATCATGGTTTTACAAAAATGTTGATTAAAAAACAATGGTGATGAATTTTTGAGATTTGATTGTATGAATATGTAGGAGAGATCCATACACACATCTCTCCTTCTAACAAACATCTTCAAAAGTTCAAAGTTCTTGAAATGGAGATTTGAATGTTGGAATGATTATAACCAAATTTAGTAAAATACATATCTTTATTTGTTAATAAGCTTCTAGTAAAATAAACAATGGTGGCAGTTGAAACTTGGTACGCTTGATTGGGATTGCAAAAAGATGAGACAGTGAGAACATGAGAACAAAAGGCCATGTATGTTTTTAGATATATAAACTTGTTTGGAATGCAGAAAGCACAATTTCATAACATTACTTCCAGGTATTGTACAAACTTCTTTGAATCCTATAAGAGGGGCTTATGTACTCTTTCTTAAGGGTATTGTAAAGTACTCAATTTTAGCCCAATATGGCTCTTCCAAACTCTCAAAAGTATAATTTTTGCACATACAATTTTCAAGTGCATTATCTATATCTATAAAAGAATCCCATGGGCTGTTTTGGATGAAAAGTAAAGAGTTTGAGTGCAACTATGAGTTGCATTCCATGCATGTAAGTTGCGTCTTTTAAATTTTTTTTATTTAACAAGTTGCACCTTTTATGTTTTTTTTATTGTTGCACCTTTTACATTTTCTATAATGATCAACCCGTTGGTACAATGGATGAGTAAACTAGTTATTCCCATAATGCAAAATAATAGGTAGATTTTTTTATCACCTTTTTTAATGTATATTGCCATGTCTACATCTTTCTCATGTGATCCATAACAAGTCTAGCATAAGAGCTAACACTAACAATTTAAAATAAAAAGTTTATGAATTTTTTTCAAGTCCAATAAAATTTCACAATTTTTTTTCAAATCGCAAACTAAGGTCTAGTTCAAACTAGCGGCCAGATGTAACACAAAAACTAGCACCCGGTCCAATTAGGACCACTTCCACATCACCTCTACCAGACAAGCTTGAAACCACCTTTAAAGCAAGTCCCAAAATTTTACTATCTTGTTCATTGACATAGACATATTGGTTGTAGGGTTTTTTTTCTTGTACTATAGATGAACAAGAAAATGTTACATGCCGTGTCAAGGGAGGAGAATTTCTAGAGGGACAAAAGTCTATTGACTAATATCAAACCTTTAAGTTTCAAAGATGCCGTTTAAACGCCATAAAGAAAACCTTGATTGGTTGGTGAGATAGCAAGTTGAAGTACTGGACAAACCCTAAGTGTGAACACAAAATTGATATTTGATATTCCAACCAATGACATTTGAGATAATCTCATTTGGTCACTAGTTTGAACCGGGCCTAAGTTTGTGGAAACTTTGCAAGTCTAAGTGAAAAGTTTGTGAAAGCTTTTGAAATCACAAAAAAAATTTGCAAAACTTTTGAGGCCTTTGGCAATTTTAGGGATAAGGGCATCTCCACCGGTCCAGGCTCTTTCAAATTTTTCCATCTGGTTTGGCAAGGCCTCAAGGCTCTCAATCTCCACCCATGCTCTTTGAAAAGGTTACCTTACACTCCAATACGCCCTATAAATAAGGCGGTTGACCACTTATAAAAGGAAGTGGAGAATAGAACTCACTAAATTTAGGGTGAATAGTGAATGAATAGTGGCTTGAAGAGTGGCTTGCTAGACTCACTAGATCAAAGTGTTTGAGAGGGTTTTGAGAGAGGGGCCTCAGCACTTTTCATATACTTTGAGCCCGCCCGAGCCACCAGTGGAGATGCCCTAAAAGGAGACACCCTTTGTAGGGGCATGTAAGGTAGGAACACTCATAAGCGTCAATGTCTCCATAACCGTCACCTCTAAAATCTTGGAAAATCTGGGAAGTGAATAGATATAATGACAAGGATGTACAACATGTGAACATGAAATCTTAAAAGTGGTCATGGGTGCAATGGCAGTTTGCTCTTTAAATATTCACAACTTATTCTCACAGTATCCAAATAATACATTCAACAAGTGCAAATTTATTTTTTTCTAATTCCTAATAGGATCCTATAATCTGCTACAGTAGAACTCCTGTAAGCTAATATCTTGTAAGTTAATATGTTTTGTAAACCAATGTATAACATAAATCTCAATGTCAGACCATACGTCAGTCATAAACCAAAGCAATTAATTCAATTGTAGTAATATTCCTTGGTGGTATCCCGGCACTAACCTCAAGGTAATTAACTAATAACTTACTTAAAACTAATCTAGTTCTTGGGGTCCCAACCATATCAGTTTAGAGTTTAGAGGAGTTCTACTGTAGTTGTTTATTAATAGTCATCATGTTCAAAACCCTTAGATTGACGTTTATGGGTGCTCCTACCGTATGCGAAGGCAACGCAAGGCTCCATCGAGGTGGTGGAAGTGCAGATGCGGAGGGGCGTGGTGTTGCGCTTGACAAGAGCTCTGAGATCACAGTTTGGGCAATTGTGTGTGAAGCTGATTCCTCCGGGATCGTGATTTTGGGTCCACTCTCCGAAGTGTGTGTGTGCCTGCAGGGGTGTGCGGTGATGTCACGGGCAAGAGTTGTTTGGAGGTTTCAATTCGATGCGCGGGATACGCTGCAATTTTCTTAGGTTTGCAAGTAAGGGTCTTCACACAAGTTTTAGGGTTCGGCTACTTCGACTTGAATCTAGTGCTTCGCAATCAGGCCAGCCATGGCCAGTCTCTCCAATGATGCCGCGGTGGTCGCTGAGAGAGTGATTGCGCCTTCGCGGCGGCCCGATGGCAGCTTGCGCAAAGAGATTCGCATCCGCGCGGGGTACACTCCACAGGATGAAGTGGCTATTTATCAACCCAAGGGCGCCCAGGTACTTGCTGCTACTACTACTCTTTGCACGAACTTGGCATCAGGTGCGGAATCTAGTCGTGTAGTAGAATTCTAATACCTCGCTAACACGTCTCAGTAGGTCTTTAACTTCCTTGCAATGCCATGAAACCTGCTACCCGAAGCTTATGTTTCTGTGGAACCCACAGGTCGCGAACCCTAAACGCTAAACCCTGATCCTTAAACCGTAAACACCTACGTCTCTACTCTTTGCACGCACTTGGCATGTGGTGCGGAATTAGCAAGGTGAAGCTAGTTGTGTAGTAGAATTCTAATACCTCGCTTACACTGCTCAGTGTATCTTTACCTTCCTTGCAATGCCATGAAACCTGCTATCCGAAGCTTATGTTTCTGGGGTTTCGCAGGCCGCGAACTCTGAACCGTAAGCCTTAAAACCTTAAAACCTTAAACCCTAAACCCTTGAGTCATCTTGAGTGTTTTATCAATACGAATCAACCAGAAGATGGTATTTTACGTCTGTGCTACAAGCTCAACTGACACTCGTCTCAATTGTGCAATGGCAGTTGAGAAAGGGACCCGATGTTCCGCCAGGTTATGACCCAACTTCGGCTTCTGCAAAGCCGAAGACGAAAGCAGCGAAGAAAAATGAGAAACGGAAGGAGAAGAAACAGCAGGTGCCAGCTTTGGTCTTTCTATTTCTTTTTTCTGCATAGTTTTCTTTTGATGCACAATATTTCCGGTATCATAAGTTGGAATTAAGAATTATCTTGTTTAGTCCCTCAAGGACTAATGTTTCAAGGTGATGGAACAATCAAGTTCATATTGTGAAAAAGCAATAATAATTCAGATGGAATCTAATTTTACATTACTAGAATCAGTGAGTGAATAACATTGTATGCTTTGGTATACAAACTTGCTATAAAAATTGAAGGAAGTAGACAAACGAAAGTCTCCATTTCACCCACGCAAATTATGTTAAAAAAACCATGAGGCTCAACGTTGGGTCTTGATTCATTAGGGATTTTACCGTTGTGCTTGAAAGTTGGATTTACTCGTTGATGAGCAATGGTGGTAGATGGATTGAGTACGAGCTTTGTGTCATTTTTTCAAATTGTAGGCAAATGAGGGAGTTGAAATTTAGATTGTTGTCAAATCTGCGTAACCGTTTGTACTGACATGGAGGTTTTTCTTTACATTCCTTAGTTGGCAGCACCGATTTCTAGCGATTCAGCAAACCCAGAGAGTTCGCCTAGTCAACAGTCTCTTTCGAATGATCTTTCAGAGAAACTGAGTACTCTCTCCGTGTCAACAAGTTCTAAAAAGCAGCAGGTTCCTTCATCTGAAGATGGTGTAACAACTGCGGAGTTGGAGAAGCGAATTCGAGCATTGAAAAAGAAGGTGGTGACTTTTGTTTCTAACCAAACCCTAAACTAGATGGTTTATTATAAGTCTTTAGATCCCATGAACAATTTTGAAGATAATAAGAAATCAATTGATGCAAAAACCCTTTTTTTTGCGTTTTATACTGTTTTTGTTTAATATCAAGTGTACACCAATCTAATGAACAATCCAAGGAACAAACCAAGTGACAAGAATGAGCACGAAGAGGGAGTATTCACATTGCTCCTGTATGGCATGAGATACCAAGGTTTCAGGCTTCCTCTGTCAGCTGACTTATCACCTCATATGTGCCAGAATGTGTAACGCATGCAGTAGATTGTCTTAAGCTTTGCGATTTTAAGTTTTTTACTTGCTCCATGGTAATCATATTTCAGTTTGGTGTGAGGAAGTGAGCTGCAAGTGCATTGTTTTCCTGCAGTAGAATTCTTAAACCCTAATCCTAGTTGGAATATCTCGTTTCTTACCTAAAAAACAGCTGCTAGTGTGTACAACCACTGGGATTAACCCATTAACGCCTGGTCGACCACTTAGTGGTCGATTTTGACTCTTTTCAGTTTGCAGAGAGAGCATGTCAAGGAATTTGATGACGGGGCAAAGGGGATGGGTCTGGGGAATTGGAAAGTGAAGAGTTTAGGACAACAATCAGGCCAATCTAAGGTGGCATGTGGCTAGACTATTGAAAAAACTAAAAGAGTACCAGCTGAAAATACACCAATAAATGTAAAAAGATGGCCATAACAACTAAAGAGTGAGCATAATTCATGATGCATAACACTAAACCTTACAAGATACTTCCATTTGTACAGTCATTTGTGGTAGACATCTGTATTCAATAGTTTTAAAATGTGCCCCAAACGGCCATACAAAAGAATCGACCACAGACGTTAATGGGTTAAGTCCAGCAATACTCATTACGTTTTGTATGGAAAAGCAGATCCGACTGTCGGAGTCCAAACAAAATTCTGCATCGGGCACTGCAGTAACTGCTGAGCAGAGAGAGAAGGTTTTGAAGTTGGAAGCTTGGCGGCAGGAATTGCAAGATCTTGAAGCTTCTTTGGCTTCCGTGTAGAGCATTGGAGCTTGCCAGTGGGAGCACTGAAGTAGCAATTGTAGCATAACTGGAGGTCTGACTGGTAATGTTATGTCACTGCTGTGAGAGTAGGCAAGTTTTTGTAGGATACGTGTTGCCAAAAACCCTGAACCTTAAATCCTAAATCTTAATTCCTGAAACCTCGAAACCTCCAAAGTTCATTTTTTGGATGATGGACACAATCAATCAACATTGTTCTGTAAATGACGCATTTTTCATCCACTGAACAGTTCTCATGGGTATTGTGTTTGTTGATGAACAGTTGAATGATTTACCTCTTTGTCTGTATGTGTAATGTATTTTCCACAACTTTGCGAGTTTTAGAGGAGTCTAAAGTATAACCCTTGTGACAATATATGCTCATTTGCTGTGCAAGAGAAAGATAATATTGAAGGGGTGAGAATGAAACAAAAAGACCACTCTCCCTGTGGGGTTCAAACACCCTCACTATTGCCTTAATACATATAAATATTTTGAAGATTGTAATTCCATGGGAGCAAATTCTGACCCTCATAAGTCTAAGATATATCTCATTTGCCATGCCTTCTGCCACATCGGATTAAGATTTGAATAGACCCATTGTTGCAAACAATTAGTGAGTGTTTGAACCTCCTAGGTTTCATGTTTCCCCTTTGGTATGAATGTCCCTAAGAGTGAATATAGACAAAACGCCTTTCTGAGGCTCATGGGGCCATGTCTCCTAGCTTGCCATTGGCAATTATATTAGTAATGGAAATTTGTGAAATGTACAAGTGGGATATAATGATATACACTTGATCCCAAAGCGCAAAAGTTGGGTGACCACTTCCTACAAAACTAGTATTCTAGAGTTGCTATGACTTCTAATCTTTTGTTGAAACATGCATTGTCTTCCATACTGCCGCTCCTACAAGGAGTGTTGAGACCCAAGCCTTTGTTCACCGCTTACTTGTTGATCCCAAAATCTTTTGTTGCAATGTGTAACATAGATTTCCTAAAGAATGAGCTTCTTCAAGGTGAAGCATATAGATATAGAATTTTTGAAGAAAAATAAGTTATGATAAAAAAAAACTCTAGAAAAAAAACTATCTTTCTTGCAAGTATTCTTATTCTTCCATTTTCATACAAACTAACATAGTTGAGAAACTTTTGAACATTTCTTTTTTAAAAGATTTGGATGCTCATCATCCATTTTATACAGGTCCTACCACAAGCACGTTTGAAAACATTCATCATCCACCTAGTGGAAGCTAAATTTAATTTGAAAAACTTTTCTAAAATAATTAGAAATTATTAATACTTGATAAAATGTGTCTTATCCAACCAATGTCCAAATCCAAATATACTTGTGCTTTCACCAAGTACATTTCAATGTGCTTCTAACGACAATTTTTTAACATCATGAATTCCTTATTTATTAAAAGAACCATTTTAATTTACCCAAGGTTTATTTACCAAGTAGATTGAGGATGCACGTACGGGTGAACTACAATATAAAAACTATAAGCTGCCAAGATGGTGTCAACCATTCACATACATTCTGACATTTAATACGGTACCCATGTGATATAAATGCTCATTTACCACATACATAGAACTTGAAAGGTTAAGCTAACTCAACATCACATCAACTTAAATTCGCAAACCTAATCAGAATATTTCCATCCAAACAAGAGACAAATAAAACAAAGTGGCTAGAAAAAGTAACAAAACTACTTGTCCTGCTACAGATGAAGTTATTCTTATACTCATTCCAAGTGGTTCAATCATAGTCGAAAAACCAGTATTGGATTTGAGAATAACTCTACTAAAGCAGAAAAAAATCAGATTCATTCTCTTTCTCAAATGCAGGAAAACACAAAACGAGTTCACAAATGCTCAGCTCGTGAATTGCGCCCTGCAAAAACCAAAAATGTCACATGTCTAGTCTACAAAACCTGTGAGGCAAACGAAGAGATTTTACAGAGAATTTGCTTGCATAAGGTGACAAAAGAAGTGAGTCAAAAAGAGAAAGCAAATTCCAAAAAAAACCAAACCTCTTTCGGATGTTGGGGCAGATTTCCATTGACAAAAACCGTTCGGTTTTACTTACCACAGGTTTGATCTATGCAGTCTCAGGATCTAGCAATTGATCTAAAACCCTAGTTTCAGCTGTGCTGCAGTGGGTGCCTGGGTGGTGGGCTAAAGCTATCTTCTTCGAAGCTCTATTACCATAGATAGATATTGTAATTTTAAAAATTAAGGTTGCATATGTAGCTGCCTACCTGCTTGCTAATTAATGACCCACCAACACGCCAAACCTAGCGCCTGCCATGCAGCCCAAGCCCACGAAGATTGCTACTATACAATGGCGCCACGGCGTATGTTCCAAGGAGGAGTAAAACATCCAGTAGAGCGATGTCACCGACATCAAACCCCCTGCAAATTCCAGCAATCTGAATACCGCCGCAGCCGAAGGAAGCGTGACGGAGGCCATGTTGTACCCCAAGGGGTAAGCCGCGGTTGAAACGGCCACCGCCAGAAATGTCTTCCATCTGCACAGAAAAAAATAATAATAAATAAATGGCAAATACTTTACTCACATAACTACAAGAGAACGTGCTTGGGAGATATGTAGGATTGCCACAAAAAGTTTTGAACTGCTAAGGTAGGAGGCTCCAGGCTCTAAAATGGTTCACCACCTAAAATGTACTATTTTTGTACATGTTGTTTTTCATAGGCTTCAACAATGTACAGTTTATGTACATTTGAGGAGGTACACCATTTTAGAGCCGTATGTCATTTCAACTTCAAAATTTCATAACTAATTCCACAAAGCTCCAAAAAATATGAAACAACTTGGATGAGATGCCAATTCCTCTTGTCTTTGAAGATAAATTTAGTGAAACAATATTTCAAGAAGTTTTACCTCCCCAAAATTCAGTTTCAGCCCTTAGATGATCCATTCATGAGCCTCCTACCTTATTGAAGATGCTAGAATGGTTATGAAAGATGAAGTTTGCAGCAATCAAAGTTTTGAACTGCATGTTAACCCCTAATTGCCTACAACACCAAAATGTGGTGTTTTTAACACTGAAATTTGGCACCGTGGGTATTCAGGGTATTGAAGATGCTAGAATGGTTATGAAAGATGAAGTTTGGAGCAATTACTAAAGGTTTTGAGCTGCTAAGTTAAACGGTATTAGAGATGCTAGAATGATTATGAAAGATGGAGTTTGCAGCAATGTGGGTGACTTTGAGAAAGTATAGCAAGGTCACTGCACCTGCTCTTGGTGCCGAAGTACAAGGGCACAGCCACAGCCGCTCCAAGGGTTACGAACTGCGGTGCCAGGAAGACGAGAATGCCAGGGAACTGAAGCAACCAGCGACCGGAGTTAGCCAAGGAGAAGAACCACACGCCATACGCCAAGTTCCGGAGAGCAACAACAACCGCGGTCAGGATCCCGCCCATGAGAGCGCGCTCCCGCAGTCTTGGAGAGTCGAATTCCCGTTTCGAGAGCTCCTGAAAATCCCGTTCCGTCATGTCCTCATCAGCAGGGTTGGTCTTGTTGGGGCCAGTCGGGGGGTTGCTCGTCAAGGGCGCAACAACCAAGATGGTGATCGCCCCGCCCAGCACAAACGGCAGCGACGAGAACACGCGGGCGTTCGTGTCGAGCGTGTCCGCGATGAATGCAATGAAGAGTGCACCTGCTAGAAAACTCTTGAGAATGCCGTACAGCCACGGCCTCGGAGATGGCTTGAAAATGAACATCACCATGATCGCCCCCAGGATTGCCCCCAGCGTTGCGAAGTAGGAGATCCCCTGCGCCACTCGCACCGCTGAGTGTGGCCGGTCCACCATGCTCGTAATCTGGCTCTGATATCGCACCATCGCTGCTGCAGTTCGCACAATGCTTGACAAGAGTTATGTACATATGCACATTCGTCACGGTTCTGCAACAATGTGGGCGATCAGGTGGGGTGGGTAGCTTGGAAATTTATTCAAAAAACACCCACACAATCAGAAGGAACTACTTTTCACTCACATAAGACTAGCACTGCATTGTGGACAATGAGTTCAAATGTGAGTAACAAAGTGACAAGGAACGCATTGCAAGCAGGAGTGGAAGAGATTGGTGAACTTACCACTGTCGTCTTAAAACCCTAAACCTCGGCGGACTTCGCGAGGTTTCTGGGCGTCACAGGCACATGATGTAATTTACCAGGAGTAAGAGAAAGTAGAGTTGGGGTGAAATTGAAAGAGCTACCAAAAAAACAAAAAGTACAATAGAGGAATTGGAACTTGAAGGACGACGACGGTGCATGATCTGTCGGTAGGGGGTTTTAGGGAAGATTTGCGAAGCATTCAAAGCTAGCTCGGCGCTGCTCGCGCCGCAACGCAGATTTGCTTTTTCATAAGTTCCGCCGGCTTTCGAGGTCCGGATTTAGGGGGAGACATTCCGTTTTCTTCGGTTTTCTTTTGTTTTTCTCGAATCTCCAGTTTCCCAACGGCGCCTCCATTCATTATACTAGTAAAATCACAGGGACCTCTGTAATATCACATCTTGTACTTTTTAATATCACATCCTCCACTCTTTGTGATATTATTACCTAAATACAATTTGAAGACCTACTCAATTTTTACTTTGCATTATATCTAGCATGTGAATCATATTACTAAAAATCATAGTGATCTTTGTAATATCTCATTCTGACTTTGTAGTATCACAGTTTTGGTTTGTGGGATATTATCACATAGATACAATTTGAAGACTTACGGAAATTTTTACTTTACATTTTATATTGTGTCACTAAAATCACATTGACCTCTGTATTATCACATATGCCCCTCTTTAATATTACATACCCAATCTGTGGGATATTATAGATACAATCACATTGACCTTTGTAATATCACATCTTGGCATTTGTAATATCACATCTCCAATTTTTGGAATATTATCACAAATACAATTTGAAGACTTATTGAAATTTTAATTTTGCATTATGTATGACATATGAAACTCTTAACCCCTAAAGGACCATTGTTCCCTTGAGCAACAAATGGGATTTTTGCATGTACCTATGGCAAAACTATTGTATGATTTTTTGAAACTTTTATTGAAGATGGGGAATTCAAAGACCTATTCGGGCATCTAATTCTTTCTTCATCCCAACATGTATTGAAGAATTTATGCAAGAATTTATCAAAACTAGAGGAGGATGGGCAGCTTGGGCAGGGCCTCTCCTTTGTAAGTGTCCAAAGAGGGTCAACCCTTTTGGGCACAAGGAGTGGATACTTTGGCAATGGGGAGTGGAGTGGATGGAGCTCGTTTTGGGGGAATCCCAACGCTCCATTCCTTTTGCTCCTTGTAAAATTTGGTACTTTCATATTTTAAGCAATTTCTATGTTCTCTTTTTTTTTTTTTTTTTTTTTTTTCCAAGTTGTAGTGGGTTAAGATTCCTTGATTTATATTGTATGGATTTTTGTAATTCAATTTTGTTAATTTTACTTAAATCCTCCAATTTTTGCCTAGTATATTTGCAAATTTTATGACCTTCCAACATTCAAAGAATTTTTGAAGTGTGTTGTACACCTCCAACTCATTTGAAAATCCTCCCACACATCCCTAACTTGCACTTGAATGGAACAATGCCAATTTGGACATTTTTTGTCATTTGGTTGTGTTGATTTAGACATTTTTGTCATTTTGGACACATTTAGTCAATTTGGATAGTTTTTCTTGAAGTGTTGGTCTTCTACATGGAGAAAATAAACCTCAACTTTGTGTAGAGCAATTTTTTTTATTATAAGAGTGGTTAAAGGCTTGTGAAATTTTTGGGCAAGAAGGAAAAAAACTTTCTTTTTCACTTTAGATGTCAATATCTCACTCCCCTCCATCTGAAATGAGCTGATTGTTTTTTCCACAAGTACCTTCCATAGTCTAGGGCAAGATCCTACGCTTGGATTTCCAAAAAAAAAAAATTTCCTACCTTTCTACTCATTTCCCTAAAAATGGCAATTTTCAATGATTTTTATAGAAAAAAAGGCTTGGGCCTTTAGGGCTTAAAATTAGATTATTGCAATGATTATTCAACATTTGTTGTAGGACTAGTAAATATCTGCATAGTATAGAATGTCAAGAAATTAGTGTGGGGCAACCTAAATGCACTATTTAGTATACACTAGATAGTGCATTTAGGGTGCCTTACCTTGGCAAAGTTACCTTGTGACTCACCCTTGGCCACCTTGAGGCACATGCAAATCTCTTTATGCTATAATAATTTCTAGTTTTGTCTAAAATTCCAACTTCCTTGCTCCCTAACTTTGACACTTCTTAGTGTGTCCAATTTTTGCTTGCTTCCTCCATTTTTTATTATAAAAACTATTGACAAAAGTTATTGAAGACTTGATAAATATTTAAATAGTGTGAAATGTCAAGAAATTAGTATGGGGCAACCTAAATGCACTATTTGGTGTAGTGTAAACCGCCCCCAAGGGAGGACATCCAATGACCCACAACCTAAGAAGAAAAAGGTCTTACCACATGGAACCCACCTGAGAAAGCAACTGACCATTAACACTTGAATAAAACATTTCCTTGGCTAAGTGCGTCCTTCCATGCTCCATTGGTACCCGGTGAAATTATATTCAACCGATCGATAATCGGTCAAATTAGGGTTTCAGAAAATGAAACTCTGATCCGACCTATTATCGGCCGACTAAATATAGTGTCACCGGGTACCGATGGAGCATGGAAGGACGCCCTAAAAAAGCTTTATTTTCGCCTAGATGCTCCTCTCGAAGAGCGTTGGCTATGACGTCATCCACTACATTCCACTGGTAGTGCGAACGGCAAGCTCTGTCTTCTTCTTGAGTAAGATTAGTACCGTCACAGGGTTTTCTGTGGGTTTTCTGTTCCCTGGTTGTGCAAAAAGATGTGGGGACTCCGTCGTCCTTTTGCACGTACTGTATCGGACAACCTCCTCGTCCCATCCAGCTTTGCGAATCTTCATAAGTGGATGCAGTACCTCACATTCTGGACGTGGTGGCCCACTAGCCCAGGAATTCCATCCTCGACAATCTCGCCGTACATTGGAACATCCACTATCAGTGGTACCAATCGTACGAATCAGAGCACCTGTAGACTCTCTCTCGGCCTCTTGAGACTTGGGCTCCTGAAATTATAGTAACAAGCATCTTGGCCTAGAAAAGTGGCCCAGTTTGAGAATCACGTCGTCATATTCGCTCAGCCATAGCTGCAGGTCTTTTGTGGTTTTGAACTAGTCGGCACTTTGATTCAAGCACCGGAGTTCCATGGGATTGACAGAAGAGACGTTGTGTGCAGAATTGTGAGAGGTTTGTTTGCAATTCTATGACGATGGCGAGAACCAGAGGTGCGGCGCGAGTGGTGTGTGGTTTGGCGGTGTTGTTGCTTGCGCTGCTGGAGCTGTGTGAAGCTCATGCTGAGCATGCCATCGATGGATCGGATGTCGGACTGGACTTGAGACGGAAGAGCCTGGTCGTAGCCAAATGCGCAGCGCTGGTCATCGTGTTCGGCATGGCATTCGTGGGAAGCATAATTCCGTATTTCTTTCGTAAGAGCAGTTCGTTCTTGCTTCTGGGCACGCAATTCGCAGGCGGAGTGTTCCTGACGACGGCGTTGATGCACTTCATGTCGGACTCGGACGTGACGTTCAAGCACCTGCTTCCATCCAAGGCGTACTCGTTCACGGCCATGTTCGCCATGGTGGGGTACTTGCTCACCATGCTGGCGGATGTTCTGGTGCACCGCGTCTACAACCGCCGCGCCTTTCAGCAACTCCGCAAGGAGGACCTCGAAAGTGTCGTTGAAGGTATCAATACCTTAAATCAGGCTGTTGGTTTGGCTGTTGGTTTGGATGTTGGTTTGGATGTTGGTTTGGATGTTTGTTTGGATGTTTGTTTGTTTGTCACATTGAGCTCATTGTGTGTCCCCATCACGTTGATATCGTTTGAAAGCTCTGAGCAAAGAAGGGTGCACGAGTTTGATTTTGTGACATTTGGGCATATGGTAAGAATGTTATTGATTTTGAAATTTTGTATAGATTAAAACTTTAGAAAATTATTTTTACTTTTATTTTGGTGACTTTCTTGATATCAATCAGATGAAAATTGGGCCAACGATAGAGGGCCATGCAGTACTAATGGAAACTATAGCCACGAACTCTGTGATGGTTTCATTGTCTTGAATTGGGGAAGTACAAAGCAGAGGCTTCAGAATCTCTGCTCATTGGAGTTCTTTGCAAAGAAAGATTCTAGTTCTTTGGTTTGGGAGGGAAGAAACCGTGTGTGCACCTAATTCTATTAGTGTTTTTTTTTTTGGTGACAGGGCCTGAAACCAAGGCAGCAATTCTGAGAACCTTGAATTTATTCGACACGGTGCTGCTCATACTGACGTTGTGCTTCCATTCTGTATTTGACGGGCTTGCAATTGGCGTATCAGGTCAGTGTATTCACATAAGGCTTCAATATCCTTTTCACCCTTCTTTCAATTACTTTCAAGCTCCTAGCTAAAATCCCCCCCCCCCTCCTCAATTTTGTTGTACTCAGAGACAGCACATCATTACCCTCTCATGTCCAATGCCAGAGAGTCAAAACCCTTTCTTTCATTCATTTTTAGTTATGTCCCATAACTAGCTACCGGCTTGACCAATTGGATGGTTGTGACGAGAGAGTTTTTACGAGCATATGCAGCGTTACACATTTAGGGTTCCTCACACACAATACTTGGATGACAAGTGCTCACTGGCCCTCACAATGTTCTCTTGACACTCAAACTGAGCGTGTCTAGCAATGATCCTTGAAATCCCTATTCATCCTAAATTAAGTGAACTTTATTCTATGCCTCACTTGATGATTGATCAATTGACTATTTGTGAAGCACACTTGAAGAGCAAGGATGATGAACAAAAAATTTGTGAGCTTTTCAAAAGTAGATGTAAACACTTGCCACGTGAGTGTGGATGCTCTTATATCGCATAATTGGCTAGCGACTTGACCCGTTATGCTTGACTTGTTGTGTAAGGTAGATACACCCAATGCCGCTCATGCACCCAATGTTGTCAATCAATCTGTGCACCTAGCAGTCATTTTCATACCCAAATGTAGAATTGCCATAGATAGCTTATTATCTCTAACAAAAACAATAAGCTATCTATAACAAGTCTACATTTAGGTTTGAAAATGATTGCCAAGTGCACAGACTTTTGGCATTGGGTGTATCCACCTTAGTACATGCACTTGTCAAAGTTTGCGATTTCAGCTGCGCACTTTTTAAGTCCAAATCAGGCCACACATTAGAGCAGGCCCCAACGTCTTGACTCAAAGGACACGCTCTCTTGGTGAGATTCAATGTGTTGAGAGGTGGTGCCCATTTTGCTGAGTTTATTTGTTGGGGGATATGGTTATGGCATGGCAGCAACACCGTCCGAGACATGGCGAGAGATGTGGATGGTGGGGATCCATAAATTCGTGCTGGCCCTAGCGCTGGGCGTTGTAGTGCTGCGTTTGGCGTCACCGCGGCCGCTGCTCAACACGTTGCTGTATGGCTTTGCCTTCGCCATCGCCTCGTCCGTGGGCGTGGCCATCGGCATCCTCATCAACAACACCGACTACGGCGTCGTCGGTGACTGGATCTTCGCCGTGTGGATGGGCATTGGCACCGGCGTCTTTGTGTACGTGGTGATCAATCATCTGCTGGCCTGGGATAATCACAAGCTCCTCCACAAAGAGCAGGCACTCTTCCGGTGGCTGGCTATCCTCTTGGGCTGCATTGTTGTTGGCGTGGTCCTGATCTGGGACTAAGGTAGGAGCACCTATAAACGTCAAACTTTGAACGTGATGACTATTAATAAACAACTAGCAAATTATAGGATCCTATTAGGTACAGAAAAAAGATGAGTTTGCACTTTTGAATGAATTGTTTGGATACTGTGAGAATAAATTGTGAATTTTTAAAGAGCAAACTGCCATTGCACCCATAATCAACAATAAGGTTGCATGTGCACATGTTGTATATCCTTGTAATTACATATATTCATTTCTACATATTTTCCAAGATTTCAGAGGTGACGGTTGTGGGGACACTAATGCTTATGGGTGTTTCTACTTTAAGGGCAAGTTTCCATTGGCAATTGGAATTGGAGGCCCAATTTAGGTTGGCCCACGGGCAAAGAAAAGAAAAAACTGTGAAATCTTGACAAGACATATAGTTTTGAAAGCAATTCCAAGTCTTGGGTTTGGAAGGTCCAAGAATGTTTTTCAACTTTTGTAGAACTAGAGGTCTAGGTCCCCAATGGAAGCTAGCCCCAAGGATGTCATTTGGTGATCCGGAAGAGCACTTGATGACATGATTTCGCCCAATTTGGTGCTCATGGAAGTGGCTTTAGGGGTAAGTAAGGTGGAGGCATCCATTGCCAACATTATCTTATACTCAGCATGTAGGGGGGCACTATTTCTAATCTTGGCCATGACAAGATTCTAACCAAGTCTTGGAATGCGTTCTTCTTCCCTTTTCAAGGTTGGGATCACTTCAGTCATGCCATGTGTCCCAAAGTGGTGAACATGAAAGTAAGAGTGAGTGAGTGGAAAGTAGTTTGGTTAGTATTGGGATTGCATGAGTCTAGAGGTTGGCAGTGGATTCAAAGCACTTCTTGACTTCCAAAATTCACAATAATTTTGGTTTTGTATATAAAATTATGAAAAATTTGTAATCTCAATATTTCTTATTATCTTCTTACACGGGAACTGCTTAAATTATCAAGTATGGGTGTGCTCACCATTTTTGAGTTTCAATTGAATGGCTTCTTTCTTGTTTCTGTCAAGCATTGGTGAGGCCTGGTCCTACTCTTACAGAATCACCCCCCCCCCCAACCCCTTCACATGGAAGGACGCCCTAAGGGTTGACTTTAACCCTTGAAAGGCCCTTGGGCTTTAGAGATAAGGTACCAAATACGGTAGCAACCAATATTCAGAAGTTTGAATCAATTTGAAATTAAGTGTTACAACCATACATATTGAAGGATTGTACGATGGTGGGTGCATAATTTTTGAAAAGCCCTCATAGCAACTCAAATACAGACATACATATGGCCATACATATAACCACAGATGGCCGATGGACTGTTCCAGGATTAATTGGAAAATTGAGATCCCAAGCTTTTTGTGCTTTTTTTTTTGTTCAAAAACTTTCCATAACATAATCTCCAATTTTCAAGTTCGTTGTTTTCCGACATTTTTCCATGTAAGGTTGCATACCTTGTTTGTTGTTTCTTAGCTTTTCCAATCTTGATCACCCATGGAAGTTGGTCTAGTGGCACATCAAATTGCTTCGAGAACTTCCAAAATGCTATTGGGAGGCAAAAATACAGGCCATCTTTTATGACAAAACCTTGAAATTGGCTTCCCTACTTTCACGTTTGTCAAAGTTTGAGTTTTTGTAGAGGTAGTATTCATTCTTGCCTACTATTTTGGGCACCTCTCTGGACTTCGATGAATAGTGCCCAGCAAGTCAATCAATGCTTTGCGATATTATTATTATTTTGTTTATGCAACACCAAATAGTGCATTTAGGTTGCCTTAACATTTAGGTTGCCTTAACATTTAGGTTGCTTTACCATGGGAAGTTACCTCATGATTAATGCCTTGATCACTTGGAGGCATATGTAACTCTTTAGATATTAGGATTTCACATGGTTTATGACATGGACATAATTAATTAGTCTTTATGGAACTTTGTTGTTATTGTCAAGACCTTTAAAAGTTGCTTGTCATAGTAATCATTGCTGAAATTTACTATAGCAATAGTAAATATTTAAATGGTGTGAAATGTCAAGAAATTAGTATCATGGGGCAACCTAAATGCACTATTTTGTGTACACCAAATAGTGCATTTAGGTTGCCTCAACAATTAAGTTGCCTTACCTTGAAAAGTTACCTCATGACCCACCACTTGCCCACTTGGAAGTGCATGCAACTCTTTGTATATTTAGATTTCACTTGGTTTACAACTTGAATATTGCTAATTTGTCTTTTTACAACTTTATAGTAGTTGCCAAGTTTTTTAAATTTTATTTATTATAAAATTATTGCTGAAAATTATTGTAGCAACAATAACTATTTAAATAGTATGGAATGTTGAGAAATTAGTATGGGGCAACCTAAATGCACTATTTGGTGTAGGTAATATACTCCCACACCACAATGACAATAGCAGGGAAGTAAAGCTTTGGAAGATCATGAGCCCGTGGAAGGCTCTATTTGGTGCCTTCAAAACCCTTTTCTGGTGGACATACTTTGAGATGAATGCTTTTGTTGTGTGTCTACATAAGTGCAAAACACTAATAAAGACCAAGTGCATGTGATCTCTAGCACTGTACAATGCCCTACCAAGAAAACTGTCACGTCTCCAATTTTACACAATTTTCAAAGTCATCTATAGCAACAAAAACAACTAACATGGTACATATTTACTTTAACAAGATGCTTATTGAGAAGTGGCATGGCCGTGGTGGTGATTTGGTGTATGTTTTTTTTTGACCCTAAAGCTACTCTAAGAGGGAGGGTGATTAAAAAGAAAAAATACACAAATATTTTTGGTAAGCCACTGTACAATATTCAAAAAAAAGAGTACACAACATCCTTTTATGGCAACCAAAGAAGTATGTATAACAAAGAATATAATTGATATTTCAATCTCACATTTTTAATATGCAATCCTCATGCAATCTTGATCAAGTACATCAAATTTCAGTTACTAAAACTCAAAATCCTATTTTTGGTAAATGGTTTTGTGTCAAAATCATGGTTTTACAAGAAAGTTGATTAATAAATAGTGGTGATGAAATTTTGAGATTTTATTGCATGGATATGTAAGAGACATCCATGCTCACATCTTCTTTTCAAACAAACATTTCCAAAAAACTTCAAAATTCCCTCTATAGAGATTTTAATGTTAGGGTGATCATGACCAAATTTAGTAAAATTCATATTTCTTCATGGAAATTAGTTTTTGTTATTTGACTCATACATTGTGATTAAGTTTGTACCTTTAAACATGAGGATATGCTTTTTTTGCCAAATACTAATTTTCATGAAGAAATATGTATTTTACTAAATTTGGTCATGATCACCCTAACATTAAAATCTCTATAGAGGGAATTTTGAAGTTTTTTGGAAATGTTTGTTTGAAAAGAAGATGTGTGTATGGATGTCTCCTACATATCCATGCAATAAAATCTCAAAATTTCATCACCACTATTTATTAATCAACTTTCTTGTAAAACCATGATTTTGACACAAAACCATTTACCAAAAATAGGATTTTGGATTTTAGTAACTGAAATTTGATGTACTTGATCAAGATTGCATGAGGATTGCATATTAAAAATGTGAGATTGAAATGTTAGTTATATTCTTTGTTATAAATACTTCTTTGGTTGCCATAAAAGGATGTTGTGTACTCTTTCTTTTGGGTACTGTACATGGGTAAACATAAGATGATAGGAGCCAATTAAAAAGTTTTTTTTAAGGTTTTATATGGAAAATTTATTGCAACAATCAAAGAATTATGAACATATAAAAAAGAGCATGTTCTTGATTTTTATGCTTGTAAACTTCTATTTTTCATAGTAAATAAAAAATGATTAACATTAAATTCAACATCAAATGGATTAACATTGGTCTTAGAAGCATTCAATTGTTGAAAATGATATTACTTCAGACAACATATACCATCAATGATAACATTATATAATTTCAGGGTTGACTCAGATGAAATTGCAAATAGTACAACAAAAAATATTCAAGCCATACCATTATTAATTGTCCTGCATATGAATATTTTGTTTTCAAATATGCAGTGAACTTGTTAGATATTCAAAAGCATATTGAAAACAACACCTTCAACCCATCTACATGTCACATTTAACTAAATCTACACTATACAATGAACTTTTTGTTTGCAAAACATTGAGTGATTTCTCACTGTTGAGTTGCATAAACCTAGCACTATCCTACATACATATCTCAATGGTTTAAGAAAACTCCCAATACTTTGATAAGGTACAAGCATCCAATATCAACAATGTATTTAATGATGTCACTCTTTACATAAGGTGGTCATTCTAAAACTTAAATCTAAATAGATCATAGATAGCTTATTGTTGTTGACCAAAATGACGTGCTATCTATGGTGTACTTACATTTAAGTTCTAAAATGACCACCCTATAGAAAGATTGACACCAATAGGTACACTACTGGTATTGAGTACTCCTATCTGTACTCCTATCTTAACTTCCAATAACCTGCATTAGTATATGAGAAACATTGGATCTCTAAATGCATTAGTATATGAGAAACATTGGATCTCTAAATGCATTGCATGTGGATAATTATTGCTAGACTTCAAATTATACAAATTGAATATAAAATGACATCTATTTATTTTATGCTATGTTGTGGTTTATTTTGTGACATTAGTTGTTTTGCAAGAGTTCACTATTTTGCAAAATGACCAAAATGACATGTTTCTACCTGAGTTGATAAAAGAAAGTATCATATTCAAATATTGACAGTGTTCTTCAATTCTTTTTGTTTTGAAAAGTAAAGGTTATTTTTCAATGCATCTATCTCTTCATTTGCACGTTCAACTTCAACTTTGTATTCTTCGATTTGAACCTGTCAAAATAACAATTTTATTGTGGACGAAATCTCAGAAAACTTGTTTGAAAAATCATTTGTGAATGTCCAACATACTTGACAAATACAACTACTTTCTTTGAAACATTAGCAAAAGAAGTTTTCTTACCCAATAATTATTTTATGTCGCACATTACAAAACTTGATTGTTTTTTACTGTTATTCATAAGAATTTACAGCATTTAAAAACCGTACAAAAACCGTTTAATTGCAATAAGTAAGAGAATTAACACAAAACAGTTTTTGAAAGGCGAATAAGGACAATATAATCTCAATAATAAAGTAGCAAAAAAAATTAATTGTAATTTAGACATCATTATAAGAATGCAAGACACATAACACCATGGCAATTAGAAATTAATCTCTTGAATTCGATTTTTGCAATTACGAATTCAGGGATAGTTATACAAAAGGGAACAAGTGAACAACAATTCAACCAAAATAGATTTCCTGTTTTAGTCTTGATCAATTGTTGCCAGATATCTATGTAAACTTTAACCCCAAAAGCCCTGTTGTCCCCACATGAGACAAATGGGATTTTGGGCAGGTACCTATGGCCTTAATTTTTGTCTTAATTTTTTGAAACTTTTTTTGAAAATAGGAAAACACATTAGTTTTTAGGAATATGGTTTTTATTCCAATCTATGCCCAAAAGTAAAAGTTATGCATAGATAAGCAAAAATTTATGGAAATTGGGTAGCAAAGTTTTTTTTACAAAAACTTGATTTTTTTTTAAAATTATTTTCTTCTCATAGGTTATAGTTTTTCCTACATCTGAAGCTTTGATTCATTCCATTTGGACTAGTTGTGAGAAAGTTATGGACAATCTTGTTTTTCTGGCAATCCAAGCATCTTCTTGAAAAAATAACTTAAAAACTTCATTTTTAAATGCAAGTTTAATATTTTTCCAATTTTTTTTTGGAGAGGGTACAATTTTCTTTCTAGAACAATCTCACCATTGGGATTATTGCGTTTCAATTCCATTGTAAGGTTATTAACAATTTAAGTTTTTGTTCAATCTCATACCTTCTTCTACCTAATGTTTCTTTTAAGAATGAAAATTAAGTATTTTTTGTTTTGATTTTTTTCCAAAGATTCTCAACTCAATTTTCTACCATGAAAAAACAAACCTCAAAATTTTGTGGTGCAAAAATTTTAAGTAAGAAAAATTCAAAACCAAATAATCTAATCTTGCAAGTTGCAAAAGTTTGTTTTTCACACTTTAAAATGCAGATATCTTGCAATTTGTGCTGTCAAAATTTTTGATTTTTTTTTCCACATTCTCATACGTATAGTACAAGATCCTATGGTCAAATATGAAAGAAGACCAATTTTCAAACTTTTTCACTCTTTGCAATAGAAATGACAGATTTGAGTGTCTTTTGACAAAATAAAGGCCCGGGGCTTTAGGGGTTAATTTCTAGATTTTGTCAAATCTCATTTTCAATTTATTCTGATTCCAGAATGTTAATGAAACATTGAATTACAAGCTAAATTTCGAACTCTCTACAGTCTATTTTTTATTTGCAAAGTACTACGACGTTTTTATATCAAAGCTATGCCATTCTAAATCTATATTTCATACAAATACCAATCCAGTTGATTGGGTTTTATAATTGAGAAGTATCTTTTCAAATTTGATTTTTTGTTATGTTTGAGAAACTAATTACACACAAACTAATGCTCACAAGTTAGAGCATAGGATCATTAAGATAGCAATACCCATAAGCGTGAAACTAATAATTTTGGATTAGGAAAATTAATTGATGAACTTTGAAAAAATTATTGTTAAGTAAGCAAGAGGAAATAAATTATATTGGCATCAATTTAAAAATTCCAATTGCAAGCATTTATTTACAAAGATTTTTCAAAGTTCAAAAGTATTGAACATGTATAGTTGTGTGTAGGAGATGTTACAAAAGACACTTACTAAAATCTTCATTGTGCTCATACTCTCATCATATTAGCTTGAATACGCACTTAAATAGTTAGATGGGGCACGCAAAACCATCATGAAAGATGACAAAATACCATGCTTAGGGTACTTGAATGGTGTCTTCACCTCCTTTGTATATTTACTGGGGAATGCTAAATCGTGAGCAGGGATCCGTGAGCCCTAAGCCATGAGCCTAGATTTTCTATCAAAATTTTAAATTTCACCTATAAATGTGTACACAAGGCCTTATAATTTTGCAATACTATTCATTTCTAGAAAAAATTGTTTTAAAAAGAAGTCTTTCCATTGATTTTGAGCTCAAAATTGGCTCCCGCTCACAAAATCTTGGCTCAACACTCATGGGCTCACCATTTTATGCTCACAAAATAGCATCGTCCTGTTAAAGAATACAATATTTACAGCAGTATCGATCTAAAATGTGTAATTATTATACTTTGAAATTTCAGGACTTTAATAGAACTCTAATTTAAGATAAGAACTACAATTTTTATGCTTCATATTACTATAATCTCAATGTAATTCAGTTTAAAAGCTAGAATGAGGTTAAACTATAAGAATTGTAAAAACGGTATGATTGGATGTGTAGTGTCGTTCGACAAAGAACTCAATTAATTCATTAAATGCTATCTCAGTCATTTGAGTTATTTTACATTTCTACGTAGTCATATGTTTCATATGAAAAATTGACTTCAAAATCCAGTCTATATAATTGAATAGTTAATTTGTTATCAAGATGATTGTTATTACAAATTTGAGGCTTTTGGGTTTATGTATAACCACCTGTAGCATGTTCAATTCTGAGGCCATAGCTTTCATTTGTTGAGACTTTTGATTCAAATTACGAGCATACAAAACAACTTGATCAAACACTTCAGGTCCTGGTTGGCGTGCCAAAACACTGCATAATTCAATATAAAGCTTCTCCTTTTCTTGAATCAATAGATCTTTTTCAACTGCCTAAGAATATTTCAGTTTGAAGTAAATAAATTTTAAAAAAATGAACAAAAGATCTCAACTCAATTTTAAATAAGGAAATACTCTATTTTACACATTTTCCTGCCAATTGACTAAGTTAATCAAAAACTGTAATTCAAGAAGTACAAAACCTATGAAAATACGTGATTGAGTAGGATTGATTTTCTTAGGGATTCCCGTGATTGATTATGTAATAAAATTAACTTGGGTTAAGTATTTGAATAAAAAAGTAACAGTAACTTCTTCTGTTTTTAAAATCAGGCGCTTCTGTAGAGTTTGTATCTTTAAAATCATTTCGTAAGCTTGAGGATCAGATCCTTCTAATTTTCGCCATCTGTGTACATTAAGAGGATTTTCAAGCTCCTCTGAAAGTGCCCTAACCTGATGCATGTATTGTTGTTGAGCTGTCATGTGCCAAAAATAAAAATCATGTCTGATAACTTCAACAGAGCCCATGAAAGTTGATTCTCTTGAAAAAATAATCCAGAAGTTAAAGGACTTACATATTACATAATAAACAAATGAAACGAAATAAAACGTACACAAACAAACAAATTTGAGGCATTTTTGCATGCAAAAAGTGTTTGATAGTACATCTAAAAGAACTAGTTTGCAATGATAAATCATCAAATTAATGTTGCAAATTAGTGGCGTTTGATAAACCTTCATATTCATATTCCAAACAAATCTCTAAATGTTTTTATACCATGCGTTTTGAATGATTTTGTAATCTTCAGTCAATTGCAAAATAAATGCAATCTTTTGCATGATCGCTTGCAATTTTAAATGATTAGTTACTTATACTTCCGTTACTGTGTTGCACTAAAGTATAATACCCAAATAGTCTAATGCATAGTGTATATATAGAAAAATTTACGCATGCTATTTTTTTATTTTTATCCATATCATCAAAGAGATGTAATCAAATAATCACTGATCATATTTAAACTTTTTACTATTTATTGTAAATTTAACTTTTAACGGTTGATTGGGATCATAAAAATGTGCTATGTTTAACTAAATTTGGACTACTTATATGATTCTAGGCTATATTTAAAAATATTAATAAATAATCCAATGCTAAAGAGTATAGGTTTTTCAAAGTTGGAAGACATAGATCTCCAGTTGTTTTGCATAAATCTCACTCCCACCTTTTTAACCCTTAAAGGACCAATTATCCCCTTCGGGACAAATGGATTTTGGACATGTATCTCTAATTAATCTATTTTTTGTGATTTTTTGAAACTTTTATAGAAAATGGGGAATTCCAAGATCTACGTGGGCATCAAACATTTTCTTCATTCCAACAATTATTAAAGAAGTTATGCATGAAATTCTGAAAAAGGGGAAGGCGTGTAGCCCAAAAAAAAAACCAAAATTTCATTTTTAAAAATAAAAATCTGAAATTGGTACTTTAAATTTTTATATGTGCTGGAAGCTTTGAATCATTCAATTCCAATTGATGAGAAGTTTTAGTTTGCGGGTAGGTATGGGACTCCCAAACTTCCATTTCTTTTTCCCCTTGTAAAATTTGATACTTTATTTTTTTGAGCTCTTTGTGTATTTGTCTTTTGACTTTTTTTCCCAAATTGTAGTAGACTAAGATTCCTTGGTTTTCACCATTTGGATCAAAGTAATTCAGATTTTTGAATTTTACATAAATTCTCCAATTTTGCCTAGTGTATATGCAAATTTCATGGCCTTGCGGCATTGCAAGATTTTACAAAGTATGATCCACACCTCCAATCCATATAAAAATTCTCCCACATTTACCTAACTTGGTCTTCTACATGGAAAAAATAAACCTCAACTTTGCGTAGAGCAATTTTTTTGATATAGGAGCCGTAAAAGGCTTTTGAAATTTTTGGGCAGCATGGAAAAAAACTTTTTTTTTCACTTTGGATGTCAATATCTCACTCCTCTACTTCTAAAATGTGTTGAAAATTTTCTCACAAGTACCTCCCATAGTTTAGGGCAAGATATGACTATTGAATTTCCAAAAAAATTCCTACCTTTCTACTCATTCCCTCAAAAGTGATAATTTTCAGTGATTTTCAAAGAAAAAAGGGCTTAGTCCTTTAAGGGTTAAGTTAGATGTTTTTGGAATATGGGTAATCGAAAATCAGTAATATGGATCATGGGTCCAGCTTTTCAATTTCTTTAATCAAATTCTTATTTTAGTTCAATAAGAGTTATCACGCCTTTAGATCTTAATGTTTGGGATATAATATTTTTTAAAGCAATACTTCAAGTAAATTACCTTTGTTTTTTCTGAGTTTAGTTCCTTTGAAAGATTGAAAATTTCTTTTTTGAGAATAACGATATTTTTTACATTGTGAGAAAGAATAGAATGGTCTCGTTTCAATGCAGTAATTTTGATTTTTAGGATTCGAGTTTCTTGTAAGCGGTCTTTGTATTGCTCTTGGCCTTTGTAAAGTGTTGTTGTTTGAATATTCATCTTTTCGTAGATCAAGGTGATTTCGAGTTTCTTTTTAGCCAACTATCACATGTGTGCAATCATTTTAGTACGTATGAATGATTAATGATTTTTTTATTGCCAAAATAGTATCACTGCATAACCAGTACTATCTTTAAATCTTAGTTTATAAGACTTGTATTCCTTGCAAAAAGTAATATTCATATAGTAGTAGAAAGTAACCACCCCTTTTAAGGCATTCTTTTTCAAATCAATGTAACGTGGTTTTAAAAAATTATTTGAAATTCCAAACATATTTGAAAAATCAAACGAAAACAACAAATGACCATAGTCTGATACTACATTGAATATTGCATTTAGGTTGGCTTGACAACTAGGTTGCCTTACCTTGAAAAGTTATTTTATCACTCATTGTTTAATCACTTGGAGGTGCATACAACTCTCTAAATTTTAGGATTTTATCTGATTTAGGACGCAAATCCAACCAATTTGTTTTTCTGGAGCATCATTGTAGTCACTGGACTCATTTAAAGTTGTTTGTTGTGGTAATCACTAATGTAAGTTACTGTATCAGCAGCAGTGAATGTTTTTATTGTGTAAATTGTCGTTAAATTAGTCTAGGGGGCAACCTAAACGCGATATTCAGTGTAGAGTTTTCTCCTTGCTTTAAGTTTTCTATTTTACATTTGACTACAGTATTAGTAAAACACACAATATATACTTGAGCACCAAGTGAGTCCCTGTCAGATTTACAAGCTTCCATTTCTTTTTTTAATTTCAACATGGTATCATGATCTTGAGATATTATCAAATTCAATTCTCCGATTTGAGTTAAATGCTCTCCGATAGCTGCTTCAGCAGTCTTGATTTTAAATGAACTTTTGCTGATTTCCCCTTTTAAAATTTCCTTCTCTTTTTCTAACTGTAAGATAAAATATAAACCCAAAATATGAATTCACGGACACTTGTATATACTATAAAGTAAAGACCTGCATAGATATTTATGTAGCCAGAATTAAATAGCACAATTATAAAAATCGACATGGTATTTCTCAACTTAAATATCATAGTTAAAAGACTATCTCCTACATGTCAGTGTTTTAAAAGGACCTCTTCGTTAAATTATATCATTTGACATACATTTAGGAACGTACATACATTTAGGAATGTACAAAACATGTTCATTGTAAGAAATGTATTATAGTTTGATGCAATATTCAAGTGTGGCATTATAGTTTTGACACAAAATGCACTACAAGCAAACCATGATCAAATCTATAAAAAAGTTGACAAAAATTATGATCTAATTTACATATAATGTAGATAGGGTCATAATTTTTGTCAACTTTTCTGTAAATTTGATCATGATTTGCTTGTAGTGATGAACTATATACATGTACTCATTAATAGCCATTCACAAAAGTACAAAATTATATCCAAATATTTCTCCAAAAAGAAATCAAAAAATCATAAGTCCTTTTTGTTGCTTTCTAAACCTTTAAGTCATTTCAATCAAAGAAATAGTTCTTTTCTATAAACATCTTTCAAAATTGGATCCTCTCTAATCCTTAATCCCTAAATGCCCAAGTCCTTTTTTGAGCTTCTATGAATTTGTTTTAAATTGAACAAAAAGCCATCATTTTGATAAGTTGTGTCAATTTTTTTTAAATTGTCACCATACAAATTCAAACTAGATTTGTTTAAGATCATACAAGAACAAAAAACACAATAATATTGCTTATGGATTGAAAGATTATAATATTTAATCATGAGGGTGTTAAAACTATGAAATGACTTGAAGTCTTTCAATCATCTTTTCAAATGTAAATCCAAAAAATTGGTCACCAAAAATATACCAAGTTAAAGGACTTACCATACATAACTCCAATCCACTGGGGGTGCATTCCCCATTTTCTTGTGGTACATGTGCAATCAAAATCTTTGACCCCTATCTTTATATTGTAAGAAATCTATTAAATAGTTTGAAAAATTTATGGTGTGTTCTTCTATGTTGAAAGTTTACATTGTGAATTATTGAAAATTTTCTTTACTCTAAATAATTACTTACAAATTCTAGAAGAAAACAAATTCAATGTATAGCTGAAAAAAAGTTTTGACCCCTACATTATGTGGTAAATTTTATTTTTAAAATTATTTTTAAATTGCCAAAAAATGAAAGCTTGGTTATAGTTTGTCTATACTAAACATTGGATACAGTTGTCATTCAAATGCAATCTTGATAAATATTTGAAGTGAAAATTCAGCCATTTTAGTGCAATTTTCAATTGCACGTTTGGATATCTTGTTAAATTTTTTTGAATCCAAATTTTTTTCACATAAAAGATGTAATGATTTTGTGATACCGTCCACAATTTTGGAGCTAAATAAAATTTTATTAAAAAGTAAATAAGGGGTGGAAATTTTATTTGATCGCACATGACCTCCAAAGGATACATTGAGTGACCTCCCCTTGCTCCAATCAATTTACAGCTTTTTCAAAATCTCTTCTACAATTTTTTGAAATGAATTTCTAGTGTAGATTTTCTCCAAGACTTAGTGTATTTGAAGCTCATTTCTAAGAGCTCTCAACACTATAGGAAGTCAAGATTGCAATGGATATCCTTGCACAAAATCTTGAATAGAAAAATCATAATCAATCATTTTCAAATTTGGATTTTTGATGCTAAAACTAGACTTCAAAAAGAATATTTCAAAAACATAAAGTACTAAAATTAGCAACTTAACTAGGTTTCACTAAACTTCAAACTATTTTCAATATTGGAATTTGGTGCCTTGGACATTTAGGGGTTAAATGACGAGTCTAACGGGCAACATCTAGTGGTTAATGAAAATTTATTTTGTAGGATAGAGGAAAACCAACTTTCATCTAATTTTTTTAGAAGTGATCATGAAGACGTGGTCTGTCATGGAATGCAAAAACATCCTCATTGAATGTACACATTTTTTGGGTAGCCCAAATTGTGAGAAGGTTTGGAGCCTAGGTTTAAGTCCCATGCTACATGTCTTGCAATTTTCATGAGGTCAACATGTATTGTTGAGTTTTGCAACATTTGAAAATAGTAGAATAATGGCGGGCACTTGCCACACCATTGTAGAGCACCAACTGTATAGGCGCAGTTAGAGTAACTAGCTTGATGTTTAAAGGTTAAGGCATAGAACAATTGTTCATGAGGCTTAGTTTATTGCATATATGTCAATGTGGAGCTAGGGTGGAAAAACATTATTTTTCACCAGCCAAAAAATGTGAGAGTTTAGATGTTTACCATTGGGAACTTGAATTTGAGAATTTTGTATTTATAAGTTGGATTCACATACCCTATTTTAGTCTATAATCCTAGAAGATGATACAATTTTTTTTTTTTTAATGGGGAACAACTTACTACTAGTCCCTTGTTTGGAAAAAAAACCTAAATTTTTCCACCCTAGCCCCACATTGACGTATGTGCAATAAACTAAGCCCATTCATGATCAAAAATTTAACACCTAAAGGCCCATTGTCCTTGCGAGGGACAAATGGAATTTTGGGCATGTACCTATGGCTAAACTACTTTGCGTGATTTTCTGAAACTTTTATTAAAGGTGAGGAATTCAAAGATCTATGTGGGAATGTAATTTTTCTTCATTCCGACATTTATTAAAGAAGTTAAAAATGAATAACCAAAAAACTGAGGACTCCGGGCAGCCCAAAAACTTTTTTAAAAATTGCATTTTTTTCAAATAAAAATCTGAAATAGGTTCTTTAGACTTATATAGACGTGGGGAGCTTTGAATCATTCAATTCTAATAGATGAGATGAAAGTTATGAGAAGTTTTAGTTTGCAGGTAGGTGTGGTTTCTCTCAAAATTACACCTACCCGCAAACTAAAACTTCTCATAACTTTCATCTCATTTATCAAAATTGAATGATTCAAAGCTCCCCACATCTATATAAGTCTAAAGAACCTATTTCAAATTTTTATTTGAACAAAAGGCAATTTTTAAAGAGGTTTTTGGGCTGTCCCCTGTTTTTCAATTATTCATTTTTAACTTCTTCAATAAATGTTGGAATGAAGAAAAAATTACATCGCCACGTAGATCTTTGAATTCCTCACCTTCAATAAAAGTTTCAAAAATCACGCAAAGTATTTTAGCCATAGGTACATGCCCAAAATTCCATTTGTCCCCCAAAAAGGCCCTTGGGCCTTTAGGGGTTAAAATTTACGTGCAGTGTGGTTGAGGAGAGAAATAGTTGGCCTAAAAGTGAGTCTAAAAGTGCCTCAAAAATTCTCCTTTAATTGCTGACTTTAGAGCCGTGCTCAAATCTTTTAACCCCTAAATGCTTGAGGGTACTTTTCTTGGTTTAGAAAGGCAATTTTGAAGTTTATGAATTGTTCTTATAAGATTATTATTAAACATTGACAAGAAATTGTAACCTTAGCTTCTTAAACTTCAAGGCCTCTTTATGATGTTGCCAAAAAAAATCTAAAAAAGCTATACACATGTTGAGGTATTTGTGATTGAATGTGGACGAGTGTAATGCTCTGTATAACTTAGAAGATTTTTGAAAATGAAATTTTTTCACTACTGTGTTGATAGGTGAATGGTTCTAAATAGAACAGAAGATAGGAGGTGAAAAATAGAAGAGAGATCCTAATCTATGCCTAGAACTAGTAAACATCTTTGATGTAAAATGGAGCTTAAAGTGAAGCAAATAAGTGCTTTGGAGTTTGTCTTCTAAGCGCTAAAATTCATCACTTGCAATTGTTTTCCTTCAATTCTTTTACATGACTTCTAGTTGCTAACAACAAAAAGTATGGTGCACAACTGCAATTCATCTTGATTTTAACAATTTTTGTCCACCTTAAGTATATCTAATTTTTCACTAGTTTCTTAAACATATGATTTTGATCAAAATAGAACTTCCAGCCTCCAAATCTTGTTTGGAATACTTGGAACTTAGTGTACAAGTACATTTTGAGGATCGACAATATATGTGATTTCATTTTATGTTCTTGATGAACACCGTCAATAAGCTAAATCCATAGAAATGGTGTCATTAGCAAAATCTTGAACCCTCCACAAGGCCTTGTAAAATTAACACTCTTAACATATATTGAGCTTAGGCCGGGTACATTGGAAGCATGTGAGAACTTGTGTGAAGTGTCTTTACCTTATATGATTTTTCTATTGTACATCACAAAAATTATGAATAAAAAATGGCAATCTAGTACTATATCACAATTTTTTAATTATTCTCCTACTATTGTACACAATCGTAATTAAATGTTACCCAAGATGTTATCCTCACAAGTACTAGGTTGAAGATTTTAATATAGAGAAAAAGGACCATGGTAATATGTACATGTAATTGTGACACCCAAAGAAAATTGGACATGCCAATGTGAGCCATGATTGCACTCAAAGGCATTGTAGGGTGTAAGGAATTTTTGTTATCCCAAAGTACAGATTAAAAAAATAAAGGAGACCCCTTGAAAGGGGTTGTTAAGGGCCTTGTGAAGGGCTCATATTTTTGCCAAATATGATATTTGGCCTTATTTGTTCATCCAAAGTTGTTTTTGTCCAAGATTGCATGCTTTTCAAGAAAGCTGATTTTTTTTGGATTCCTACTTTTAAAGAAAAAACCTTTTTAGAATATGTGTACTAGCACTAATGCTAATCAACCACCTTTCATCTCAAAAACTCATAAACCATGTAGAAAAATACACACATATACTTATGTGTTCACATTCACATTCATTTTCATGGAATTCCTTCAAAAATACTAATAAAACACTGCATGAACTTTCACAATTCTCATTATCTCAAGGAGGGACATTCCTCTTGTGGATAAAAAAGATTGTGCTACAAAGGGCATCTATAGCTTTTGAGAAGCAAAGGTAACAAGCATCCTTTCCTTGGCACCGCTCATTACAAGTGGAGCGCAACAAGTGCTCAATCAACTTGCATCATCAATGGAACACTCTACACGCCTCACCAAATACGCTAATTTTGTGTGCTTGATGAAGCATAGGATTTTGAAGCATAGGATTTGGGATTACTAAGGTATATATACCTTTCTTCGACCGGTCCCAAAAGTCAACTTCTACGGTTGAGTTAAGCTTGAGGTGTTCACAACTCATAATGAACCCAAAGTGGAGGAGTAAACACTATTTGCACAAGCAAATCTTGCCACATGTCAGCTTAGGAGCTATTTTGGGAGGGTTGGGATTGGGACCATCGAATGCCATTATAGGAACACATCCAAGCAGTTTCAAGGATAGTTTAGAGTTGCTTTTAGGGACCATGTGAGCTGTAACTTTGCCCTTTAATATAACATATTTTACAATATTTTTTTCTACAAAAATGACGTTCTGTGATAGCCCATTAAAAAATTTGAGCCCTCTAGAAGGCCCCTACCATTATATGAGGGATGTGCATATAGAGAAAAAATCTGCCATTTCTGACACAAATTCTGACATCTACAAGCTATTAGATCATGTGCCACTGCGGTTTAAGTATTAGAAATAAAAATAAAAATAAAAACCTCTGTAATGTACTGCGCCGCCATTTGTAGGGGCCTTTTGGAGGGCTCAGAATTTCTCTAATGCTTATTGAAAGGCTAATCCTACAAGTTTTTTTCCTAAATTTTCCAAGACCTTGCTGGACCCCAAACCCTTAAATGATTGGGTACGGGTGTACATACCTTATCATTGAAAGCCCATAGAAAATCCCTTTGAACAAATCATAATCAAATTTGAATTTGAAAATTGGATAACCAAAATAGAACTTGTTGAAAGTTAAACAAAAGATCCAAAAATATTATGTGCCATGACAAATCATGCTTAAAAATAAGTCCATGAAAAAGGGCATTCAAACCTTGGAGGGTTGTCCGATTTTCAAGTCCAAATTGTATTTTCTTTGTTGAAAGAGTTCTTTTATGTGCTTCTAACAAAAACAACTGCAAAGTCTACCTTTTATACCAAGCAAGAATTACTAGTATGTTTAGTGATTTGCTTAGAGTGTTTTGTTAAAGCCGGTTTCCATTGGGAGGCTAGAAGGGTCCAGGCCAAGACCTCCAGCCTTTGGCTTTGCAAAAGTTGAATCTCATTCCTAGACCTTCCGGACCCTAGATTGGAGCTTGCTTTCAAAAACGTACGTCTCATCAAAATTTTGGAGTTTTTTCATTTTTCTGCCCATGATCAATCTAGATAGGCCTCCAACCTAGATGGGCCTCTAGTTCTGATCCCCAATGGAAACCGGTCTTTAATGGTATTTCTACCAAGCTGTTGACACTTCCAACCCACATGTCTTTCTCCAATTTTGAGAAATATGAAATTACCAACGGCCGCAATCAAAACTGTGCATTGTGCATTATCCTATCTTCCTAGTCCTAGGAATTGTTATCTTGAGAGAAAAGTTACAACGTAGTAATATTTGAAGAGAAATTTCTAGCTCCATTAGCTAATTTTTGACACTTTTCATTTCCAGTTATTTATTTTAGAAGCAAGTATAGTATACTTCCTTGTTTTTTTGTTGCAACATACTTTGAGTAGTCATTTATCTAGTTTCTGTCTTATAGTTTCAGGTTTCAACCTTTTTGCTCTTTCAACCAACTAACCTTGGATTGATAGACAATTTAAGCGTCTAAAGATAATCAACATTTATTGTAATCTAAGCCAATAGAAATCACAAAAGATTTAATTGAAATTGGACACCACAACACAAATAAAATGGCTTGATTTGGAAAAAAAACAAATAAACTAGTGAGAATACATATGACAAAATTTGATGCATGTGCATAAAAATTTGTTTGAAAAGGGAATACACTGGATTTTAGCAATTGACATTCAAATTTCTCTTTTGAAAAAGCCCCTGTGGGGGAAAAATCGGGATTGTCCTGAGACATCGTAAATTTCTCTTTTGAATGCTAGCCAATTCTCCCTAAATATTGCCCATGGCTACATAACCCAAATTTCCCGCTTTTTTTGTTGCCTCATTTTCATCAGTTGACCAGTTGATATTTTGGTAGCCTTGCCAATCTTGCAGCTTGTGCACATTTTGTAAGGTGCTCTCTTGAAGCTTCTTGTTTTTTCATCTAGCACGTCATGTTGCCATAGTTGCCAATTTTTAATTGAAGAAACTTATTAGAGATTGAAGAAAATTTTTAGAAGCTGAGGAAGATTCTAAACCAAGACAACAACTACTATTGTGCAAGGACAAGCAAGTTGAACCTCCCAGCTTGAGCAAAAAGTGAGGTTTACTAGTGAATTTGCACTCCAAGGTTGCAAGATTTTCTTTATTTTGACGGCCCTGGCTTGTAGACTACCATTTTGGTTTTGTTGATGTTTTGTTGTTGATTTCTAAGGCAGAGACTAGAGAGGACAATGTTGTCTTACAAGTTAGAGTAAGGCTTTGATTGCAATAATCATAAACAACCAAAAAGAAAGGTGTTTCCTAGGCTAGTGAAATGTGTTTTAATTGAGCTTAATTGATGTGCATTGTGTTACTTCAGTGTTGTTCAACAATTTCTTCATGAATGTCTTAGGTTTTTGTACAACTTTTGGTCCTCTATTTTTTGTCAAGATTTGCATCTATCACAACCCTTGTCACAACCAATCATGGCTGAATAATGGATGGATGAACTAATTCATGATGAAATGTAAATTAATGGATGGCAATCAATGATGGGCAAAATATTGATGGATAAATTAAAACACTTTTGAAATTTGAATTAGTGGATAAGTTGAAAAGGCTTAGAGGTGAACATCTTCAAATGATAGATTTGTGCATTGAAATTAGACAAAATCTCCTTTTGGATGATAAGTGTACAAGAGGTACATTGAATGATAAGTGTACGGGAGGTACATCAAATGACAAGTGTATGGGAGGTACACTAAATGACAAGTGTATGGGAGGTACACTAAATGACAAGTGTATGGAAGGTACATTGATGGGATGATAAGTGTGCAAGAGGTACACTTATTGACAAGTGTACGAAAGGTACACTAAACAAAATGATAAATTGTTGAAACTTGGAGTTAGATAATTCCAAGTAGAAGATAAAATATGATATGAAGTTATGAGTTTAGGTACTCATTGTACCAACATAGGCAACAACTTGATTTGAAGTACAGTCTCAATGTAAACCATTTTACAAATGTATTCCTTTCTCTCCTATTGGACCTCGGCTAGAAGGACTTAGTGTAAACCACTTTACGCATGTATTCATCTCCTTTGTTGATCTTTTGCTAAAAAAACTCAATGTAAACCACTTTATGCATGTACTCCTCTCTCATGTGATGTTTAACAATAAAGTATGACCAATCATTGGAAGTTACACCACAACATTCTCTTTTAACTAATTAGATTAATCCACTTCACCAAATATTAAGAACAAATCACAAATCACTGGCAGTTGAATTGCACCAAGATATTTTCTTAGCCAATCAAAATGCGGATGTATTCTTGTATATATGTACTATAGTATAGGTACTCGTTGTACAACACAGGCAATTGGAATATCCTTGCAATAAACAAATTATATGCTAACAATCTTATCACAAACAATGGTCAATTTCAAAATTTAAATCATGAGTGACTGACTAATTGATAAAGCCCATCAACTTGATCCAAGGTAAAGCCTCAACCACTTTATGCATGTACCCTCTCTCCACTTCATCCATTCTAAAACTCTTAAACCCTAATCAACAATCAAGTTTTTAAAAAACATTCAAAAAATAAGCAAATCACTTTGTTGCGGTTAGGTACCATCAGAAGACAAGGTTTCTCAGAAGAGGTAGCGCATCAAATGCTCAGATTGCATCCCAAATAAATTGGCCCTCCTCTTCATCAAATTTCAATGCAATAGTTCCACCACAACAGTCTTTTAGCCAATCACAGTGACCGGCCAATAGGTTATATTTAGAAAGGATTCTATTCTTGGTTGTATTCCTCTTTATATATAAAATATTGTCTTCTATTATTTATAACAATAAAGTCACTAGCAGTTGCACCACAACTTTCTCTTGGCCAATCAAAAAGCTCATGTATGTTTTTATAGATAAGGTCACTAGCAGTTGCACCACAACTTTCTTTTGGCCATTAGAACGCTTGTGGATTTTTTTATTGTTATACTAGTGGACCTAAAGGCCCAGCTGTCCCCCCAAGGGACAAATGGATCTCAAGCATGTACCTATCTACAATTAATAAAAAAACTCATGTTGGCAACCTGTCCGTACAGTCATTTGTGACCGGTTTACCTGTTGTCAAAAAATAGTTTGTAACCGGTGTTAGGTGGTTAGCTTGCCGGCGGTTAGCTTCAATTTGTCTCTCCCATGTAACCAATGTTAGGCGGTTAGGTTGCTTGTGAGGCTTTGTCTCTCCCATAATGACTTGCAGAACCCTTGCAATTGTACTTGGTAGTTAGGCGGTTTGGTTGTGGATCTTTACACTTTCTTTGTGATTGTAAGTGAGGATTTGGATCTTTGCATCCTCAATTACTAAGGCATTCATTTACCTTGGTAAATGGGTTTACAAGACTCATAGCTAATCTAGTTTTTTTTATTTTTTTAAACTTTTATTGAAGGTGGGGAATTCCAAGACCTACGCGGGCATCTAATTTTTTTGTCATTCTGACATTTGACGAAGAAGTTATGCAAGAATTTCTGATGCCCAGGGGTGGGAGGACAATCTAGGCAACCCAAAAACTTCTTACAAAATTGTATTTTCAAAAAATAGAAATCTGAAATTGCTTCTTTAGATTATTTTATATGCAAGAAGCTTTGGATCATTCAACTCCAATCAATGATGAGATGTTTTAGTTTGTGGGCAAGTATGGATTCTCTACCCTAAAATAAACTTTGAAGTTCTTTATTTTCCACAATTTTCAATATTTTGGAAAAAAAAAAAAAAAAAAAAAAAAAACCTAAGGAAGTAGGTTGTTTATCACAACATTATAATTGTTGGGATCTGCATTTATCATTTCAATAATCAAATTCTTAACAATTTAGTGATTTGACTCATTATCTACTTCATTTTACGTACTATTTTTCCCCATGTGTTGTATAGTTCCAATTGATTTGAAAACTCTCCCACACATACCTAACTTGGTCTTGTACATGGAAAAAATAAACCTCAACTTTGTGCAAAGTAACTTTTTTCATGTAAGAGTGGTCAAAGGCTTCTGAAATTTACTAGTAGTAAGGAAAAAAACCTTTTCCCTTCACCTCAAGAGTAAACATCTCCCTCCTCTCCATCAAGAATGACATGATTTTTTCCCACAAGTAGCTCTTCTAGTCTAAGGCAAGATTCTATAGTTGGATTTGCAAAACAAACTTTATTTCCTACTTTTCTACTCATTCCCCCCCAAAGTGGCAGTTAACAATGACTTTCATTGGAAAAAAGGGCTTGGGTGGCTTTAGGGGTTAAGGGTTTTAAAATGCATAAAGTAGAGAGAGGTTATATGCATAAAGTGGTTTATGCTGGCGCTTTACTTTGAATCATGTTGATGGCATTTGTGAGTTAACCGGTCAATTATAGTTTGAATTTTAAAATTGACTATAGTTTGTTGCTAGTGTAGAATTTGTTTATTGCAAGGATATTCCTATTGCCTTAGTTGGTAAAATGGGTACGTATACTAGTATATAAAAAAGAAAACTAACATAGGTACCCATTGTACTAATGGGTGCAATAACAATTTTATCACAAAATGTGGTCAATTAAAAAAAATGCAATCTAGTTAACTCATAAATGCTAACAACTTGATTCAAAGTAAAGCCTCATTGTAAACCACTTTATGCATGTATCCCTCTCTCCCATGTTGGAACGCTCATTTATTCTTTTATACATAAAGACTAGTTTACAAACCAGTTGTACCAACAGGTGTAATAGCTATTTTATCACAAAATGTGGCAAATTAAGAAAAAATGCAATCTAGTTAACTCACAAATGCTAGCAACTTGATTCATTTATAACTTGTGTACTTTGACTTTTATACAAATTTTATACTTTGGTTAAACTTATGTTGTACTCTATTTTTCAATTGTATGCCACATCACCCCTATCCTTGTGCCTCCCTATCCCTGTGCCCCCAATTTTTATTTTATTCCATTTATAAATTTAATTAAATTTGTACTCTATTCTATTTTACTTTTCATCCAATATAGAATGGCTCTACTCTATTTTATTGTTCATCCAAAATGGTGTTTTTTATATATATGAGATGAGATGAAATGAGATGAGTGTTTTGAATGGTCGAGAAAAAATTGTGGTGCTACTGCTAGTAACATGTTGTTAACGTCTAGTGAAGCAAATAAAAAAGAGTGTTGTGGTGAAACTTGTAGTGATTTGTCATACTTTATTGTTACTTTACTCTATTTTACTTTTCATCTAATATGAGATTCTTTAATATATACATATATAGAAGAGAATACAACCTATTGAGCCTTCATTTTGATTGGGTGTGAGAGTGTTGTGGTGCAACTTCTAGTGACCTGTTGTTAACTTTTGGTGAAACAGCTAAATATAATTGGTTGAGAGAAAGTGTGGTGTAACTTCCAGGCACTAGTTATACTTTATTGTTAACCACCACATGAATCATGGAACAACTCACTTTAATTGCATAAAGAGAAAGTAAAAGGTGCAACTTGTTAAACTATTGTCTACTGCTATATGCATGGAATTGAACTCATAGCTACACTTAAACTCTCTCATTATCATCCAAAATGTGATTCTTTTATATATATAGAATACCTTTTGGTTAGTGGGTTTATCCCAACTAGTGATCTAATTAGCAACTTTCTCTCGGCCAATTGGAACGCTCATCCATTGTACCAATGGATTGATAGGGTGATGCATCAACTCTATGCCACATCACACTCTACGTTACATCACCCCTATCTCTGTGCCCCCTATCCCCGTGCCCTCTTATTCTTGTGCACCCTTTCTCTATGCCTCATATCCCTATGCCTTTATCAGCTTATCCATGCATGTACCCCTATCATTATGCCCCCCTATTTGCATGCTTTTATCTTCGTGCCTCCTATCCTTGTGCTCCTATCCTTATGCCCCCCTATTCTTGTGCCCTCTATCTGTGTGCCCCCTAAATTTTACTTTGTTCCATTAGTTAAACTTTCATTCTACTCTATTTTACATTTCATCCAATATGAGATTCTCTAATAAGCAAATTTTGGGCTTGCAATCTTATTACAAAACTAGTATACGCACCCTGTACCAAAGGGTGCAATAGCAATCGTAGCACAAAATGTGGCCAATTAAGAAAAAATGCAATCTATCCCCGTGTTTCCTATCCTTGTGCCCCCTATCCCCATGTTTCCTATCCCCATGTCTTCTATCCCCGTGCCCCTTATTGCCGTGCCCCCCTTATCCTCGTCTCCCCCAAATTTTACTTTATTCCATTTATAAATTACTTGTACTCTACTTTATTTTACTTTACATCCAATATGGGATTCTTTTACAAGTATGATGATGATGAGATATAGAAAAAAGTTGTATTCTATTCTTAGTTGTGTTCTCATCTATATCTATAAAAGAATCCCATGGGTTGTTTTGGATGAAAAGTAAAGAGTTTGAGTGCAACTATGAGTTGCATTCCATGCATGTAAATTGCGCCTTTTCCATTTTTTTAATTTAACAAGTTGCACCTTTTACGTTTTCTATTGTTGCACCTTTTACGTATTCTATTTCCTCCATTGGTACAACGGGTATGTAAACTAATATATATAGAAATGGTTGTACTCTATTATTTATAACGATGTGGCCAATGTATAATTTAAAGCATGGGTGATTGATTAACTCACAAACGCCATTAACTTGATTCAAAGTAAAGCCTCAATTTGAACCACTTTATGCATGTACCCCTCTCTCCTCTGTAAAAGGACAAACATGTCACTGGAAGTTGCACCATGACACTCTCTTTCAGCCAATCTCTATTCTTGATTGTCTTTTTCTATATATAGAAATTATTGTATTCTATTATTTATAACAATTAGATTGAATAAGATAAGATACTTACAATATTTCTATATACAAGTGAAAATTGTACTTTAGTGCATGGATTTAGATGAAAGCTAAAGACATAGAGCTAAATATAGTTTAAAAAGTCACAGTTTAATTAAAAGACTAATAGTTGTTATGACAGTTTTGAGGATATAAGATGGGGCTTAGTGGGCAAGGAGTTTAATTCTTTTTAGGAATTAATCTCTCTCTACGGTTGGGTGGTTGAGTTTTTTATGATCTTTATAGTTATTTTATAAATGAATTCTTGTTTAATTTGAGTGTTTTGATGATTTAAGTCACAAACCAGAGGAAGTTCGTAACATCTTTTAATTCTCAAGTATTGTGCTTTGAGTTTTGTGTAATTCTTGTGTATTTTTGTTGTGCTTATTGTCTAGCTTGTTCCTTTAGCTCTTTGAGGACTTGTTAGCACTAGAAGAAAACTGTGTTGGAACCCACTAAAAAATGTAAGGTAGTTTATGTTGAATTCCATGTTTTCAACGCAAAAAAATTTGAACAATGCAAAATTTTGTGTTGTTCAGCAAAATTTTGTGTTAGAAATATGGAACTCATCGTAAACTACCTTACATTTTTAGTGGATTCCAACCCAATTTTTAACATCTATAAATGTTCTGTTATTCTTTTTATATTTCTTATACTTTTGGCTGTGATTTCTTCCTAAGTATGAGCTATCTTCATAAACTTTGTTTGAATTCCTCAAGCGCCTTGCCACAAATCTTGTGAAAATTCTTTCATGCTTTATGTTTTGATTTTGTGGAGTTGACATACTTTGTGATTGTTAAGTTGATAACACCATTTTTGTCAATTTGGGAAAAATCGTACATTTTGGAACTTTCAAATTTTGAAGTGAAAGTTTGAGGTTTCTTAAAACCTAGCTTGCAGCGTTTTTTTGTACACGTGTTTTCACTTGTGTTAGGGACGTTACTTCGGAACCTTCCATGTTCTTTTACTTTCAACTTTAGAATACCTTTTACTTTAGATTTCTTTCACTTTAGATCAGAGTATATATAGAGGTCGAGGTTGAAGTGTTATTCAAACTCTTACAACACATCTCTTGGAATCATCGCTCACCTCCTTTGTTATTTGTTCCTCATTTTTGAATCCAAATTCATTTCTAGTTCTTATCAAGTATCTTTATATTTCTATGTCTGTGATAACTTAAGATGAGGAATTTGCAAGGGAAGAAATATTAGTGACTTAGACTGAATTTGATACCTTTGAATCTAGTTTTAAGTAACTTTTTGGGTTTGAGGTGGAGTACAAAGTGGGACACTTGTTTTTCCCAAATTTACGAATATGGTGTTTGATGTGTTTTATCTCTGCAGAAGCACCTAGGTAATTTTGCCATATTGTTGTGCAGGTCTTGGTGTTTACGACCTAGAAGATGACAATCTTGAAGCATGAAGCCATGCAAGATAATCCTAGGGGGCAAGAAGAAAAACCGAGATACAACACAACAAATTTAAGGCAACCTATGGAAGTTGTCAAGCCAGTAGGAATGTTACCGAATAATTTTCTCACATTAAGTGTCAGAGAGCAGTTTGAGGCGAGACGTTGCTTATTTGATCGGCTTTTGAAGATCAATAAACACGTCTACAGTCCAAATTTGGAGGCCATGAAACTTATGAGAGCGGTTTCTTTCAAGTTTAAAGGATTGGGGCTTGTTCCAGGTGTAGAATTATGGGATTCGTTCGATTATATGGCTGAAATGTATGTGGTTGGATTGCACCGAGATGATCAAGGAGGCATTTCGTCTATAAAAGAAGGAGGTAAGAGAATTGCGTGCAGCGTTGTAGTTTCAAGCACTTATCCGGACAACATTGATCGTGGAGATGAAATTGTATATTGTGGACAAGGTGGGAGAAAGAAAACTGGTTATGGAGATGGAAAACAGATGCAAGATCAAAAGCTGAAAGGTGGAAATCTTGCTCTCCTCAACAGCTACAAATTCCAAACACCTATTCGAGTAATCCGAGGCCACGCAAAAGGAAGAACCAAGCAAGAAGTTTTGGGCCTCTGTGAAGATAAGAGTACCAGAAAGAAGTATTCATTTGACGGATTGTACACTGTTAGTGACTGGAAATTTGAGGAAGGGTGCAGAAACTACAAAGTGTTCAAATTCACGCTGAAGCGACAACCTGGTCAACCTGCATTAGACTTGACTAGCCTAGTTTGAGGGTGACACTAGAGAAATGTTGCACCAACATTCCCTTGTATTCGTGTTCATAGTGTTTTAGAAGATATAGAACTAGCACTGAGCAGTGTCAATTTGGACATTTGTTGTTAATTAGGACACCTTGATTCAGGCACTTTTCTCTCAATTTGGACATGTTTTTGTTAATTTTTTGTCAATTTGAACATTTTAGTCAACTCGAATGTGTCACTGTGAACATTTTTTCTTGTAGTGTGGTGGAATATGGGATTATTTTTGTATCAAGAGTGACAAATAATAAAAAACTGATTATGGGTATCTAATTGATGGTTGTGGGTGACAGTGATGGTTATGGGTGACAAAGTAATGGTTGTTGGCCGGGTGACTGGCATGACGGTTTTGAGTACCCCATCTCACTATTTAAGAACCAATAAGCCTTGTTTTTAGCATCTCCTACACATGACTTTACATTTTTAGTGATCTTGGACTTTGAAAAAAATTTGTGAACAAATGCTTGCAATTGAAACCTTGAAATTGATGCCAATATTTTTAGTTTCCTCTTGCTAACTTATAGCATTTTTTTCAAAGTTTGTCAATTGTTGTACCTACTCCAAAACCCTTATTTTCACGCTTATGGGTGCAGCTACCTTATGTGAGGCAAACGAGATCTTCATTTCTAAGTTACAACTCAAATGAGTTCTGGGAGAAATGTAAGAAATAGATTTTGTTTCGTGTTTGTAAATAAATGTACATGGTGTTTACTAAGAGCAACAAACAACCACCATTGAGTTCGAAGATTTTGTTCACAATTTTAATTTTTTACGGTTTGGTTGATCACTCTCTAGTTGATTTTTTCACATTATCATTCACACAAGCCAGATCATATGTGGAATGCATTTTTTCCCAAATGGGAATGAGACTCCATGTTCATACCAACATGCTATAAATGTTATTAGATCATTTGGACCTAGAATGAAAAAAGTTGCAATGGTAGAAAATATATTAGGATTTTCTTTTGATTTTCCAATTTGGAAAAATGTATACTTGTATGAAAAGGTAACGGCCACTATTTGTTCTCTAAAGAAGCCATAAGCCAAAATTGACGTCAAAGAATGAAAGAAGAAAGTGAAATTCTCATTCTCAAACGCTTGTTTGTGCATATAGAGATTAGCAAACACCACAACAAACACTCTTGTGACATTTCAACAAATCTCAACATTCAAATGATAGAAACTCGGATAGAAAATTGCTCTATTATTGCTTAGTACATCACAATTACGCTGTGGCAAGGTGATGGGCAAGACTGAATCTTTTTAACAAAGCATCAATCAACGTCTAAAACAAAACAAAAAAAGCTTCAAAGCTGGATGACTCTCTGCATTCAACAAAGGAGAATTAGAAGGTTAAATACAAAAGGCTTCTTGTTAATCTTGTAGATCATATGGCGTGCGTAAACTTAGAGTAAATAAGAGTATCTCTTTGCACACATTTTAATTGGTTAGGTCGATATCCCGCCTATAGGATTTTGCATCTTCCAACAAAAACTCACTGTCAATATCCTCATGTATGAATGTTAGTTTAGAAGCTCATCCATTGAATGTGAGGCAATATGATAAGAGAGATTGAAAAATGTATTTCTTTACATCCACTTGTTTCCTGTTTTTTGTTCTTTGTATGTTGTAAGCTTACCCAACATTGTGTGAGGAATTTTGAGCATCCTTGGGAAATATACTACCATTCTCATTTTCAAATAGTTTATTTTAGTGCATGCGCTGAATACTGCGTACACACTTATACTATAACTAAACATTTTCCTAAAATCTAGCCAGTTTTCATTTGTTGACTCCTATTTCAATTGGCTTTGTCTAACATTTCATCTATTTGACTTTCTATTGTTTTTTGATCTCCTTGCTCATTGGTGCCAAACCACGCATTGGTAGACTAGACCCCTAGCCTAGCAAATGACAAACAGTAGTGTGTGCCTTATATTTGTAAAAATGCTTTATTTAAATACGACGGCTTTCTTTGAAGCTATTCAATTCAACCATGTTGACAAGGATTTGGTTCTTTATGTGAAAGGTTTTTTAAAGTTATACCAATGGAAAAATTTCAATGTACACGTGTTTTTCACTAATTGAAAAGAATTTTCAAATATGTCACAAATCACAACTAGCCTTATACCACTGAATTTGATTTCATAGGGTGAACATAAAGTTGTCAAGTTACACAACATGCCAAGTGACATTTGCATAATGTACAGCACAGTGGGGTACAAAAAGTGTTCAAACATCGTGTTTTGCCATTCGAAGAACTTTGCTAGTACTGAATATAATTGATGTTTTTTTGTTTTGAATCATACAAATTTGATTCATATGCAATCCCAATCAAGCATACCAAATTTTAAATCCTCAAAACCAAAACCCAATTTTTGATGAATTATTTTGTAACAAATTCATGGTTTTACTTTTACATGATAATGGATCAAAAAATATTGGTGATGAGATTTTTGAGATTCAATTGCAAGGGTATGTAGAAAATATATATATGCACATCTTCTATGCTAGAAAGAACCCCACTACGAGAAAAACTCTCCGCGGTGACACGTCCAAATTGACAAAAATTTGAGAAAAACGTGTCCAATTTGACAAAAAAGTGTCAGAATCAACGCGACCTAATTGATAAAAAATGTAAAAATTGACACTGCTCCCTTGTAGTGCCCCTTAAGTAACAACACTTGCATCCACAAAGATTTCAATGGGACTTGAAATATGCCCAAATTTTGTAAAATATATTTTTATCAATGAAGCTTCTTTATTTGGGCTTGATTTGGAGAGAGTGAAGAGACATTTTAATTTTGTGGAAGCTAGCTATAATATGATGAGATGTAGCTAAATTAATCAATGTCCAAACCCAAATTTTATTATGTTTTCACAACAATATTTTCAATGCCCTTCAAATCATACTCTTTTCATGTTTGAATGTTATGTTTATTAAAAGACTAGACATAATATACCAAGCTTGCTTGCCGGGTCCATTTGAGATACCCATAGGCTTGTTATGTTTCATTGATTTTCTTGCTCACATGGAATTTGATAATGCTATCTCAAGATTGGGATGACGCTATTTTGTGAGCATTAAATGGTGACCCTATGAGCGGTGAGCCAAGATTTGGTGAGCAAGAATCAATTTAGAGCTCAAAATCAATGAAAAAACTAAAAAGATAGCAAGCTTTTCAAGAAATAAATATATAGAATGCACAAGTATAGAGCTCTATGTACACAATTACAAATGAAATTGAGTATTTTGACAAAAAATCTAAGCTCACAACTCATGGCTCACAAATCCCCGCTCACGATATAGCATTCTCCCTCAAGATTGTTCACGATCGCAATTGTTGAGAGTTTCTCTTGACACGAATCAGAGGTTTGTTGATTATTCGTTCTCTTGCTCTAATAGAATTTGTTAATACTCTCAAGAGTGTTTTGGATCATTTTCTTATGGTTCTAGAGTTTGTTAATGCTCTCTTGGGATTGATGAGCCTTTGTTAATTGTTTTAGCTCTAATAATCGATAATGACGTTGCCTTTCTTGGGTGCTACTGTGTGAGGGTAAAGGCAGTGGCTATGCTTTTCTATTTTTCAAAGTGAGGAGGCAACTAAATATTGTGGAAGTTATAACCTTCTACAATGAGCAAGATTTGAATGATCAACAGGTTCCTAAAAAGTGAATTTTTAGGTGAAAATTCAATGTAGCGAAATAAATGGTGTGATCATTAGAGTAAAAATATAGAGATGATAGAGATTCAACCCCTACAGGATATCATTCAACCCCTATAGGATATCATTCAACCCCTACAAGATATCATTCAACCCCTACAGGATATCATTCAACCCCTACATGATATCATTCAGCCCCTACAGGATATCATTCAACCCCTACGGGATCTCATTCAACCCCTACAGGATATCATTCAACCCCTACAGGATATCATTCAACCCCTACAGGATATCATTCAACCCCTACAAGATATCATTCAACCCCTACAAGATATCATTCAACCCCTACAAGATATCATTCAACCCCTACAAGATATCATTCAACCCCTACATGATATCATTCAACCCCTACAAGATATCATTCAACCCCTACATGATATCATTCAACCCCTACAAGATATCATTCAACCCCTACATGATATCATTCAACCCCTACGGGATTATTATCCCTACAAGGACAATATGGATTTTAGCAAGCGCATACTATTGGAATTTTTAACCAAATTGTTAAAATTTCTCTGTAGGAGAGCCTTTGTGGCAACATATTAACTACATATTATCTACTGGAATCAACTATAGAATTCAAAAGGTATTGGAGTTTTATAGATGTTTTTTGACGCTAGATATACCAGTTTTCATTGACTTTTGCCAAGGGCAAGCAGAACATACAACTCCATTGGGAGAAAGGGTAAGGTAGGAGCATCCAATTGTAACACTAGCCGTTCTACGACATCTAAAATTAAACTTAAAGTAAACATTCCTACATCCAAACAAGATTTGCATGCACCCAAATCAAATATGCAAGTTGATATAAGGGAATTAAAATTGTGTAGGTGGCAGTTTTTTATTAGGTGTGACATGCTCTTTTTGTTATCATGACATTGACATGGTCTTGTTGTTGTTGCTTTTTCAAGGGTCTTGTGTCCACAATAGATGAATCTAGGGAGTTACTTTCAACAATTCATAATTTATTCATACAATCTCAAAAAATTCCAAAAACAATTTTGCTTGAATTTGTACTCTCTTCCTAACAAGCACGTGCCATTACATTTTCAAAAGATCCTCCAAATTACCACATCTGAGGTAACTGTCACATTTGGGTGCTTCTACCTTAGTACATTAGAAGACTAGTGTTGGGGCTCAACGCAACAATTGTGTGGAGATGGAGCAACAATAAACTGGATTTTGAGTGCTGTGCAAGACGCTTGACACTTGGCCAACACAAAGGGCACAGGAATGAGTCAAACAAAGGAGGCCTACTTGGTGCAAGATTTAAACTACTGCACATCAACGTACTCGGAGTGCCGAGGTTTAGTTACGATCTACCCAAAAAAATTCAAAGATTTCCAAGTGACACAAGAAACATTTAAAGTAGGTATCAACCTAAAAATGAGAAATTAGAAAATCAACCAAGGAGGATAATAAAGTCTAAGCAATTTGGCTAAGCACTCCATCATTACTTAAGATATTTACTCATAATGGTTTCTTTATTCTGGATTTAAGCCAAGAGGATGGAAAGTTTGTCAAAAATAAATAAAATAACAAAAATTAGATATCAAATGACGGCTCAAGATGGCACAAAATTGGTAGCCATGTGAGAGGACCTTGGAGTAAGTTTTCTCCTTCTTTGTATTCTTGAGAATGTCTTGCACAATTGGAATTATATTGTGAGGGTGGAGTAAGAACTCAAATATCATACTTAGAATTGTTTTATAAGGTTAGATGAGGAGTTTGATCATATCATTGATAGTGCCAAATTTTTGTGGAAGAACAATAGTAAGTATCCATTTTTATATGCTAATATTTTAACTACTTGACCTTTTTAATTGTACTTAGTCCAAATAATGCTTCATGTTTGTATGGCTTGCCTAATTCTCAATATTGTAAGTTGTATTGAATTGTAAGCGTTGTTTTGTTTTGTTGTACTAAATAAACTCTAAAAAATGCATGGACCCTCTTTTGGATCCATGCATTTCCTAGAAACAACATCCTTGGTACCAAGGAGAGATGGAGGGGTTGGCCAAAATCAACTCTTGCCAAGGATGTTACATTATGAAGCTTAAATCACACATGAACTCCTTTGAAAGCATCACATAGGGGAAAAAGAATCCAACTATACACATGATATTTAGGAAAATTGCCCTTGAGAAATTCAAAGATTTGGCAATTTGCCAAGTGGTAAAGAAAATGACAAATCTATAGCAAGAAAAGAAACAAGTTTTAGGTTGCCAAAAAAAAAAACTAACTAACTAACTAACCCTTGTCAATAAAACTAGAAAATGAACCAATTTTCCCATAGAACTTCCCAGATTGTGCTACACATACATTGATGTGAGGCCAAGTTGACATGGGGCCAGATCGGTGTGAAGCTAGGTCAAAGAGTGGCCAAGATGGTATGTCTCAATCTTGTTTAATCCTTACAGGCCCAAGCCTTCTTCACCAAATCAAGGGTTTAGGGAAACATACATCTTTGATGCATTGGATCTTAGCCATTTGGATGGTCCACAAAAAGAGACTTTTGAAAATAGTGCAACATCTACTTAGAAAGTGGTTTGCAAAGTTAGGGGACAACTAACCATGGGATATCAAAGATTATAACATTTGATCAAACAACATGTGAAAGCAAAATCTAATTTTTTATAAATAGTTACTACTTCAATTTTTACAAAAAGTTAGAGGCCCCAATTTCACCTCAAATTTTGTGAGTAGCACAATCATGTGTGAATTCACGCACTTGCAAATTAGTGAAGGTCATACTTCTTTGAATTTAAAGTTCTAAAGGCCTCTTTACACCAGTGACCAAGGCAATTTTTGTAATGTGATTAGAGGAGGAAAGCCAGCCACTTTAATGCCTGCTTTACACTAGCTAAAAAAAAGGAAATTACCAAGGGCGGAAATGGATGAGAAAATGACATGGAATCCTACATGTCATGAACTGGATAATGTTTCATGGTCATCCACATTTCTAGTTGAGACACTCTCAAGAGGTTTTTTATCTAGATTTTTAGGTTGATCAAGCTATCCCAATTTTTTTGATTGGTCTACTTTTGTCAAGCTTTAATGCTATTTATTATTAAGAATGCTATTTTACTAATGTTTTATTGTTGTAAACACAATTTTTATTGTTGAAATGTTGTTTAACTACAAGAAATATATTTTGGTTGTGGTAATTTTAGTTTTACCACAATAATTAAAGTTTATTGAAGTGGTTACTGTAACAAGTGAATTTTTTTATATCATATTTTCTTACATTTAACTATGTTGTAAACACACACCAAAATATTTCCATTGTAAAAATACATTTAAATAACTTCACGGTTGTTTACTTTGTATTTTCCACTATGTACTATTGACTAAAGTTTTAATAGTAAAACTTTGTAATCTTCTTGGGTTACAAGTCTCCTCCTTTATTTTTTGGCATCCATATTCTTGAACTTTTATTAACCCCTAAAGGCCCAAGTGTCCCCTCGGGGGACAAATGGACCTCGGGCATGTACCTATGACTAAACTAGTTTTTATAATTTTTTCAAAATTTTTGTGGATGGTGAGGAATTCAAAGATTTACGTGCACATCCAATTTTTTCTTCATTCCAACAATTTTTGAAGAAGCTATGCATGAGCTTCTAAATAACAAGAGCAGGCAGGCAATCCGGGCGGCCCAAAAATCTTCTTAAAAATTGTGCTTTTTAATTAAAAAATCTGAAATTGGTTCTTTTGATTATTATACATGTGGAAAGTTTTTAATCATTCAATTTTGATTGATGAGTGAGAAATTTTAGTTTGCGGGTAGGTATTGGATTCCCAAATTTCCATTTCTTTTGCCCCTTCTAAAATTTTGTGCTTTAATTTTTTTTTGACTTTTTTTTTTCCAAATTGGAGTAGACTAAGATTCCTTGGTTGTCACCGTTTGGACCAAAGTAATTTAGTTTTCTCAATTTTACATAAATCCTCCAATTTTGCCCAGTGTATATGCAAATTTCATGGCCCTATAGTACTGCAATATTTTACAAATTATTATCCACACCTCCAATTCATTTGAAAATTCTCCCACACTTATCTAACTTGGTCTCTTACATGGGAAAAATAAACCTCAACTTTGCGTAGAGCAACTTTTTTGATATAGGAGAGGTCAAAGGCTTTTGAAATTTTTGGGCAGCAGGGAAAAAAACTTATTTTTGCACTTCAAATGTCAATATCTCACTCCTCTACATCTAAATTGAGCTGATTTTTTTTTGCCAAGTACCTCCCATAGTCTAGAACATGATCCTACAATTGGATTTCCAAAACAAACTTGTTTTCCTACTTTTCTACTCATTCCTCCAAAAGTGGGAGTTTTCAATGATTTTTACAAAAAAAAGGGCTTGGGCCTTTAGGGGTTAAGAGATGAGAAGAAAAGAGAGGGGAGAAAGTAAAAAAGAGAAAACAAGGGAAAGAGTAGAATAAATAACCAAATCTTAAAGGGACTGGTCTAAGTTCACTTTACACTATTGGAGGTGACCAATGGATGAGAAAACTAGTTTTTAGTCAAAGCCATGACCAATCGATAAACATGGACCGGCTCTTGGTCACTATACCAAATACCGTAGTGCATTTAGGTTGCCTTATCATGGAAAGTTACTTCATGACTCATGGCTTGATCACTTGGAGGCTTAGGTAACTTTTTAAATACTAGGATTTCACATGGTTTACAACATGAAGACCACTCCTAATTTGTGTTTTGAGAATTGTGTTGTTATTGCCAAGGCCTTTGAAAGTTGGTTATTACTGTAACTATTGCTAAAATTTATTGTAGCAGCAGTAAATGTTTAAATGATGTGAAATGTCAAGAAATTAGAATGGGGCAACCTAAATGCACTATTTGGTGTAGTGTACAAAGACCCTAAGACTTTGAATTGATATTACTAAGGGTTCATTTGCACCTAGCATTTGAAAAAAACGCCTTTACAACATAAAATTCACCCTCATAGCAACAAGAGTTTGATGAACACAAAAATGTGTCAATTTTGAAGCGCCCAGACTTGCCAAACTAGCCCTAATAGCTGGAAGTTCACATTTATAGTTCACTAGTAGAAAATTTCATAGAAAATCAACAGAATTTCAACTCAAAACTATTAAATTCATGTATTGATTTGATCAAGTTGATTTGGGTACTTTTCAACAAGAGTTTGTTGATTTTCTATTGATTTTTTGTTGATTTTCTATTGTTTCTTTGTTAATTTTTGCTTATATTTCTATTAATTTTTGTCGTTAAATATTAATTTGTATCAATTAATTTTTTCATAATTACTATTTTTTATTTTTAAAAATAAAAAATAAAAACAAAATCTGAAATCCGTGGGCAGCTTGCCAGGCAACGCCGCAGCTTGCACCACTTGCCAGGCAGCACCGCAGCCAAGTTGGCAGCAGGCGCCGGGGCTGGAGTTTGAACCCCGGACCTCTGGTCTTAGCAAACACTTATTTCATGTCCCATTACCACTACACCACAATCACACATGTGTGCACACAAATATTCAAAAAATCTGTTTGTACACTACATATTAATTACTTTGCAAAGGCACTAGACTTTGAAGTCAATTTTGGCCTAGTAGAAGACTTTTTTTGAAAAGCTCAAAACTACAAAAAGTTTGTTAATGTAATCTATTTTAAAATCCAACAATTTTTTTTAGATTTGAAATCTTTAATCAAAAGTTATGAGCAAAAATCAAAGAAGGTGTTTAGAATTCCTTAAAAAATTATTTATTCCACCCCTTTGATTTTTGTTTATAATTTTTAATTGAAATACCTAAATCTCAACATAATTGATGCAAGTGAGGATTGGCTTCATTTCTTTAAAAAAAATAGTTTTATTTTTTCTAAAAACAAAACTCTTATTAGGTTAAAGTAGCCTCTGTAGTTTCCTAGCTTCAGAAAACATCAAATTTTGAATAGTTATGGAATTAAAAAGTTGTAACCATACAATCAAAATTTTAAAATATCCAAAAGATAAAAAAAGATTCTATAATATTTTGAAGCCTTTTGAATCTTTTTTAAAAATCTCAAAAATATTTCTTAAGATTTTAATTTTTTTTGTTGATTTGATTCATAAAAGAAGGGGAAATATTAAAAATGCTCTTTAGTTGTTTCAAAATATTAAATTTACCCCTCAATGATTTAAAATATCAAAAATGCTCTTGATTTTTGCCAAAGTATCAACTCTACCCCTATTATTTTGAGATAATATAAGAAATGCTCTTTTATTTTAAAATAGCAAATATACTCTTGTGTTATTTGAAATGTAAAAATTTTCCTTTTGTTTTATGTAAGAATATCAATTAAACTATACCCTTAGTTATTTTTGAGGCTATTGGAAGTTCCCATAATTCACTTTTTTTATTATAAGCTTTTGTAACTACTAGAACAACAATGGAAATTACAAAAAATAAAGGCAAGTTAATTGCAAACTCAATCTTATAGTCAAGTTGTTCAAATTCTTTGTAGGATTTCTACATATAGATTTATTATTGCAAAAACTATTGCATCAACTGCATAGTGATTTTTATTTTTAATACAATATTTAAAATAGAATTGCATTAAAAAGGCACAAAAAAACTAGAGGTATTTATGGCATTTTCAAAATACAAGAATAAAGATTAATTGGTGTTTTTACACAAAACCAAAGATAGATTTTTTTTAAAAATTATACAAGGATTTATTTGATAATTAAAAATAGTTGAGGAGCATTTTTAATATTTTCCTAGTAGATTAGAGGCATTGTTGATATTTTGCAAAAAGCCAAGGGTATTTTTGATACCTTTAATCTTTGAGGGACACATATGATTTTATGAAAGAATTGAGGGGCATCTTTTATATTTTTTCATAAAGAAATATTGGTATTTAAAACAAGAAATGTTGTACTTTTTTTATAAAACGTTGTTGAGTTAATGAAATTGTATCCAAAAGTGTCCAGATCAACAAAAAACTATTGATGTTCCGTTGATTTTTTGTTGTTTTGTTCTATCCAAAAGTGTCCAAATTAACAAAAAACTGTTGAGTTTCTATTGGTTTGGTTATGTTTTTAGTAGACTATAAAGGCTACTAATGTTAAACCATACCAAATTGTGAAAAATGAAGAAAAAAGCCACACTAAATATTCTAAAAGATTCCAATTTTCTTGAAAACTTCTTTTATTTTTCAAAAATTCAAAATATTTTCATGTAGTCCAAAAAGATTCTAGAAGGATTTCAAAAACAATCCAAACTATTCTAATAGTTTCTTATGAAAAAATATTTTAAAGTATTTTAATAAATTATAAAAAGATTCAAAAACAACTCTAATTGAGTCTAAGAGATTCTATTTTTATAAAGATTTTGAAGTCTTTAAACAAATTTCATAGTTAAAGATTTGAAAAAGATTATCAAAGATTCCAAAATAGATTCTCAAAGATTCCAAAATAGATTCTTAGAGATTCCAAAGAAAATTCTCATAGATTCTAAAAGGTTCTCAAAGATTCCAATTTTTTTTAAAGATTCTCAAAGATTCTTAATTTTTAAAAAAGATTCTCAAAGATTCTCAAAGACTTAAAGATTTCAAAAAGATTCTTAAAGATTTCCAAAAGATTCTCAAAGATTCCAAAATTTCTATTGATTTATATAATGGTGTTCAAATCAACAAAAGGTATTTAGTTTTTTATAGAATTATGTTAAATTAGTCAATTAGCGTGGGCAAGTGCCCAAAACAACAAGAAACTGTTGATTTTCTGTTGCTTTGGACAGAGTTTTCTACTAGTGAGTTGTACTTAAGTTTATGTATGCCACCCAGGCAAATACCCGTGTGGCAAATGGATGGACTCAAAAAGCGCTCTTGTGTAATCTAGCTTTGGAGCCCATATTCGAAAACAACGCAAATAAGGTATCAAGATTCTTTGAAATCTCTACTTTGGGCATGAATTCTAACTACAAAAAACTTGCATGACTCTTTGCAATTCTTGCAAAATTCTAGGCTACTTTGCACATAAAAGCGGTCTTTTGAAATTGCTAGCAAGCATGCCATGTAGGTTTGGTGGATAAGAACAGGGCTTGGTGGGAATAAACGTTGCATAATACAGTAATCTACTGGTTTTTCCAAAGCCATAAGTCCAAATGCAAATGGACAGCTGCCACAACACAGATCTTCCGGTTCCTCGGCACTTGTTTGGCGCCAAGTACAATGGATGTGGCGCCAAGCAGAATTGGCATTGGCCACAAAACTACACTCCTCAGTTTGTAACCTACACTTTGGTGAGCAAATCTACAAGGTTCTACAAAGAGGACTTCTAGTGATGATTTTTGCAGTCTCTTCTTTTGTTTTCTCAATAATAATGTAGTACATTGACCCATATGTTTACATATTATAACGTACATTTAGATTAGATAAGAAAATTTGAATAAAAATTATGAAATCACTTAAAATAAACAACACTTATGTTGCATAAGCAATGTTGATTACAAAATAAAAACTATAAACAAAATATACTGATTGCAAAACAATAGATAATAGTAAAAAAAATTGTGTAGGGATATAATTTGAAAACCATTAAAAAACTTGAAAATCATTTGATAGTCTCCCCAATACATTATTGGTTGAAAAATTGCTAATAACATGATTTTAGTTAATTTGGGAAAAAAAAATCTTTTTTGAAATTGGTTTTGGTGATGTTCAATTTTGCATTTGTGAGAATATTTTGGTGATTTAAAGTGAATTTTTGATAATTCCTTCAAGATATTTCACCATTGATGTAATGTCTTGAAGAAACCATCATAAATTCACTTTAAGTCACCAAAATCTCTTAAAAAAACATCATATCCAAAAGTCACAAAATTGCCTCTTCTTTTTTCTTTTTTTTTTTCTTTTTTTTTTTTCTTTCTTTTTTCTCTTTTCCCCAGAGTATTAATATGCATATTTTTACCATCTCATACAACACCTTACTGAATTGGTATGACGCTTTTACCGTAACATCTACAATACCGCAAGTACAAAATTATATAAATACTAGGTATATTTAAAAGTCACATAAAAAATTAATAACAATTTTTTTAGAAAATACTTGTTATATACCTTTTGCAGATCAAAATGTTCTTTGATGAGAGCAACATCTTTTAAATTTAGTTCTGATTTAAGTTGCTCCACAAGATGGCTCATCAGTTTAAATTTACGTTTCATTTCTTTGATTTCATCTTGAGCAGTCACTAAGTTCTTACTATATAGATTTCGTTCACTCCGAATTGCTTCATTGATATTTTGTTGTTGTTTTAGAATTACATCTGAACTTTCTAGCTTCTTTTGAAGATCTATAATTTTGGTTTCACTGCTCTCCACAAGATTTAGAGCCTGTTGTAGAAATTTCCATTTTCTTTTAAGAATGCCATTAATTGAGAAGTTCATGTTTTAAATTGTTTCTTTTTCTTTTTCAAAAAATATACATAGAAAATATTCATATAACATACCTTAGCAACACATGAATGAAAACCTTATACAAGAATTATAACTGCATTGTTAGCTGAATTCAAAAAGAAGAAAGAAAAACGGTAGAATCCCAGCTCTTGTTTATATAAAACATATTTAGTTTCATATTTAAAATCTAAAATAGTAGAATTATAAAGTTTTTATTTATTTAGTTATTTTTCTTAAACTGTAGGATTTTGATTTTTGTGATCTTAGGATAATGACAAGATTACCAATGTTTCAGTACAAAGATAGCTATAAATTTTAAATATTTGCAATGGAGACATTTGATCTTAACCCCTAATGGCTCAAGTGTATGTTCAACAGCCACTTGAGAACTTGGGCAGGGTCATGTGGAGTTAATTTTTATTAGATGTTCTTAAAATTGTTACAAAAGGGATAAATATGTATCTTTGAGTGGAATAAAATTTTAAATTCATGCCAACCAAAAATTTGACCTCAAAGAGGCTCAAAATCTTGCTCACCCATTTGGATAGGGACAAAAAAAAAAAACTTTTTTATAAATTTCAAATGCTATAATCTTTCAATCCCTATAGCCAAATCGGCTGAAATTCTTTGCACTCAATACTAAAATATTTTACTACAATATTGTACAATTGTAGTTTCAATAAAAAAGTTCAAATTAAAATTCACATCAACATATTGAAAAACTCAAATTTTTGCAGTGTCTGGTGACAACACCCCTTGGGCCTTTGGGGTTAAAATAATAAAAATGGAGATAGGTTGCAAATTGTCCTCACGTCATCTATATACACAATGGAATATTAAACATATTAAAAAAATGTACATTATTGTATTTTGATAATGCGGTAGATGCTTCAGTTGAGTATTTCATGCTTTGTTTTTCCAAGGCTTTTATTTCTTCATCTTGCTTTGTACTTGCTCGCTTTTGAGAGTTAACTTCTAATTCAAGGTTTTTTATTGTCACTTGTCCAACTTTTATAGCATTTGTTTGCCGCTTTGTTTCTAGCTCCGCCTGTATAATATTTTTATCTTTATTTAGAAACCCATATTATGGTCCAAAAGTCTTAAATGCCAATTCCAGTTATATTAATTACTATATTAACTTAATGGCTATTATCGGAATTTGAATTTTAAAATGTTGAATGTTTTGTATTTTCAGTTTGTTATTGAAATTCCATTTTGAATTTTTATTAGCCATATTCAGAATATTACATTTTATAATTTATATAGTAAACATATTAAAATAAAGCTCATTCTTAATTTGACTTAATTAAGGGAGTAATTGCAATATAAGGTATAAATTAATTTGGAATGAGATACATCAAGGAATTAATTTCATACCTGAGTCTTTGATTTACTAATCATATCTTTTTCCCTTGCAATTTCATCAACACGTCTCCTTTGTTGTTCTATAACTTTTTTTGAATCTTCAACCTCTTTTTCTACTTTCAATTTTTGTTCCGTGAGAAAGCCGCATTCTTTCATTAAATCGTCTTGTGCAGATTCAATTGTTTTAATTTTGTTCAGTGCAATTTCTCGCATCTGTAAATGAAATGTACAATATAATTTATTTATACTCATATGCTTAGAAATCATTTTCGTTGGCTCGTTTTTCATTATATACAATAAATATCTTTCTTCTTGTCTAATGCTAGTTTAAAAAAAATGGAGTTTTAATTGTTTCACTAGCATGCATTTAATTTTAAAAAATTAAACAAATTAAAGTGACTTCATTATAGATTTATGATTTGACAATGGTAAAATAATGCTAACCCTTTCATGTTTTCATTCTGAAGATGAAAGAAGTTTTTTATCTCTTATTGACATACGTTTTTTATAAGAAACTTTAATGCGTATAATAAAATTTACCTTGATAACTTTCATGGTTTCTTCAACTTGCTTTTCAACTTCTTCTTCTTTTAATTTTGATTCTACCAATCTTTGACTATTTTCTGCCAATAATTGAGTATTGGTACTTATTTGTTCTTCCATATCAAAGTTCAATTTTTCCATCTATTCAACAATTTTTAGTTTTGTTTACCACCTTTTGCATATTAGATAATCTTCAATAAAAACAAACGCTCCCTCTAATCTATTGAACAAAACATCATCTCACATAAAAGATTTATGGAGTATATTAAGATATTACGTACGTGAACAACAACTACATGTTTCCATCAAAGAATCAAAGAAAATCCTGATGATTTTATTCAGTGTCCACTTTGTCACAGATGATTTTTTAGTCATGTAGGATAAACAATTTATTAATCACCCTTATTTCTGCACAAAGAACTAGACTAAAACTTTTATTTTTTTTAAATGTTTCTTAGGAGTAATGAATTCACTTCAGACGTTACTCTTGAATCCAATACATTTGCATAGTATGAATTTTTGGTTGCAAAATTGTATTCAAGAAAAGAAAAAAACTAACCATACATGAAACTTTTTAGAATACATTATAATAAAGTGAGCAAACAAATCCATAGAGGACAAATAAGAGAGATACTGATGCCTTGTGCTTGGTGTAATTAAAATAAAATAAAAACATCAATGCATAAAAATTTAATTCAAATATTTTAGTGTATATTAGAAACGTAATGCAAGCAAACATATCATATAGCTATTTATCAGTCTATCAACCTATTAGTGTGTCTATCTAGTGAAGACCAAATTTTACATATAACTTTTAACAGATAATCATAATCTTTAGTTAAATCTTAATAAAATATCAATATAATTATTTGCAATTGTTGTACCTGCAAATTCATTATCTGCATTTCTTTTGATGCCTTTTCAGCTATAACTTTAGCATCTTTTATAGAGTCATTTAAGAGCAGTATTTGATCTTGTCTTTCATTACATTGAAGGGTTTGATTTTTTAGTTCAACATCTTTGAAAGCTAATTCAGCTTTAGCAACTTTGAGATCTTTTTCAATTCGTTCTTTCTTTTTAATTTCTCTAATTTATATTAAAGTCTTCCAGTAAGACGGTTGCACACATCATTTTAATTTATTTTCAAATAAATCCCATTCATGTATTACAACAGTGTTTTAACACTTTATGTATTGAAGCTTGGAAATAAAACGTACAATTTTATTTATAGTCTAGGTTGTTATATAAGAATTGTATTGAGAAGGTTATATTTTCATTCTAGTTTAAGTTTTGTGTTTATATGTTTTCTGATTCCAAAAGATTGATTGAGTATATATAATCACTTCAAAAAAGCAGTACAGTTGGGTATCGTAATCATACGAACCCTGATTTGAGCCAGGAGTTATTTTTTATTAAAACATGGACTCTAATTGGTCCATTTGGGTAGGTAAAAATATCATTGCATCCTTATGCAATATAAAGCAGGTACACCAAATCTCAGTTCCTAAAAATCAAATTTTCATTTTTGGTGAATTGTTTTGTAAGAAATTTATGATTTTATATGATCATTTATTAAAAAACATTGGTGATGAATTTTTGTGATTTGATTCCATGAATATGTAGGAAGCATCCATATGCACATCTTCCATGCCAAAAAATCCCCCCTTAAGTAACAAAATTTTTACTAGCAAAAGATTCAACAAAACTTGTGGTAGGCCCAAATTTTGTAAAATACCAATTTTTGTTTTTTAACTAGCTTTTCATCAAGTAAACAAAACATGATGTTTAGAGATACAAACTTAGTTACAATATTTGGGTCAAACAACATAATTTGATTTTCCTAGAAAAATATGTATTTTACAAAATTTGGGCCTATCACAAGTTTCATTAAATCTTTTGCTAGTAAAATTTTTGTTACTTAAGGGGGGATTTTTTGGCATGGAAGATGTGCATATGGATGCTTCCTACATATTCATGGAATCAAATCACAAAAATTCAACACCAATGTTTTTTAATTAATTATCATGTAAAACCATGAATTTCTTACAAAATAATCCATCAAAAATGGAATTTTGATTTTTAGGAACTGAGATTTGGTGTACCTGCTTTATATTGCATAAGGATGCAATGATATTTTTACCTACCCAAATGGACCAATTAGAGTCCATGTTTTAATAAAAAATAACTACTGGCTCAAATCAGGGTTCGTACGATTACTATACCCGACTGTACAGCACGGTTACAAATTTTCATGAAAGGGTCTCCAATAACTGAATCCTTTATCAATATTGAATGTCACGGCAAAAAAATTAATCTTTAGTCATTTTTAAAGCTTTTAGGCATGTTGGCCAATTTGGAGAAATTTGTAAATTTCAAAAAAAGAAAAAAAATCGTGATAAAAGAAGTCTAGTAAAGTTATAAGTTCAAGAAAATTCTTTTAGAATAATTTTTAATGTTAAAAAATAAAACAAAATAAATTTCTTATTCTCTAAATGAATGTATTTGTGCTATTTAAAAGTCATAAATTTTGTAAATTGTAAAACATTGTACAAGTTGAAATAAGGGAAAATATTGAAAATGACCTTGACAATTGGCCATATTTTGAAATAACCCTCACAAATCCAAAATATTGAAATAGGCCCCATCACCAGCCTTTAAATTTTGTTTTTTTCTTGATCTTGCGACATGCATCCAACATTGCCAGGAGGTAAGGAAAATTTGGATACAGATGGGTAGAACCAACATAAAGCACACATTCATCCATATAATGTATTAATATTAGTATCTTTCATCCATATTATGGCAAATTTGGTGCACACTAGGGCATGCACATGGTGAATTCATCCAATTTCTCAACCAAAATTTCTAGTGTTATGGTTGCTAGGCACAAATTTAGGTAAAATTTTGGCAAATTTTTGGCAAGAATTTAAATGCTGCTCATCATATATCAAAAGTAGGCCTTGCAACTAAGGTGGCCACAATCTTGTGCATGTTTATTTATGGGAATTAATATATGCACACGGGGGTACATTTTAGATATAAACCATCAAAAAGTTGAATTTGGGGAATTTGAATTCTAATTTGGATTTAGATATCTAGATACAGCCTTGAAGCACATCAAAGGTTACAATTGAACAATGCCCACTGGAAAAGCTTTGCGAGGGGGCAAATCTTTAGTTTTACCCTTGCTTGTAAGAAAAAGCTATACTTTTCCACTAGGCATTGTTCAATTGTAACCTTTGCTGTGCTTCAAGGCTGTATCTAGATATCTAAATCCAAATTAGAATTCAAATTCCCCAAATTCAACTTTTTGATGGTTTATATCTAAAATGTACCCCGTGTGCATATATTAATTCCCATAAATAAACATGCACAAGATTGTGGCCACCTTAGTTGCAAGGCCTACTTTTGATATATGATGAGCAGCATTTAAATTCTTGCCAAAAATTTGCCAAAATTTTACCTAAATTTGTACCTAGCAACCATAACATTAGAAATTTTGGTTGAGAAATTGGATGAATTCACCATGTGCATGCCCTAGTGTGCACCAAATTTACTATAATATGGATGAAAGATACTAATATTAATACATTATATGGATGAATGTGTGCTTTATGTTGGTTCTACCCATCTGTATCCAAATTTTCCTTACCTCCTAGCAATGGGTGCATGTCGCAAGATCAGGGAAAAAACAAAATTTAAAGGCTGGTGATGGGGCCTATTTTCAATATTTTGGATTTGTGAGAGTTATTTCAAAATACGGCCAATTGTCAGGGTCATTTTCGATATTTTCCCTTACTTCAATGACTACAGTATGCATATGCCATGCAGTAGTAACACCAATAACACTAATTTGAATTGATTCACTAAATATGTGAATTTATGTGGTTTCTGATATTGTGGATTTAACTTAATATAATATGGATTAGAATATTTAGATACAATCTCAAAACAATGTAACTCAAGTGGTCAAAATGAAAAAATAAATAAATTATAAGCGCATGTCTTAGAGAATACTAGTATATGGGCACACGCTTTGTCTTAGTTGAATATGTATGGGTAATGTAACATTTTAATTTACAAAAAAATCAATATTTCACAATTGGTTTAGAATCTTGCCTTGATGCACAACTATTTTGGTTCCTTTTCAAACCAAACATAAGTTAGTAATTGCCTTGGTCACAATGCTACTTTTCAATCTTTTGATTGGGGAGCTTGGCATTTTGTTGGTTTTCTAGCACATGATTGGAGGGCTTGTTGGTTTTCTAGCACATGGTTGGAGGGCATTTGGTGTTTTACATTTGGGGCATCCTTTGGTTCAACTTACACCAAGAAGTTCTAGAAGGTTGTGGAAAAGGGTGCAAAGTTGAAATCCTCCCTTTTAGTAGTGTAAATAGATCAATACCTTAAATCAAGTTGTTTGTTTGTTTGTTTGTTTGTTTAGATGTTTAGATGTTTAGATGTTTGTCACATTGAGATCTTCTGAATAGTGTGCCCCCCCATTGCATGCTTGGTATTGTTGGAAAGCTCTAAGCATGGAGGGGTGCATGGGCTTGGTTTTTTGGCATTTGGGCATATAGTGGGAAAGTTATTGAATTTCAAAAAAATTATGGATTAGAATTTTAGGAAATTATTGATTGGCAATAGACAAGTTATGTGTAAAAATAGGGTAGACTAAAGTGAGATTTGGATGTGCACTTAAAAATAAAGTAATTTACAAGTTTAACTGAAGTAAAGTGCAAGTTTAATCACTGGTGGCATGAGGAGATGACATGGGGGCATGGAGGCATGGGGGCATGGGGGCATGGGGGGGTGAAAATTGGGCCATCTACACATGGCTACACTAGTGGATTGATGTTACAATGACAAGAGGTTACTTCTAACCCTTTCACATAAAGTGTCCATAGGTTGTTAGGAATGGTAATGTAGTGATCCTTGAATGGATCTTTCTAAGTCATAAAAGAAAAATTGTGTTCTATTGTAAGAGCCAATTATACTCCTTGGCTTCACCCCATCCCTTCATAAGTTATAGGGGAACAATTTTTAAAAGACCTAAAGTCACAAATAGGTGTCTACTATAAAAAAACTTTAAAAATTCATCAACAATCCAATAATGCTTCAAATAATATGAAAAAAATCGGGCTGCATTTATCATCTATTTCTCTTTACTTGACAACTAGACAAAAAATCTGTGTGTCTTTAAAATTCCATGTCTCTTTACTTGACAACTAGACAAAAAATCTGCGTGTCTTTGCGTGTCTTTAAAATTCCATGAAAAACTAGACCAGCTCTTACATGGACGCATTTTGAGCAGACTACCTTAGTACAACAACTGGTATGCTCACAACACTAACAAGCCTCACTTGGTTGATTTGTCTATTTCAGATAGCAAGTTGATAAAATCGAAACCTTCATGTTGTATTTCGATTTTCTCAGCTTGTTAAAATTAATTTTCAAATTTTTGTTTCAAACAATTTGCCACTATCAAATTTAATTACTTATTGCCCATTGAATTTCACTTATAAATTGCCACTCTTTGGCTAATTGGTTTCAAAATACATTCTTTTATTGAAAACAATCTTGGTTTACCAAGTTCTCTTTTAAAATTTTGATCTTAACAATTTGACTATGCCAATCTTTCACTTAACTATTTTACCCGCACAAGTCATTTTGCCATTTATTAGTTTCACTTGCATACACATAAAATATTTGGCCAATCATGATCTCTTGCATATATAAAAAATACTTTGTCAATCCTTAGCAACTTCACTTATACAAAAAAACAATAACAATGCCCATCACTAGTGGAAATAAGCATGCAATAATAAACTGCCAAATTGAATAATTGTTTGAAGGAAGGGATAGGTACAAAGCAACAAAGAACAAGCAATAACTACAAGCTCAAAAAGTAAAAATAACAAAAAATCATTGTATAGGTTTTCTAGCTTTTCTAGTTATGACTACTACTAAGAAATTATGTTTGCTCTTTTCATCAAGTTGTCCTATTTTAGATTCTATTAGCCTTTATGATTATCTAGTTGCCATTTTTTTTTTCTATCCTACAAATTGATCCGATTTGATACAACACGTCCAAATAGAATTGCCTTATCACAACCTATTCAGTTTTATAAATAAGACAATTTGTCAAAAATTAAGATAAAATGCATCTACGTTCTCTATGCTTGATTAAGTGAAGATTAGAACTAGAATATTGTATGTGCAAATTGCTCTAAAAAGCAAAATCAATGTTTCAAAGAATAAATTTTGCTCTAAATATCATTCAACTTATTAAGACACCAATAATTATGTAAGTATCTATCCTGTCTAATATTGCATGTTCATGTGGTGTTTTGTGCCATCTTGTGTTAGTTTATCATGCCTACACTTCACTCAATTTTACAAAAGGCACTACCTTGATTGCTCAATTTAATAGCTATTACACAACTTTCAACATCAAAACTAATCTACTATATTGTGTTTCATATGTTTTGTTAGCAATATATAATGCAATTAGTTTTGCCACTATCTACTTCACTTGCATTACATATTATTTGAGTTTTTATAATCTCGGCAATTACTAACTACAATTTGTAGTAATCATCATGTTATCTTTCTTTACATGCTTTTAATGTAGTGCCACACTTTATAAACTTTGCCCTTTTAATGATTGGATTAGGTCTTTAGATATGGTGGCTTGATTTTTGTTTTTTTTTTTGCACCTTCCTTTAGCGGTGATAGTTCTCTATAATGATAGAGGCAATAATAGCTCTAAGTCTTAATTTGTAAAGGTTGTTTGTACAACATAAAGAAGGTGTCTATGATGAGTGGAAGTTCCAAAATAACATCAATCTTTTGTAAATAAGACTTTCATTGTAGATCTTCCACCTTTGGGTGTTTTGTATTTATGATAGTAGATTACTTCACAAATAAAATAAAAAAATTTATTGCAAAAGTCTAACACCAACAAAAAAAATTGCAAGGCTTTTGTAAATGATATTTATAAATGGGGAAATTACATAATGAGTAACAAAAATAAAAGAAATTACAATTTGGGTAACGGTTTGACAATAATTACAATTTGAGTAACAAATCCAATAATCTCAACAAGTTTTGCAACTTGTCAAGCTGGCATCAACGTAGTTGCCCGCTATTCGTTGCAACCCCCTTTCTCTCAGTCATGACAAGTCGTGACAAGTCGTGACCCTTGCTAGAGCAAAGCAACAAATGTTTGCCAAACAATTGTAAATTGCACATTGTCAAGAAACAATTGCTTGCCCCTTTGCTTGCAAGTACCAATTTGGAACTTTGGTACGCGCCAAAAAGACATTCAATGTCTCCCATGCATGAAAATGTTGACACCAAGCTTTCCATATGCGGAATAATGTGTTTGATCTTCAACATTGTTCTTGTCATGGCTCCGAATTTTTCTTTTTTTGCGCAGTCGGCATGTCAAACCACTACATAAGGGGTATGTGCAAGCAAAGGGCAAGCAATTGTTCCTTGACAATGTGCAATGTACAATTGTTTGGCAAACATTTGCTACTTGGTGCTAGCAAAGGTCACAACTTGTCGACACTAAGAGAAAGGGGTTGCGACAAATAGCAGGCAATGGGTGTTAATGCCAACTTCAACGACAAGTAGCAAAACTTGTTGAGATTATTGGATTTGTTACCCAAATTATAATTATTTTCAAACCATTACCCAAATTGTAATTTCTTTCATTTTTGTTACTCATTTTGTAATTTCCCCTTTATAAATTTTGTAGAATATTTGAGAATACCATACACTATTAAAGGTTACAATTTGTTTTAAGGTTCTAAAGATCCTTGTCTCAATTTTTTTATGAAAGTGGACATCAAATGCTTGTTTGTGTTTTTCTTTGAATGAGCAATCAAAAGAATTTTGTTAATAAAGATTGGAGCACCCTTTGCAATGCAATAGCCACTATCAATTAAGGTAGGAGCACCCATAAGCGTCAAACTAAGGGTTTTGAACATGATGAGTATCAATAAGTAGCTAGCAAATTATAGGATCCTATTAGGAACAGAAAAGTATTGAGTTTGCATTTTGGAATGTATTATTTGGATATTGTGAGAATAAGTTAAGAACTTTTAAAGAGCAAACTGCCATTGCACCCATAACCGCTTTCAAGATTTCATGTTCACATGTTGTACATCCTTGCAATTACATCTATTCATTTCTATAGATTTTCCAAGATTTTAGAGATGACGGTTATGGAGACAATGACGCTAATGGGTGTTCCTACCTTAGATAGTTAGATTTCTTATCTTCCACTTACCACTTTTGCATAAAATATCACCATCCACCTTATAATTTGACTTATGCCTATTCAATCAAATAAAGTACGTTATCCAAAGTTCAACCCATTGGATTTATTCAAGAGTAAGAATCTACTTACAAAAGAATCTGCAGTGAGTTTATTGCAATTCAAAACAACAATGGAATCTCAAATACAACAAACTCAAGATTGCTACAAAGTCTCTACAATTGAATTGAGGAAATAACAACCTCTTTTTCAAAATGGTGACAAAAATGTAATTCTTTTTATACTAACATCAAAGACTTGACAATAGTGCTCTAGTTGAAACATCAAATCTTATGACATTTCCTATTAAGCAACAAACAAATCCATTTGTTTATTGATTAGAATTATGAAGATTAATGATGGAATTTAGACTCACGCGTCTTTCTTTTGAAATCATATGAGGATTCAATAATAATTGAAAGAATGCAAGTGCAATTTTTTGCATCAGTATTGATAGCTATAAGGAATACAAGGTGAATCTTAAACTTGATTTATGCCAAATAAAAATATAGAGTTGGAATATTGTGTATATCATCCCAAATTTGGCATCTAAGCAAAATTTAACAGCAAAACAATAATTAAGCTAGTATGCCTCAAAATTCACAAGAAAATTTTCCATTGTGAAAACCGATTTGTTATAATGGAAACCTCTTCATTAATACATAAAAAGAAAAAGAAAAACATCACAAAACTAGCAAAAAAAACGTAGTTGTGAAGCTGTCTTGTGTATTTTTTAATTTAGCATTCAACTAACTTGAGTGTCCTTAATCTATTGAATATGTTATTGAAAAATGTTTTTGGAGTCTCAAAATCCAAGGTTGAACTCAACTATTGGATAAAAAATATTCATTGTTGCAATTACCAAAGCTATCATTTTGAGAATCACATAATAGTACACCAAGACATCTTGAATTAGAAGGCTTACATTTAAAACGTTAATTTATGTAGGCCTACTTTAAAATATTGATCTTCAAGCTAATAAAAAAATTAGTGATTTTGCAATCATAAGTTTGTGTAAAACTTAGAGGCCAATTTTTTTTTTTAAAGGCGATTTAAAGAATTCAAATAATCAGTACTATTCCATGGTTAATTCAATAAAGGAAAGGTTGTGATAATCAATATTAGTTCAGCAAATTTGTCTATCATTTGTCTTCAAATTGCTTTTATGATACAATAGAATTTCTCTAAACTAATATGGTTGGGAACTTGGAACTGCATGATCCATATTAGTTTAAGTAGGTTATTGATTAATTTTGTGGAGATGTAAATGAAGTGACCTTGAGGGTAGTGCTAGGAGAGTTCATTGCTCTAATATGTGACTAACGCCATTTTCATGTGGTGTAGTCAGTACTAACTTAGTCAACATGTGATATATTAGTTCATATTTTGGGTTAAGCATCATGAGCACAAGAACTCTCTTGTTTGTTTCAATATTCTTCTTGTGGCTCTGCTTTCGATCGGAAAACACTACAATTGTAGTTGTCTGCACGAAGTGATTGGAACTTGCAATTTGATTTCTATCATAGTTGTAAAAGAAGAACTACAATCACTGCTAGGAGGGGCCAATTCTTTGGTATACACTGAGGAGGAAATAGCTTTAGTTGTTTTGTTTCTTCTTGTTGACAATAGTATTGGAATTTTGGAGCATTGCACCACTACAACTCCCTAGCTTTTTGGACAACATATCAATTATAGCTCACTTGAGGTAATCACATTCTTCCTTTCACTTCCAAGTTTCTACATATTACATTGGAAGTCTATGATGTATGTGGGTTGGAATTGAAATCACTATAACACATGGAATTAGTAAGTTCAAATCTAGAATTGAAATTGCCATAACAAATGGAATTAGTAAGATTTATCAACTTCTTAGAAGTGGAACCATTTTTGAAATGACACTTGGATGGCTTCTATTCTCTTCTAGTTTATTAATAGCTAAATTCTTATTAACACTACATTACAAAATTGATCTATGTTAGCTCTCTCAAAACTAATATGTTCTCAAATTTGACTAAAAGGGAATAATCAGGAAAATGGGAGATTGGGCACCCTCCCAAAATAACCAAAGGAGACATAAAACTTTCAATTTTAGATTAATTTTGAAAGGTTTTATTGCAATTTAGGTCAAGTTGACCTAAACTGCAATAAAACCTTCTAATTTTAAGTAAAATTTGAAAGGTTTTATGTCAATTCAACTCAAATTAAGTTGAATTGACATAAGACCTTTTGTTGACTTTCCTTTACATTTCCTCTCATTTCAATGGAAAACTCCCATTTTACTATATATGAGGTTCTAATTGATACAATGACCAATTGGTTTGTTTTATGATGACCAATTGATTTGTTATGTAAATTGACTTCATGATATGATATTCCATTGATTGTTCTAAATTTTGATTAGTTGATAGAATGTCTAGTAAATTTGTTTTGAAATTTGACTAATTGACATGATGTTCCACTAATTTGTTCTAAATTTGACTAGCTAATATGATGGCACACAGATTTGTTTTGAATTTGACTAGTTCATATGATGGCCTTCTAATTTAATAAAATATTGGCTTTGAAAAATTCAAGATTGGGTTACATGAGTTATTGAAAATTACAAAGTGAAGTGAAGCTTATTGTGTGTTAAGACTAAAAGTTATATATAACACTAGGAAGAAGGTCTTTGAGTTGGTTCATCATTGATGACTAGATAATCTTGTGGAAGAGGGACAATTTGTGATCTTTTGTGGAATCTAACACTCGATTTTCATAACAAGCTTTTGCAACAATGTCGCAAAGAGGTACAAGTCACTCAACCATGACAAACAAAACTTGCATAGCTTTGTGTTAATACAAAAAGAATCATCCTAGGACTTTGCAGAAAGAATTGATGGCATGGCATGGCATGTGCGTAACCATGGCATAAAGGTCAATGAAGCAACCATTCCAACAATGTTGAAGAGGTCTATTGAATTGCTTGCCATGACAAATGAATTCATCTTGAAGCTAAGCGCTAATAGTGTTAAGTATTTAGTAGTAGATTTTGCATTGATTGCATGGTTTTGAGCCATTGAAGAGCATGTGAATTTGAGTGGTGACCTCATCAAAGAGAACGCTACAAAGATTATTGATTGCCTCTACCCTAATCACAAACCTTTTGAGTTTTCTAATGGTTGGTTGGAGTTGTTCATAGCTTGCCACAACATCCGCTCATTTTGTTGCTTTGGTGAAAGTGGCTTTGTAAACATGGTTGTTATTGCAAATGCCTTTTTTGCTATTTGTGACCTTCTTGACAAATATGCTTGGAATGACATCTACAAGATGGATGAAACCAAACTTTTCTATCAAATGTAGGTACACTTCATAATTTTAGAGCTTAGTCAAAGTTTGTGAGTGTGATGATTAGGCTTAACTTTCTTTTTCTTACATAATATTAGAATTTAGTTAAAGTTTTAAATGTGATGATTTAGCTTTAGTTTTTTTCTCCTTGCAATCAAATATTTCCTTAGAATACCATATTTGTTATAATGAGAGTTTTCCGATGAAATGAGAGGTAATTTAAGGAAAGTAAAAAAAACTAGGTCAATTTGACAAAAGGTTTTAGGTCAATTTTGCTTGATTTGAGCTGAAAACTCTCATTTTAATGGAAATTGGCAATTTTGGTTCAACATATTTCTTTTGAGAGGTCTCCATTATCTCATTATAACAAATATGGTGTTTTAGCAACCTAACAACTTGAAGGGCAAAAGCAAAATAAAGAATGTATCAATTTGGTTGTTTATTGCAATGGCAATGGAAGTGACAAACTTTCTTTGTGGATCATAGGCAAGTACAAGAACCCTAGTTGTTTCAAGAATGTCAATATGAACATGTTTGGCTATTAGTATTGGAGCAATGCAAAAGCATGGATGACTTAGAGAGATTTTCTTAGATTGGCTAAAGGCTTTTGACCTTCATGTTTCAAGATGCAATGTTATTCTCCTTTTGGATAATTGCACTAGCCACATCCCTCTTGGGCAAATTTTGAATGTCATACAATGAGGAACACCACCATTTTCTACCTTCAACCAAACACTACATCCAAGATCCAACCTTGTGATGCTAGCATCATTTGTACTTTAAATGCTTATTATTGACGTTGCTTTAACCGCCATCTTTTGTAGCGCCTTGAGGACAATGTTCTAGACACAACAAAAATTGAAGTTTTGTGTGCCATTCAAATGGCTGTTTCAACTTGAAAGTTTGAAGTCAAGCCAAAAACAATTGCATATTGTTTTTGTCACTGCAAAATTTGCTCATCATGACAGTCTTAGCAACATGAGGTTGGTGCTTTAGTTGAATATCCTTTAAATGAGGAAATTGTGCATGACTTGCAATTGCAGATCCGTAGGTTTGGGTATTACAATCCCATGGACATTACAAACTTCCTCAATCACGGAGAAGAGCAAGTTCCTTCTAGCACCGTAGAAGTGAATATTAACCTCATTAGCAATCATTTAGAAGAAAGACTTGAACAGCTTGAGCAGCTTGAGTTTCCTGAGAATGAAATAAATTACAACCACAAGCTCCTAGTTGTGACCCTATTTGAAACAAACCTTACCTGGGCAAGCTACCAATTGTGACCCTATTTTAAACAAGCCTTACCTGGGCAAGCTACCAGTTGTGACCCTATTTTCAACAAACCTTACCTGGGCAAGCTACTAGTAGTGACCCTATCCAAATCCAATTCTAATAAGGAGCTTGGAACAACGACCATGTCAAGCATGTTAGTTATGTCACCCATGTTAGCCTTGCAAAAGGACAAAGTGACATTGATGGAAAAAAAAAAAAAGATGGTACAGACTAGACTTGATAGTTACTTTCACCTAACTTAGTTTTGTTTTTTCATACTATGGGGCTTACATTGAAATTAGTGTTATGTATTATAGTTTATAAGAGATATTAGTTTAGAGAGTATTAGTTTAGAGAGGTTCTATCTTAGATACTGTTCCACAAATTTCAATCTCCTTACTAGTGACAAATGTGTATTGCAAAAACTTATTGTTAGAAAAAAAGATGGTTTCATGTGTACATACATTATAAAGTTTCCTAAGATCCCTTGGAAACATATTAGAGCTCTTGGATGGATGCTAAAGTTTTTAAAATGTAGTTAGTAGATAGTTGGAGGTTTTTAGAAAAGTCTTTTTTTTACAAAAATTACTTGTGCAAGAAGTTAACCCCTAAAGTATCATGCTGCATTTTTGACAACATAGCAATTTTGGGCAGGTATGTGTGATTGGAGATTTCCATATTTTAGGTTGAAATTCTAAAAAAGGTGGGGACAAAAAATATTTTTCATATACACAAAACTTCAAGACATTTTAAATTATGAATAAAAAGTTATAGCTTGATATGTTGCTTTTATCATTTAGCTAACAATTTGGGCAACTAACAAAAAAATCACTTATTGGTTTTCTAGATAAAATAGTATGTTGGATGTTTTGAATCATTCCATATTGTTGAATAAGATGAAAGTTATTGAGAGTTTTAGCTTGCGGGTAGTTTTGGAATGTTTCCTCTAAAACAAGCTTTGAAGTCTTGTATTTGACTCAATTTCAATAATTTGGAAAAGTAAAATAAAACAAAAGGATGTAGATTGTTTATTACAATATTATAACCATTGGGACTGGTTTTTTAATTTCCATAGTCAAACTCTTAAAAATTTAGTATTTTGAAATTTGAATCATTCTCTACTTCTTTTTACTTACTATTTTTTCTCCATGTGTTGCAAAATTCCAAGTGATTTGAAAGTTTTCAAGTATGTATCCAACTTGCATTGAAGAATGAATCCAAAGAGTTACAACCGTTTTGGAAGTTTTTCATACAAATGTGACCTTGTGAAGTGCAATTGCCTAAGTTTTGGAACTACAAGGAAACCATGGTTGAATCTACAAAAAGTTGACAAAGATTGTGACCTAACCTACAGTATACTATAGGTTAGGTCACAATTTTTGTCAACTTTTTGTAGATTCAACCATGGTTTCCTTATAGAAGGACAAAAATGACTTTTTGACAATTCAAACTCAAATATCTTACAATTTATGCAGTGGAAATTTCTGAATTTTTTCCCACATTTTTGGAAACTAGTGCACTACAAGACCTTATGGTTACATGTGTCCAAAAAATTTATTTTATAAAATTTGGCACTTGTACTAGAAATTGCAATTTTGGAGCAATTTTGATGAAACCTTAGTAAAAAACCTTTAGGGGTTAAGACTTTTGGAAGCTTTTTGAGATAGTGCAAGCTGCTACGAAGCTTTGTAATAAGAATTATTTTAGAATTAAAATTGAAGAGACAGCTGATGTTGACGTTGCATTTTTTGAGGTTCTAGCTCATCATTATGGCATTTTTCTTTTACTTGTATTGAATCCCTTTCACTTACGATAATCAGTTCTATGTGTTAACCACTTCTCGATAATCAGTTCTATGTGTTAACCACTTCTCGATAATCAGTTCTATGTGTTAACCACTTCTCGATAATCAGTTCTATGTGTTAACCACTTCTAAGTTTTGGAAAGGGGATTTGTTTGATCTTTTGTTTGACATGTTCATAGTATAAATATTCTTTAGGATTTGAAAATGCCTCACATGTGGTAGAATCTTGTAGAGTCATGGGTTGATTGTAACATAGTTCTAGGTTAGTGGTGGGTATGTGGCAATTTTTGAGCCATGAATACAAATTTTTATATAGAAAAAAATCACAACTACTTTATTTTATTTAATACATTTCTAACTTGATACCTTTAAATCTTTTTAGATTTTAAAAATACATAATCAATTCCCAATTTCATGAAGAATTCACTATATGAGGAAAATTGAAAAGAAATTTGAGTCTTTTTTTTGCTAGTTTTCAAGTACAAACATATTGATGCATATGTTTGTGTTTGTTAAATTAGATTATTTATATCATGAAACAAATTATAATCCCAATATTAACAATCAAATGTTGTTATTGATTCTACAATTTTATGCCATGTTTTTGTGTACATGCTTACTTCTAACATTTAATAGTAGTTTTTTTTAAGCATTAAGAACATAAGAATGCACATATATAGAATACAAAAAACACTTTCAATCTATGGTATAAATTAAAAGAATGAAAATAATAGGCTCATATATAATATTTGACATTAGCTTGTACTTATATTTGCAATTCAATTGCACATCATACCTTTCACACTCAGAACGCTTGGATGCTAACAAGTCCTTCGTTGATTCCATTTCAATTTCAAGTTCAACAACTTTTGTTTCAGCTTGTTTTGTTTTTTCTTGCCAATTTTCTATATCTTTTTTAAGATTTTCAATATACACCTTCAGTATTTCTATCTGTCGCAATGCTTTGTCTCTCTCTTTTTCAAAGTCTAGCAACTGCAACAAAAATCAATAATATTTATTGCTAAAAATTTATGAAAAGAAAAGGTTAGTGAGAAATATTAAGACAAAGTATGATAATAGTTGGTTCCAAAACTATACAGTAAACATGGAATTTTAAAGATACCATTCATAATTGAGATCATTCATTGATGCAAAAACGTATAGTAGGTGGTGTTTCATGTTTTTAAATATAAACAAAAAAGAACCTAGTATAGAAAGAAGGTCTCAAAACTTAATCTACAAAACCATATGGATTATTTCATAGTATTAAAACAAGTTTTTTAGTGGTAAGTGAAACTTACACAAATACTATTTCTTAGAGAAATTGTTTATTGTTTAAAAAAATTAAAATTAAATCATAATTATTAAAACTACTTGAATGTTAATAGGATTACTTTTTGAAATGATAACATGTATATTTAGAAAAACATAATTCAAATAATAAAGTAGAGAACAACTTAACCCTTAAATTTTTCATCAACCCAAAACAGGTCGATTGGTTTTTAGCAATGCCATTTATGAGCTTAGGAATGTGAAGAGTCACATGAGCTTTGACTAATTTGAAAGATAAACAAGTTAGCTATGTAGGGGTGTTTTCAAATTTAGAAGAAGTCACAATTGAATTTACATAAATTTTCAAACCATGGGTGTTCTTGGAGTTGTAGTGTTAAAATCTGGTCTTAGATTTGTGAAAGTTTTCTATTTTACTCATAGTTTTGAAATTTAAGGGTGAAGTGGTCACTATTGCAAGACTATTTTCTCACTCATTTTTTACCTTAAAAATACAAGACTTGTTTCTATGCGTGTGGAACTTGATTACCTTGAGAATGAGCGTAAGTTGCCAACTTTTTAAAATTTTATGTGTCCAAAAGAGCCAATCAAAGCACAATTTCAACTACTCCAAAACATTGGTTTCTTTGTAGTACCCTTCACATTTTTGTTATAATCTTCCAATTGAAACCAAACTTTGCAGAGATGAGAAGGACTTGGCTTTCTACAAGATCTTACGGTTACTTTGACCTAAAAATGACTCATTGTTCTTTAAGCTTCACCATTTCATAACTTACAGAAATGAGGTCAAAACACCTTCAAAATAGCTGAAAAATTTAAGGGTTAAATGGAATCTCATCAATAGTTATTTTAATCAATTATGAAGTATTAGGTATTGATTACATGTCAAAATCTATCAAGTTCTACAAACATTGACTTAATCAAAGGTATCCAACATATTCATTTAATCATAGCACAAATATATTTGGACAACTAAAGACACTTTAAATTAACCAATTCACAAAGTAAAAGTCAAAAAACATATTACAAAGTAATTTTGCCTCAACAATTTTTCCCAAAAAACTAAAAATAACCTATCAAACTAAAGAGGACTATAAAATAAAACCCAATAATTAGCTTAATTTAGCATACCTCTTTTGGTTTTATAAATTACAAGTTAAAGCAAAATCTCAAAAACAACCTTGTCATGAATAATTGCATGAATAGAGGCTTGAAAACAATCCTAATGTCTAGAACGTACAAGTAATTCCTTATAAGATATTTTCCCAAAATATCTCCATGCTTAATTTGTTTGGTTTTATATATTTAAGAACATTTAAGTTGAAATTTTCATATATAGTGAAAATTGGGTTTAAAAAAAAATGAATATTAATAATAAATATGTAAAAAAAATTGAAATTCATAAATAAAGCATTACATTGTTGTTTGTGTTTCATATTTTGATGTCTAAAATTTTATACCAAAGTTTTACACCAAAACAAGTTGTCTTTCCATTTCCCTAAATCCAAGCGGCTGAACAAGGAAATAGGAGAATATATCGGCTTTGTGGAAGCTCTAATTTCACAAGTTACAAACAAGCACATTAAGCCACAAAGCACAAAAAGTTAATGAAAACATTAGTAAACTGAAACTTGAACAAATGAAGTTATAAAATTTGAATTAAAAATTGATGGGATATTAGCGAGTGATTATTAAAGTTGCCTTATCGAATCAAGTGGAGCAAAATAAATTCATACTAAACTGACGGAGTAATTTATATGTAATGTTTTGTATTCTATAACCATTTACAATAACAATTATGTACAGTGATGCCTTGATAAGATGAAGGTATCCGGATAGTATATTCATTTTGTGTAAGGAAAGCATTCATTGTAACCAAACACATCTTTTGTAACTTCCCAACCACCATGGACGTCTCCTACATCTTAGCTAAACATTTTTTCTTATAAAGATTCATCTTAAAGAGGCACTACTGTACTGTACAATGTAAGTATTATTAGTAATGTGAAAAGTTTCTTGATAATCCAGAACGTAAATAGAGTTGGATACAATAGTAACACGTTGAACAAGAAATATTCTGGTCATAAGATACCTGTTAGAATTACACATACTTATTTAATGATAATTTAATAATAATTAGATCACGAAGCAAGTATAGTTTTTTTTCCGCACTATCGAATACTTTTGAAAGATTTCACAGGTATCCTTCAAATATCTAAGAAAAGTTGTCCATCATGAAATACATAGATTTCAGAATTTTAATAAATTTAAATCACTAGAACAGAAATACTTCAAGAAAAAAAGGGGAACAGAAGAATGAAGAAAACGAATTGAGTGAAGGCACCGTATAAAACATTGATCACCTAATGTAACAAGAAAACGTAGTTTTTGTTGCTGGTATCGGTAGGTTATTAACCCCTAAGCGTCTTGCTAAGAAAATTCATCATAACTCCAACATGAAGCTCTCAACACATTTTCCAAGTTTTTGGAAAACTGAACAAGTAATCACATAATTTAAACCGATCATTCTATACCCAACTATAAATCAAATGTTTTAAACCGATTTGATTACAAATTCAAGTAAACCTACAAAATGTTTGCCATTGAGAATCTCATGTTTTCCAATTTGGGCAACAGTTCAAAATATGAATTTTGGACTTTCATGTAATATTTTCTCAAAAAAAAAATTACCTAATGGCTAATCCCATGAGATTGTGTTTTGTTATACTTGATGGAAAAAAAAACTCCACAAATGGAAAAAAAACTCTTAAAGATACGGTCACTCAAAGTAGCTAGATTCCACTAGTTCCTTACTTTAAAGCTATAAAAACCTTGCCCAAATCAAGAAAAAAAAAGTGACACATCACTAAACTTCTCCCTTGTATAATACAAGACATGAGAGCACACATCCCATCCGCTCTCTAAGCCGCTCTGTTTGTTTGCCCAAAGAAATTCTTCACCTAATTGTTAAAAAAGATGAATATTTTCCAAACTCCATGTAGAATCTAGAGCTAAGCAAGCGCTTCAAGGAACAACAAGCCAATCATTTTTTTTTTATTGAACTAGCAACTCCATTTGGACTTGAGTGGCAGATCAAGCTTTGAGCTAAAAATGCCTCTTTTTTATACTTTCACACCTCCAAGCACCCCCTTTGACCATATTGGACTCTTTGGACACTTAGGAGTTAAAGAAAATAGGGGAAAACACAAATAGGAGCATAAAAACGTAAAATATTACAAATAGAAGCGCAGTTTCAAAATAATTACAAATAGAGGCACAATTTCAAAAAAAATGTAATTTTTTGTCATATTTTTTTGGTTTGGACATTGGTTAATTTAAACACTTCAAATTAAATGTTAGCTAATTTCCAAATTTTTTTTAAGGTTTTCAAAAATTGCCATCCCTTATACTAAAATTTCTTTATTTAGGCTTGATTTGGAGAGACCTTTAATTTTTTGAAAATCAGCTTACATGTGATGTGTCTAAATTGACCAATATCCAAACCAAAAAAGATTTACAAGAATTTACATTTAAAAAATATATATATACCCTAATTTGTAATTATTTTGAAACTATGCCCCTATTTATGTTTTCATGCCCCTATTTATAATTTTCCCAAGAAAATAACACATTCTTTTATTTTGATTTCAAGTATAGAAAATGCAGAATCTAATCTTGATATAATGCGATGTGAAGTACAAAGAACATGAAAAAAACGTTTGTTTTTGTTTTGTTTCATTCATTCAGTTTTTTTGCACCTTAAATCTGAGTATTATGGACGCTCGAAAAGGATGGCCCTTACCTATTTAAGAAAGAAATCATGGAAATAACACCCCAAAAAAAACAAAAAAACAGACAACTTTTGTTTATCAAGTATATGAATAAAAACTTAGCTATCTATTGTCTAAAAAAACAGGAAATTGGAAAATAGTCACATTAGGAATGTACACTGAATATTGCATTTAGGTCGACCTACACTAATTTCTTGACATTTTACACTATATGAATATTTATTGTTATTATGAAAAACGTTTATCAATAATCATCATTAGAAGAAAACATGAAATAAACAAGTAGTCCACAACAATTGCAAATGTTCTAAACAACTATAGTTGAGTTGTTTAATTTGTAATTATTGTATGGTTGTTTAACCCCTCAACGCCCCAGGTATCACAAAGTACACTAAAAATGCATACAAATTTCTACTACTGGGGCATTGAGGGGTTAAGACATATGTAATTGTTGTGAACCAATTGATAGGACACTTTTTCCTTCCAATGTACTATTGTTTTCAAAGAGCATGGCAACAACAATGAAGCTACAAAAAACAAACAATTAAGGTAGGTGCATCCATAAGCATGGAAATAAGGGTTTTGGGGTAGGTAAAATAGTTGACTAACTTTGAAAAAATAATGTAAGTTAGGAAGTGGAAACTAAAAATATTGGCATCACTTTCAAGGTTCCAATTGCAAGCATTTGTTCACAAAGATTTTTCAAAGTCCAAAATCCGTGAAATTGTAAGAACCATGTGTAAAAAATGCTAAAAACAAGGCTTGTTGGTTCTTAAATAGTGAGATGGGTACTCAAAACAATCATGCAAATGATCACCCACAACCATCACTTTGTCACTTATAACTATCACTTAATTACCCATAACCATTTGATTTATATTTGTTAGTTCCTAACAATGTCAGGTAATGCCCATGGGGACATTACAGGGATGGGTGCCCGTACCTTAGCTTCTAAGTCTTAAACAATGCAAGATCCTAATATCTATATTATTATGTGTAGTGGCTTAAACCCTGAAAGACAATTGTCCATTCAACAACCATTTGAAAGTTTGGGTAGGTTCCCAAGAAGTCAATTTTTGGCAAATGTTTTCAAAATTTGGAGAAAAGGTGAACACAATGAATACCTCTGTGTGCAAAAAAAAATGATTGGATGTTAGAGTAAAAGTTATGTTGCCAAAAGAAATTAGGCACCTTGGGCAATTTGGGCATCTTTGGAGAATCTTAAGCTGAGACTCTCATCAACTTTTGAAGTTTGGCAAGTATGTACCTTATAAAATATTGTATACGGTTGTTAAAAAAAATTGAGCTTGCAAATCACAACCTAAGAGGAGTCAAAGTGTGTTAACCCCTAAATGCTCAAGGCTTATTTGAGATTCTTGGAATTTCCTTGGAACATAACACTCAATCAACCTCTTCATAAAATTCATCAAGCATTTTTCATTTGTAACCGTACAAATATAAACTAAACAAGTTAGAGATTACATGGGGAAAAAAAATACACCAATATCACTTATAGTTTGAAAATTATAATGTTTGAACATGAGGGTGTTAAAACTGCAAAAGTGACTTGAAGTCTTTTAACCCCTAAAGGACCAACTGTCCCCTTGGAGGACAAATGGATTTTGGGCATGTACCTACAGCTAATATATTTTTTGTGATTTTTTGAAACTTTTATTGAAGGTGGGGAATTCAAAGATCTACTTGGGCATTTAACTTTTTCTTCATTCCGACATTTAATGAAAAAGTTATGCATGAAATTTATGAAAAAAGGCGTTGGCGGGCAACCCAAAACAAAATCAAAATTGCATTATTATTATTTTTTAAATCTGAAATTGGTTCTTTAGATCTATACAAATGTGGGAATCTTTAAATCATTCAATTTTGATTGATGAGATGAAAGTTATGAGAAGTTTTAGTTTGCGGGAAGGTATGGGACTCCCAAACCTCTATTCATTTTGCACCTTGTAAAATTTGTTGCTTTCCTTTTTTGAGCTCTTTGTGTTTTTTTTTTTTTTTTTACTTTTTTTTCCCATGTTGTAGTAGACTAAAATTCCTTGGTTTTCACTATTTGGATCAAAGTAATTCAGATATCTCAATTTTACATAAATTCTCCAATTTTGCCTAGCATATTTGCAAATTTCATGGCCTTGCAGCATTGCAGGATTTTACAAAGTATGATTTACACCTCCAATTCATTTGAAAATTCTCCTACACATACCTAACTTGGTCTGCTACATGGAAAAAAAAAAAAAAAAACCTCAACTTTGCGTAGAGCAATTTTTGTGATATATGAGCCGTCAAAGGCTTTTGAAATTTTTGGGCAGCAGGGAAAAAAACTTTTTTTTCCACTTCAAATGTCAATATCTCACTCCTCTACATCAAGAATGAGCTGAAAATTTTCCCACAAGTACCTCCCATAGTCTAGGGCAAGATCTTATGGTTGAATTTCCAATTTTTTTTCCCCTACTGTTCTACTCATTCCCCCAAAAGTGGCAATTTTTAGTGATTTTTGATGAAAAAAGGGCTTGGTCCTTTACGAGTTAATTTCAAGATCTTCCAACATTAGAAAACTCAAGAATGTAGTGAACACCCTTATACAAAAGCTTGAGTAGAAAAATCATCAACTTTCATTTTCAAAATCATATTTTTGATGTTGAAAATAGACTTCAATCAAACTTATATTGAAATTTTTACCAAAACTAATTATTTGATAAGGTTTTATTCATCTTCAAAGTTTTATAAAGACCCAAATTTGGTCGCTTGGGCATTTAAGGGTTAACTATGTCCAAGCATTTTCAAGAAAAAGAAATTCTTCTAACCTCAAGCCCTATTATCTAGCAATCTATAACTCCAAAGAACTTGAACTTTTTCACATATTCCGCATGTTTGTCTCTAACTTTTCACACTTGAGATTTCAAATAAAAGACTTCCTCATTGCACAAGAAATCATGAAAAAATGACTAGTGTATTGCCAATTTACTTAACCTTGTCGCATTGCAAGATGAAATACAATAAGCTAAATTCTACTTCTAAAAATTTTCATAAATAGACCAAACATCATATACTTATAAATGGTCAAAAAATTCATTTATGTGTAGAGCAAAATCTCTACTTCAAGAGAGCTCAAAGTCTACTGTCCTTGTTTTGCAAGAATGAGAAGAAGTTGTTTTTCTTACTTCAAACATTATAATCTTACAATTTGCGTGGTCAAATGGGCTGAAATTCTTATCACATTGAAAAAAAATTAGTAAAATTTTGTACAATTGAAGTTTCCAAAAATGTTATGATTTTCATTTTTTATCAGCATCAAAAAAATGCAATTTTTAATAATGTTTCTTGGAAAAAGCCCTTTTTCCTTTAGGGGTTAACCCCTAAAATCATGAACACCTTTTTTTTGGCAAACTTGACAATATTGGGCAACTCACTAACAAATGGGTTTTTTGTTTTTTTTTCTTCAAGATTTTCACACATGATGTGCCCAAAGAGTAGTTAGAAGGCTCAACAATTTTCATAACTTTTGACTTCATGGTTCAAAAGTTATTGCATGACATGTTGTTTTCATTGCTTATCCAGTAGACAAAAAAAATCTTTAAAATTTACATTTGAAACTTTACTTTCTGAAATTGGTTCTTTAGATTTATAAATACTTGGAAAGCTTTTAACATTTAATTTTGATCAACAAAATGGAAGTTATGAGGAGCTTTTGTTTGCAGGCAGCAATGGATTCTCTACTCTAAAATAAACTTTGTAGTCCTTTATTTTACTCTATTTTTTATATTATGGAAAAAACAAAACCTAAGGATGTAGATTGTTTTTACAACATTATGACCATTTAGATTGGAATTTTTCAATACCATAATTAACTTCTTAACAACTTAGTGGTTTGAAATATTCTCTACTTCTTTTTACTTATTATTTTATTCCCATATGTTGTATAGTTCCAAATGATTTGAATGTTTTCAAGTGTGTATCCAAACTTTCTTTGAAGAAAAAATCCAAAAAGTTATGACAATTTTGAAAAAAATTCATACAAATATGACCTTGTGAAGTGCAGCTACCCGGATTTGTGAATTGCAAGGAAAAAAATAGATTTTTGTCAATTTAAACTCAAAAATCTTACAATGTACTTGATGAATATTCTTGGATTTTTTTTCACATCTTTGGGTACTAGTGTACTACTAGTTATTATAATTGCATGTGTCAAAAAAAGTTTTTTCTAAAACTTGGTACTTGTACTAGAAATGGCAGTTTTGGAGTAGTTTTGGTGAAAAACTTAGCTTAGGACTTTAGGGGTTAAATGCTTCAAATGATTTAGACTTGTTATTAATTAAGAAAATTTCAAATACTACATCTTATTTAACCTCAAAAGGACTGAGCCCTTTTTCTCCAAAAGTCATTGAAAACTACAACTTCTAGGGCAATGAATAGAAAGGTATAAAAACTGTTCATTTTTTAATAAATCCAAGCGCATAAATCTGCCCTAAAATATGGGAGGTACTTGTGGAAAAAAAACCAGCTTATTCTAGATGTAGAGGAGTGAGATGTTGACATCTGAAGTGCAAAAAAAAGTTTTTTCCATGCTGCCGTGAAACTTTAGAAGCCTTTGACCTCTCCTGTATACAAAAAATTGCTCTATGCAAACATGACATTTATATTTTCCATGTAAAAGACCAAGTTAGGTAGGTGTGAGAGAATTTTCAAATGAATTGGAGGTGTAAATCATACTTTGTAAAATCTTACAATGCCGTAAGGTCATGAAATTTGCATGTACACTAGGCAAAATTGGAGGATTTATGTAAAGTTCAGAAATTTGAATTACTTTAATCCAAATGGTGAAAACCAAGGAGTCTTAGCCTACTATAACTTGGGAAAAAAAGTAAGAAAAAAAAATATGAAGAGTTCAAAAAAGTAAAGCACCAAAATTTACAAGAGGCAAAAAGAATGGAGGTTTGGGAGTCCCATATTTACCCACAAACTAAAACTTCTCACTCATCAATCAAAATGGAATGATTCAAAGCTTCCCACATATACATAAATCTAAAGAACCAATTTAAGTTTTTTTTTTTTAAATGCAAATTTTAAATAAATTTTAGGGCTACCCAAACTGCCCACCCTCCCCCACTTTTCAGAAATTCATGCTTATTTTCTTTAATAAATGTCAAAACAAGGAAAAAATTAGATGTGCATATACATCTTTGAGTTCTCCACCTTCCCCAAAAGTTTCAATTTTTTGAATATAAATTAATTTAACCATAGTTATATGACCAAAGTCCCAATTATCTCTCAAGGGGACACCAATCCTTTAAGGATTAAAATGCATGTGCGATGCACTCAATCACCTACTATTAATTTTGCAAGTAGTAGTCTACATAGGCAAGTACATTATTTGTGTTAAATTAATAATTACAAAACCTTACTAAAATGCTGAACCCCTCAACGCCCATGAGGCTTACATAGCACCCCTCTATATTAAGATAATGGAACTACACATTTGGATCTTCACAACTTGTCCAATATAAATTATGAATGATGTAGAATCATTTTTTGTTTTGTTTTTTATACTCATGTATTTTCCAAACAAGTGTACCACAAAAATTATGTACAATTATTAAAATTTGTTGAGGTGCAAAAACTAGGACTAGGTAGTGAGTAAGTTTGGGCCAAACAGTGACGAAGACAAGCTAATGACAATCAGTTGAGTGAGGGAGGGACCTTGGATCCATTTTAATGAAGGCAAATTCTCTTGTCCCACATGCATTCAAATTTTTTATACTTGTTTAACCCCTAAATGTCAGTACAGACAAAAAGCTGTCCTTTGCATTTGCCTCAAAAAAACGACTCTATATCTCAGAAAAAAACTAATTTTGATCTGATTTTTTTTTCAGAAGTGATCATAAATGCGTAGTGCATCATGGAAGGCAAAAAATTACCTCTTGAGATATATTCATTTTTTTTTGTAATCCAAATTGTGATACATGGTGTTAGCTCCCGAGCTGCCCTTCTTGCGATTTTCATGAGGGCACCATGCACTATTGACTTTTCCAACTTTTTGAAGCAATACTACTGGTGCCCATGTGCAAAACACTGTAGAATGCTACAAGCAAGGCAAGCCACGGTGATCCATCCGTCCTTTAAGGGTTAAAGCTACTCGCGCGACACCGTGCAAAGGTTGAACTAAGTTGAATGCAGCTTGGATGTGGACTTGTAGTAGTTTTGATTATGCTTTGAAGGATTTTTCTAGACAAGGAAATTAATTAGGACTTAGTGAGTTGGGTAGGGTACTAGGATTCATGAATAATGGAGGTGGAAGGGTCTGCCTTGGTTGCATGACCATTATCTAGTGGAGCTTGTTGAATGCTTCCAATCCATATTGCAAATGCAGCTTGTTGTTAGCAAGGTGTTTGTTTCTACTTTTGTCTCCATTATTGTTGTGACAATGATCACTAGATTAAGCACAAGGCAAGTTACTAAAGAGGAGGTGTTCAAATTGATGGATTTCTTGTATCACTGGGCATTAAGCAAAGGAAAGGAGAAAAGGTAGCCCAAAGGTTGTCAATTTTCTCAATGAATCATTCCTTTTGAGTTTGTCGCCACTACAAAATAATAAAATTTTGCTAAATAATCTTGGTACTCAAAATTGGCAATATTTTATACAAAGGCAAGTTGGAGTCTTATTTGGTTAAACAAATTAGCTTCTTGATGGCCATCTAGATAGCAATTTTGACAAGTGAACAAATTCTTACGTGAGTAGCAATGACCAAAGAAATTTGATTGGAGTGAAAGGAGCAGCAAAGCAAGAGGTGACAATGCGGTTGAAGGTTCAAGCAAGCCACAAACTCCAACAAGCAACACTTATGTTGGAGGTAGTGACGGAGTTGCACATAGAAAAATTAGCTACCAACCAACACTAGTAGAAAACTTTGTTGAAGTCAACTTAAACTACATGATGTTTTCTTGCTTCTAATGCAAAAACTTGCTTTTGAAGCAAGAAAAAATCATGTAGTTTATGTTGACTTTAACAAAGTTTTTACTAGTGCAAGATCTATACTAAACAGAGTTGTTCCAATTTTGCCAATTGCCCAACAATTATTATTCCCTCAATTTGATGAATGTGGAAGCAAACAAGTTGGAGAATCAAGTGTTAGCAATCCTTGACCATTGCACACATGATCATGACAAAATATTGTGCAAGGTCTAGAGCATGCAAAAGCCGGTAGAGCGAGAGGCAAGCGTGGGGAGCAAGGAAGACTAATAGAGGTAGATGAAAGAGCAAGCAAGGTAGATAACTAAGGACATGCATGTACATGTTGGTACAACAAGGGGACAAGGTTGAGGAAGGAGTTGGAAGACAAGCAATGTGGCTCCTTTAGGCTAGGTACCACTTCCAATTGTTCCAAATGATGTTACATCACCTAAATGCACATACAAGATATGATCAATATTCTCTACCAATACATAGCCCAAGAAGCGTCTAAGTTCATACATGTCAACTGAGGAAGACAAATGTCAATTCACAATTTCTAACAACAAAAAGGTCATCATAATGGAAGGATTGTTGTGAGTCTAGCTTCATAGTTTCCGTAGTTTTAACAAAAAAAAAACATGGCTTATAGCAACTACAAAAGGAAAGTAGTTCTTGGGAGTGACTCTTAGGAATCATACTAGCAAAGGCATTGCCAAAATTATAGAGGCGGCAGCTAGAAAACTAGTTTGATGAGTTTTTGAAGGTCTAGATAGAGCTAAAAGTAGAGGCTACCCAGATGAAGTGTTGGATATTGATCTTCAACACTCTCATACACTTGTTTTAGAGGATGTATTGAGACTCCCTCCATCTGATGCTCTAGAAACTGAAGGTGTGCATGACATTGCTCAAAGTGGGGATAACTGCATTTTGTCAAATTTTGATGACTGATCTTGGCTAGGGGACTTTTCAGACTTTGTAGGTAAAGATTCTAAGAATGAGAACTACAACTGGGACTTATTTGATGATAGGTTTAAAAGGCCAAGTGAGTCAAATGGATCATTTGACTTCAAAGAATACCTATTAGGTACGAACATTCAAACACCGGATAAGCAAGTGAATATTTCTCATGACAGCAAATTTCAAATTTCAATGTACAAATAGTTTTTTTAAGATTTTTAATGTTAAAAACTACATTCTTCTTGAATACATATGTTACTTTATACTTTTCTTTGCAAGCATTCAAAAAATATATAGTATTTTTATGGATTGTATATGTATAGTATGTTTGGCTTATTTTTTTAGTCTATTGACTTTATGTTCACTATTTCAGTGATTCATGTTGTATGTTTTAAATTGGTATGTACTTGAGACTTTCAAAAACAAAACCTAATTTTTAAACTCAATATAGTAAACTAGTTTTAATTTAGTTTAACGTTTTGTAGACTCACAATTTGTGACTAGTTTTCAGATTAAACACGTGCAGTTGGTTTTGATAAAGTTTTGTGAAGCCAAATGTTATGATTGTACACAAATAAAATTTCGATAAACCATGCAATAATCCAATTATGCCAATGTTTATAAGCCTACTTATTTTAACTCAGTTTCTTGCTGAAATTTTACATTACTCTAAATGTTAATTGAATAAAAATACGTTGGTTTTCAAATTCATGTTACAAAAACGAGTGCAAGAAATTGTATTATTAAAAATCTAATTTCTAGACGTCAATATTACATGCATAATTTTTCTGCTGCTACATGCCAATCTTGACTGGTTTTATGAATGTTTAGGGACTTTCATTGGATAAGTTAAAAAGTAAATCTTCGTAAGATTCTTTTTATTGAGAGTATCTTGATTTAACACTATTAGAAAGTGCGCTTTGGTAGAATTATGAAAACCGAAATATGTGAAACAAAAAAATTGTTTGTTTGTATCTCAAGAACATCTTTGAAAAAATGAGCTAATGTATATTAAGTTACCAACAAAATCCAAAAAATCATAGCAAGAAGATCATCAAGTTTAACCCCTTAAGAATGTTGTTGTTTTGTTTAGTACATGCTCTCTTGTATTTTATATAAATGGGGTTCTTGGGTAGCAAAGGAATCCCATTGAAGTTGTAAGTTTAGCCAAGTAACAAACATACCACTGGTCAACTAACCAGGATGTTTGGGGGAATTTTTAACATTTGTCTTAAAGTCATTTCTTTAAGTACTAAATGATCCTTGTATGAATACAACATACACTTTTGGTAGGCAATATCCGTATGGGGTTAAAGTCCATTCCAACACATCCTATAATTCAAAAGTATCAGTATTGTGTTTGTGATGAAATTCGGATTTAGTGTTTCAAATTTACTATGACGTATTTACAATTGTTTGGTGAATCCAAAGATAATGGTATAATCCAAATCTCAAAATCTTTCACTCTTATTCATTTTTCAAATATAAAATATATGTCCATGTTAAACTTCTTAAGAAAGATTTAAAAATCCTTAGAGAGACTGTGTGCCCTGTAATTGTTAATTACGTTAATGTCTTCAGTAAAATGATGCTTGGATAAGGTTAATGCCTCAAGTGTGAAAAAACATTAACCATATTTAAGCATTGACCATAAAGAATACATTCATTCTATTTAATTGGAGAACACAAAAGAGAGAACCCAAGCATCATTGTATTATAAATAAGATCCTAGGGCACCAAGCTACAATTGGTGGTGTCCCATAGCCTTATTTCTATTACATTGAATATTGCATTTAGGTTGCTTTACCTTGAACAGCTACCTCATGATCCATTTGGCCACTTGGAGGCACATGCAACTCTTTAAATTTTAGGAGTTTACATGATTTATGACATGGACTGAGCTCATTTGTTTTTTTGTAACATCATTGTTGTTGCTAGACCCTTTGAGAATTGTTTATTGCAATACTTATTGATGAAAGTTACTGTAGTAGCAATAAATATTGATAAAAGTTACTGTAGTAGCAATAAATATTGATAAAAGTTACTGTAGTAGCAATAAATATTGATAAAAGTTACTGTAGTAGCAATAAATATTGATATGGTGTAAAATGTCTAAATATTAGTATATGGCAACATAAACCCAATATTCAGTGTCCTCAAGTTGCAAAATATGATGCCGTATCTGATTGTATTTTGAGAGATTGTTTACTCAAAATCTCTTATTATACCGTACTCAACTTATCATGGGCTCAATTATCTGAATCGTTTTTGGGTAAAAAGACCACAAATGGTTTACTTAAATTTTGAATATCCAAAAGAGTTCTGAAAGGTGTTTTCAAGAAAATATAGTGTAGAGTATAGGACAAATGCTTAATTCATTGTTATAATTATTTCTGTTTGTTTTACCACAAATTGGTCACTATAATCAATTAGAGTTCACGTTATTCAACAGAAAACTAGGTGCTTAATTTTTCAAGAAAATTTTGGAGACTTGCACAAGGTGTACACTATATGGTTCAGAAACTGCTTTGATTAAGACAACACCATGAGATCATAAAACAAACTTTCAAAATTGCCCAATGCCCATGAACATTCAATCTTGCTTTTGACATTTCATAAGTATTTATATTTGTCAAACAATATATAAAATTTTAATTCAGAGATTCATATATGATAAGCATTACTTTATTTTAATTCTCATGTATAAGAATTCAATGTACTTTGATTCAAAATGTATACCATTAGATAATTCAGTTTTATTAATTGAAGAATATCTGGTTTGGTGTCAAATAGAAAGAGGTTTTTTTGGCTGTTTACCTGAGCATCTGAATCGGCGGTGATTTCAGCTCCTTGGTCAACAACAACATCCAAATTAACAAGCTCTTTTTTCAATGCTCTGCAATGATTATGTTCTAAATATTGCCCAGAATACTAAAGAGAAAATGTTAACTGAAATCCATTTACTGATATCATTGACCTTAAAACATGAAAAAATTTATACATGTACATGTGTCACTTAAGTTCTTGTTATCTGTTTCTACACATATGATTAGAAAACTACATCGTTGAAAAAACTTAGTATGAATTAGAAAAAATATGTACTTAGATTTAAAAGTAGAGTACATTACTGTTTAGATTTCCAAAAGAACAGCAAAGAAGCAAAGCATATCTTAATATAGCACAATAAAAATTTAAAAAACGAAAAAATTCTTTACGTAATATTTTCTTTTGCTTTTGCTTCTTTCTCTTGCGATGCATCAACCATCCTCCATGCTCTCTCAATTTCAGCTTTCAGTGCATTAATATTTTTCGTATCTTCTTCGTTCACTTTTAAAGCATTTGCAACCTTTTTTGCATTTTTTTGAATTTCTCCATTCATCTCTCGACATTTTTTAATAAGCCTCTTTTCACTTTCTACAGATTAATATAAAATATTCTCCACTTTAGAAGAAAAATAACTAAATTAAATTAAAATTAAAATATCAAATATCTATAAATCCATTTGCTTTAAAATTAAAATTTATTTGTGTAAGTTTTATAGTACCGTGTGACTTCCTTAGTGCACGATGGAGTTTCTCATATTCTTCACGAAATCTATCAAAATTTCTATCAGCTTCTAGCTCAGTCAAAACCTGTATTTATTAATCATTAGCAAAGAAATATTCTTATTATTAAAGTATCAGAAAGTATATACCAACAAAGTTCACTGCACTTTGACGTTGTAAAGTTCAAGACTTATCACTACCCCTAAATGCCTAAGGCATCAAATTTGGGTGTTATGTAGACCAAAATTTGATGTCATGGGCATTTAGGGGTTAACCAACAAAAGATGATATTAAATCATTTCGTTGTATGAAGTTTGGGCATGTAAACATGTTATGTTTTTGAACACATAATGAAAATTTATGGAACAAACTTGAAGTTATAAGATATTTCTTAACCCTTTAAGGACCGTGGTTGATTTGGGGGGTGGGCAATTCTTTATATGGCCATTTGGGGGAAATTTTCAAACTTTTGAATATAGATGTCTATGACAGATCTGACTGTACAAATGGAAGTATCTTGCAGGGTTTAATGTTATGCATCATGAATTATGCTCACTCTTTAGTTGTTATGACCATCTTTTTGCATTTATTGATGTATTTTCAACCAATACTCTTTTAGTTTTTTCAACCCTTTGGCCACATGTCACCTCAGATTGGCTTGATTATTGTCCTAAACTCTTCAGTTTCCAATTCCCTAGATCTGTCCCCTCTAACATGTCATCAAATTCCTTAACATGCTCTCTCTACAAACTGAAAAAAGTCAAAACCGACCACAAATTGGTCCACCGGTCCTTAAAGGGTTAACAACAAATCCGTAAAGTGTCATTACTAGGTATCCTCATTAGTTTTTAAACGTACACAAATACATCTGTGAAAACTTAAATCCTCGTGATTTTTGTTGTATGCTTTCATAAATGATAAATTTCAATAAGTGATATAAATAAACTCAAAATTATTTCATATATTATTAAAACTTGAGATAGTTACAACCTCTTGAAAGTCACGTTCCAGGGAGTCGAACATCCATGATTCTACCGTAGGTGTAGTTGAAACATCTGTTTGTTCTTTCTCCATTTGAGCCAAAATTTGACTTATAGTGCGTTCTCGTGCTTCTTACACTGTCACACTCATTATAAAGAACGAAGCAATACTTATGGTTACTGTACAATAACATAATACAATAAAATTCACTTTTGAAATTTCAACTGAATATTCATCAACTATGATAATAATCATAAATGAAAAGATAAATTTTATTTTTAAAACAACTAATCTATAACTCAAAATCATAATATTGATATTCATTGTAGCATTATTTTATAAACTGGATAACGTAATCCCTTTTATTTTGAAGTATTTGGAAATGAGCTAGCAAAAAACCCAAACCGTTATATTACGCATCAAGCCTTAATGTTGAAATCATATTCATGGTTTTTCCACATTTTATTCATGATGTAGAACAAAAATTGCCATAAGAATAAAACTAACGATGTTACAGTTTCTATTTTAGAAGAAAGCAATGCAGGTCAAATAACATGTACTTTTGGTAGACCAGTGTTGTTGCTTAGTCTAGTAATCTGTTCTGTTTTGCTATTTTGGTTTCCTTAATACTTCTGTACTTCTAGAATGTCACAAAAACTTCCATTGTATTGTTAAGTAATTTTCAACTTTCATCTTCACATATGTAGAGTCTAATTTAAAGATGCCACTAAATCCTCTAAATAATTTCATGGTCAAAAGGAACATGATCATATTCTTAAAATTATAAAAAATGATAGATGTTTTGGTATTTTATCAACCCAAAAAATTGATATAAAAGGGTGTTGATTGATGAATTGCAAGTACCATTGGTATCATAACTTTTAGAGAAAATTTGATAGATACCCTTAAAGTATGCAATATTTGTATAGATGCCTTTGGTATTTCAAAACTTGCACAAATATCCTCATATCATAATTTTAGGTGTTTGTTTTGTTGAGCGCATTACTATCTTCTTCCTTTGTGCGCATGTTGTGTGTGTTTTTTTTCTTGTTACACACCTTGGTTCAACATTGGTCATGAAGGAAGTGACATGCAAACCAAAAAAATGCTTTGAATACTATGATCCAAGGGTATCCGTGCAATTTCTGAAAAACCAAGGACATCTATACAATAATCACAAACTTTAGGTGTATCCATCGTGTTTTTCCTAAATTGTGCAATTTCTGAAAAACCAAGAACATCTATACAAATATAAAACCTCAGTCGTATCCATCAAAATTTCCCTAAATTTTAACACTAATATGTTCAATTAAACAAAAAAAACAAAAAAAATTGTGCTAAAGAGTGACTCATATATCTATATTTACTGTTCAAAAGCTGTTTTACAACATAATCAAGTTCTATATTCCTAAAGATCTTTGTCAGCCGAATACAAAGTTTGCAATTTTTCAACACGCTCTATGGTCAACGAATATTTGAGTGTTCTTTTTTATATTTCTTGTTGTTACTACAATACCCATTATTTTACTCTTGAACTCAAGCTTTGGTCTGAGTGGTTTTACATGTGTTGCAAAATGCAAGATCTTCTTTAAATCTTGGGGAAATTACAAAATGAGTAACAAAAAGGAAAGAAATTACAGTTTGGGTAATAGTTTGAAAGTAATTACAATTTAGGTAACAAAATGCAATAACCTCATCAGCAATTGTCGAGGGCGCAAGCTGTTGAAGCTAGCGTTGACTACAATATTGCCAATTGGTCATTGGTTGTGATCTTTGTTCTCTCAGCTGGGCTTAGTCACAACCCCTGCTTGCACCTAGTTGCCGCCAAGGTTTGCCAAACAATTGTAAATCACACACTATCAAGGAACAATCACTTAACTTTTGCTCACATGTACCACTTTGGAACTTCAACCTCACATGCTCTAGGGTCATGTCTCACTCATGGACATGCTTTGCGCACAGTCTCCTAACATAAGTTGATTCATAAGTTGCAATTGAATATCAATCAGACACTGTGTTATGCAAGTTTGTGAGTGAAATGCAAGCAAAAGGTAAGTGATCATTCCTTGATAGTTTTGGTAAACGTTGGCGGCAACTATGTACAAGCAAGGGTTGCAATGATCGCAACTGAGAGAACAAGGATCATGACCAATGACCAAACGCCAACTTCAACAACTTGAGCCCTCTTGACAATTGCTAAATCTATTGAAGTTATCGGATTTTGTTACCCAAATTATAATTACTTTCAAATTGTTACCCAAACTATAATTTCTTTCCTTTTTGTTACTCATTTTGTAATTTCCCCTTAAATCTTATATAAATTTTAGGAAATTTTAAAATACTGTAGGATCTTCCTTCTCTACATTAAAAGTCGGATTTGTTATTCAGAATTTTGGTATACAAAAAAGACTTGAATTATCTATTTTTTGATAAAAATTTCAAAAATAGTAGGAACTTAACTTTTTGAGAATATGGAGATTTAAGGAAAAACATCAAAATTAAAAATTACTCTTGAAGTCAATCTTAACCCCTAAAGGCCCAAGAAGTTTTCTCCAGTGATAACTACCACTTTGGGGGGAATTAGTAGAAAAGTAGGAAATAAAGTTTGTTTTGCAAATCCAACCATAGGATCTTGCCTTAGACTAGAAGAGGTACTTGTGGGAAAAAATCAAGTCATTTTAGATGGAGAGAAGGGAGATATTTACATCTAAAGTGAAAAAAAAGGTTTCTTTTTGTGCTATCCAAAAAATTTCAGAAGCCTTTGTCCATACTTACATGAAAAAGTTACTCTACACAAAGTTGAGGTTTATTTTTTCCGTGTAGCAAACCAAGTTAGGTATGTGTGGGAGAATTCTCCAATCAATTGGAACTATACAACACATGGGGAAAATAGTAAGTAAATGAAGTAGAGAATGAGTCAAATCACTAAATTGTTAAGAATCTAATTATTAAAATGAAAAAATGAAAATCCCAAAGGTTGTAATGTTGTGATAAACAATCAACTTCCTTAGGTTTAGTTTTTTTTCCAAAATATTGAAAACTACGGAAAATCAAGGACTTCAAAGTTTATTTTAGAGTAGAGAATCCATAAGTGCCCATAAACTGAAACATCTCATTTCTTTCATCTCATCAATTGAAGTTGAATGATTCAAAGCTTCCCACATATAAAAAAAATCTAAAGAACCAATTTCAAATTTCTATTTTTAGAAAATGCAAAATTTTAAGAAGTTTTTGGGTTGCCCGGATTGCCCTCCCTCCCCTGGGCAGCAAAAATTCTTGCATAACTTCTTCGTCAAATGTCAGAATGACAAAAAATTAGATTCCCGGGTAGGTCTTGGAATTTCCGACCTTCAATAAAAGTTTAAAAAAATCACAAAAACTAAATTAACTATAGGTACATGCCCAAAATCTCAACTATCCCCCCGAGGGATAGTTGGGCCTTGAGGGGTTAAATATCTTTACAAAACCCTAAACTTAAAATATGAATTTGCTTTTTGAGACATTAGTGCTTATGGTATTGGCAATCCCTAAGATTATTTCTTAGGTGTTGACTATTGAAACCTTCCATTTGTATTGTTCATCCATTTACACAATTCTTTTAACAAACAAGCATGAAGTGTTTTTTTCTGGGGGATTTGTAATCACATACACGAGTGTACATATTTGTATAATAGACATACAGATATAGAGAGAGAAATTTCACTTATTTATTCAAAATATGTTTAATGATAAACAAATTGAAGGATACAGTACAATGTCATATAAAAAAATCAATAGATAAAACTTCACCATTGAAAAGAAATAAAAAAAGGACTTGATTTTTTAACTCAATCATCATAAACTTGCAATTTTGTGTTGTTCAGCATGTATTTTAGGAAAATTCAGTCGATTAGTTAACTAAAAGAAATGTAGCACTGGATCTGTTGTGAAAATAATCAAGATCAGAGATTTTAGGTTTTGTTTAATAATGAGAGGTTATTTGACAATTTTTAGTGCCCAAAGAACATTAGAGGTAAAAGATCTTGGCAATTCTGATATGATAATTTTCAGTGAAGAATTAGTGCAGTGAAAGAATTATGCAACAGTAAGTAAATTGAGAACCATACAAATACAATGAAGGCAAAAGCTCCAATAATGTATGTCGTTTTTTCTCAGCTTCCGCCTCACTGTTGAAACTCTTGACCCCAGTCTTTGTGCTCCCTTCCGCTCAGCTCCAAGCCATGGCCATGGACACCCACATAGGGTTTCTTTGAGTGTTGAGTAAAATGCTTATACTGTTGGAATGAAGGTTGCAAGTACAAGAATGTCCAAGATTGTTGCTTTATTAAAGGTTTTAGAGCAACAAATTCAAAGATTATTGAAGCAAGGAGGCTCACCTCTTTCAAAGAAAAGCCCAAGGTAGACCTACAAAACTAAAAAAGAGGGATGTTAGGATCTTAGTGCGCAAAGGTTAGAAGCAACACTTGTGTGACTTTGGTTGAAACCACAATCGTTTTGCCATAGAAGATATATTCTAACATGATTAGGAAAGCCTTTCATTCTCATGGATTATTTACTTGAGTGGCATTCAAAGAGTCCCTTTTTAGGGTTGCACACAAAGCAAAGACGTTAGAGTTTGCCTTGCAACACAAGAATGGGACTGTGCAAGAGTGGAATAGAGGTCATTTGGACTAATGAGTCAACTTTTGAAATTGGGGAGAATTTTTTCCATGTGTTGGTCTACGGAAGGATCTATGAAAAATACAACATGGATTGTTTAAGCAACTTTTTATTCCAATCGTTCTTTAGTGATAATTAGAGGAGTGTTTGCAAGCAACAAGATAAACAAACTTGTTTGCATGGCCATAAGACGTTGCACAATAGATGATTTTGTGGACGTAGTTTATGATGGCAAGTTTGTGTACTTTGTACCAACCATGAGCAACCCCATCTTGATGGAAGATGGTGCCCCCTTTCATTAATCAAAAGCGTCAAAAGTATAGAGGGAATTGCGTTTAATTGGGAAATTTGAATGGCTAGCAAATAATCTAGATTTGGATTTTGGTCTATGATAGTATTTTTATTGATTTTGACGATTGGATTTTTATATTGAAAATGTTTGAGCTAAGATGAAAGCAATGTTACAAAAATAATCTAAAGTTCAAAATGACAATGAGATGTGGGCACAATTGCAAGCTATATGAGAAGGGTTTCATCTAAAATGCTTATAGAGCTTAGTGAACATGCTTCTTGATTGAATCCAAGCCATGATTGCTGCAAAAGGAAGGTCAACTTGTTGGTAGAATACATCTAGCTTATTTTGTTGATACACACAAAATTGTACTTTTAAAGCATTGCTTCAAATTCTAATTATTAAATCTCAATTATGAGGACTTCTTTAATGGACTACGGTTCACACACATATAATCACAAGGAGCCAATATCAGTTATGCTAAACCAGTATACTGCCCGTTGTACCAACAGGATTATGCCCCCCACCCCTTATCCTTGTGCCCCTTAACCCCGTGCCCCCTATCTTTGTGCTCCCCTATCCCCATGCCCCTATCAATGGGCAACGGGTGATGTGGGTCCATGCCCCCCATCCCCTATCCCATGCCCCCATTCTGTGTCCCTCATCCCTCCATCCCCCATCTCGTGTCTTCTCATTTCCCATCCCATGTCTCTTCATTCCCCCATCCGGAGTCTCCCCATTCCATGTCCATGTCCCATGTCCATGTTCCAATTTCATACTCCCATTCTCTCATTGCATGGCCCCATCTTCATCTTTGTGTTGCCCCATCCCCATCTTGTGTCTCACCATTCCATGTGACATTTCACAATTACAATGACATTTCACAATTACAATGACATTTCACAATTGCAATGACATTTCACAATTTTAAATGACTTTACACCTTCCAATAACCTTTCAAAGTTCTGAATGCCTTTTCATTCAATATTTCCAATAATATTTCACCTTCTCATGGCCTCCATCCCCATAATTTGGTTACGGAACCCCATGCACTCTCATCCCCATGATTCAGCTACGTGATTTGGTTACAGAATTGTCATCTTGAGTTATGAAACTGTCAAGGACAACCAACCGCCAAAATTGTATTCAATTATACATATAGATAGATAGGCAATGTGGTGTTAGAGAAAATCACACAAAGAAGCATGGTATTGCCCCCATGATGTATTATTCACATATATTTACAAAAATCAATTTAGCAATGCATTGGCTTCCATCAATGGAAAAGTACAACATTTTCCTTCTAGTCCCATCAAAATGTATGATGTATATTGTGGTCATTGTAAGAGACACGATTACGTTAATTAGATGAAAATTTGAATAGAAAAATTATAGTGGTGGCTCAACATTGCTTGATTTGGGCAAATAGGATTTCAAATTTTATTGAAGGAACAAGCAACAACAACAACATTTTTTGCAAGTTTGTGAAGGGTCAAACTAGGCCGGAACACAAACATAATGCTATTTGTGTGCAAGAAAATACACCACTATATGTGTTGAGGCGAGTCATTATAAAAAATTTGTATTTTTTGTTGTGATTTTCTAATGAAATTTGCAATTGAGACTAGTAGTAATACACTAGGTTTTCAATTATCATTGCCAAAATGGTCTTAAAGATAATTTTGCAAATGTGAAGCAAATCACGCCACTGCTACCTCCAAGGTCACAACAAATGATGGCACATGTTTCAAACCTGTCATATCAAGAAAGTCAATTGAGGACCAAGGGCAACCCTAAAAAAACTAGAGGCCTTCAAGATCAATGTAGTACTTTTATATAGTATTCCCCACTTGCTTGTTCCAATACCTCCAACCTCTATAGTTACTAGAACAACCTTTAAGGCAATATTAAGTAATTTGGGTCAAAACGGTCATTTTGGGACTTTTGAAAATTTGGGGAAATTGGGGTGATCACCCCAAACCAAGTTCTAGCGGTACACGTGTCCTCACTTGAGAGGAGGAATTTGTGAGGGAAAAAATCTTAGTAGCTCAAACTAAACCTGATACTTTTGAATCTGGTTTGAGGTGACTATTTTGAATTGAGGTGGAGTACAAAACGGTACCTTTGTTTTTCCCAATTTACCTAATACGACGTTCTTTGTTGTGTCTTCCAAGTTCTTATTGAAGAAAGTACTCATCTATTCCCAAAACATTTGAATGCCGATCTATGTTTTCAAACATATCAATTAGATAATATAGACTCCAACACAGGTCCACACAACAAACCTACTTTACAAAACACAAATTCTTCAAAATCTAGACTAAGCTATTTGTGGGGCAATTTGAAGAAAAAAAAACAAAGCACAAAATATCTGCAAATATTTGTGTTGTAGGCCTTTAGATTTTAATCCCAATTCTTCTCCGCCTCCAAACTTTGATGCAAAGGACTCCCCACCACACATGACCATGTTGCCTCTATGTGGCAAGAGTGCTAATCAAAGTAAAAAAATTGATTTTTTTATTTGAAGAAGTGGGGTGGATCCACTTCATAATGTTGCATAAAGCCCGTAGTTGATAAACTATGCGTTATAAAGTTTAGTGAATTGTTAAAAAAATTACAGTTGCTATTTAGTTTATAGAATAAGACTCCGTTTATTTTTTGTATCTTTGCTCCTTGACAGCAATTAAAACATACTCAAAGAACTCAAGTCTCTAAATCAAAACTACATGTAACCTTTTTATTAACTCTAGTAATAAAAGGGAAAATTTCATGGATAGTCTTGAAGTTTGCAATATTTACATAGATACTCTTGCTTTTTCAGAAATAAAACAAACTTCCTTGGACATAAATCCTCAAGCGTTTGTTTTGTTGTGCATGCCACTTCCCTTCTTCCTTTGTGTGCACATTGCTTCTTTTTTGTTTCATTACATTCCCTTCTTCAACATTGGTCATGAAGGAAGTACAAGCACAACAAATAAATGCTCACAAATTACGGTCCAAGGATATTTGTGCAATTTCTGAAAAAGCAGGGGTATCTATGCAAACATTGCAAACTTTAGGGGTCTCCATGAAATTTTCCCATAATAAAATTATGTCCCTTTTGTAAACCTATGGGTCAATTTCTTTCATCATGGGTCAATTTCTTTCATCATTTTAGGACTTCACACACTTCTTGTGATTACAGAAAAACAGTAAGCCATCTTTATGTAAGGTGATGAGCCATTAATACCAAGTGGACCGAATGATTATGCACAAAGAGCACTACTATCCCATGAACGCATGGTATCTTACTTTTTCATGTGGAGTAAACATGTCCTTCATAATCTTGTATGGATGCGGTAAACGACCTTCAATGCAAATCATCTATCCACAACATCTCATCCATACGCGAGTCCTTTTTTCAGCCACAAAGCAATATATCATCCAGATTCCAGAAACACTCGTCCCGTGGTCTCTCTTGTCCCTTCAACCCCCTCGGCAATATCCCTTTCACACCGGCAATAATTTCATCTATACGCAAGTCCTTTTTCAGCCACAGAGCAATATATCATCCAGAAACATTCGTCCAGCGTTCTCTCTCGTCCCTTCAACCCCTTCGGCGATTTTCCCTTTCACACCGGCAACTACTTCGGCGATATCGAGTGCAGGCTTTGACTGCACCAGTGGCCGAAGAAGTGGAGCTTCGCAACCGAGGATCCGCAACGTCTCTTGTTCCTCCGCTTGTCAAATTTTAAAATTCTTCATGTATTACGGTTTTCCACTTTTCTTCACTCTTTTTCTGCGCTTTCAAACTTCTTTGCGAAATCAGCTTTTTCTGGACACAGCTTGATCGATTCATAGCCAGGTTTGATATTCACGAGAGGCGCTCGTCTTTTTTTGTTCAATCTGCCATTCGTGGAGGAAACTTTTGTTTTGTGCGTTTTGGTTGTTCATGTCCGAGGCACCGGGGTTTCGGTGACGCAGGGGACCGGTAATTTAGGCCAGTTTAGGGCTTGGTTGTGTGTTTGAGACTGCGTGAACGAGGTAGGGTGAAGAGGTTGTTGGTGCATCATGATGATGCACGATGCTGGTATCGAGGCCAAGGAAGCGGCCGTCAGGGAGGTGGCGAAGTTGCTTCCTCTACCGGATTCGTTGGCGACTGTCAATAACATCAGATCGGATTACGCTTTGCGGCAGCAGGTAACTAGGGAACTACCTTGGTTTTTTTGCAATGCGAGTCGGAGGATCTTTTCTTTGGTTTTGGAAGCTCAACGTAATGGCACTGGTGTCTGTAATCGATTTCTTGTCCATATGGATCATTTGACTGGTCTTCCTTTTTCTTTGACTGTGCTCATCGTCGGCTGGTTTGTAGCTAACCCTGGGAAACTGGTGCGCTTATCATCTATGTGGAGAGAGAGAGAGAGCAGTGCATTGGCAGAAGAAATTTTGCGTAAAGGATCACTAAACAATCTGCTAATGCCACCGGAAGAGCTTTCCATTGAGCTGGATGATATTAAGCGTTAGGTCACCTACATTGTCCCCAGGCCTATCACACCTGAAATTTCGGGATCAAACAAAATCGTACGCACAATGAATTTTATGTTGCAGTAAATTTCAGTCGGAAGGTTGCAGCAGGACGGTAATTTACTTATTGATGAATTAGCGTCAATGAGGAAATTACAGTGCAATGTTCAGGATGATCTTAATGTACTTAATGTTGTTGATGAATGTTTCGTCTTTTTACAGCACAACGATGCGCAACTCAGCAGCAGTGTCATGTCACAGGTTAGTCTGAACTTTGGTCAAAACCGAGTTTTGCTCCATCGAATATCATCGATTGAGACTATTTTATCTTGCAGCTCACCAGATGTCGAGACTCGAGAGCGTAGGATCACATAGTAGCAGTTCCTCCTTTTCTTAGCAGCTGCTTCTTCGTTTTTGCTTTTTTTTTTTTTGCGTATTAAGGGACCCAATGCAACAGGTGGAGCAAGCCAGGGCTGGGATTGATGCGCTTGCTTACTCGCAGAAAAAAATTGGAAGTCTTCGTGAAAATTTTGAACTTATTGACAGGTGCGTTCACTTAGAAATCTTCATCAATGACTTTCATAAGAGGTTACTCCATATTCTGCACGTACTCTATTTCATATTATTCAATTACCAGGGACCTTCACAAGTCGAACGTATCATGTCACCTTCAGTATTAGTCTGAAAGCTTTGTAGATTCTATCAACAAGAAAGAGCTGCTGGTTAACCATCTTGAATCTGCCATATGCTATGTGCGGGAATTCAGGTTATGTCGTGAGTGCCAGACGCTGATTGAGCACCACGATCAGATAAAGCTTCTTAGTAATGCCCGTAACAATCTGAACACTACATTGAAGGTGCTATATACTCTCACAATCCATGCTTCGCGCAGTTAATGGTGTTTCAATGTCAATCCTTTCCGATTTTGTATTTTCAAATGGAGTGCTTTTCCCTGAATTCTTGACCCTGTGGCTCTATCACATCCATACAGGATGTAGAAGGCATGATGTCTATATCTACTGAAGCTGCAGAAGCAAGGGCCTCACTTTCAGATGAACGAGAGCTATTGAGGACTTTTGAGGTAACCGACTCAAACCTAAAAGCTTACCTATGAAGAGTTTATTTGTAAACATGGGTCATCTGATCTTATTGAATAGTTTCGATCGCATGTTTATGGAATCAAAACGTGAGGGAGGGTGGTCGTAGTGGGCTTACATTTCTGTTATTTTGTGCTGCAGGCATTAACTGCACTTGAGCAGAAAAGACGGTTTGCACTAGCTACAGTGTCAACACGAAGAGAAGAAGCTGGAAAGTTAACGTGAGTGAGCTTATGCTCTACTTACGCATCTGCATTTCGTAGAATATTTTCGTGGGTAAAATCCTCTTTGACATGCTGGGCCTGATACTAACGTAGCATTGATTGATTTCTCTAACTACAGGGAGTATTTTGAAGACGTTAGCAACACCCGAGCGAAGTTTGAGCAGACTCTGTGGGGCCATGTCGGCAATTTTTTTCAGCTTGCAAGAGACAGGTACAGTCTAGCTTCATATTTTTTGTTGTATATGGACAGAGATATTACCTTGCTTACCTTTTTTGGCACTTGACATTTCATATTGGCCAACAGTCACTTGACAAGTACTGTTTTTTATTGTGCAGTCCTCAGACCCTGGTGCGGGCACTAAGGTACGATGGTGAAATGAGCTCTCTATTTGACATTATGTTCAATTTTTGAAATGGTTTTAATACAATTTTCATTAACAAATGTCTGTCTCACGAGTATGTGCCTTCGTTATTTTATACATTATGTTGGCATGATATCTTGAACCTTTCTATGCACTCAACAATTTTTTTCCAGTCCAGGATATGACTTTTTGTTGTTGCTCTTGTAATTAGATCTTCGTAAAAGGGTGAAGACATGTAGATTAATGTCATTTTTTACATCTTTTTTCATGGTTATCTCTTTTTTCAGGGTAGTGGAGATGCAGGAGATTCTAGACCAGCAGCAAGCTGAGGAAGCTGCCGAAGCAGAGGGTGTTGGACCCATGTCCAACCTCCCAGCCCCTCGAGCTATCCGCAAGTAAGGAGAATCATCCCCTTGGCTTTATATATGGTGTTCTGCTTGCTGATTACTTCCACGGTAATTTCCTCACGTATCGTTTGTCTTCAGGTCGCAAAATCTCTCTCAGCTGCCTGAGGAACAATCCAAACCTAAAGTTGGTGGGCTAGCATACAAGGATCGTTGCTACGAAGAGATTAGAAAGTCAGTTGAGACGAGATTTGATGTCTTATTAAATACGGTAGGAGGAATTTCTTTCTACTTGAATGTATTTGTTCAGTCAATTTTGTTTCCACCTTCCTTTTGAATGAATATCCCTTTTCTCTTGATCATTCTACATCACTATGGTTCTAGTCTTTTGATGTTTTGCACTTCATTGTAAGTGCTGTCTTAACGAATTTGTCCATGTTTCCGCAGCTTGTTAAGCAAGATCTGAAAGTAGCCTTGGAAGAAGCCAGTGCGGTGAGTTCTTTGTACGTTGCAGATGCATTTTACGTTTAGTTGTGAGAATATGGAACTTGCAGGAGTTATATGTAGGAGAAGTATTCTTATTCACAGATTTGGCAAATCCTGCTGTTATCTTCAGGTCGTTGTATATTATGACTTTGAAGAACATAATGTTTTGTGACTTGCTGCTGTAGCAAGGCCAATTAGGAGGGAGCATAGCGCATAAGATAACCAAAACTAATATTATAAACTTATCTAATACTTCTTTTGAGTTCCTGGTTGTGATCTTATTGATAGGATAATTAGCTGTTTGGTACATATGATTACAATTGATGGCCGAACGCTGACTTGCTGAAAGCTTGCATTCCACGTTCTAGAAAGACAAAGCGTATTTGAACTCGCCCTGCAAATATAAAGCAAGAATTCGATAGATGTTGTGCTTTTCCTTGAATAATGAGGGCACTCAGAGTTGAATTTGTGGCCATATGAAATCTAGTAAGTTAGTCCAAATATTGCAGTTTTGTGATATGAATTTCACTTCTGCAGTTGCTTGTTGTTTTGAAATAATATTCTAATTCTGAGCTGACGAGCGGAATTTGCAGATTGCTCGAGAGCTGCCTGATATCTATGAATTCGTAGCTCCATGTTTTCCCCCACGGTAATCATTTGTCGACAGTATCCTATGAAAGATTTGAACCTCTTTCGCTTTTCAGAAGTTTTATACCTCACAATTCACTTCGGATTAATTTGGATTCTTACAATGGGGGTTGGGATGGGTACATGCAGATATGAGATATTCAAGTATTGTGTGCATTTGTACACAGAGCGCTTTATTCAAATGCTACGAAGGCTTGGTGATAGAGCTAGTGAATTAACCAACCTTGAAATATTAAAGGTGACGTATTCTGAACTCTCTAATATTAAAGGTGACGAAGTATTAAAGGGGATGAATAAAAAATGCTTCGATGATAAATGTAGCAAAATACTAGAGGGTAAAATTCTAATACTTTACGAAGATAATGAAATTTCCCGTTTTTCTTCCAAGCAGAATTATTTTCTTTTATTCATACCACTTCTTGCTGACTTCACACCGGATCAACTTTTGACTAACTTAGCGAATCTCGTCTTCCAAACAGGTTACAGGGTGGGTCGTAATTTTTCAAAATCAATTAATCGACTTGGAAATCGAGGAAGGGTTGGCAGCACAGTGTGCAGAAAGCGGAGCCATGGATCCACTCATGGATGCTTATGTGGACAGAATGCAGACATCCATGCGGGTATGCTCGTCGTGATACAGGCAGCATTCGACGTAGACTTGTGCTTGCGCAGTTGTCAAATAGGATCAATTTTTAGTATCTTTCTGTATTCCAATAGAGTACCAATCTTGTTGCTTCCATCGTTTGCAGAAATGGTATACGAACATTCTAGAAGCAGATAGGACAAATCCCCCAAAGAGAAGTGATGACGGGAGACTGTACACTCCAGCAGGTGTAGACCTGTTTCGTATACTCACAGAACAGGTCCAAGTCGTGCAAGAAAATAGCACTGACGTCATGCTTTATCGAATAGCTCAGGCTGTCATTCAGGTTTGTTATCTCTTTGTGCTCAGACACCAGAATTCTATAGTATTTAGCTTCGTGCCGTTATATATGATGAAACTTAAGGAGTTACTGTGACAAATAAATTCTAATGTTAGAAGATTGTTTGCAGATTATGAATGAATTTCAGGCAGCACAGCGGAAGCGCCTTGATGAACCAGCAGCTGATATTGGGTTGGAGCCCTTTTGTGCTATGGTATGAATACTTGTTCCTGTTATCACCGAAGGCAATCAACTCCCTCAATTCAGCAACAGCAAATATAGTTGCATACCATGGGATTGCCAGAATTTCTGAAGTTTTGGCACGTCATGATTCTGTGTAGTCTAACTTCCTGCTTTCATCTGACTTTCTTCTTTATGTAGGTGAACAGCAATTACAAGTGCCGGGATTCGGCAGTAGAGCTGAGCAACAGTGTCATGAAAGCTCTAACTCCTTACTATGCCGAACAGGTGAGAGCTGGCCGCTTTGGACTATATTGGCCAGCTTAGTAATGAAATTGCTTAGCGTATTTTGTTGGGTTCTGTGGCTAAATGTTACCACGTGGTGTTGTTAATGTCAATAGTTGTTGGTTACGCAGGTTAATTTTGAGGATACATGTAAGGGATTTCTCGAGGTTGGAAAGGTAAGACCAGGAAGGATATTGGATCGTTTTCATAACATTTTCCATGTTACCTTTTAAGTTGTACTCTCTAGAACCAAGTCTTTCATGCTGGCTCTAAGTTTGTCTATTACAGCACTTGTCAAAGCAAGACCTTCTTATCACAAATTGCATTGATGCTTGCAGGAGGCCTTGTCGCAGGCTGTGGAAGTGATTTTTGAGGATCCTGGTGTTAAAGAACTAATTGCAAAACTCTACCAGAAAGGTATTAACTGAATGCACTCTAAAGCGTATCTTGCGCAATTGTGCAACTGTTTTTTGCTCTAATTTTGTGACATCTTGGTATCAGTTAATCGTGCAAGGTTTTTTTTACAGTTGTTAAGGCCTTACAACTCAATGTTTTTCTCATTTTCATTCTGAATAAGAGCATTTTGAACACAAAATGCTTCAAACTGGAGGTTTAAATGCAATTTCTATTGAGTGGTATGTGATTCAATTCCGAGTCATTCTAGTTACTCATTGTGGTTTTGTCACACAGACTGGTACGAAGGTTTGGTAACAGAGTATCTTGTGGCGACCTTTACCGACTACTTTGGAGACGTGAAGTTGTAAGTCATCATTTCTTGATTCAGTATATCGGTTTTCGTGAGTTTTTGAGCAATTCAATTGTACAATTCAAGGTTATGTCGTCTTCTGCCTATATCAGTGCTCTTTAGGAGGAGTTCTGAAAACTTTAGAGCTCTTCTTTGGTTCCTGTTGCAGGTATGTCGAAGAGAGATCTTACAAACGATTCGCTGAGGCATGTCTTGAAACAACCATCGTTCTGTACGTGGACCGGCTTCTTATCCAGGTTTGCAATACATATAATCCCCCAGAACTTGAATTCGTGAATGTGTGGCGTGTAAACATTGGCACTTCCGTTATAAGGCAGGGAGATAGGTCAATATGAAATGATTCTCTTAAGGACATGAAATGTCCTCAGCTCCATTAGAAATACTTAAGATTATTCTTTGACTGCCTGCAGAAAGGACATATCAAGGAGGAAACTTTGAAGAGGCTTGAGGTGGATGAAGAAGTACTTGGCGAGTTTTTCCGGGAGATAATCACACCTGCTGTAAGTATTAATATGTACTAAGAAGCTGGAACTTTCACTTACTGATTTTTTGCGTGATGTTGTGAGCATTAATTTGCTTGTTGCCAGGCATTTTGTTTCACAAAATTATTGATACTCATTTACGATTGGTTGTTTCTTCGCAAAACAGAAAGTGGATAAGCGCATTCTACCCTTGGCTGAGCTTAGGGACCTTGCATCGGCAGAAAGCGTAGATGCCTTCACCGAGGCGTACTTAAAACTTCTAGAAAATCACCCGGATTGTCCTGTAAGATATTGGTGGCTCTTTTCTTCTAAGATGTTCAGATAGTCCCACATCAGGATGATTTCTGTGCTGGTGTCTTTTCTGCACGTTTCCTATAAGAAGTTGGTTTGTTTCAGTTGAATCTTTTTTCCAAGTATGCTCATGCTACGAGTTGGTTTTTTTTCTGTTGGAATACTGCAGCCGGAAGTGGTTGAGAAGCTGGTGGCTTTACGAGACGACATCCCTAAGAAAGACGCCAAAGAAGTAAACTCTCTTCACCAGATAACTCGAATCTGCATTCGTGTAGTTATATTTCGTTCAACCTCTAGGGTTTTAAAGAATTCTAACTTTCGATATGCAGATTCAATCAAGCCTTTAGATTAACTGAGAATTGTACTTCTTTTGCGAGCAGGTCGTCCAAGAGTGCAGAACTATCTACGCTGAGAAGTTAAAGCACGCGGAACTTCCGAAATCTGGCCTTGTGTTCAGTAGACTCACTTGTCTTCCAAAAGTCAGGGTAGGAAAGAAGTGAGCGGGGCATGTGAGCCTTGTTTTTATCACAGGCGCTTCTAGGGATTATTTCTTTCACATCACTCATACGTGCGGTCAATGCTCAACCTTGTTGACTTGATCGATAGCGTTTTTTTTTTATCAAGGGTTGGCTCTCTTTCTCAAACCACAGGACATAGTTCTTGTTTGGCTGAATGATTTATCATCATGAATCAGGAGGAAGCATGTAGTATAGGGTTCGAGTCAAGGGTAGTATCAATGGGCTCAGAAGGGTGGATTTGCAATTTCCTGCAATGTATGTAAGTTAACTTCAGAGAGATTCCTCTTGTTTGTAATGACAAGATAGCCGAGTTTGTGCTCAAGCTGATAACCTCAAAAATTGATTGTCTGTTAAGTTACTTACAAATGTAACAAAACTCAAATGACTGAGGTGGCATTTTAGAATTTATTGAATTTAAAAAACTGTCTTGTGAAAATCTAGGCAACTACCCTTCAAAAGGTGAAATTCCAAAGGAAAAAAGGTTGTGTGGGTGGTGCTTCTCTAGATTCTTTATTCTATTTAAGTAGGGTACATGTCAAAAAAGTTTCAAATCAATTGGAATCGTAAAACATGTGGGAAAAAAAAGAAAGTAAAAAAGAGTATGAAATGATTCAAAACACAATATTGTTAATGATTTAATATGGAAATGCAAAATGCCAATCCTAATAGTTGTAATGTTGTAATAAACAATTTACATCCTTTGGTTTTTTTTTTTTTTTTTTTTTTTTCCTAAAATATTGAAAATCGAGTAAAATCAAGGACTTCAAATTTGAAGTAGAAAACCGCGTTAGAATTTATGTTTTCATGTAATGTAATTTCTGTTGAGTTCTTTGTTTCCAACGCAGAATTTGCGTTGGAAACAAGGAACTTAACAGAAACTACGTTACATGAAAACATAGATCCTAATGCAGTTTTCTACTAGTGGAAGTTCATTTTAGAGTAGAGCATCCATAACTACCCGCAAACAAAACTCCTCATGTCTTTCACCTCACTAATAAAAACAAAATGATTCAAAGCTTTCTATGTTCACATAAATCTCCTAAATAAATTTCAAATTTTTATTTTTGAAAAAAGCAATTTTTTAAAATTTGCCCAGACTACCTGTCAAGTGAAAAAAACAACATATTAGGCCATGTCTTCTTATTCATACTCCCAAATGTCATGAAATTTAGTGCATATGAAAGACAAACCTTGTTCCCACATTTTATTAAATTTCAGCCTAAAATACAAAACCCTCCAATCACAAATACTTGCCCAAAATTGCTATGTTGCTAAAAAAGAAGGCTTGGTCCTTTAGGGGTTAACTTAGGTAGAAAGATGACATTCAATAGCAAAATTTTGAACCCTCTAAAAGGCACTTAAGAAGTCTCAAAAATGATAAAAAAGGACCCCAAGATATGTACCTATTGCAATAAACAAATTACTAATCCCCTATTTCCGCCCACCCTTTGAGTTCAATGCAATCATGAAAATTATATTGATGTGCTATCTCAATAGGACAAAGATGTAGGTACAATAGGAGTGTTAAACCTTGAAGTTTTGCACCTCATAACTTAGAGGATTTCACTCCATAACTCTTTAACAATTGCAAATTATCATGCTTGATAACTCTATCACCCACCTTAGGAGGTGGGTGATAACTCAAACTAGTTATGGCCCTTTTTTTTATAAAAGTTATCAAATGATCTTGTAGCTCTCTTCTAGCAAGCTAACCTTATTCAAAAACTAAACCTTAAATTCTAATTTACGCAATTTTGTTATTGAGCTTGTCAAGATGTGATATTATAGAGGTCAAGATGTGATATTATAAAGGTCACTATGATTGTATTCATATTATCACAAAGAGTGGATATGTGATATTAAAGAAGTTAGCATATGATATTATAAAGGTCAGAAGTAATTGTGATTTTAGTAGTATGATTAGTAGCTACATCAAACTACTAAAATCACAATTACCTCTATAAGATCACATACTAACCTCTTTAATATCACATCTCCACTCTTTGTAATAATATGGATACAATCATAGTGACCTTTGTAATATCACATCTTGACCTCTATAATATCACATCTTGTAATATCACATCTTCACTCTTTGTGATATTATCACATAGATACAATTTGAAGACTTAGTGAACTTTTTACTTTGAATTTAACTTATCAGTAGTGTGGCCCTATACCATTGGCCAAATTTTCACCCCCCCATGCCCCCATGCCACCCGTGGTTAAACTTGTCCTCTACTTTATTTTTAAGTGGACATCCAAATTTTACTTTAGTTAAACTTGTACTCTACCTACTTTTACACAAAACTTGTCTTTGGCCAATTAGTAATTAAAAAAAATTAATCCATAAAAAACTTTGAAAGTCAATAACTTTCTCATTGTACGCCCAAATGCCAAGAAATCAAGCCCGTGCACCCCTCCTTGCCAAGAGCTTTCCGAAGGTACCAAGCATACAACAGGGGGACACATGGTTCGGGAGATCTCAATGTGACAAACAAACAAACATCCAAACAAACAACCTGATTTAAGATATGAATATGAAAATCCTAATAAAATGCTAATGATGAATGTTTAGCATAGCAAGCTCCAACCGCTAGTTTTAAGTTAATTATTATATAAAACTTCAAAAACTTTATCATCACTCCTTTACGCATCTAAAAAAAAAGAGAAAGGAGTTATATAGGGGAAGCAGCCATAGCTACCAAGTGGTTTGTGAAGCTTTGTAAGGGCGACAACTTTGTGGATTGTTGTATGAGCATTCTACCCCATAACTTTGAGGGAATTTCGGGATAAAGGTATCCAAAAATAATCAAAAAGGTTTAACACCCACTAACTTACTGCAGTAGCCGAGGTGGAGAGGAGAGGGGATCGTTGCAGCGAAAGCGTTGGCATGGTCGTCAAGGCTGCTCTTTTGTCTTTCCCTCTTCATGTTCTAGTTCTTGACAAGACCCGAAGCAGATTGAAGGTCGGACACGACATAAGAGAGCGCTGCGAATTGGCAAAGAGAACCACGATTAGGTCTTTATTTTCCTGCCCCTGCCTGTGTGGATGTGTGGATGTGTGTAGGTGTGTTGCGTGGTTGCATTGTCGCAAAGAGAGAAGCAAGCAGTTAGCAGTCTTCTTCGTTCGTACGGCTGAGCCAATTGCTGGTACGGCGATGAGTTTGGTTCAATAATCTTACATCAGATAGAGCACTCCTCTTATTATGCACCTTAAGAGATTTTTTGCAACTTTTAATCGGAATCTCTGTCTGTCTGAAAGGTGGTGTGGCTGGGAAGTTTGCTAGTCACGAACTCAATTATATACTTAGGGTATGTTCACACTTGGTCTTAGGGGTAGTAGCAAAGGAAAATTAGATGCATTTGGACACAATTTTAAACTGCATTCATATTGCTAATACTCCTCCTGACATCAAGTGTGAACATACCTTTAGTTGTTCTCTTATAATTCTAATTTCTACTTGTACAACGAGGAAGGGTGAATTGCAATACTCTGAGTTGAAAAAAAAAGAAAAAAAGAAGAAGAAAGAAAGAAAAGAATACAAGCTTGTCTTTGTAATTCGATTATGCTAGTGTAAGTTGCTTGTTGCTTCATTCAACGAGTGGAGTGCAATTCAGATTGTGGAGTTGTAGCAATTTTCTGCCATTTGTGTGAAAGGAGGGAGGGACGAATTGTTGGACCTTCTGCCAGCTCTGGACAATAACGTTTGAGTATCAGCTCATATTGCTTGCATTGGAATGTCCAAAAGCATTGGAATTTGAATGTCAAAGTTTAGGTCAAGTTTAGGTCAAGTTTCAACGATGTTGAATGTCATGAACTGTTGCTCGTAGTGTTTATGCTACCATTGTCAAACACAAGAATTTAATTAAGTTATCTCTTCTATATATGTTCAGTGGTGGTATCTTAAGTTAGCTAACTTGTTTTTATCATTATCACGGTGGGGGCTAATTTTGCCTGCCTCCACAGACAAAACAAAGGTTACTAAGAATACAATAATATCATCCAAGAAATATTGGAAGGATGAATTTAGTACGTTCGCCATTGTTAAGCATATATGTTAGCTGCTTGAACCTGATTAGCTTCTGTTGTTTGCCGATGCTGGCTATGGCAGAAATGGGAGAAGCCCGGCGCCATGGTGATCGCTACATCGTCACCGAAGAGGAGATTTCCATGTACAAGAACAAAGGATACGTGCATCTCAGGGTAAAATTTTTATATCAATTGTTGCTATAAATCGACTTGCACGCCTGTTGATCCATTGAGTGTCTTTCGTTTACAACAACAACAACTACGATATATGGTTTGTTTTCTTATTACATAGGTTGCTGCGTAATGTGAATGGCTATTTTTAATTCTCATGTAACTTGAATCCCGCAAATTTGTGGTAATTTGACTCCTCTCAGCACATGTTGGACTCGGATTTCAAAAGTGTGAAGAATTAAAACTGGTGCAAATTTCTAAATATTTCTTGTTGAATGAAAGAGGATTTCAACTCACAAAAGATAATGCAGTTTTTGAATAAAATACGCAAATTCTGATTTACGGCTGTTCAAAGTTTTATGGATAGGTGACGTAAATGTGACACTAGAGCATAGATGGTCTATATTCTCTTAACTATGTACCTTTTTCTAAGATTTTTTAGTAGAAAGCATGTGTGCTTACTTGCTTTGTAGAGGAAGTTCAAAGCCTCTTGTTCTACTAGAGCACTCTCTCTATGAAATTCAACGTCAGAATCTATTGCAGGGAGATTTGTATATTTTCTTATTATAATTCAACCTTGTGTGCTGAAATTTGAAATTGTTCGTGGGTTATCGCTTTATTGAAGCATACATGAGTAGAGTAAAATTAATAGTTCTCGCAAGCACGTGATGGCATAGAGGTAAGCTTATTAATGTAACTGTGGTGAATGTCCTTATATATTATGCTGTTTGAAAACCTCTATCATGAGTCCTCACGAGGTGCTTGCAGGGGGTGATGTCGGAAGAGGAGATGCGAGAGCTGGAAGAAGAATTTATGGCCTTCATCAGGCGAGAAGTTCACGTAGAGGGTCGTGACTTCTGTGACATGTCCGGGGACTATACAAAGCCCATCGACAGCTTCTCCATCATCAACATCATGCTACCATCTAAGTAATTTATTCCTTCTTGTTCTTCACTATTTCTGTGCCTGTGTTCCCCAGTTTTAGGGTTGTCACCTCTATGTCCAGTTTGCACCTTGATGGAGGATGGCATCTTGTGCATACGAGTTCTTTTTATTGAATCTAATTGTCCAAATATGCACTTTTTGGTTCATCAAAGGACTCAAATTGAGCAGACAAGAGCAAGCCTAGTCTTCCTATCAAGCAACCAACATGCCTTTAAACTTGGCATCCCGAACTAGGTAGCGTGAAAGCTTGCAAAATAATATGCTGCGTCATGGAGCGGCAAGAGATGCTACTTCCATGTTCCTCAATGGTTGAATCTTGTTCAATCATGTTCAAGTAAGGGTCTCAAAAGGGATACTATAAAGCTAAATAAAATCAAGATTATGAAATATAACCATGGTCCCTACATCCAATATATGGTTGCGACCTCTACAAAAATGGACTCTATTGAGGTATTGAATTAATATGTGCATTGGAAATCATCAAGAAATGGATTGTCATGCCTTGCAGGTACAATCCCCGCCTTAAAGGGAACATATACGAGAAACGAGCTGCGTCTATCACGGAACAGTTACTGGGATCCGACATGGTCGTGGACTATGATCAACTGCTCGCCAAACCACCCAATAAACCGGATGCAGAGTTCAAATGGTGAGATGCTTTTCCAATCGTCAGTGTATAATTTCTCCAAATCTTGTGATTGAGATGCCACATGCGGACCACGGTTTTTTGAGAGTGTCTATGTTAGTTAGAGGACAGTAGTTGCAAAACCTAATAAACGCAGAAGTGCGCTTTGCTTGGGAGATCACCATAACGTTGTGGAGAGATCGCCAAATTTTCTCGAATGAGATCAATTGTACTTTAGGTCCGGTTCATACTGGGAAGTGGACAAGATTTAGGAACATCTCATTGGCTGGTGGGAGGGTTTTGTTCTAGTGGAGTTTTATAGTGAAGCAGACGGCCATTAGGTGTTAAGGTCATGTCATCACCCACTCCCGCCAAAATTGAAGAGGAGTTCACTTGTAGTGGACAAGATTTAGGGCACCTCTTAAGATGACCCCAAATCTTGTCCTTTGAACAAAACACTCCCTCTCACTTCACGTGAGGGAAAGACAAATTCATGTCAAGTGGGAATAGAACTATAACTCCACTGGATGTCAGGTTTCTAGTGTGAAACCTTTCACTGGATGGACAAAATCAATGATGACGTGGCAATTTCCCACAAAACATTTCGTCCTCTAGGATGTCCACTTCAGGTCTGAACCAGGCCTTAAGGCCCGGTTCAGACTAGCGTCCATGTATAATAATCTCTTTCTTGCGCAACCATTCAGGTGCAAGGTCGTTGACCAGTATATTAAAGGGACAGTAGGAAACCTTATTTTTCATCAAACATCAGTGGCCATTGTCATTTAGCCAGTCATACTTACACCCTACTTGCTAATTGAAGGCTAGGCAATTGCAATGGAGAGAGGAGCTGAGTTGCTGTATGTACCAGGGATCAGTTAAAGAGAGTTTAACGGCAAAGTTTTCTGAGGTTGTTACTTTGGGGCGTTGTCTGGAACCTCAAATCTGTACTGGTCTTAGGGTATGTTCACACTTGGTGTTAGGAGAGGTATTTGCAGTATGCATGCAGTCTAAAGGTGTGTCCAAACACATCTAATTTTCCTTTGCTACTACCACTCTTAATACCAAGTGTGAACATACCCTTAGTTTCTAGGGCACCGAGAACTTGAAAGTCACCATTTTGGCACGCTAAATCACGTCAGTTTTGACTTGTTGTTGTAGGCATCAAGACTTGGCATATTGGCCTGTGACAAAAGACACACGAACAGCGTCCTTCTGGCTTGCAATAGACAACTCCCGACTAGAGAATGGATGCGTGCAATTCGTGCCAGGCTCACATGTGGAGAAGGCTTTGAGGCACCATGGGCCACTGCATGGTGACCGGGACAAGTCGCACACGTTGGCCGCGACGTTGTCAGAGAACGATAAACCCAAGGCAGCCGAGATTGAGAGAGGCGATGTCACCGTTCACCATGAGCGGGTCTTGCATGGCTCGGGCGGAAACTTTTCATCCAGCAGCTGGCGGCGAGCTTGGGTTGTGGCATTTCGATCACAGGACACGGTGCAGGAGGAGAGGCAGATGGGCTTCACTCACTCGCATAACGACAAGCTGCAGGTGTTGAATGAAGTGGGAAAGGAAGTGATCACTGGATAAGGTAAGGACTCTCAAAACTACACTTCTGTGGTTGAGCATAATTTCTATTCATTAGAAATTAAGTAAAAAAATTAAGGAAAATTTCATGGATATCCCTGAAGTTTTCAATATTTACATAGATACCCCTGTTTTTTCAGAAATTACACAAATACCCTTGGACCATAATTTTTAGGCATTTATTTGTCGTGCTCATACTTCCTTCATGTTCAATGTTGAAGAAGGGAATGTAATGAAACAAAAAAGAAGCAATGTGCGCACAAAGGAAGAAGGGAAGTGGCATAAACAACAAAACAAACGTCTGAAAATTTTGGTCCAAAAGGATTTGTGTAATTTCTGATTTCATGGATACCCCTGAATTTTGCAGTAAGTTCATAGATACCCCTGCTTTTTCAGAAATATCACAAATACCCTTGGACCATTTTTTTTAGGCATTTGTTTTGTTGTGCATGTCACTTCTCTTCTTTTTTGTGCGCATGCATAATAAGAAAGAGAAAGTGTGCGCACAAAGGGGGAAGGAAGTGACATGCATAAGAAAGAAACACGTAAATTTTTGAGGGTATTTGTGATATTCCTGAAAAAGCAGGGGCATCTATGAAATTCCTGCAAACTTCAGGGGTATCCATGAAATTTTCCTTAATTTCTGTTCATTATAATTTAAGTAAAAAAATTAGGGAAAATTTCATGGATACCCTTGATGTTTGCAATATTTACAATAGATACCCCTGCTTTTTCAGAAATTACACAAATACCCTTAGACCATAATTTTTAGGCACTTATTTGTTGTGCATGTCACTTCCTTCATGACCAATGTTGAAGAAGGGAATGTAATGAAACAAAAAAAGAAGCAACGTGCGTACAAAGGAAGAAGGGAAGTGGCATGCACAACAAAACAAACGTCTGAAAATTTTGGTCCAAAGGTATTTGTGTAATTCCTGAAAAAGCAGGGGTATCTATGTAAATATTGCAAACTTCAGGGGTATACATGAAATTTTCCCAAAAATTTATTATTCTTGTTGGCAAATGAAAAGAAGGCTCTAATGCACCAAATATTATATTTTAGAAGTTGTGAAGGATTAATGTATTGTTATAAAATTGCGTCTTCCTTGACAAGTGGTACATAGTGATCAGGGTTGCACACTAGTCAAACTTCTGATCAAGTGGTGCTGGTGGTGTTTTAGGTGTCCTTCCCTTGGTTCTACTTGTGCTTGATGCAGGTATCACCTAAACCCCTTAGCCAAATTGAAATGGAAATTTCATTGCTGAGAACGAGTTTTGATCCATCAACCCAGATTAGGGGTAATGTGCACTCAAGGGAGATGGCTAATGAAAGTGAAACTTTGCAACTGGTTATTCTACCAGCCAGTTGTAGGAACGAATTGTTTATATAATTTTCTGGGTGAGTTTCAGTCAGACACCTTCGCCTCTGTTGCTGTTAATTACTCTTTTATTGCCTAGCCTAGAAAGCGGAAGCGTGTGGTGTTCTGGAAAGTTGTGATAGGGAAAGAGAAAGCCAAGTTTAGACAGAGAACAAGCCTTAACTGTTTGCATAATAGCGCACATGGTAACAGAGAACTAGAACAATGAAGTTGTGGTTTTGTTGTTTCTTGTGAGTATTTTGAGATCTAAAGCCAAGCAAATGGCAAACATTTCAAATTGAGAGCAATTGCATATCACCTCTTGTTAATACGTCCCTCGCCATTGATCTTACACAATTTTCTACATCGCTTGGCATGTTTTGCCATTACTTGGTCCATAAAACTCTTCACTGAATCTGTTGACCTCTCTTTTTCTTTCCAAAAAATTCTGATTCTTGTTGAGTGAATCTCATGAGGGACAACGTGTTTCAACAGACCACACATGCACCTGAGGTTATGTTTTTAGTCATTCTTCTAGCTAGACATGAAATTGGGACCATGGATCCAATTTGACTCGAGGTATGACAAAAATATAATAAATATCCTTCTCTAAGATACTTGACAAAACTTTAAGCTTATTTTTGAGTTTTATTTTATTGACTTTTCAACTCTTATATTCTTGTGCCATCTTCTTGAAGTGCAAGGCACTCAAAATAACATTTTGTTTATGCTTATGTCATGAAGGAATGATAACCAGAAGTTTGTAATTTTATCTCAATTGTCATAGTTCAAATTTTAATGATGTAACAAAGGTCTACAAACCCTAAGTTGTGGTAAGTTCTTGGTGAATTGAAAGGCATTCAATGGGGCCAATTGGAAAACAATTAGGTGAACAGTAGGCATTTTCATTAAGGTCATCTTACCTATTTTCAAACCAACTTTTCTAAAAGTCATGATTGAATATCACCAAGGTTTGTTCTTCTAATCATTTTTTGCAATTTTGATGAGATCAATTGTATCTTATATGCAAAATTTGTAAGAAGTCAAAGTCAATTAGTGTATATATCTTCTAAATCTCTTTTCTAATTTCAATATTCTACTTTGGAACATTTTCCAATGAACACATGTTTAACATCAAAACCCAACACCACACAAGATTAGTCACCCCACACCTACACTTGGGTCATCCTAGCTTAATATTCAGCAAATCAAGATAATAAAGCAATCACAATCATAAACTCATAGTCTAATTTCCAAAAAGAATCAAATTTAACATCAAGATTATTGTACAAAGGATTCAAGCGTTCAATGCTTTTCTTGTGCAGTTAGTTGATATTTAAAGTTATACAAGCAATTGTTTGACAAAAGGTTCTATCCTTGCACCTCCCTAGCTCTTTTTTTGAATAAAACATGTACTAAAACCTCTTTAGAGTAATTTCTTTAGATGCAAAACCTCCTCCCTTTGTTGTCTTGAGCCAATAAAGCAAAGTTGGAAATTAGATTGGACATTGTCATTATCACTTCACACTATCAATTTTGATTTGCCCAAGGGAATAGCCCAAACAAAAATGAAAATAATTGCAACCACCACTCAAAACACTTGCATTTCTTTTTCCACAGTCTTGCTTCCCCTCTCTGACCCCCTTAACCGTTAAACGTCACATGTGACGTGTCATGTCACAAAATGCACTAGGTTTACAAGCATTTGAACCTTTAATTGTTAAAAAGACACCAATACAGGTTGGATGAACTTCATACTCCCTCTCTCCCTCTAAAGGTCCAAATTAGACACATTTCTTGTACCACTAAAAAGCTCCTTTTGCTAATTTCCAACATTGAAAAAGCGTTTGCCATGTTCAATGATTTCATGGGGCAAGTTAAGTGATTAGGGAGCATTCCTCTCCTAGTAAGCTTGGTCTTGTTCATATGAGGTACCATTCACTACAAGGAAAATTGTCCAAAATGACAAAAATATGTCTAAATCAACATGGCCAAATCTATAGAAACTATCCAATTTGACAGTTTTTTGGTCATTTTGGACACATTTAGTCAATTTGGACATGTCAATTAGGACACAATTTCTTGTAGTCATTGTTGCTACTAATCTTTAAATTTTTAATAGTGAGGAGTTAGCAGCAAGCACAAATATGGTACTTTTTGCATGGAATTTGGGTGCCCAAACGGTGACATCAAAACTAGAGATTTTGTATACATTAGGTAAATGGTGTATTGATTCTAGAATGCATTTGTTACTAGCACAAAGACTGAAAACACAGTTAATCCTTCACAATGAAGCTTTTTGGACTCTTTTAGAGGAATAGAGGGAGTAATTACCATTTGCAATTAATCAAGGGAATTGATATATGCATACCAAATAGCGTTCCTAGAATTGGTTTTGGGTTTTTAGCCAAATGGCTATAACCATGGGTAGAAAGGAGCTATTAACACAATATGGAAGGAAAATGGTAAAATCATGGTAGCTAACTCATGGAAAAAAATGTAGAAATTTGGATATATATTTTTTCTAAAGTAGAGTACAACTTGCTAACTTGAAGGAAATTGTGGAGCTTATTGATGGCTACTTTTGGTTAATCAATTAGTTGGAATTGCTAACCAATCTTGGAAAATGTAAAATATTGACAATTGTGGTGAAAATTTTTATAATGTTCTAAGACAAACATTGTAACAAATTTTGTGTCACTAATTTGGAAGTTGAACTCAATTTGCATAGCAAGATTGCCTATTTTGCTGCATTAGTGATTTGCACAATAACAAAAATAAGCCATGTTAGTATTGGTTAGAATTGACAGAAGTAATGTAAAGTTGCAATTGCACCCGCCTTAGACTTTGAGCTTCAAATTTCCTTGCAAGTTCAAGTAAAATCTAGTGGAGGCTGTTGAAGTTAAAGTTCAACTTTAGAAATGTAGAGCATGCTTAATCTCTGTTGCAATTCAACTGCGCAAGCGTACATTCCATGCAATTGAACCTAAAATGCACAATAACAAGCAATGGAGCTTTGGGCCACACAATTCTATGGACAATGGCAAGTACGCAAGTAAAGAGCTTTCACAATTTGGCAGTGATTGCCATGAATGAGAGGGCCAGAGGAGACATTGGAAGCATTGGGTTGCTGCAAATTTGCAATAAAGATCAATGCCTACACAAGTAAACCATTAAACCTAATTTCCATTAGTTCAACTAACCCCTCTACTAACTTCACCTTGCTTTATTTGCACATGAGCAATGTGGAGGTTGCGATTTGGACGGTGGAGATGTTACTGCCGTAGTGATATGTGCATGCTCAAGATAGCTAAGGAGCTACATTTGTGAAGTTGATGAGGGGATGGATGCTAACTATGGAGCAAGAGGAAATAGCAAGTTGCTATTCAACATTTTCTAGGTGCAATTTCTTGCTCAAATCTCCATTTTTTCAAAATTTTCCCCATACAAGTTTAGCGCACGATTTAATTTTGTTGAAATCTAGCTAAATTTAGCCAATTTAGGGAATGTTGATACCGGGGGGCTGATATTTGCACACCCCCCTTGGGTAAGTTTTAGATTCTACCATCATAGAGCTGAATTTGAGAATTTTAAATTTAGATTTGGACTTAGAGACCATGATTTAATCTAGAACCATAAAAAAGTTGCAATTCAACAACACCCAATGAAAAAGTTTAGCTAGGGGGAAAAGTGTTACTTTTACTTTTGTTTGTAAAAAAGATAAGTCTTTTCATTGGATGTTGTTGAATTGCAGCTTTTTTAAGATTCTAGACTTAATCATGATCTCCAAATCCAAATCTGAATTCAAATTTCTCAAATTCAACTTTATGATGGTAGAAATCTAAAATTTACCCCAAGGGGGGTGTGCAAATATCACCCCCCGGTGTGCATATATCAATTCCCTTGATTAACCACCTTGTAGATAAAAACTTTGATCAGTACTAATACTAGTGTACTAGGTAAGATTCTATTTCTTGGTGAATTTTTGACTAAATCTTACCTCAATCTGACACTAGTACTCGGGGAGTGCACTCCCCGCTTTCTTTAAGTACACGTGTGATCAAATGAAGGGTTATTTTAATTGCCTTGGTACTAAATTTTTGACATGGCTTGCAAATAAAATAGGGTCACTTTAATAGGCTTGGGGACTTTATAAATAATGAAGGGTAGGGTTTAATAATGGGTATTACATTTTTTTTAGTTCTACAATAGGGTGGTTAATATTTTAAAAAAAAAATTGAATACTTTTATTAGGGGTAGTAGATGAGACTAGGGTTTATTATGGCACTAGAAGTCTATGCTCTTGCAGGGTATCTGAAGCCAAATCCAATGTTTGCTATTTAAGCCAAGTATAGGGCGGTTTACCCATTTTTTACAAGACTTTTGTGATTAAAGGGTGCAACATGGGTTCATTGATTTTGGACGGAAAATATTGGATGGACTATTGAGGGGTTCATTTTTTTGCTGATTATTCTTGTGCATTATCTTCCTGCAAGATCAATAAGCTCACTTTTGTTTTTCTTTTTTTTACTTGTCATTCTACTTTTATAATGAACATAGTGTATACAAAATGATGGCAAGAACTTTTTTTAAATGAAGGTTAGGATACATGAAATTCCTTCAATTTAGAAATTTAGGTAAAGACATCCCTATAGAAATCAATTTTTTTTACCTACATAGCCCCCCACCTATAGGGCCTTGCACGCACGATACCCACCAAAACCTTATATAGTGCACTCCCCAAGCACTAGTACCATTACACTAAAAAAATTGGGTACAAAGTGGATGAAACTGCCAAATTCCTCTCCAAGCAAACATGATTGATTCTTTGAAAACAATCGTCACAAAGGTCAAATTTTCAACACATGTTTTAAGGTTTACAAAACAAAATTTAACACAACTTTAATTCCAAAAAATGGATTTGCCAAGAATAGAGGGCTAACTTGTGACTTTAGGACATTGTCAAATCTCATTAAAACAAGGCTATTAGAATCAAGGGTATTAGTGTGGCCTTGTGTCGTTGGCCCAATTTTTATCCTCATTTAATCATGTTATTTTTTTCTAGAAGTAAAAATGGTTTCTACATTTTTAGTCCATAATTTTTTTTTAAATTCCGTAATCTTCCCACCGTAGGCCCAAATGCTGTAAAACCAAGCCCGTGCACCCCTCCTTGGTGAGAGCTTTCTAACAATACCAAGAATGCCACCAAAGTAAAAGTAAAAGTAATTTTCTAAATTTTTTAATCCATAAAAAACTTCTATATTCAATAACTTTCCCATTCTAGGACCAAATGTCACAAAATCAAGCCCATGCACCCCTCTTTGCTAAGAGCTTTCCAACTGTACCAATAACACTAGGGGGAGGGGGCACATCGTATGGGAAATCTCAATGTGACAAACAAACATCCAAACATCCAAACAAACATTCTAATTTAAGGTATTGATCCATGAAATTTTCCCTTCTTTTTGTATCTAAAGGACAAAAATCGTCTGCCTCATTGCTTAGGTGTTAGACACAAGTAAATTGGTCTACATTAGGGGGTTTCAAATGTAAAATTTGGCCTACAAGTTTCTCACCTCACATGATCCCCGCTCACTAGTGAATTATTTTTCTTCACTCACTCGCCCAAAGTTTGGCACACCCATGAGTTTGCAATTAGGGTTTTGTTCACAAGTTGGGGTCTAAGCATCTAAGACACCAAAATGGATGAACCGCCCAAAAGTGAGTTTCTGAGGTCCTAACGTGAATCACATCAAGAGTGAATTCTAGAGGAGATTCACCTCGATGTTCACTACACCAACTAGTGCATTTAGGTTGCTCCACACTACTTCTCATATCTTACTCTTCTACTGCCGTAAAAATGATTTCCATTATTGCAATTTTTTACAAGGGCCTTGCAACCACTACAAAGTTGCCAAAAAATAAATTAACAACGTTCAGCTTGTAAACCATGTGAAATCCAAGCTTGGTCAACATATAGTTTGGGACAGTGTTTTTTTTTTGGGCCTCATGAGGCCACCTTGTTAGAAATTGGACCAATGCTCCTCTCTCCCTTTCAGGATTCTCCATTCCTAAAAGGGCACGTGGCATGTGGTAGGTGAAAAAAACAAACACCGACTTTGTGGCAACCTAAATGCACTATTTGATGTAGTGAATTCACCTAGATTGAAGCCCCTTATTATAATCTTATTACAATGAATGCTGGGAACAATTCTCCAAGCCATTTGGCCAAAATTTTGGTTGAAATGGCCCTAAAGTTTCCATGATCCCCAAAGTTTTTCATGGTCCCCAAAGTTTCCAAGGCCTAGACTCCGGGTGTGGAGCGGCGCTTACGTGGCCATGCTCGGCTCTGGAGTCTGGAGCCAAAACTTTTGCATTTCAGATTTTGGCTGATTTGGGCCGAGGTTCTGGTGACAGCCGGCTCCGCTCGACGAGTTTGAGAGTCTCCAGGAGCAGCTCCTCCTGCACTGCCACTGGCACTGGCGTGTGTGCGAGCGAGGGAGTCGTCATGGCTATGGCTTCAGCTCTCGGCCTCTCAGTCCCCGCCTCCACTCCACTCGGTTTCACAAGCTCCGTCTCCCGCACTTGTTCGTTTCGTGGGACTCAATTGCGGAACACCATCCACACGAGGTCGTGTCGGCATGGCAGGCGCACATTAGTCGGTTGCAGGGCAGCTCTTGCTGTGGATAGAGAGCCGTTCTCTGAAGGTGACTGGAGGTTTGATCCTCTAGGGCTCGAAACAGATGGTGGAGCATCTGGATTGTCTTGGAATGCCATTCAATCTGCTCTCATGATGTCGAGGTCCGGCTCTGGGAGTTCGTCCCGAGGCGCAGCAGGTCCCTTCTCTTCACCCATAATCCCTCACTTAGCAAAGAATCTCGAATTAATTTGAATTCTTCTCGTCCTGGGATAGAAAATTTCGTGATATAAAGCGTCGAGGTATGACGCAGGGGTTTAGGGTTTCTACTTGAAGAGACTAAGGTAGACGACATTTTAACAAGTCAGTGTAGAGAGCTCATTTTGGAGATTAGAGCTGAAATTGTTAAGATGAATTTTTTTTCACTATGTATGATTTTTTTAAGGGGAAATTACAAATAGGGGCATGAAAATGTAAAATATTATATATAGGGACTCAGTTTCAAAATAATTACAAATAGGGGCACAATTTTTTTTTTAAGTATTTTTTTAAAAAATTTTTTGGTTTGATTATCGATTGATTTAGATACATCACATTAAATGTTATCTAACTTCCAAAAAATTTAAAAGTCCTCAAAAACTGCCATCCCTTTTACTAAAACTTCTTTATTTAGGCTGGATTTGGAGAGACCTTTGAGTTTTTTTGGAAATTAGCTAACATTTAATGTGATGTGTCTAAATCAATCAATTTCCAAACTAAAAAAGCTTACAAAAAATTATAACTTTTTTAAAAATTGTGCTCCTACTTGTAATTATTTTGAAACTGCAACCCTACGTGTAATATTTTACGTTTTCATGCCCCTATTTGTAATTTCCCCTTTTTTTAATGTAATTTTGAATTGGGAGGGTTTTACAGTGGGCAACCCTAGTTCTGTAGTCATACCTTAATTTGAAGAATCCTCCACTTGAGGCCTTGGAAATCACACGATATTATTTGAGCATTTTAACACGTGAGTGTGGAGAACTCATTTTGGAGATTAGAGCTGAAATTGTTGAGATGAATTTTTTATCACTATGTATGATTTTTTTGATGTCATTTTGAATTGGGATGTTTTACAGTAGAGAACTCCAGTTCTGTAGTCTTATACTCCCTCTGTCCCTCTAAAAAGCTCCAAATCAGACACATTTCTTGTACCACTAAAAAGCTCCCTTTTGCTGATTTCAAACATTGAGAAAGTGTTTGCCATGTTCAATGATCTCATGGGGGCAAGTTAAGTGATTAGAGAGCATTCCTCTCCTAGCAAGCTTGGCCTTTCCCATATGAGGTACCATTGTTGGTACTAATCTTTAAATCATTAATAATAAGGAGTTGGCAACATGCACAAATATGGTACTTATTGCATGGAATTTGGGTGCATCAAAGTTAGAGATTTTGCATACATTTGGTAGATGGTATATTGATTCTAGAATGCATGTGTCACTAGCACAAAGACTAAAAACACAGTTAATCCTTTGCAAGGAAGCTTTTTGGACGTTTTTAGAGGGACAGAGGGAGTAGTTCTGTAGTCATATTTTTCTTGAAGAATCTTTTACTGGAGGCCTTGGAAATGGCACAATACCTTTGAGTTCTGGCGGAATGAATGCTCAAGAGCTGTGGTGATTGGATGTGCGCAGCGGCGATGGAAGATAAGAATGTGGATTTTGGCGATTTTTTCAAGGGCAAGTTGCCTGAGAAGTTCCTGGTGCTCCTGGGGTGGCTGGTGTTGTCCAGACTGGGGACGTATGTGCCACTCTGGGGAGTGGATCGCTCAGCTTTCCAAGGGAGCATCGACTCCAACAGCCTGTTGGGAACTTTGGACACATTCTCGGGGGGAAGTATTGGTCGACTTGGTCTGGCGTCGTTGGGCATTGTGCCCTTCATCAACGCTCAAATTGTGGCGCAGCTTCTTGGGACAGTGTTCCCCAAATTGCAGGATCTGCAGAAGAAGGAAGGCGAGGCCGGGCGAAAGAAGGTGCTGCAGTGGACCAAGTATGCCTCAGTTGCATTCGGTGTCATCCAGGTCAGGTTTTTACCTTTGCATTTCGCTTTAGGGAATTGCTAAAGCGACCTCCCTAACCCCAAGGTGTGCTTTGAGCATGAAATGTGAGAATTTAATGCTGATTCTGTTTAGGGAAAATTTCATGGATACCCCTGAAGTTTGCAATATTTATTTAGATACCTCTGCTTTTTCAGAAATTGCACAAATACCCTTGGATCATAATTTTTAGGCATTTATTTGTTGTGCTTGTACTTCCTTCATGACCAATGTTGAAGAAGAGAATGTAATGAAACAAAAAAGAAGCAACATGCGCACAAAGGGAGAAGGGAAGTAGCCTGCACAACAAAACAAAACGCCTGAAAATTATGGTCCAAGGGTATTTGTGTAATTTTCTGAAAAAAGCAAGGGTATCTTTGTAAATATGGCAAACTTCAGGGGTATCCATGAAATTTTCCCTTTTTTTTCTTTTGGACTAAAAGATTTGTTTCACCTCTATCATTCTAAGGCTACATTTTGAAAAAAATGGAGGTGCTTGGATTTGAAATTGAAAATATAGGACGTTTGAATTATATAAAGCAAGAATACATCAAAAGAAAATAGCAATGGTGCAATAAAAATTTGTATTTGTCTTTCTTTCAAGGAGGTGATAATGCCATGATTAAAGGAATGATGGACCCCACTTGGATCGAGAATTTTAGCATTAAATCCTCAAACTGCGTGCTCACGAGGGTGTCGCTTTAGCAATTTTGGGTGTTGCTTTAGTAATTCCCTTCGCTTTATCTCTTATAGAATGTGACCAACCTCAAGCTCTGCTCTGCTCTCGTTTTTGTCTCAAATCAAACAAGGCTCAGTTTCTCAATTATTTCGAGACAAGTTGCAATTGATGGGGGTTGATGGTGTGGTTGGCTTTTACAACTTGCCCTAAGGAACAAGCTCGTGTGCATGTGATAAACGTCATTATCCCCTGTGGGTTGACATTGTCCTTAGCGTTAAGTTCATGGGAACTAGATACATATATATAGACTTCCTGATGAGTGGATGTTAGTGTCATTAAATGGTGTTAAGTTTTGTGTTGTTAGTGTCGCTGGCATTAATTTGACAGCACGCTTGCAGCTATGGTGGTATCAACTTTAGTAACTCCGTGAACTTAATGAGGGATCTATTGAGATGAGTTTTGTTTTCTTTATTGAGTTATTGCACTATAAAAGTTGTCCAGCAATGTTGAGCATTCCACGTTTGCAAATGCAATAAAATTCTGGTGCATGACAGGCAGTAGGGCAAGTATCGTACATCCGGCCGTATGTGACGGACTTCTCACTGGAGTGGGCGGTTTCGGCAGTGGCAGCCCTGACACTAGGAGCTGTATTAACCATGCTAATTGGGGAGAAGATCTCTGATTTGAAGCTTGGCAATGGCACATCGCTTCTCATCTTTACCAACATCGTATCGTACCTGCCTTCGTCGATAGGTCGGACTGTTGCTCAAGCTGTTACTGAAGGCAATTATCCCGGGTTGGCTGGCAGCATTGGAGGGTTTCTCCTCCTTGTGCTGGGTATCGTGTATGTGCAGGTAGGAGGTTGTTCCTGTAAGAATTTTTACTTCCTAACTTCTTTTGTCATCACATGTGGGCAGCCCTGTGAACGATAACTCTTGAAATATGTCTGTTGTGCTTGCAGGAGGCCGAAAGGAAAATCCCTATCAATTATGCCTCCAGATTTAAAGCCAGCAGCAAGGGGTTAGGAAAGTCTGCATACCTTCCATTTAAGGTACACTGAATATTGCGTTTAGGTTGCTCCACACTATTTTCTTGACATTTCGCACTATATAAATATTTACTGCCGCTACTGTAGTTTTCGTGAAAATTTATCGCAACAAACAATTTTTAAAGGGCCTATCAACAACAATGAAGCTGCAGAAAAACAAACTAGCGGCTCCCAAGTCATAAATCACGTGAAATGTAAATATTTAGAGAGTTGCATGCGCCTCCAAATGGTCAAGTGATGAGCCATGAGGTAACTTACCAGGGTAAGGCAACCTAAATGCAATATTCAGTGTAGGTGTTTCCCAATGACGTTGAAAGAAGTTAGAGCTGCAGTGTTTTGGCTCATGACTGAGACTAAGAAACCAGAATGTGCTTGTTGTCGACAGGTTAATAGCTCTGGCGTGATGCCGATTATCTTCTCCTCGTCGTTGCTTGCCCTCCCTGCCTCAGCAGCAAAGTTTACGGGCCTTGCATTCCTGAAGGATGCTGCTGTAGCATTCTACCCCAATGGTATGTATAACTTTGCATTTTAAAACGTTTATCACTCGCACATTAGGAAGTGGCAATGTCATTGCTCAGAACCTTGTATCTGTTGCAAAGCGAGGCGGGAGTGCACACGCTAATTTTAAATTTTAAAATGCTATTTGAAGGCTTTTCTAAACTGCTGCTTTTATCTTCGATGCTGTGAGGACCCTCTTTCACACGTGCACGGAATCTGACAGCATGTTGTTATGGAAAGCTGTGAAGTTTTTGACGGGGTATGTGCTTGACTGTTGCAGGGTCCTTGTATCTTCCTGCAAACGTTCTTCTGATTGCATTCTTCAACTACTTCTACACATTCTTGCAGCTGGATCCTAAGGATGTGAGTGACCAGTTAAAGCGCCAAGGCGCTTCCATTCCGTCTGTTCGACCTGGAAAGGCAACAGCTGCCTTCATTGAAACTGTAAGCCTCTTGGCATTTGTGTAGCTCTTTCAGTAGTTCAGACTGATTTTACTTTGCAGACGTAACCTGAATCAGTCTGCATGACCATATGAGCATAGTTCCATCGTTAAACTCTTCTAGTTTTTTTTTTGAAACAGCATTTCAGATTCTCCTAACTTGTAGTATTGTCTTGGCCACCGTTAAGTAAACTATGATTTTTCTAAGTTCCTTATTATGGGTGTACTCAAATTCAAACCCTAGGCTCTCATATTCAGAAGGTGTACATTTTAGGCGACAACTTGTTGGGATCGGGGTTTTTCAACAGGTCGGTATTTGATGTAGTCATATTTTAGGAGCATTTGGTAGCTAAACATTCCAGATGATGCTGTGGTTATTACAGAACTGATAGAAGGGTTGTCTAAAGTGCAAAGAATTGTTGCCTTTGCAAACTGGTGTAATGTTTGTACAGAATCCTGAATACTTGTTGCTGTTGTGCAGGTTTTGGGGCGGATTTCTGTGCTGGGGTCAGCCTTCCTTGGGGTCATGGCTTTAGCTCCATTTCTTGTGGAAGGAGTGACTCATTTGCCCACTTTTCGCGGATTTGCAGGAACCTCGGTGCTCATTCTTGTAGGCTCTGCAACCGACACAGCTCGGAAGGTTCAAGCGGAGCTTGTGTCACAGAAATATAAGACCATTGAATTCTACGATGTTGATAACTTAAATGGACCCAAGTGATCGTGACTCCTGTATTTTTACCAAGGATTTCTCCTGCCAAGGTGGCTAATCGTCTCCTACTTTAAATCAGCATTTTTTGTGTGACAGGGTGCTTGAGTTTTTCAGGTGATTGTGTGACCAGTAGCAAATATTGCTGCTACTTTATTGGCAGTGCGAGAGAGAGCTTATATAGGTTTGCTCCTTGTATTGCCACGACTTGTGGTTCTCGTAGCCTAAGTGCTTCTCCTGTGGAGCCCTTCTTCGAATTTGGCACCATTTTTTAAGATGTGTAAAAAATTCTTGTGCAGCATTTGGAGGCCTCTCCACCCGCCCCTTGTCTTCAGGGCTTAATGTTTCGATTGATGTCGTTTGAACTCTGGTATTAGGTGGCTTCAGATACTTGCATCTGTGCCGTTGTAGAATTTCGCATAGTATCTCTACAAGGAATCTTTTATTTCAGTTACCTATGTGGCGACTTCAGATGTAACTTTTCTGTAAATGAATAAGACACTTGATAGTCCATCCGAGGGGACCAAATCTGTCCACGCAAGATTAGTCAGAGCCTAGGCGGCAGTGAGGGAGGAACAAGAGGGTCTTGATTTTGTTTTGCTGTTGGGTTTTGGGTTGGGTACACTTTAGGAGAATTGCCAGCGCATTTTGTGGTACAATTCGTGGGTGGAAGGATTCAGATTCATTGTTGGTGAAAAATTGGACATGGCTGTTGGTACTTTTTCCCGGAAAACGATTGGCGTTTGGCGGTTAGGGTTTGGCTTATTTCAATCAATGAGCACACCATTTGCATTGTGCTCCGTTTCCAGGTCTTGGTGAAACAGCCACCTCTAGCCGTTTGCACCCCGCTAGAATGCAAGCAACCGGTCACCCACAAGAAGCTAGCCGGTTCAGTCTGGTGCAACCCCCCTCCATTGCGTCCACTTACCTTCATTCTAGGAATGATTCCAATGAAACTACTATTGTGTCTCTCCCAAAAATGAGTGTAGTGATACATCATACGGTAACGATGATCCTTGCCAAATTTCACTCAATTTTGTCAATTGCAGCGTCTGCCATAAATTGCAAAACAATTGCAATGTGCCTTGGAAGCATGCCCTTCTCCAACTTTTGTCTTGGTTGCCCCAAAGTTACTCAACATCACACCATTGAAAACCTCTGATGTTGGCAAAATTAGCCTCACGGACAAAGCATTACTCAATCCCCTCAGTTACCCCAAGGCGATTTGACACCAATCACAAGCCGAAGAGAACTTTTGCGAGGGTCCACATGAGCAGCTGCCATGCTTTGTCGGAGCTTGGGTGGTGAGGGGTTAACAAGGATCAAGTAAGGTAGGAGACTTGTGAATGGAGCATCTAAGCAAAAGTGCGCTTCTGTAGAAAAATCAGGGCAACTTGGTAAAATGGAAATATTTTTGGTAAAAAGCCAAAGAAAAGACAATTCAGTGGCTATTTAATTTGAAATTTTTTGAGTTAGTATGAATTAACTACAATTTATCAAAGCAAGAGGTGCATAGGTATCTATTCTTGATCATAGGTGGTAGCATTCATGATTCAAAGGTGGCTTGTAAATGGAGCACATGAGTCCTAAAAGTAACCACTACAAAGCCAAGAATGCTCCAATAAGGCTCTTAAAGCGTGCAAGCACCCATTCCATATTCCAATACTCATATTATGATTTTGAACATGTTTTCATTTATTTTAGTATGACATATATCTATATTTTACTGAAATAACACAATCATGACCAAGAAGCACACTCAATAGTGGCTCATGTCATTCTCTTAAATCTCTAAAACAATGCATACACAAGTACAATTTCTGAACATAAAAAAATGTGGCCCATTTAAGAAACTCCGTGCACTGTTTTCATGTGGTCCATTCACAATGCCCACTCTGAATTCGAGCCTCCTACCTTAAGGAGAGCTCAGACAAGACGGCTCAAACAAGACGGTGAACGTTGAGGAGTCATTTGAATTACACAGGTTTTAAGATGTACTTCACATTCTACGTTTAAATTACTTGAACAAATGCATTAGGAATTTAATATTTGCTTGAGATGGGATATCTCATGGTTTAGGCACTTATCAATATCAGAACTCCACAAACATGTTTGAGCAGCAGTGCTAAACATTGTATTTTCAAACCAATTACATCCATCCCAAACGCTGGCCAGCAAAGGTCTAGTGTCAATCCCTCAACGCTCTATTACAGCTAGATCATGACATTGCTTGCCGGAAATCAAATCAGTACAAAATAATTAGTTCTGAGGTACCTCATCCTTCCACTTTCCTGAGAGAGGTAATTTTCCCGCATGGCCGGTTTTTCAACACACGCCAGAATCCCTACAGTAATCACAAGGTCCATAGCAGTGACGTCCAAACTATACCCTGTGTGTCAGCTATCAACAGTACGCCTCATATTGAAACAAAATCGAACATGTCAAAATTGGGTGTGAGGTTTCCTAGGAGCACAAACAATAGCCCACCCCTCGAACTAAAGAATCGTTTTTTTACAGAAATGTAATACTAAGGTGGACAGCCTGCAGGTTAACACTGCAATCGCTAAGACTTGGAACAACCTTACTTTGTTGTTAAATAAGAAGAGCCAAAATACCGCACCACCTCGGATATACCGGAAATGAAGTCGAGGGTATATACAATTACAATATTGGACGACTCCATAGGTTTTTCAGGTCAGGCAAATTGAATGTATGCAAGGATATGCTGGGGAGATCATGACCGAAGGGACGTTTTCGTTGTCATCCTCTTGGATGCTACTCTCCTCAATGGCGCTGGAATTACCATATTCTCCAGAATGTTTAATACCTGCTCAAATTCAAAATATTTATCAGCATGTTGGAATGCGTAGACATAGAAAATTAGAGGAATTTGTTTCAGAAATGTCGTTATCACTTGCAGATTGCAGAGGAATACAAGGTAACTCCTTACCTCACTGAATTCCGGCCTTTCTCTCGGGTCTTTATGCCAGCATCTTTGCATTAGAGTTACTAGCATATCGGGTGTGTACAGTGATATTTCTGGACGTATTTCCCTGAAACCAGACATGACAAGTTTATCATTGCTGGCTGGACTCCTACCGATATTCCACTACATGCCATACATCCATATAAGCTGTCGCAAGTCATAAAAACGGTATAGTCCACAAGCTCTGAACTACGACGTTACAGTGATCTCATATCTTCGTAAAATTGAGTGTATGATATTGATGCGCACCGTTGAACAACAGCAATTGCTGCTTGCAAAGGGGTTAGGCCAGCATAAGGTATGTCACCAGTTAGCACTTCCCTGTTCCTCGTCACACGCACATACATGCTCAATTAGCCACATATGTGATAACGATTTGTCCAATTAACATAAAAGATAGAATATCACGACATGTTCCAAGTACTGAAAGACATAGCTCCTGTTATCTCAACATTCAGGGACAAGACGTACCACATTGTGATTCCAAAAGAGTAGACGTCTGCTTTTTGGTCGTAAGTTTTATGCTCCAACATCTGTAACCCAACAAATAGCAAGAGAATATTAACAATGATCACAACCCAGAATTATATTTCAGAATGTAAGGCTATCTTAAATAACATAAATTTCTTGATTCAGATGGTAATCGATTTAGAAGGCTCTGCAAAATTCCTCCCAGATATTCAGTTTGTATCATTGTATACAATATACCTCAGGGGACATCCACCGGTAGGTTCCCGTCTCTGCTGTCATCTCAGCGGAATAACAGCCGCGCTTTTCAGCAACGTTGCTTATGGTGGGCTTAAGGCGAGCAACACCAAAATCACAAACTTTGACCACCTGTAAGAGCAACCATTGAACATCTAAAATTAGAAATCCATCATACTCCATATGCAAAGAAGCAATGCGTGAACAAGAGCACAAGGAGATAGTGCTTACGTCGTGCTCATCAATCAGTAAATTTGCAGCTTTCATATCTCTATGTACGATCCCCCTCCTGTTTCAGTGGATAATCACGTTAGAAGCGACAAGAAATCAGCTAATATTAACTTTCCAGATCAGAAAACTAGGACCCTCAACAGCTTCGAGAATATCTGCCTACAATGCACTGGTCCCTGGTTCTTACTGCTAATAGGGTTGTTTAGGAACAGCCGATTTGCAGGAACAAATTACCTAGCTCTGAAAAGCTTCACTAAAACTCATAACGACAGATCAAATGAATTACATTCACATTCCAGCGATCTAAGTAAACATTTAGATCTCTATGGCCACCTAAAAATTCCCATTCTTCTGACTTCCTGGCGATAGAAGAAACTCAATTTGAACGGCACTTTCCTCTCACTAAAGAAGTACGACAGATCTGCTTTGATAAGGTAGAGACCCCCTCACTTGTGTAGAAAATCCATCCCTCTCGCTGAATCACGAAAAACTTTAATTGCTGATGCAATCTCTAGGCCACCCATTTGACGATCGAGAAGGTCTCGAACACTGCACCCAGAGATAGAATACAATGAAAACCCGACACGGGTAGCCCAAAGCTACAGAGTGTTTCTTCAAACTTCAATACCATTAGCACCGTCAAATATTATGCCACAATAATATCTATCATTGAGTTTCACCTAAATATAACAGATGACCCTAGCCACCAAAAGTCATGAAACTACTATCATACTTTTCTTGACATCTCACGCGAGCTCTAATGCAATACCACACAGGTCTGGTAGAATTCATATATCGCTCACCTGCCACCAGCCATTAGTTCGGTAACAATGCAGAGCTTCGGCCAATTTGAACAAGCACCAATGAACTGCACTACGTTCTTATGTCTCACTAATCTGCATCCAAATGTTTACCATCCAAGGTAGAATCGGGTAAGAGCTCCAAATTGGAAAAATGAGCTTGATTGAGAATCTTTTAAAAGTTCTGACGCTGACTTTAGTGACACTGAATACTCAATGAACAAGCGCCAATTTTCACCTGGGTTACTAATTTTCAAACAACTGAACAAACACTGAGTTACCGTTTTCAGTGTACCCAAGCAGAGTAAAAGAACTGTGATGTAGGTGTCGATATATAACATATATAAGAGATGAAAATCTGCACTCATGTAGCATTAATGGATCACGAAGTATATCCCAACTTGTTCACATACATAAATTGATTGCCTACATGCATACCTCATAATGGAAACTTCTTGCTTAAAAATATGCAGGCGCTCAGCCGCGGTTGCAGACCTGTGAGTATCTGAATCTATACCACTATTGTTGTATTCATCTATCTCCATTATTTTAATTGCGACATCTTGCGACAAATACTTTCCCTTATATAAGCCGCCTGAAGATCCATTTCCAAGTTTCTCGCCAACTTCGAGCTGCACAATAGAAATCTATAAACTTCAGAACGATCTGTCACATGAATATTCAATTTCAGGAACTGCATAATTCGATTAGTTTGCTAAGAAGGCTACTTATTATGTTGCGTTCAAAGAACAAATCTGTACAGTCTACGGAGAACCACGAATATACCAAATTGAAGTCCACAGCCCAGTCTTCGTATTGAATAGCTTCAGCAGCAGCTCGCAACCTGGGATCTCTAAAACGGTTTCTTTTAACATCCGACTTTTCCTCTAAAGCCTCTAAAACGGCATGCCTAAGTTCTTCGGCCTACAATACCACACAATCTCGAAAGCTTAGAAACCACGTGGAAATCCACGATGTACACCAAATAGTTAAAGAATGCGTAAAACCACACAACCCAAGGATATAACAAGATGTACGCGAAGCAGCTCACCTCGTCTCCAGGCCAACCTTCCACTACAAAAACCTCCAACGCCATTCCATCCGTTAGGCTGAACACGTGAGCTTCCTGTAAACAAGCAGACAGCTCTGTAAGACAGCAGTCACGGCGTCAGAGCCCTCAGTTTACACTGCAAGTTGCGCTGTAAGGCAGAGGCAAAAAAAAAACACAAGAAAGACGGGTTAAAGTCCGAAGTATCGGAGCAGGACAATTCGAGGTGTAATTTAAAGAACGAAACAGAGTTCACTTGACATTAGAAAAAAATTCTCCAACGTAAAATAATGGACATAAATACCAAAGGGAAAGGTCCGAACATACAGTATCTGATACGGAATAGGAAAGCGATTCGACATACCTTGATATTCAGTTGCAGATGTGAATCACTGAGAGCTGCTGTAAAGTATTTCAAAAGACCTTGTCTATCGGTGGTAGCAAAAGTTACTTCATAGCCGAGGGTTGGGGAAGCTTTCTCATGTTCGCTAATATACCCGAAGCCTTCAGCGTCATTATGCAAGGCGTTAAAATAAATTCCAAATGCAGGACGAGGGATAGTGCACTGCGGGCCACTGGAGCTCAATGATGCTCCTCCAAAAGTAAAGTGTCGGGGAGCGATTCCTCGCAGTGGAGTTGAATAGGACCTGCACAGTACCGGCTCCGACAGATTGGACCTACCACAAAACCCCAACCCTGCCAGATTTGATCCAGACCCAAAAGCGGGCTTTGGGATCGGTTTTTCTATCCTACGAAATGCCCCTTCTCTTTGCAAAGGTGCGGGTGAGAGAGCAGGGCAATCTAATGCATCGCCAGGAAGAGACCCGAACCCCAGTAGCACTTTCCGTACATATACCAATGGACTGGGGGCGATAGAGTCACCATAACTACTACAACTGTTGACATATTCTGCCTCTCGAGCCTCCTGTAGTAACTCCATGTGAAGCAGTACATCCCCATGGCTGTGAGGATCTATGTTCAAAGTGTACCTGCACAATTTTGACAGTAAAATCAGCAAATATCAGGCTTTTAGTAACTTGTTTGGAACACGATACCTTCTCATCAAAATCCTCCTGAATTGGCAGAGTTTCAGGCGCTCATACACGAGCTTTCGTTAGTCCAACAGCCACTTCACTTCAAATGAAGATCACTCGATTCCTTCTATATGCAATCCCTCACTCACCCAAGTTACAGTAGGCTCTATGCAGATGACATGAGTGCGGTCAAAAATGCTGTGGCCATCCCATTGCTGCTTGTTCCGCCCAACTTCAAAGTGCACAATGTGATAAAAAGCTGTTAAATGAACATGCACGGCGTACCTACTGAGCATCCCCGTCAGCGAGATACCTTAAACCTACAAAGGTGAAAGATTGCTCCGTACTTCTAGAACAGTTACGCTAACGAGGCCAACAAATATAATCATCATAAACTGTCTCTGCGGAGATCGCTTACTTGTGCCCAACATCAGTCGATTTCGCTGCTCATTGAATATAGCCAAATACATCATCGCTACATGCCACGTTTGACGATAATTCCACATGCGCTTATTTCCACGGATCCATGATATCGCAACGGCCGAACAAGGAAGCGCAAGAGTGTACTCTATCCGCAGAATACCGTCGAACAAGAAATTTACGGGGCTCCAAGACAAATAAAACCGAAGTAGACTCCTTCATGTCTATCGTAAAAGGTGTTTAATTCATAACTCACTAAAAGCCAAGGATTACCGAATTTCTGAAACTGTAGCAGAGAAGCCCAAGAGATAGTTGCATCACTCAAAATTCTAAGACTCTCATCAGTCACAGTTCTAGTTACAACCGCCACGCACGTCGAAATCGCGTACATAGCGGTAATAAGTGTGTAGAAGACAAAAAAATCCCTGGGGCGCACATCGCTGAATGCATTAAGAGTCAACCATTGACATTTAGTACTTCCAGTAACTTCTAGACATCAACTACAGTAGGTTTGAAACGATGAAGAAACGGAAAATAGAAGATGGTATCGCTGCCAAGCGCTCACTAAAATTACAGAGCTCTGAAACCTGCCTCAAATGCTAAGAAACGCGGCATTCCTAGAATGCCAATAGCTGATACTATCAATGAAATTGATGGCGAAGAAGTACGCGATTCGGTGTATTTGTCACTTACAACGATCCCGATTGAAATTTTTATGGCTTATAGATAAAAGGAACTAGGCAGGTGTAAGCGCAGAGGACCTCACGAATGGCAGGTCTGACATATGACAAAAGTAGTCGTACGAAGAATAACTGCTAAAGATAGGAAAAGAATAGCCTACCGAGCCGGAAGACGGGCGAAGTGCTCACGAAACTCTTTGCAAACCTCCTCGCCATAACCTGAAGCGCGCACACTCTCTAACACTCGTATCACCACGTTGTCCAGGGCCTTCAAAGACGACAACGACAAGCCGCGGTTTTTCCATCCACAATCGCTGCACCACTCGTGGTTGTCTTCCATTTGAGTCGAAGAGCTTCGTGAGGAAGTGCTCTTGGAGGTGTTGCCGGCGTCCGAACTTGCTGCGTCTGGCAGCTCGCTCTCCTGACTACTGCTACCAGCGGCTCGCAGTGCCTCGGAATACAAATTCGTAACACCATTGCTCCTCAAAGATCCGTTCCCGTTTCCAGTATAATCTAGCGATCCAACGCCATTCTCGTTGAAGTACATCCTACCATTTCCTAACATGAACCCGGGTAACACTAGGATACCTATGGCGTCTGGCTTCAAGTATCCCTTTCTTGGACGCTTCAAAACCGCTCCTCATTTCCGAAGCTCCTTTTCCAATACTCTCGCATGCCCGTTAGCGGAGACAAACCGCTAGCTCGCCAAAGGCAAGAAAAACCTCTCCTCGTTGCCTCGAGACCAATAATTGATCCAATCCAAGTAACCCTACACACACGCGAAACTCGATATCACATCAGAAACGTCGGGACGACTAGCCTAAATGCAAATTATCCTGCAAAAGATTGCCAACTCTCTCCTCCTCACCACGTTCCACAACCAACTACAGAGCAGGATGATACGAAAGCCGCACTCTCGATCAAAGAAAGCGCAAGAAAGTGTGACCACAGAAAGCTCCTAAATGTCACGAAACTCGCACAGAGAATTGGCAACAAAAGAGAAAAATCCGAGTCCAAGAGCCACTGCACAAGCTCCCGTGAGCCCGATCTTCTTAAGCAGAATTAAAACGCTCAACGAAAATAAAAAATTAGACACATGTCGGATTGGAAAAGGGGAACGGCGTAGGCTGTGACGGCAATTCGCGGGCGGCGTGACGCAAGTGTGCGATGGAGAAAAGGAAGTGAAGAGTTGCGAAAGCGGGGGTGGAGGAGAAACAGGAGAAACGGGTCTAGAGGAGCGTTGAGCTGATTTTGTCAGAGCGGGGCCTGCGGGGGACGGAGAAGGCGGAGACAGCGGGGAACAAAAAGCACATCGGCCGGCCGCGATATACGGGGCGACCTCGTCGAATATTTTTCGTCCGTTCGTGTTGGATGAATGAAACCAACGACTTTTTCACTATTTATATGGTTTCTCATGAATAGGCGGTTTCAAACGAGTTTTTCACCTCACAGGATCTCCGCTCACTAGTGGATTGTTTTGTTTTTGTTCCCTTGCATGCGCAAAGTCTGAGACACTCGCGAGTTTGCAAAAGTTTCTGCGAAAGAAGTTTTGGGGTTTGAGGAAGCATGTGCATGAGCCCCGCGAAGCCACGAAAGTGAGTTTCTGAAGTTCACTCCTCATGTGCATCACGTTAGGAGTAAAGTTCAAAGGTGAGTCACCTTGCAATTCACTAGTGAATTCACAAAGGTGAATTGCAATGTGAGTCACCTGAAAAATTTTAAGTTTGAAGCCTCCTATTAGGGGGGTTCAAACACAAAATCTAGCCTACAAGTTTCTCACCTCAGAGGATCCCCACTCACTTGTGAATTATTTTCGTTCACTCCTATGCCAAAAATCTGACACACTTGTGAATTTGCAATTAGGGTTTTGTGCGCAAGGTCAAGGTTTGAGCTCCTGAGACAGAAGTGAAGATGGGACGCGCAAAAGTGAGTTTCTAAAGTTCACTCCTCACAAGAATCACGTTAGGAGTGAATTCCAGAGGTGAGTCACCTTACTGTTCACTAGTGAGTTCACAAAGGTAAATTGCTACATGAGTCACCTAAAAAAGTTTAAGTTTGAAGCCCCCTAATGAAAAGAGAAAGGAGATTGAGAAGTTCGTAGAAAGAAAAGAGGAGCCAATAGGAGCTCAATCTTCATGAAGATGGTGTGACACTTTGTTTGTTTGTTTTGGAGAATGAGAATGGGGAATGTTTAACTGCTTTCATAAGATGCAATAATCATTGCGCTCTCCACCAACGGGAGCACTCAATTGACAATAAAAACAAGCACAACAAGATGAAACATAAATTGTAAGAGGTGAAACTTCTTTTGTTAAACTTCTCACCACCCCATTCTTTACCTCTAGAGGAAAAAATGGGCGCTGAGAAATATCACATGCTAACAAAAACGGAAATTTTAACATCCAACAGCAAAGCGTCACATCCGCATTCTCATTCTCCACATGCAACCAAGAAAATATTGTGACCAAAACATTTTTTTCTAGCAAAAAAAACTGCCAAGTGTCGACAACGTCTTGGTTAAATACTAGAGGGACCACTCCCAGTTGGTCAGGCCCATAAGTTTTTAGCCGGAAAAATGCCCTGATTGTGATTACCCCAATTGTGTTAATGGTTGTTACCATAATTGATTTATGGGTCAAAGTTGTAGGCCATGCCAATATGTACGGACGTTGATTGTCATTCTCTCAAGGGATTAATGATATGGTACCTTAGGCTGTTTTCCAAACAAAATTTGGCTTTAATGAAATGATGTAAGCGTGTCCATTTTGTGATAAATATATTATTATTGGTTACGGAAAACAAATGAATTGGTATATTAATAGAGAAAAACAGAGAAAACATCAACTTGATATATTTCATTTTTACATTCAAGTGTTGCATGAGTGGTACTTTGATATTGAAATCATCATATTTTTATGTATAACGATTGTTTATTTTAGTATTTATTACCCTAAATGCCCAGGGTGTTTTTCTTGTTTTTGGAATGTAGTTTTGAAGTTTTTGGATTGTCTTCTAAGATTGTCATTAAATATAAAAACAAAATTGTAAATGTAGGATCTTGAACTTCAAGGCTTCTATATGGCTACCTAAAAAAATCCAAAATGGCCATGCAGATTTTAAGATGTTTGTGCCCAAAACTTTTAAAGCAAATTGATAACTTTTGGATACAAAATCCGGAAACAAACACTTAGGATGGTTTAGTGTTTATTGTTGTTACTTGAGAACTTATGGCCCCCTTCCAAATCCATGACCTTAGTTTCACAAATGAGCCTACAACACAACTGCCAAAGCATAATCGCCTAATACAAAGAAATTTTTTAGTTTCAATTATTCACCAAAATAATTATGAATGAAAGAAAATTCAATTGTAAATGAACTCTAATTTTTATAACGAAGACATTTTAAGTGAAATTAGTCCAAAAGCACATAGTAGATTTTGTTGGATGACAAAATTTCAATAAAAGAGCCCTAGCTTACTACCCAAGGGAAATCTTCACTTCTTTCTTAATTTGATGCCCACCTTTTCAATGTGGGAACTTGCCATAAGCTCTATGACACTTTCATGACACAAAATATATGCTTGCAACTTACCTTCCACCAAAGACAATTGGAGTAAGGTATGGAAGGAATCAAAATGGAATGTTGAAGCCAACTTCAACCCCCAACTTCTTCTAAAAAATTGAACTCCAAATTTTGGTGCCTTGGGCATTTAGAGATAAAGAAAACATACAATTTCCTTGTCTGGTTCTTTGTTCATGATTTAAAACTATAAAAAAAAAAAAAACATTTTAGTGATGAATAGTACTAGGAAAAAAATATACACGCTTTTTTTTTCATGCTACCATCTATCCAAACTCCACAAAACGCTATTTTATGAGCATAAAATGGTGAGCTTATGAGCGGTGAGCCAAGAATTGTGAGCAAGAACCAATTTTGAGCTCAAAATCAATGAAAAAACTAAAAAAAACATCAAGTTTTTTAAAACATAAAAGTTTATAATGCACAATTAGAGGGCCTTGTGTACACAATTTTTGGTGAAATTTAGTATTTTGACAAAAAAAAAAAATAGAGGCTTAGGATCCCGCTGATGGTTTAGCATTCCCCAACAAAATCAACAATATGACAAACTTGCTACAACATTTAGAACATCTTCAATGCAAAATAATATTCAATGAAGCAAGCTTTCTTGATGGTATCAATGGCATTAGAAGAAAGTCGAGCTAAATGCAACTTGTATTATTCTATATTGGATAGACTTCTATATATGGGTGATTTGATAATAAACAAAATGGAAAAGCTCTTAAGAAGGCTTGTGCATGGAAGTATCACTAATTGCCAATTGAATAATCATCCAACTTCTCTTGGTATGATTAAAGACATCGTACATTTCAAAAGTCTGTTTTGAAGAGAACTTGGCCAAATCTAGTAATTTGATTCTATTTGCAATTAGTGAAAAGTCACCAATATTTTTAGATTTGCCATGAGAAGTAAACTTGTGGCTTTGTTTCAAGTGGGGTGTGTAATATAATCACAAATGCTTCCAAGTGGCCAAGCAACTTGAGTCATGATGTCATATTTCTAAGGTAAGTCAACGTAGTCTAATTGGACTATTTAGTGTATTTCATGCACTATAGAGAACTGTATTGCTGTTGAGAGAAAACATCACCCAAGAAAACAAAAAGATACTGAAGGAGTGGCGCTGCAAATGAGAAGCTGAGTTTGGATTGGATGCGCGCCACAAGGGCTGAATGTGATTGTGGATTTGTGACCACTTCCTTTGCAGCTTTCGGTTCCTGAAAATCGTCCGCGGATTCAGGATGCCCTAGTACCTTAAGTGAGTTGGATAAGGCACCGAGTCACGGCTGAAATCCACTAAATCTCACCATGGACTTAGGGCGTCCTTCCATGCTCCATCGGTACCAGCCCCGGTCTGACCAATTATTGGTCGGCTAAATATAATTTTACCGGGTATAAATGGAGTATGGAAGGATGTCCTTAGGCCCGATGCAGACCAGCGACCAATTGAAAATTTCTTCAACGAGATTCATTGAAATTTGGCTTTCCTCCGTAGTTGGGTTCAAATTGCGAGTTTGTCTGGTACCTTTACACCCAACTTCACCAACCTCGGGACCACCTTTATAGCCACGGTGGCGGCCAAGATAGTGAAGATTTGGGGCTTGTTCCAAGGGTGATATCAAACTTGTTTGGGAGAGGCACACTCTTAGATGACGCAAGATTACATGGAAAAGTTTCCGTCAGACAAACCACTGGCAAAGGTGCCAGTTTTGCTACTTTGTCCTTTCGGTAGTCTGAACTGGGCCTTAGCCCAGTTCATACTAGCAACCGGCCAAAAATTTCTCAAATGTGATTGGTTGAAATTTGGGTTTTGATCGCTGCTGGAATCAGACGCAGGTTTGTTCAGTACCTTTACATCCATCTTCACCACCCTGGGAACCACCATATATAGCCACATCAACGGCCAAGATAGTGACAATTTGGGACCTGCTCCAAGGGTGGTACCAAACTTGGCCGATAGAGGCACACTCTTGGATGACCCGCGATAACACGGAAAGTTTCTATTGGGCAAAACACCAGACGTAGTGCCAATTTCAGTCTCTTGGCCAGTCACTAGTTTGAACCGGGCCTTAACCCCTAAAAGACTGAGCGTGCCGCTACGACCATTACAATACGGGGTATTTTTCTTGTATTTGGAATGGATCCACACCTCTACTACATTTGAGATCAACAAAGAAGTTGGAGAATAGATCAAAGTGGTTCTAGTGAGCTACTTGAGATCCCAAATTACAACTTCTTGTTGGTAGCAAATACTGATTATACAGCACCATATAGACTATGCCCTATGGTCCTTTAAGGGTTAATAAGGTAGAAATACTTTATTCTGCCCCCCACTATAATCCCGCGTGTATGTACATGATGGAGGTATTTTATCCCTAGAATCTAGGGACAACATAGATGCCCTTATTTTGGGCCAAAATAAAGGCATTTATGTTGTCCCTAGATTCTAGGGATAAAATACTCCCATCATGTACATACGCACGGGATTACAGCAGGGGGCAGAATAAGGTATCTCTACCTTAGGGATTTTCAAAGTTCAAACATCAACTTTTTAGGTGACTCACATTGCGATTCACCTCGGTGAATTCACTAGTGAACCGCAAGGTGACTCACCTTCAGACTTCACTCCTAATGTGATGTAAGGTAGCAGCATCCATAAGCGTTGAGTCCTCATGCCCGTCACCTGACAGTGGCAGGGCTAACCAATAAAAAAACAAATGGTTGTGGGTGGTTGAGTGATGGTTATGGGTGATGAAGTGATGGTTGTGCGTGACTAGCATGAGGTTTTGAATACCCATCTATCTCACTATTTAAGAACCAACAAGCCTTGTGATTAGCATCTCTTACACATGGTTCTTACAATTTTAATGATTTTGGACTTTGAAAAATCTTTGTGAACAAATACTTGCAGTTGGAACCTTGAAATTGATACCAATATTATTGGTTTCCACTTCCTAACTTATAGTATTTTTTTCAAAGTTAGTCAATTTTTTTACCTACTTCAAAACCCTTATTTCTATGCTTATGGGTGCGCCTACCGTAAGGGTGCAAAGCCCTAAGGGCGCTATAGCTGAGCTAATAGAAGAATTCTCTGAGAATTCAATAACAAAGGGAGGGTTTAATCCTTGTGGCTGCAGCAAGCAGAGTCGTGAGTCACAAGGCCATGTTAGGCAGTGATCAGGTGTTAAGTGCTAGTTAGAGGTTCTAGTGAGTTCTAAAGTAGTAGTGCTAAATCCTGAGGAGCTTTTAGAGGGGTCCAGAGTCTTCCAGAGTGTAACTGCATGTTAACCAAGGATCATGCTACTCCCTGGGCTCTCAGCCCATTACAAGTGATTCACGTTAGGAGTGAACCCGAGAAACCCACCTTTGTGGCTTTGAGCAGCTCATTCACCTGCGTACTCAAATTCCAAAACTTCTTTCGCAAAAACTTCCGCAAACTCACGGGTGTCTCAAACTTTGCGCGTGCAAGGGAATGAAAATAATTCACTAGTGAGCGGAGATCTTGTGAAGTGAGAAGGCCAGATTTTATGTTTGAAACCTTGTAATGACTATGATGCCAAGGCTACATAGGCCAAAACAGCTGGTTTGAAACAGGTGAAGTAACTTGTACTTTTAGAAAATTGGGAGACAACCACTTTTTCAAGGTTTCATCTGTTGTTTTACTAAAAATAACCTCTCCACCATTCTAAGGCAAGAGGTTTGAGACGTCGGTTTTCAAACTCTCAAAAATGCATGTTTTGAATAAACCAAAACAATGGGCATAAAGGAAATGAGAACATGCTTTTGCACATAGAAGTAAAAGATGCTGTCCATTCTTACAAAACACATGTTTAGTTTGGTGTGGCCTGACCTTGATCCCTTGTATTTGAGCCGGGATGAAATAACCCCCTCATTGTTTCTACTTGGATGAATGGGGGCTTAGGGCTTTGTTCACTACACATCCGTGTTTTTGGGTTAGAAAGAAAATGCTCAACAATTTGCAAACAAGGGTAAAAATAACACTTGCCTCCTATTTTGGTATTGTTGAATGATATTCTCCTTTATGCTTCTAAACTACTTCAAAGTGAATTCAAAATTTTCAAACTCAATCTCTTGATGGTGAATTTCTAAATTATGAAATTCTTGAAGTGTGAAAAAAATGGAGCTTTTTCATCCTAGCCTCATATACTCATAAAGTAGTTGACCAAGCTCTTGACCCCATTCATCATAGGCAAGGGAACAATGAGGAGGTCAATTCACCCTTGCCTTGTTTTTGAGGCCAGGGTAAAACATGTTTGCTATTTTATAACAAATACAAAAATACAAATTTTCTTATATTTGAAGCTGGTCATTTATACCCCTTTCGGAGTTCCTTAGGCTGAATCAGGATTTTTGAATCCAAATGTAAATTCAAATTCCCAAATATAATCTTCTAATGATAAATTTTTAAACTCGGACAATTTTTAACCTGTGAAAAGCATAGATTTTCACCCTAACTCAAAAATGAGGTGTCAAAGTCATCGAAAATAGCATGAGTTTTAGTGTGCCTTGCAAGGGCTTGGTATACTGCACATACATGTGTGTGGACCAAGGTGAAAAAGCTCGCAGTACCGTAAAGTTAAAAATTTATTGAGAGGAGATTGAATTTGAGATTTTTTAATTCATTTTTGGATTTAAATGTCTCAATTCATAGCAAAATTCTATGATAATAAAAAAATGTAAAAAAAATCAAACAAACAATTTAGCGCATTGCAAATTTGTTTTTCATTTTTGCATTGAACCATATTAACCCCTAAAGGCCCAAGGAGCCCACTTTGGGCTTTATGAGAACTTGGGCAGGTTTTATTGATTTCATAATTTGGAACTTTTTCATGAAACTTTTAGGATGGATGCTACTCATCATAATCTACATGTGAAGCTTTATTTCACGTCATTCCAATAAGTAATGCAAAAGTTATAAGGTTTTTTCAATTTCATTGTCAAACCAAAAAATATATTCTAAAATTTTTATTTTTATTTTTATATAATTGTATAGAATGATACCTACTCAAAAAAATAGAATCACTAAATTCCAAATAATGAGGTAAGAGTTAAAACGAGTTTTATTTTGCAGGCAATGAAGGTAGGAAGAGGGTAGAAAAAACATATAAAGTTATCTTTTACTCTCAATTTCAAAAATTTCCTAATGAAAATGAAAAATAAAGTTACCAACTGTCTATTGGAGCATTCTCACCATTGGGATTAACAATTTTCAAATTCTTCCAAAACTTATTAGCATATAAGTTACATCTTTAATTTATCATTACCTTTCACTTTACAATTTTTGTAAAAATGAATCCAAAATTTTTTTTGGTTAATTTTTTTATATATGCTTTCAACCCATTCTCCAACATATTGCAAAATTGCACAAGAAATACAACATACATGTTTTTCTCTAAAAAGTTTGAAAAACAAAACTTCACCTTCTAGAAGGATTAGAAAAGCCTACATTTTAAAGTTTGGGCACATTGATCTTGCAATTGGTGGGGATATTCATTCTAAAATTTTGGAACAATGTAGTTGTGCAAGTCAACTAAAGGATCCTATGGTTGGATTTGTGAAAAAATAAGTTTCAATGAATATTTTGACCCTAGTTTGGGACTAGTATTTTGATGCAATTTGGGCCTCTAAACACAAAAGAATTTTAGGGGTTAAACTAGTAAGGAAGTTTACTCATAAGGTAGGAGCACCCATCCTTGTGGGGGTCTCCATAAGCGTGTCCTCTAAAATCTTGGAAAATCTGTGGAAGTAGATAGATGTAATGAAAAAAAATGTATAACATGTGAACACAAAATCTTATAAGTGGTTATGGGTACAATGGCAATTTGCTCTTTAAAAATTCACAACATATTCTCCCGGTATCCAAATAATAAATTTTTGAAAGTGCAAACTCATTATTTTTCTCTTGCTAATAGGATCCTATAATTTGCTAGACGTTTACTAATAGTCGTCATGTTCAAAACCCTTAAACTCATGCTTATGGGTGCTCCTACCTTACTTAGAATTTGTGGAAGAGGATACACTGACCAACTCCAAGAAGATTGAGGTGAATTGACCCCCTCATTGCTCTTTGCTTGGATGAATGGTGTTGAGAGCTTGGTCTAATGCTTTATGAATTTGTGGGGCTATAATGAAAGACCTCTACTTCTTCATATTTCAAAAACTGTAAAAGTTTAAAGTTTTACCACTGGAAGATTGAATTTGGAAATTTTGAATTTACCTTGGATTCAAAAACCTTAATTTGGATTGGAAAAAACTAGAGGGAAATAAAATTGACCAATTCCAAAATTGGAGCATACTTTTATTTCTATCCTTATTTAAGTTTGCAACAACATTCTTTGAAGTGGATAAATTTTGCAAGATTGCTAACAAAATTTTCATGCAGCCAAAAAAATGTAAACTTTCTAGTGTTAAATTTGAAAATTTCAGCTTTTTAGCAATGTTTTTAGCCACTTGTGCTAAAAGTGAAAAATCGTATTTGGAATTGTTGGTCTACGGTGAGGCACTCCAAATGGAGCAAACACACCAACTATTAGTGCAAACCTATTCACACTACAAGAAAAATTGTCCGCGGTGACACATCCAAAACTTCGAATTGACTAAAATGTCCAAATTGACAAAAAGTTGACAAAAACATGTCCAAATTGACAAAAAATGTCCAAATCAACGTGACCTAATTGACAAAAAATGTCCAAATTGACATTGCTCCACTGATCGATTAGTGTGTAAGAACAACCCCACCCCTTTCATAGGAAAGAGATCACAATAAGACCATGAAGTGGATCAAATGCAATAGCGGATCCACAGTTTCCAAAATAGTCTCATTGCACTCAAGTTGTCCTCTTGCGCCTTGTTGTGGTCAAAACCTTTCAACTTCCTCTTTCTAGCACTTTTCAATTATAATTGGAGAATTTGAGTCTTTTTATGAGCTCTAGCAAGAATGGAAAGACCTCCAAAATGGTGTGAGCGGAAGCTTTGTTCTAACTCTTTGTGTTCTCTGGAAATCCATCGCGGCTTTGCGGTGGAGACCCAAACTCCAAGTCCTCCGCCAAGGTATAGATGAAGTGTGCCTTTCCATTTGCGGTGGCAATGCTCTAAGGATGCGGATGCTGTCAGGGGTTAGAGAAGCTCCACCCCTTTCCTGCAACAACAAATGTGACCAAAGATTTGGAGAGCGACAAAGCAGGTCAATTATAGTAGCGGCTCCACAATTTCAGAACCATTTCCATTGCACACACTCTAACCTTGTCTTGCCAAAACCTTCCAACTTCTTCTCTCTAGCACCTTTCAATTATAATTAGAGATTCGAGTTCTTCAATGAGCTCTAGTGTGAACGCTAAAAACCTGCACAATGGCGTGACCGGAAGTTTGTAGTGTCTCTCCATGTTCTCTGGAGATTGGTAGCAATTGTGTCATGAAGGCCAAAACTTGAGGTCCTTCCGCAAAGGTTTAAGGTAGCCTTCACGTCTACAGTGGCAATGCTTGTAGTGTTTTCCATTGAATAGAGCATAGTGCCACAGTGTTGGCCACAATCTGGGAAGTTTTTCAAGCTTAATTGGCCAATATCCTACATTCTCTTGGGTTAATCGGTTGTCTAGAGTATACTCCCAGCTAAGCCTATAGAAATAAAGAATATTCTCTTGTTTTTCCCCTTAAATGGTTGATTTTTTTCCTAAACTTTTGAATTCAATTTGGTAATTCTCAAAATCAACCGGCTAGCTTGTAACTAAATGCTGATAAGGTATGTACACCCATAAGCGTTAGTGTCCCCATAATTGTCACCTCTTAAATCTTGGAAAATCTATGGAAGTGAATAGATGTAATTACAAGGATATACAACATGTGGACATGAAATCTTGAAAGTGGTTATGGGTGCAATGGCAGTTTGCTCTTTAAAAATTCACAACTTATTCTCACAGTATCCAAATAATACATTCAAAAATGTAAACTCATTATTTTTTTGTTCCTAATAGGATCCTATAATTCGCTAGCTGTTAATTGATACTCATCATGTTCAAAACCCTTAGTTTGACGGTTATGGGTGTACATACCTTACTTCCCGTACATTGGTGCCGGCTGCCGGGTGAGCACGGCCAACGCCAGTGGTGGTGCCAGCTGTACCGTGGCAGCGTGGCCATGTTCTGCTATAGAGTACCCAGCGCCGCCGGACGGCGTTATCCGCCTGTCCAGCTATTGAAGGCATGTAGCGATATGGGAGGGGCATAATGCAGCCACGACCAGAATATGGGATCCAAAAAGCATCTTCGAAAGAGAGAATGTGAACATTTTAGACGACAGGACTGAACTGGGCAGGGAGGTTTCCGGAGCGACAGTCAAAGCCCTTCAGGAGTTGCCTTGTAGTTTTGTACATTCTCTGACGGTCTCACCTTTTGTTCTGGCTGTCGAGTTTAGTTCACTTTTGCCCCTCCGCAATCCGCATCCTAGTCGCATCATACTGTAGTCGTGTCGGAGAACCCTCTGCTGGGTTCCCTGCACCATTTCCACAAAGCCCACTCTGAAGCATTTTAACCCCGTATTTGATCAATATGGAGTGTACCTGTACCAATACAATATCCAGATACATTCCATATATAACATGCAATTTCATATTGATTGAACATGGGGTTAATTTTCTTTTTGTGAAGCTTGTAGTTGGGGTCAAAGTGGGAAAACTTGGATTTATTTCCAAATAAGGACAGGAGTAAGAATTTGCAAGTTCATTTTATCTCCTTCCATCGAGCTATGTCAAATGGGGTCTCTTAATCCATATACAAATTTAAAATCCCAAATTCAATCCTCTAGGGTGGTTCAGACTATGTCCCATGAGTGCGAAATCCCATCTTTGCGGGCAAGAAGAGATGGGACTTGGGCTCAAAGATGGGTCTAGCATTTTGGTCAACTCAAACTTTGAGTGAAGCCCCACTTTTTTTGGCGCCAAAACTTCCAAAATTGCTACCATGTAGGCATCATGTAAGCAAGTGGGATATGGGACATGAGGCATAGTGTGAAACACCAAGTCCATCTTTTGCTTCTCCGCCAATCAGATTCTCAGATTTCATCATATTTCAGTGGGACTTGGGACGTGGGGCACAGTCTGAACCGCCCCTAATTCTAAACTCTTACATTTTCTGGAAGATGAAAAATTCTGAGCTTTTCCACTCTGGCCCCACAAATACGCATGTATATCGAGCCCTTTCAGTGATTAAAATATTATATTTCAAGGTTCGCCACGTATTATCACCCAATCCACGCTGGTGCCCCGTCGAAGATTCTCCGCCCAAAATTCCACGAATATTTGGAGCTTTTCGTTGAGGACCCTAAAACAGTCTGGGCCCACTTGAGTTATAGATGTATAGTACAGCATCGTGATTGCATGGAACTTTAAAGAACAAAAGGATGGCGGATCGGATTGAAATGGCAACTCAGGTGCTGATCTGGCGTTTAAAGAAAATTTGATATGTGTACGTGGCAAGCATGTTGCCTTCCATCTGTCAGCAATGCCGCTTTATTTGTTCACTTGTCTGAGCCTGCAATGAGCGCCGATACCTTTGGTTTGACTGTCGGTTCCAAGAAGGTCTGCTATAGTTATTCAAAAAAATTATCGAGGAATTGCGGCATCGAAATGTACAAATCAACCACTCAGGCTGCGGATTGAGGAGGCGAGAACGAACCATTTACGCGACACGTGGAGATCATGGAACAAGAATTCGTCGACAGAACAAAGAATTTGGACAACTTGAAAATGGAAAACTAAGCGAAGTGTCAAAACGTGCACTAACCGGTAAGTGAAGCCTTGTTGGATGGCCACGCGCTGAATCTGCCGCAATCATTTATCAAAATGAATTCTTAAGAAAGTAGGGAGTTTATGATGTCATTCTCCTCAGTCCTCTCAACTCAGCAATCTCGGAGCAGCCTCGACTCAACAATGATCCGTGGAACACGGCAGGTCGAACTGGCGGCTGCAACTCAAGATGACCTCTAAGGTAGACACACGCAATCTGGAGCATGATCCTAATGTGGTGCAGCTGTACACATGTAGTACATTTCAGATCTAAATCTAGGCATAGCATAGATAGCTTATATTTTATGACATGACACAGAAATTAAGCTATCTATAACGTGCCTATATTTGAGATCTGAAATGCACTACTTGTGTACATATGTACCACATTAAGATCATGCTCCAGATTGGATGTGTCTATATAGAAAGTGGCCAGTTGGATCTTCGACCTGATTCCAACCGTACTGTGTCTTTAGTCAATCAAATTTCAAGACTACGACGATTGAAAAACTATACATGAATGCCAACGACATGGCTCGTGTAGGCAGCAATCTGCCTCGTAGTCTGCGGAGATGACAAAAACAGGACTGGAGGCATGTGGAAACACAGATTGAGAATTAAGAGCAGAAAGGTTGCTGCTGGAGTTCCAGTAAGACTAATCTACAGAGGTGGCTCTCCTTTAGCAGACTCCATTCTGGATTTCTTCATCTGTAATAGTCCATCCAAAGTCACCGTCTCGAGGGGCACTGGGTCCTGGCATCGCTCCGATGCTGCTGAGCAAATCTGCAATACTCACAATTGGAGTTAGTACATTCTTTATTGTGGAGTGAGTTTCAATGTTGAGTTCATTAGATTTCATAGTTGTACCTCGGGAAACCATCCTCTGGATTGCCTCGACTATGCCCATTACTGATCAACAATTGAATGTGCTTCTATTTGTCAAAACGGGTACTTCACTGCAAATCCAATAATGGTGAAGTCACTTACTTCATCTAACATGATTTCCACAAGATTGCCGGCCAGATTTTGTAGCGGCTCTCTAAGATAATGACAATCCAGTTGTATCTGTTGGTAACCGCCCCGACAAAAAGTCTGAAGTCGTACATACTCTTGAAAGGTTTTCAGAGTCATTTTCACCACTGTTGATATCACCCACGGCTGCACATGACACCAAAGGATTATACTTGGAACCATATAATAATTTCGAGGCAGCCTCTCACTTTAGAAATTGTCCAACCTCGAATGTTCCAACGACGATCACCATCATCCACTTTTTGAAGTAATAAGCAAAGATCGCATTGTATTAACGAAGAAAAAGAATTCAGTTGTTTCTACTTCGGTGAGGCCTCAGCCATGTGCGGTTTTGGTCTTGTTACACTCTATGGAATGAACAAGGCTAACAAATATTAGGAATTGGTTTCTTTGAGGTAGTCATAGAGATGGAAAATAAAATAATTGTTGCTATTTTACTGAAGATCAAATGCTTCGATCGTTGGAGATTGACCTGGTTATATTCAAGTTTGGTGAATATCTCAAGTTTCTTCGTAAATAACCTTGCCACATCCCTCTCCAGTAACTGACTTCGCGTGCGAGAACTACTGGAGATAATGCGAAGACCATCTTCTCCTGTAGAGGCACTAAGAAACGATCCAACGTTGCGAGACATATCCGAGTACCAGTGGGTACGGGGAGGCCCTGGAGCAAGCAACTGTTGTACATCTGCTTGAAGCCTTTCTACCTACAACCAACAGGTAATATTAAGCTTATAGACACACTATAAGGTTCGCCTCATGGACTCCTAGTATCATCCAATTGCAAGTTAGTGGGTTGATCACGAGTCAGATGTACGTAATAATTTACTACCGTAGCTCCTGTACGAACTGAATCATAAGCTGTGGATTATCTCAGATACCGTTTCAACAGTGATAATAAAAGCTTTGAACTAAATTCAGTCTGTGTATGAATTTCAGTGAAAAGTTCCGTAATTTGATTCACTATCTCGTGTGCATGGGGGCCTCGTTCCTGTCTCAACCATTCCTGACCAAACTGGATCACATGTTTGAAGCCAAATTTATCCTGTAGAGTCTTTCTTATGGAACCCGTGACCTATATAATACTAGTTTTGTTCATATTGTCTTTGGAAAATCAGAGAAAACCATGACAGTCCTTGCTAACGTAGTTTCCGATTATAGTCTTTGATGCAAGCTCTTAGAAACCTTCTTTCCAGGAGATTCCAACCATGTGCCCAAAAGTACTGTCTACAGCCTTGGTGCAAAAGTGTATTTGGAAGCCGACTGTGGGAAGGGCAAATAGAAAAAAATGTACCTCTTGCAAGAGTAGGTCCGTGAACATACGAACACCTTCTGGCTCCTTGAACTGCCAGGTCCACAACGTTACGCGTCATATTCTTAAACAACCTACAGCCAAAAGAAAAATGAAGAAGCACTACGAATCTGCTAGCTCCTTCAGCAGGGGTAATAAAAGCTACTAATGTAGTACTAAGAACCAAGAAAATATGCGAGATCTGTATGATAAACTGATTACATACATTCAACCAGTTGGGTGAATCCACAGCCTTCCGCACTATCACAGACAACGCGTGAGCTCGTATGTTAACATACTGCCACCAAAGCAAACCCAACTGAGTGAGTGAAGACCTTTCCAAAATGCACGACAAACCAATCATTCAATCAACTTTATTTATGCAACCTGAGAAGGATCTGTGTTCCCACAATAAATTTTCACATAGAAATAGAAGAAAAGACCTGCTGGAGAAGCCTGTCTCCTGTGGTACTGAAGAAACGACAAATCTCAGACGGAACGAAAGCTGGACGTCCGTCAGATCCCATTGCACCCCCACCAGGAAACCAAGTCCCCACCAACTGCAAAAAGAGCCCCCAAATATGATCCTTTTCACTACTGTTCCAACCAAAGCAAAAGAGTTCACTTTATGATACGATATACTACTGACGCTTAAACTTCAGAGGTATACAGTAAGCTGAGAAAGCCACAAAAAGAAGCCTGTACTAACCTCAGTGATTTGTGGAACAGCAGTTTGATACAAGTAGACTGATAGTAGGGATACCAAAAGAACCAGGCTTGGAACCACCGCCTCTGCAGATTTTGACTTGTCTGATGGTAACGGAATTTCAGTTGACCGAGCGCAGAGAAAAAGAAAATGGTCAACAAGGTTGGTGAAAAGCTCCTGGAAACCTCCTTGAATCAAGTCAGTGAATTCATCTGCCCAACGAAGTAAATATGATTTGCGGATTTCTTTAAGGTCCTGAAAAATTTGCATTTTTTGCGATTAAAAAAATAATCACGCAACAACGATTAGATCTCTCCGGGGAAGAAATTTGACAATTATGGACACAATCGACAACAATGACTAACCACAAATCAGTTAATGAGTCAAAAGCAAAATTAAACAACTATGAACAGCTACAAACTGGAGGTTCCTCGTAAGTAGATGAGAACATAACTCCGTTTGTGACCACAATAATAATAATCACTGGAAATTTACGTAGAATGCCAACCAGACGTCAAAGTGTTCAGAAAACCAGATGTTAAATGACGCAAGAAATTGATTCAGAGAAGACCTTTAGGGACCTCGTATTCACAAGGGCTAGCAATCCTGGATTTTAGTAGACTTCATTCTATCGCATATCTATGTCGAATCTTCATAAGGATTTGCTTCACAATCTTCATTTGCAAGGTTTAAGAATTGCACAAGTCTTTCTCAATTTTGGTAGGGCTAATTGAGATCTTGGAACCGATATTATTTGCATTAGCTACAAAAGATTTATTGTCTAGGAGATTAGGACCGCCACATTCCATAAATGTAAAAAGGGTAAAGAGTCTGAAAACCTGTAAGACCTCGAGGCTACCATCTATTATTGTCTTTTGCGCAATTTCAAGGAATGATTTCAGAGTCTTCGGAGGCTGTATATAATATTGAGTCTTTGAGAAATCCACTACGGTCAGAGAAGCTTCAATCACAATGACAAAGTACTGTTACATCAGTGACTCCGCTATTGATAAGATATGCGAAAGTGATTTCTGAGCAACATCTTAAAGCAATTGGGTAATTGTAGAAACCTACCAAAAAGATAATCACATGCACCCGAAGGAGAGCCTTATCTAATGAATCATCACAAGCACCCACCCTAGGCTATGATTTAGTATATGTAAGTTTAGTTTATGTTAAGTGTCCTGCATGATTCAACTCCGTTCAAATAATTTATCTCACTCATGGCGTATGTGCAGAAAACTCTTTTGAACACGTACTAGTGCAGATTTCATCTCATGCCTGAAATATACTGTTACCTATGCGCGACTATACCCACCCCAACTTGTGAAGGCAAGAAACAATTTTGCACACAGCACATTCGCATAAAAACATGCATTAAGGTAGCCTTTACCTTTAATGCGATTGAGGAGACGCTGAAACTGTCTTGCCACATGAATTCGCACGGCGTTTTCAATGGCCTAAAAGTTGGACAAGCGGAAATAAGTAACTAGATATTTCAAGAAAGAGCAGAAAACTATCGCGCAAAGGTACGGTAAAAGACCCAATCTGTTGATTGAGCTAGTCGTCAATGTAGAACAACTATGATGTACAAATATGGCGCTATGAAGACGACATTTAGCATATAAGTATCGGTTTTTAAAGAGAAAGTGATACCTCAGACGCGCGTGCTGGGAAATTTGTCCCCGGAACCAATACACTCATCCTATTTACATCCATCAACAGTTGCTCTGAATGCACAACACCAATTGAGCTTGTCAGGGACGTTGAATACCTTGCGAAAATACTTTGTTGCTTCCCGTCGTGAAAGCCAGGGCATCCAGTAGTTATCGTAACATACGACAGGTGCAGCATAACCCAAAACATGTTCATTTTTTGGATGCTGTTCAACACATTTGATGCAGAAATATGCAGCATTACGAGAGCATTCAAAGGAAAGAACGGAAAAACTAAAGCCAAAATATGACTCACTAAAACAAGCATTCAACTGTGTTGCAGACATATGGCCACTCTCAGGTCGTAATGAACGCTGGACAGTCTCGAAATACCTACAGAGAGTCAATCGATCAACACAATATCATCAGCAAATTCGGTTGATGTGACCAGAACAAGCGCCTCAAGGATATAAAAATATGAACACATAAGAAGATGGAATAGCATTGAGACGTAATAGTTGATTGAGACTCAACAACATTACTTCAGAGGAAGAACAAGAATGAACAGGTAGAAGTTTCATAGTCGTACTCATCAAAGAATTTACTTGAAGCCTGTAAAAAACGTTCTTCGCCATTCGGAACCTGCTCCCGGAATGTGACAGCTTTGTCCAAAAACTCTTGAATGAAGTCCTGATACAGATAGAATATGTATGTAAGAAAAAACCAAGGACACGCTAATAGTTCGCAGAAAGCAACTGATGTGTTGCTGGTTCGAAAACCAACACATTGCATGCAAATCCATAGTTGAAAGACAATATACCTTCTGCGCTTCCACAAGCAAATCCTCTTTTGAAGCTGAAGCCTCCAATGCCTTAAGAACCAAGCCGGTTAGTTAGATCTAGCCTCGGTTCGACTCCGTCCTTCCCATGTGACAGAAATGTGTCCATCATTGTGTCCACCTAAAACCCTGATTGACGACTTGTGAATGTAAGCAGTTTTCTTTCCTTGAATACACTATGTACCCTCTTCATGAATGAGTATGCCACCCTAATTCATCTCTCCGGACAACCAACGGAACTGAGAAAATATAAACTACTAAACTGAACAAAGTAAGTCCATGTCATGCATTTTGGAGGGAGCACAAGGCTCAGACCGGATGGTTGAGTTGCTGAAGAATTGAAACTGCTTGAGCTCGAGCTGGAAGCAGAACCGACCGATCCATCAACTGAGACTGGCGATGAAGGCATCCCAATACAACTTGCCATCAGCACAAGACACCAGTCAAGACTGAAAACTGAGGAAAAGAGTAAAACAAGGTTAAAAGAAAATGTTGGCAAAATATTGATGGCTTGGGAGTTCAAAGAAAAGAATGAAAGTTTAAGACAAAAGAAAAAAGGTGATACATTGAACTTACAAGTAAACGGAAAGAGTAGAGGTCGTGCGTACTTGTAGGCGTTTGATGAGACCACTCATAATTGCATCCGATTCGTCCTTGCATATCCGAAAAGTTGATTGAGCGTATGCCTAATATTGTCACAATTAAAGCCCCACATCAAGAAAGCCTGTACCATAATGCAAGACTTTCCAAACAGATGGAGCAACGGCTTGACAATTTAAGCCGGAGTCCAAGTTACAGCAGCATATAATTATCACTGAACAACCAGTACAAAGCTCTTAATCATAGAGCATGAGAGGGATCACCTTAAGGATCGGAAGAGCAGCTTCATAATGCTTCACGGATCCAACATAATCCTCAGCACTCATGCATTTGCGAAGGCGCTGAGGCAGATCGACAACGAACTGCACATTTGCAGTACAAAATTAGAGGTTCGGCCACTGTAGGGGGTTCAATCCTGCTAGTCCTCTCGAAGTAAAATAAGCCATTTCAGCTCAAAAATATAATCCACCACACCTTCACAGTATACCATGACGATTTAGGCTACGTCTCAATACGGCAAAGCCTAATGGACCATACATACGGTATCTCAGACTAATGTCTTGCAGTTACAAGCTGTTAAAAGGTCCAACATGATGATAGATTTCTTCAAAGACGGCAAGTATGTGTATGGTAATCTCGAACACAATCATCATGTCGGGCTAGCAAGTTGAAGGACTTTCCAATATTAGTAACCACAAACTGCAATAACACAAATTAACGTTTAAAATATTTGCTCATTTCGTGCTTTCAACTCTTAAATCTACACAATAGGACAGGCCTATCTTCAATTCGAGAAACAAGTTCTCACTTGAACTTTCCGTAGAAGACTTCGTGTGCGGTTGAGTTCCTCAATTTGTTCACGGCGTTCACACAAAGAGGCATTGATGTCGTCACTTTTCCCCCTCACAACTGTGACCTGCTCATTCAAAGTGAAACTCCACAATCACAAGAATATCATGCAGTGAAGGCCATTAGGTGTCATACTTGCAATACATTACCAAATTCTTCAGTTCCAGATCAGAGTGACCTAAGGTTCTGAAACATTGTACACGTAAGTTTGCCCGTCCTCTTGCCTTCATCACTGGCAACCTAACTCCTTCAAACTTCACCTTCAGGAGCAATGCAGCTTACCAGGATCATATTGGCATTTGACGGATTTCTGAACTGGCTAAAACACACGACCTACCTTCATCATAAGCGTTCATTCATGGATGCACCGAATTGACCAAAGAAACTTGTAAATTTAGGTCTAAGATTGCTAATGCTTTACCATGTTCAGAAGTTGATCCATACTTGATTCCATGCTAGATACGTTTTCCTTCAATCTGCAATAACAAATGAGCGCAACTTAAGCAAAGTATCATCGTTATAGGAAGAGCAAACAATAATTGTGAAACCTAAACTTTGAAATCGCGATTACTAAGACGAATAAAAGTTCTGTAAAGCATGATAAAATCATCAAAGCTACCTACCGTCGAATTGTGTCAGTTGCACTTGTGAACTTGTTGTAGTTCTCGTACACCAACAGTAGCTTATCGTTATCCAGATTTTTCATATCAGCTGCCATTTTCCACAAGCAAAGCGATCCAAGGGTGCGTTTCGAAGCTGTGTACACGAGATCAATGGAAAATTAAGCATAAGTATCAGAGGATCGGCGGGAGTGCTCTGCTTCAGTAGGTATCTGAGGCTGTGAATTGCAATTCTCCGAGCAAACTCTAGTAAATTTTTCGGTAGGGATTTGCGTATGAATTCCAGGGAAATGTGAGACAGGGAAAATCACAGAAGAAATAGACAGAAATGTTTAACAACTCACTGGGATAACTTGAAAAATTCTTGAAATGAGACAGGGAAATTAACAAAAGTTTGCTATATCTAGGTAATGGTTGCTATCCAACTGTTTTTGGCTAATATAAGAACTTCCTATCCCGTCCCTTCAGCGCTGAAGCGACGATGAGCTTCGCAGCTCCTCGTATCCAGATTATGTTTACTGATTTCTGCTCACTATGGGAACTAAGTTTAGAGGATCGCTGCAAGCCTGGAATTGAGAGCTTCGGAGATAACATGCAGCGATCGGCATCGAGAACTGCCATTGATGCTGAACCGGGACAAATGGAATTTCGGGCATGTATGTATGGTTAAATTACTTTGTGTGATTTTCTGAATCTTTTATCGAAGGTGAAAAATTCAAAGACCTAAGTGGGAATGTAATTTTTAATTCATCTTGACACTTATTGAAAAAGTTAAAAATGAATAACTGAAAAACAGGGGACTAATGGGCACCCCAAAAATTTCTTTAAAAATTTCATTTTTTTCAAATAAAAATCTGAAATAGGTTTTTTAAACTTATATAGACATGGGGAGTTTTGAATTATTCAATTTTGATAGATGAGATGAAAGTTATGAGAAGTTTTAGTTTGCTTGTAGGTGTGGTTTCTCTCAAAATCACACTTGTCCGCAACTGAAAATTTCTCATAACTTTCATTTGATCTATCAAAATTGAAAGATTCAAAGCTCCCCACATCTACATAAGTCTAAAGAACCTATTTTAGATTTTTATTTGAAAAAAATGAAATTTTTAAAGAAGTTTTTGGTTGCCCAATAGTCCCTTGTTTTTCAGTTATCCATTTTTAACTTCTTCAATACATGTAAGAATGAAGAAAAAATTACATTCCCACATAGGTCTTTGAATTCCTCACCTTCAATAAAAATTTCAAAAAATCACGCAAAGTAGTTTAACCATAGGTACATGCCCAAAATCCCATTTGTCCCCCAAAAGGGCCCTTGGTCCTTTAGGGGTTAACCATTGCTAATGCCCTTGGACGCCATCCATGAAGCGCATTCCCGCTCAAAAATGCCTGCCTAACAACCGCCTTGAACCGCCCTGAAGATCAAATTTAACCCCAAAACTACATTGAGGACAGTGTATCCTCAACCAATTTTTGAAGCTAAAAAAAAGCTTACAAAATTATTATTTTTAGTAGTTTATATTTTTGAAATTTTCTTTTTGTACTTTAGTTTTAGTTTCAACAATCTAATTTTGCAAATGATTGATTATGATTCTTCTATTCAAGATTTTGTGCTTGGGTGTCCATTGCAATCTTGACTTTATGTAGTGTTGAGGGTTCTTGGGAACAAGCCTCAAGTATGCTAGATCTTTGAGAAAAAATCACATTAGAAATTCATTTAAAAAAATTGTAGAGTACATTTTGAGAAGTCATGCTGAAACCTCTCTTATTGCATGGGAATGGTGGAGAGTGTGTTTTAGTAATATGCACAAAAAGAGGTTCAAGAGTCATAAGTTATTTATTTCAACATGCGCATGTTGCACAATTGGTAGGTGGCTCATTTAAAAAAATCACTTGTAGTTGACTGCCTTCTATTAACAATAATTTGTAAAATGAGCCACCAATGAGATTAGAGACTTACTTTGCAGGTGGTCCCACTATGACAAAAATAACTCCATCAATGGTTGTTGGAATACACTTTATGCACCTAGGGAGTATGCAATTTAAGAAGTACAATTAATTATGCAAATAGGGAATTTGCATTATGAGAGGTTTCACACTAAATTGATTGGGATTATGCATGTTAGGCCCTTTAACCTCATATTTTTTTGGTGACCAAATTTTTAAATTTGAAATGTGAAAAGAAGATTGAAACACTTCAAATCACTTTCACAATTTTAACACGCTCATGATCAAACATTATAATCTTTCAATCCATAAGAGAATTTGTTGAATTTTCTTTTCTAATGCAATCTCTTACATGTCTAGTTTGATTTTATACAATTACAATACAAAAAAATTGATACAACTTATCAAAATGTTGGCTTTTTGTTCAAATTAGAGCAAATTCCTCGAAGCTCAGGAATCTCCAAGGTCATTTTGGGGTTAAGCGCTAAACTGCGGCAATTGGTTTTGCCAACTCTTGCACAATGTTCACTTTCTTGTTCTTAACCCCTCAAAGGCCAAGGGTTTGAAACAACGCCCCTATGCATTGTATTTTGAGATGCTTGACTTTTCTTCAAGATTAATTTTAGAAAGTGTTATTTTAAATTATGGGAATTGGTATGTGCACACTAGGGTTGATATATGCACACCCCCTGGGGTAAATTATAGATTTCTACCATGAAAAAGCTGAATTTGAGAATTTTGAATTTTGATTTGGACTGAGAGACCATGCTTTAGTCTAGAACCATAAAAAAGGTTGCAATTGAACAACACCCAATGAATAAGCTTAGCTAGGGGGAAAAGTGTTACTTTTATTTTTGTTTGTAGAAAAAGGCTGGTTCATTGAGTGTTGTTCAATTGCAACCTTTTTATGGTCATAGACTGAATCAAGGTCTCTAAGTCCAAATCTAAATTCAAAATTCTCAAATTTAGATTTTTCATGATAGAAACCTAAAATTTATCCCCTAGGGGGTGTGCATATATCAACCCCTAGTGTGCACATATCAATTCCCTAAATTATTCTTATTGGATTCTTGTTTTAGTATCAAAAATCTAATTTTGAAAATGAATGATTATGATTTGTCCATTTAAGATAATTATTGTATAGTATCCCGATGGATACATACGTACTGCCCTCTTTTGGCAGTGAAAGAACTTGCCTAAAACTTGCATAATATAAAGTGTAATTGACATTTTTTTTGTTGTGCATCACAATTTTGTAATTCTTATGTAATCTCAAACAAGAATATCAAATTTTAGTTTTAGAAAACCTAAACCCCATTTTTAATGAATTTTTTTGTATCCAATTCATGGTTTGTACATGATAATTGATTGAAAAACATTGGTGATGAATTTTTGAGATTTGATTGCATGGGTGTATAGGTAACATCCATATGCACATTCTCCATGCTAAAAAAAACCCCTTAAGCAACAAAAATGTGATCTTCAAAGGATTTGGTCAATTTTAGTGTGACTTGTGATATGTTCAAAATTTTGTAAAATAGTTATTTTTGTATGATAATCAAATATTGCTATAAGACTCATACATTGTGACTAAGTTTGTGGTTTTGAACATGAAATTAGGTTTACTTGGTGAAAAAAAGTTCAAGAATAAAAATAACTACCGTGCCTTATTAGCAGCTTTGGCAAAAATTAATTCTTGAAATATTTGCCTAAATTTTTTTATAATTATGGACATTGATTGCCTAAAATTTGGAAAATAATTTCTAAATAGTGCTAAAAAATTATACAAAAAGGTGCTAAAATAAGAATCAAAACACTACCAAATAAGTTTTGTAACTACATTGACTTACACATACATCACAATATAAAATTTGAGCTCAAAGTTGCAAGATCAAGCAACACACATACTTCCAACTCATTTTTGTCAACTTCTCTAAATGTTCATTGTAGAATTATTTGCTAAACAATTTTCATTTTATTAAAACACAACCTCACATTAAAAAAAAAAATTCATACAAAAATACAAGCAAAAGATAGTTCATAAATACAATAAGCATTAAGGCAACATGAGAAATTAGCAACTACCATTTTTTTCATGAATGCCATCTTATCAATGAGTACTGAAGATCATCTCAAAGTGTGGTCATATATATATATATATATATATATATATATATATATATATATATATATTTTGAAAGTGACTAATTTTTTTAAAACTTCTTTTTGAGTAGCCTAATCAAGTTTTTGCACTTTAAATAGTTATTTGGCAGGCAAGTGCCGAACCTGCTAGTAAGGTACAATATTTTACAAAATTTTGGACATATCACAAGTCACACTAAAATTGACCAAATCCTTTGAAGATCACATTTTTGTTGCTTAAGGGGTTTTTTTTAGCATGGAGAATGTGCATATGGATGTTACCTATACACCCATGCAATCAAATCTCAAAAATTCATCACCAATGTTTTTCAATCAATTATCATGTACAAACCATGAATTGGATACAAAAAAATTCATTAAAAATGGGGTTTAGGTTTTCTAAAACTAAAATTTGATATTCTTGTTTGAGATTACATAAGAATTACAAAATTGTGATGCACAACAAAAAAAATGTCAATTACACTTTATATTATGCAAGTTTTAGGCAAGTTCTTTCACTGCCAAAAGAGGGCAGTACGTATGTATCCTTTGGGGTACTGTACAAGGGTCCATTGGTAATCTTCACTTTCTAGTGTTGAGAGCTCTTGGAAATGAGCCTCAAAAACACTAGAACTTGGAGAAACAATCACATTAGAAATTTAATTTAAAAGGTTGTAGAATAGATTTTGAGAAGCTATATTTTGATTTGGATTATGCATGTTGTACTTTGAATACTCACATTTTTTGGTATCCTCAATTTTAAATTTTAAATGTAAAAAGAGGATTGAAAGACTTCAAATCACTTTCACAGTTTTAACACCCTCATGATCAAATCTTTTAACCTTTTAATCTATAAGTGATATTGTAGTATTTTCTTTTCCCGTGTAATCTTTGACATATCTAGCTTGAATTTTTATGGTTATATATATTTTTTAAATGATAAAATTTATCAAAATGTTGACATTTTATTCATCTTAGGACAAATTTTGAGATACTCAGGAGAGTCCAGGGGCATTGAGGGTTAAGGGCCACATTATCTATCCATATATTATACAATACCATCTAACTGAGTTCTTTAATTTAGCTCTATGCAAGTCATCCATAGTACTTATTTGCAATATCAAACTCTTCCATTTTTGCTTGCAATGTTCAAACAAGAGGCTTGAAGAATCATTTGTTTCTTGCCTAAGTTACCAATTGATTTTTCATTTGGCCATTTTGTCATTGATTGATAATGCATGCTTGTATTAATTTCTTATTTCTTTGATATTCTTGGAGTTACCCCCTAAGGACCTAAATTTTTGTATGAGGACTATGATCAATTTTATGGTTCATTGGAAGTATCATGCTGAATGCTCTGTTATAGGATAAAGAATTTCTCCTTCCCCACCTAAGAATACTTTCCATCTGTACTGAGTAAACTAGTTAGCATTAGACAACAAGGACACTTGTTCTAGTGCTTTATAGATAGAACTTTATGTAACATGAATGTAGTAGGAATTGTACCAAGAAAAGAGAAGTGAACACTCTTATGACAAATATTCAAGAAGTAATAGACAAGTGGATCAGTGATGACCTCCTTTATCAAGGTTGGTTAGTCCTATAGAAAATGCGCATTCAAAAACATGCCCTTATAAATCCAAACGACAAGAAGAAATTTCATTGAGAATGTTCATTGCAAAGCATTTAATTCTTGGTTCATTGAAGTTTGGGCATGGATTGCAAAAATCTTCTAAATGACTTTGATCTCTTATAACTTTTGCACCTGATATACAAAAGTTCATAAAGTGACACAAACCAGTATACAAGTATTTAAAAAATTAACAAGCATAAATTTGAGATGTATGAATTTATAAGTGACAAAATGATTTTAAGGGTTATTTTAGAGATAACTTAATATCTAGTCTTGACATTTTTAAAGCTACTTGATGTATCATAAACTATGATGTTTAGAATCCATTTTGATAGAAACCTATGAAACATGGACATAGGAATGATCAACTATATACAAAACACAACAAATTCTAAAAGATTGTTGGTTTCAAAAACATAAGATTGTTGCAATTTGAGGCATTATCAACTCTACTTTCTGTTTTTTTAAGGATTTTCATCATTTCAATCCTTATAAACACCTTGATGCATTTTTTCTATGAAACATTGAAATGGATGCATTACAAATAAAAACTTGAAGAAATGAATTAGTACATCTTTTTGAACCAAAGTTGTAGATTTCCAATACTGAGTTACATTTAAGGAAATTTTTTTATTGCTATTCTCAATAATAACAAATAATGTTTGGAACTCAAAAATCAAAATTTCAATTGTAAAGGATTTATGATTGTAGAATCTGCATACTAACTTGTTCTTCTTCATTGATGAAAATTTGATTTGTGTGAAAATCATTCTCTACTCATTGCTAATGTCATGATTTTAACCTCAAAAGGTATGAATTTAGATTTGACACACTTCCAAGCTTTAATCCATAGAAAAGTACTAATGAGAATCTAAATAGTTCAAGAACCAAGAGAGTGCCAACCATATATAGTTTTCCTATTTCAAACTACTGGTCTCAAGAATCTCCTATCTAATACTCCCTCTGTCCCAAAATGATCTTCATGTTGACCTTTATTTAGTGGCCCAAAATGATCTTGTTGGAGGAGGAAGAGAGCTAGTGACACTTGCACATAGTCCAAAAGCATGGGCATGCTAACTAGTCCCATGCCATCAAGTGAGTGGCCATCGGTGCTCTTCAAAAATGCCTCAAAAATCCAATTTTCAAGCACTTTGAAACCACACTATGAAAACTAATTTGAAACTCAAAATTTCAGAACAATAGGAGGATATCAAACTCCATCCATAGGTTGAAAACAATTTGATAAATAGTTCTTTTTGAGCTTAATCTATAACATTTTGTGTAACAGAAAAATCATTTTGGGACGGAGGGAATATATTTTTCCTATTTCAAACTGTTGGTCTCAAAGAATTTCCTCTCTAATAAAGTCACTACAATTTTTGCAATTCAACTTTTACTTAAGTTAGCTGCTTAGTTTTAGAAAATTAATACAAGTCGTAAAGAGAAGGTGATACATGATGCAATCCCATAAGACGCACGCCAAATACTTAACCATTCGAAAAAATATGTTTAGTTTAAGTGTAACTTAATATAATTCAAAAAACGCCAAGCTACATTAATCTCATAATCGGCGTAAATCTAGTAAATCAATCTATATATATAACAGAATTCAGTTTCCCTTGGCGATGCTTTTATCACGATATTCTTACCGCGTGTATAAATAAATTAGCACGTAAGGTAAACAAAAAATTCTTGTGTTAAAAACTTGCGTAAATGAAATTTTGCATGAGAAAAAAATTATGCGTAAAAAAATGCGTGAGTAAATAATGTAACAAAATTGTATGGATAAAAAACTAAACTAATTGCATGAATAATTATTACATGGGTAAAAAAAATTGCTAAGTTAAAAAATAAAAAATAGTTTTTTGCGTGAGAAAATAGTGACTTTTCTTTTATTGTTTGGGTAAAAAAAAATTCTATGGATATAGAACAAAAAATGCTTTATTTCAAGGGAATGTTTTGTAAACAAGTTTTGAGTAAAGTTTGATATTAGTGTGTGCAGATAAAAAGTAAAAATTATTTTCTTGCAATGGAAAGATTTTACATGACTGGACCTGAAATTATTTTGGGTCCCATCGAACCGACAGGTGCTTATACTAGTCTTCCATATAAAAATAGGATAAACTACTTGTACTGAGAGCACAAAACTAGAGTCACAGTAAAATTAGTGCCAAAGAAACTCAGTAATACCTCAACCTGCACACTTAAATAGTGTGAACTTCAGTAGATTAGTATCACACACTACTATATAATTCATTGTACCTCAAAGGGATGAAAAGACAAGAAAAAACACGTGGGAAAGAAAAAAATTCTGAACTTTACAATTCTTGGAAATTTCTGTCAGTGCCACCAGGTGATACCAAAAGAGGAGAGCAAGCAATCAGTGTACCGATTCAACCACTGGAGTGTACATCTGAAAAGGTACACAATATGCCAGGTAATGGGAAATGCACCCAAATAAATAAACTATGACAAATCGTTTGTATTTCCCAGAAGGGAACTGCTCGCAAGCACAAACCCAAAAGACGCATCTAAAACTCCTCCTCGGCAGGAAGAATGAAAAAAATTCCCTCTATACAAAAACTTAGCAGCATTACCAGAAAATTGTACAGGTCCCCAAACTGGAAGGTTTCAAAGGTCAGGGCTTGTTTTGGTGGGGCACAAAGGTTGGAGACTCAGACCTGGGAGTGAGAGAGCGAGGAGTGATAGCAGCAGGTCGACTGCCCCGTGCAGCAATCTGGATGTGCACTGCTGCTGCTGCTCGGGGTGGGTCAGGGACAGGCTTAGAAGGCAGAGGAGGAGGCGGCAGCTCCCGTTTCCCAGCTCCAACAGGAACAATAGGAGGTCCAAAGAAAATGGAAAAGCTTTCAGGGATGGTGTCAGTTTGGCTGGGAAGCGCAACCGGATGTGGAGGACTGGAGGATGCGGTGCCCAGCTCGGACTCGGAGACGTCAGGGTGAGCGGCGAGGGGATTCTTCGGCCACGTTCGAACCACTTGTGAAGGAAACGTGGACGTGCTGCCACCACTGCCGCCGAACAAAATCCTGCTTTGTGGCCGCACGACGACGTCACCTCCAAACCTTCCCAAACCCGGTCGGTTCCAGAACACCGCGCTTCGCCGGTGATCTCTCAGAACAACGTTGGGCCGTAACGCGTTCGACGCATCGTCACTGACACGCGTCCTCGCGTCTGCAGGGAAGGTAGACCAACTCATGCGTGGTCCTGGAGATGGCGCTGCGGTAGTCGAAGAGGCTGACGAGGCAGACGGCATGGTCTCCTCGGAGGGACCGTATCGAGTTTCTGCAGGAAGCGGGCTCAGTGAATCAGAGATCGTCGATGAGATGCTGTGGCTACTGATACTACTCCGGACATCCGAGTCCGCATACCGCGCTGCAGCAGACCGCACCGGCACTCTGGCGACGTGGGCGCGGGAGAGCTCGGGATTCAAAGACGGGAGCCCGCGAGGGGTGAGCATCTTCAGCGACGCGCGTTTCAGCGATCTCTGCAATGCGTACTCCATGCTTGCCGCGCTCCGGCTGCTGCTCATGTTGCTACTCGAACTGTAGTACGCTTCCGGAGCAGCAGCAGCAGCAGCGTTGGTACCCTGGTCACGAGTCCCCAGCTTCTGCAGTACCGAAGATTTGTCGCGGGCTTTCGCTGCTGCTCGTGAGGCTTCTTGTGCATTCAGCTTCGCTAATCGCCACGCACTTATTCTCACATTCCCTGGCCCTTTCTTTCTGGGCCGCACGCCGGCGGCGTCTACGTCCACAACTGACGCCACCCTGCCTGGTGGTCCCATGTCCATATCCTCGTCCTGCTACCCCCCCATTGCCAGTCCACATGAGCACAAAAAATAAAGCAAAACGCTGATATAGCTATATTACCCCCAGCAGTATTAGTTATGGCAAAGTCTATTAGCTTTTATACAAAAAAATACTTAAAACAATGCATGTACCGTAGAAATTGATGGTTTAGTCAACCGTTCGTTATTAGACCCGTCGATAATTTTGTCCACTTCCACTTTCCCAATATTATCACTTCTATCGGGTTCCTTCTCTGGAGGTGTTGTTTCCTCAATAATAGTGCCCATCTTACGTTTTCCTCCATGAGTTTTACAGGGACTCAAATCACGGAGTTCCTGATGAGCAGTACATCTCACAGTATACATAAAACTAACGCCTTCCTACAGCTACAAAATGGATGGGAAATATATAGTGTTTGACGAATTCACAAATGAGGAACTTGGGAGGATTGAAGAATGTTTAACTCAGGTGCTTGATAACTGGAACGAAGGGTTGCATTTTTGTATATTTATTGTTCAGTGACACCTTCAGGAACGGAAATGTATATTCCAACTGGTCAAAAGGGCGAGGCCTTGTTATACCTGGTGCTCAATAAAGATTCGAGGAGGTGTACACCAACTACCACCACCACGCATTTGGATTCCGAATGAGCTGCCTCCACTCAAACCAGTTGCTGTGGACGCCCCAGGAGAGGATACCTCGCTCCCCTCTTCCACAGGGGCAGGTGATTCCACCAGAGCCTCCGCCTGGGCTCGCATCGCCACCACATACTCGTATGTCGAAATTCCCTGGCAAGCGTTGGAATCCCTTATGAGCTCTTTGGATTTAGCACTGGAATGTAAAATTGAAAACAATTGAAGTGTTCAAAAGCAAGTAGTGTACCTTTCTCATGAGTATAAGATGAAAAAAGAAGAGTTCTCCCAGAGGGACGGAGGCCAGGAAAGCCACCAATGTGCACACCAACTGCAACAAAACCAACCGAACCCTTGGTCAGAAGCAGAAACCTTTTATATCTCTCAATTTGATTCGTAGCATCCGAGTGCATCATCCAAGACACACGCCTTACCACTATAGAAGCAAAAGGCACCAGGGAAAATCCATTTCCAAGCTTGTTATAAATCTGGTCGAGAGTTCCTCTTCTGTCAACGAAACAGCGTATAAAAACAGCTGCTCCTATTCCCCACTCCACCACAAGCTGCATGCATGCATTGTCAACGAGGTAAATTTAGTCCACATAGCTTGCCAAAATCAATAACCTGCAGACTAGAGTTATTCGAACTCCGCTCTAGATAGTTAAAAGGAGAATCAGCTCACCAAGATAAGACTAGTAGCCATTAGAGCAATGAATGTTGAATAATTCTTCCTTCCTACGCAGTTGTTCAACCACTGCCAAGAGGAGAAAACCCCCATAGACAAAAAAAAAAAAAAACATGTTAAAATGCATTCAGCCAAGCTACAACTACAAGTATGTATGTAAAGTCCGCAGAGCACCAGCACAAGAGAAAAAAAACAGAGAGTCTCGGAGCTGCTTGATCTATAAACAGAAATCGTGAAAAGCTCATTCAGAAAATATCAGCGAGGTAACAAGAAGTGTTAAGATGAGGTACCCGACAGTGGTGATCAAAACCATCAACACATTTGTCACAGCTCCTGCAATGCTTGCTGAACTTGCGAACCTAACATCCAAAAGCAAAACACCAAATAATCATTTTTGTTATCATGTCCCAAAGAAATCCTTGCACCTTTTGTTATTGCAATTGTAAATTATTGGCAACAACGACTGGCAATACCTCAGCATTGCAGAGTGTGCAGAAAAGAATGTCTTCCTCAGGAACGGGCTGCTCATACTTGGCCTCGTTGTAGCACACGTCGTCTTTGACCAGCCAGCCACAGCATAGTATACAAAGTCCTGCGAAAGAGCACAGACCAGGTGCCTGGTTCCATCCCACTCGAACCTGCTCGGCATGCGAAGATTTCCGCTCCAAGTCTCGCTCCGATTGCAGAGCAGAGAGCGGACTGGACGTGACTGGCGTCATGTCTCCTGAAATCTGAGAGAACGAGCTATTCTCATCGTGCTTGGATAAGGGCTGATTCTTCAACACACCAGGGTCGGCTGGGTTGATCGCCGAACAGCGCGCGTAGAGCAGCAAGACCGTAATGAACTGCACAATCCATAACGAGAATTTCAACACCAGCGCTTGAAAACGCAAAGGATTGTGACCAGCTCGATAGGCAGAGCTTTGTCGACAAGCTTTCGAGCTTTTACAAAGGTGCAAGAAGAACACTTACCAAGGGGGAATAGAGTGCAAAGGCTGCGGATTCCAATCCGCCGATCCACAAGAAGGGGGCCAAGAAAACATAGAAGGCGGTTGCCAGCAAGAAGTAGACTGTGATCGCCACCACCTGATGATCAACGCACAGTCAACAATACATAAAAAGGCATTTCAAGAGTAAAACCATGGAGTGGTTTCAATTACAGGCTCCCCTTCCTAAAATTTGGTAGCCCTGCACTTCTGACGTACACACAGAATTCGGTCGAGAGTTAGTTCTGCTCCATCACTGGTTAAGTAGCCATGAGGTCACAAATCCACTGCTCGGAGAAACCGAGGTTGTCATTAACTTTGTTCGAAGTGGAGGTTCTGACAAAGTTTCGGTGAGAAAATGGAGATGAAATTAATGAAGAATGCCCTGAATAGGAGCTGGCATGGCTTGTTTTGGCGGGTATAGAGTTTGAATTCAAAGAGATTTGAATTGTATTCAAATTTTGGGCGGGGGCGGGGTTGATGTGAATGAAAGAGATGGACGTGCAGGTGCAAAGGAAACAAACTGACCTGGAACGTGTGCGCTGGAAGCTGCCAGCCATGACGACGCACCATTAGTACTCGGCCGCATGCAGTATGCTCGACGAAGTGACGAAGCCTGCATAACTAAGTTAGGATCCACAACCCTCGTCTTCGCTTCACACAAAAATTCACGCCGCAATCCTCCTCGTGTGGATGGATCAGAGCCTCAGAGGTGATTCTCTTCGTCACCGTGACACAATCGGAGTCCTCGTGTTCTGTTTCTCCTCCGCATTCGTTGGCTTCTGATTCCCACCATTGTCCGTGCCCGTAATGTACGTCACGATGCCATTCACCGGTCCTTCGCTTTGCAAGCGTGGGTGACAGCAGATCGCTGTACAAAAAGCCTGAGATACGGATGATCGCAACGACCTTACAACCGCCTGAGTCAGGCACACGCACAGTCCCACTACGACGACTTTCAAAACAGATTGGTTGATCCAACTGCACGAACCGGTGACGAAATTCAATTCAATGGACAATCTCGAGAGACTCGCTGGAAAAGGAGAACGTCATGATGTCCGAAGTAGACTCAACACCACGCAGATGATGCAACAATGGCAACATTCTTGAATGTCAGGAGAATGTTTGATCATCTCCGCGACACAGAGTCAATAATGATTTCCAGACTACAAGAGAGCAACACACTCTGACGCTCTCATCAACAGAATCGAGTAACATTGAACCAACCTACTCGATCACAAAGAAAGGAAAGGAAGTACGACAATCCAATTGTAGCCACCTGCCTATCGGATCCCCAAGCTCTCACGAAAACCGCCATTTCAAACCGGAAAAGAACGAGCAATGGAGTGAATCATCATTCGCAGAGGCGACATTTAAGGAACGACCGGCGCTTCTCCACATGACTGCACGAATAAATGAATCGATCTCATTATCGCAACTGACACCTGACAACAGTCGTCGTACCACCACCACCACCACCACCGCCGAGTAATAGGTGAAGTAATCCCATGGCTCTGGAGCCTGGATTACAATGTTTAACTTACTGCCCGCCGAAAAACGAGACAACCCAGGTGCGCAGAACCGAAGATCTCCGCAATAATGGCAATGCAGCAGGACCATCAAGAAGGTAGCGAGTTTGTTGGCAAAATCAATGAAGAGAGAATATGGCAAACGAGGAAGACGAGGCGGATATTGCTGAGGGGGCAAAGGAGCCAAGCCAAGCTAAGTCCAAAGAGTGAGCGATTCAACAAGGATGGAATTGGGTCACATTGACAAGCCCATGAATGCAAATGTATGCAACAATCGGTGGAGATTGGTGATTGAAATCACAAGGGAAGTGAAGTTGGGATCGAGCAAAGGGCTGTACAAGCAAGCGAGCAAGGCAAGCAAGAGCAGCAGCGCTCCAAGCGCAAGGACAGCCTGCAACAACAGCAACACACGGGTTCCAGGACAGAGTAGCAGCGGCGGAAATGGCGGAAACGGCCCTGGAATGCCTGAAAATTGGCTGAAATGTCCGAAATTGGTAGTGCTACGGCTTATGGGGATTGGAGAATGTTGGAATCCGGTGACACGACCATCAATTGGATTTTTGCTTCGTCAATCTTCGTCCCCTTTCTCTCGGTCTCTTTCTCCCTCCCTCTCTTCTCGGTGTGTGTCGCTTCCCGGCCCTTGCAACAAAGACGCGTTGCTGTACTGTATGATTGTAATGTACGTTGGTTATACTGTACATGGACTGTACGCTATCGTCCAATGAGATGGATGAAATGATTAGGAGGCGAATGAATGCGCGGCGGAACGTGGAGGCGGTACTGCTCCCCACGTCACCCACTTTCCATCATTTCCCTTTGAGAGCTGGGAATGAAAACTAGTACCGTTGGGTTGTGTGCCCCTTTATAGCTGGTTTACACTTTGTCCCAAGCCCTACTGTATTCTCAGAATTTGATCACTCAATACGGGTAAGGTAGGAGCACCCATAAGCATTTGATCACTATAGGGGTAAGGGAGGAGCACCCATAAGCATGAGTTTAACCCGTAAAGGACCAAGCAAAGTTTTCATCAAAAACTCTCCAAAACGGCTATTTTTAGAGCATCAACCAAATTTGAAAATAAAAATGTTTTTACACATATGTGATTATAGGATCTTGTAGAAGAATAGTTTTAAAACATGTGGAAATTTTTTTAGAGTTTTCCACCGCGTGGATTGGAAGATAGAATGGTTTGAATATTCAAAAATGTCTTGTGAAAAACTGAGTAGCTACCCTTCAAAAGGTCAAATTCCTATGGAAAAAGGGCTGCGTGAGTGGTGCTTTTCTAGATTCCTTATTCCACCTAAGTAAAGTACATGTCAAAAAAATTCAAATCATTTGGAATTTTATAACACAAGGAAAAAAATTAGTAAGTAAAAAGAAGTAGAGAATGATTCAAAACACTAAATTGTTGAAAATTTAATTATGGAAATGAAAAATGCAAATCCCAGTGGTCATAATGTTTTCATAAACAATCTTCATCCTTTGGTTTTGTTTTTTTTCCAAAATGTTGAAAATTGAGTAAAAGAAAGGATTTGAAAGTTTATTTTGGAGTAGAGAATCCATAACTGCCCGCAAACAAAAACTCCTCATAACTTTCATCTTGTTGATGTAGACAAAATGATTCAAAGCTTCCTACATTCATATAAATCTCCTAAACCCATTTGAAATTTTTGTTGCTGAAAAAAACAATTTTTTAAAATCTGCCTAGGTTGCCTGCCAAACATAAAAAACAACATATTAGGCTATAACTTTTTACTCATAATTCCAAATGTCATGAAATTTAGTGCTTATGAAAGATAAACCTTGTCCCCACATTCTATAAAAAAACTCAACCTAAAATATGAAAAGCTCCAATCACAGGTACCTGCCCAAAATCGCTATGTTTCTAAAAAAGGGATCTGGTCCTTTAGGGGTTAAGAGTTTTGAACATGATCACTATTAGTAAACGTATGGCAAATTACAGGATCCTATTAGCAATAGAAAAATAATGAGTTTGCACTTTTGAATTTATTATTTGGATACTGTGAGAATAAGTTGTGAATTTTTAAAGAGCAAAATGCCATTGTACCCATAACCATTATTAAGATTGCATGTTCACATTTTGTACATCCTTGTCATTACATCTATCTACTTCTATATATTTTCCGAGATTTCAGAGGTCACGCTTATGGAGACCCTTGCAAGGATGGGTGCTCCTACCTTAGTTACAACACTTTCTTGGCCGCATGTGGAGAATGAGAACGCAAACATGTTGCTTTGTAGTTGTTTGTCGGAGCTTCTGTTTTTGTTAGCATGTGAAACTTCTCAACGTCCCATTCTTTTCCTCTGGAGGTGAAGAATGGGGCAGTGAGAAGTTTAGCAGGAGAAGTTTCACCTCTTGCAGCCCACGTTTCACCTTGTTGTGCTTGTTCTTATCATCTATTGATTGGTCTCGTTGGTGGAGAGCGTAGTAACTACTACATCTTCTGAAAGCAAGTAATCATTCCCCATTCTCATTCTCCAAAACAAACAATTAAACGGGGTGTCACACCATCTTCACGAAGAATGAGCTCCTATTGGTTCCTCTTTTCTCTCTACAACTTCTCAATCTCCATTCTCTTTTCATTCTCCAAGAAGTTGTGACTACCCCTAATGTGTTGAATGTTTGGACTTAGAGCGTCCCCAATGCAATTTGTAAAAGGGTATGACACACACCAAAATGGACAAAAAATATTTCCTTTACCAAGGTTGCTCAACTCCTAAAGGATGTTGCCTACTAAAAGTGTTGGTTGTATTCATATGAGGACAATTTAGTGCTTGAAAAAATGGCTTTATAACAATGCTAAAATTCCCCAAAAAATTCTAGTTGACCAGGAGTATGTTTGTAACTTGGTTTGAAATTTATAACTCCAATGAAATTGTTGTGCTACCCAAGTGCCCCAACTGTATACAACACAAAAGAACATATACAAAATAGCAACATTCTTAAGGGGTTACGCATGGTGGTCATTCTAAAACTTAAATATAGATAAGCCATAGACAACTTATTGTTTTTGTTAACAACAATAAGCTCTTTATGACTCACCTAGATTTAAGTTTTAGAATGACCACCATGTATAAAGAATAACCGCATTATACACATTATTTACATTATTTGTATTTAGGTGTTTTCTACCTTATAGTTAGCCTTTCAAAACCTCCAAGATGAAATTTACGTGGATATTTGTGCCTTGTTACAATCTTAATGGAGTCTCCTTTAACATTAAAATAAGATGAATTATTTGGTCCTCCACATGTTTGTTGAGTAGATGTAGTGAGAGTGATTGAGCCCCTTGAACCTATAAATGGGATGAATGCATACAATGACAATCACACGTAGCGGATTGCATTGGAATTGCCCTTAGAGCATCTCCAGTGGGAACTAAATACTATAGTCTTTTCTTTGCTTTATGCTTTTTTTCATGGATTTTGTGCTACACTTAAAACATGGTAATGGTTTAGTTTGAAACAAGACCATGAGTTGAGCCACTTGAATGGAAAGTGGCCCTTGACGGTAGCAATAATTGAATTCTTCAGCTTCAACACTGAGCTCCTATTTGCAACCACAACATTTGCATCTATTGTCTAATCTGGTGAAACCCTAAAATGGTCATAAAACTCACATGGAGATGCTCTTCTAGCTTCAAGTTGGTAGCATATTTTGCGCTTGCAACACCACCTATACATGATGTTCATTCATATTTCTATACATTGGAAGTAATTTTACATGTTGGCCCTTACTGATAGTAAATTTTCAAATTTCCAAACTCTCCCAGGTAGGAACACCCCTCTCTGTGGGTGTCCCCATCCCTATCCCGGAGACCTACTTGTATCAGTGCTTGTGTAAGTGATGTCAGTGCCTGACGATTAAAAAAGTTGGTTATGGGTAATGAAGTGATGATTATGGGTGACTAATAAGGTAAGAGGCTCTAATTGCATTATGGCTCTAATTGCATTTGCATCTAGGAACATATGACATTTGAAATAAAATATCCATGACTATCATTGATGAGTTACGTAGGTTTAGTAATATGCTAAGCCTACGTAACTCATCAATGACAATCATGGATATTTTATCTCAAATGTCATATGTTCCTAGATGCGAATGCAATTAGAGCCATAACGCAATTAGAGCCTTATTCCTTATGATGATTTTGAGTGCCTCATCCCACTATTTAAGAACTCCTCAAGTTAATGTTATGAGCGTATGAGCACGCTAAAGACATCTCCTACACACAATTATACATTTTCAGTGATTTTGGGCATTAAGAAATCTTTGTGAACATATGCTTACAACTAAAACTTTCAAATTGATACCAATATTTTGAATTTCCTCTTCCTAACTTACCACTTTTTTTTTTCAAAATTCATCAACTAATTTTCCTACTCCAAAATCCTTAGTTTCACTCTTTTGGGTGTTCCTACGTTATGTGAAAAAGCGGCATTATTTCACCCTGCCCCCACACTCAGAAAGCAGTTGACGGACCTCCTGGTGGCATCTTGTCACGTACCTGGCGTACAAAATGGGCCTGAAGTTCCTGAACTGGCATTTTGCTGTTATTGTGAGATTCTGCTGTCTTGGTTTCTGCGCCTATTGGCCTAAACTTGGACGGACCAAGGGGCCGTGGTAACAGTGACTCAATTTTTTCCTTTTCGCCTGCCTTCTTTACACAAAAGAGCAGGGATTTCTTTTGGTTTTTTCGTTGCTCCACCGACATACACATCCAAGCAGGTAAGGAAAAAACTGGTAGAATCATCCGTGTGTGCACATTCATTCATAAGATCTTTTTAACATTAATAACTTTTCTTCAAATTTTGGTTAACTTAGTATTTGTTTGAGAGGTATTTGGTGATTTCATTCATTCTTTCATCCAATTTTATCAGTGTTACAATAGCTAGCGTAAAAATGAGGTAAGAATGTAGCAAACATTGTTTGAATTAATTTAGTTGCATAAAAACATCTCCAACGCAATGCGTAATTTGGCGCTCAACTAAGGTAGTCTGCTCGTGAATGGACCATCTAAGCAAAGGTGCGCTTCTGTGGAAAAATCAAGGCAACTTGGTAAAATGGAAATATTTTTGGTAGAAAACTAAAGAAGAGACAATTATGTGGTCATTTATTTTGAAATTTTTTGAGTTAGTATGAATTAACTACAATTTATCAAAGCAAAAATGCATAGGGGTAGCTAATCTTGATCATAGGTGGTAGCATTCATGATACAAAGGCGGTTTGTAAATGGAGTACATGAGTCATAAAAGCAACCACTATAAAGCCAAGAATGTTCCAATAAGGCTCTTAAAGTGTGCAAACACGCATTCCATATTCTAATACTCAAATCATGATTGAGAACAAGTTTTCGTTTATTTTAGTATGACATACATTTATTTTTTATTGAAAAACAAATCTGAACACAATTATGACCAATAAGCACACACAAGAATGGCTCATGTCTCTTAAGTTCCTAAAATGGTGCATGCACAAGTACAATTTCTATACATAAAAAATATGATCCTTTTAAGAACCTATATGCACTATTTTTGTGACCCTACATGGTCTGTTCCAAATGGATGGACCCAATTTGAGCAGACTACCTTAAAAAAAGTGCCACATGCAAGTGTTGGGAGTTCTAATGGCAGTTTGTGATTCTGCACTTTTCTAGTGCACAAGTTATTTCAATTAACTTAGTACAAGATTTGAATAGTGGAAGATCTCTTCCCACTAATATGAGTGAATTATGTCAAGTTAGAGTGAGATGTTGTATGTATTCAACCATTGTTCTCCAATTAGGGTTTTTGGTCACAATATTTAACTGCCCCTCATGTAGCAACTTGGTGGCAAAACTGCCATGATGTGGCATCCTTTAGACGCTTTCTAGTTGAACTAAGTGCTTGCAAAATCTTCTTGAGATTTTGGTCACGTCACTCAATTTGAGATAGTATTTACATATCGTAACTCTTAATATATTAATATATTGAATAGACTTAAAACACAGTGAACTGCTTTATTGACTTACAAATTAATGTATTTATTAAATTAATGAAAATTAGCCTTATCAATGCAGGGTGCAATAGATCAAACACTTGTGTAATGTATGTTACTAGTATACAAGCACATGTTTTGCTTGAGTTGGGCATGTATGGGTAATGCAACATTCAACTTTACAAAAAATGATATCATAATTCAATTGGTTTAGAATTTAATGTAGATGTATCGTACAAAAAATCAATCTCACAATTGGTCTAGAATCCAACCCTCATATACCGTCATTTTGGTGAGACCTAAAACACCAATTGCTTCATCACAATGCTTGTCTTCAATACTTTGCTAGGAGGCGCATGGCATTTTGTTAATTTTCTAGCACATGGTTGGAGGGTGTTTAATGTTTCATATTTGAGACATGACTTATTGTTTCAACTTTCATCAAAAAGTTCTAAAATATTTTAAAAAATGATATGGTTGAAGGACACTTGATGTTCTATATCTTGCGTGTCCTTTATTGCTTCAACTTACAACAAAAAGTTTTAAAAGGTTCTTGAAAAAGATGCACAAAGGAAAATCTTCCCACTTAGTAGTATAGATATGTGCCACATGTATACGTGCTTTAGCATTCACAAATTACCGTATGTGCAAAGGTAAAAACCAGGGTAACTACATATGTCTCTAAATTCAAAGCTTTCCTTAATTGAGGTACTCGTGTAATTTGAAGATGCACTCCAAACATGGCAATTTTAGAACGTTACTTTCAGAATTGCAAAAATTGACAAAATAAAAATAAAAAATAAAAAATAAAAAATCATCTACCTATCCATGTACCCAAGGCTTGTATGTACCAAACGCTTGTAGCAAGGTTTGTAGGAATGTCTTTTGGCATTGTCCTAAGCAATTAAGTAGCACTAACTAGTTGCTTGACATATACTCCGTATTTGACTAACTATGTATCATTCATGTACCTATACAATTTTCATGTCTCTCAACATTGGAATATCTTATTGATGTTTTGCATGTGTTCCTTGATGTTTTGCTTGTATCTCACGATATTTTGTATATTTCTCTCAATGTTTTGCAAACCAACAAAAAAAAAAACTTTGTATTTAGAGTATTACGAGTCATGTAAGCCCATTTATCAAGGTAAATGAAGGCATGAGCATATCTTATGTCCCATCTAGATTGTAAAATGTATATGCCATTAATAGAATAAGTAGAAAAAAAGATATAAAAATACTTGATATGAAGTTTTAAAAAATAACCAATGGCAATCATTTAATTTTTTGAATTCAAATCAATTTGCTCTTCATCTCCCCTTTGTATGCAAATTTCAAATCCAAGTTAAAAATTAATCAACCCCTAAAGGACCAAAGTCCCCTCGGGGGACAAATGGGATTTCGGGCATGTACTTATGGCTAATCTACTTTTTGTGATTTTTTGAAACTTTTATTGAAGGTGGGGAATTCAAAGATCTATGTGGGCATCTAATATTTTCTTCATTCCAACATTTGATGAAGAAATTATGCATGAATTTATGAAAAACGGTGTATGAAGGGCAGCCAAAAACTTCTTTAAATTTTTTATTTTTTTCAAATAAAAATCTGAAATAGGTTCTTTAGACATATATAGACATGGGGAGCTCTAAATCATTCAATTTTGATAGATGAGATGAAAGTTATGAGGAGTTTTTGTTTGCGGGCACTTCTAGATTCTCTACTCTAAAATAAACTTTGAAGTCCTTTATTTTACTCAATTTTCATAATTTTGGAAAAAAAACAAAACCAAAGGATGTAGATTGTTTACCACAACATTACAAGCATTGGGATTTGCATTTTTCATTTTAATAATTAAATTCTTAAAAATTTAGTGTTTTGACTCATTCTCTACTTCTTTTTACTTACTATTTTTTCCCATGTGTTGTATAGTTCCAATTGATTTAAAAACTCTCCCACACATACCTAACTTGGTCTCCTACATGGGAAAAATAAACCTCAACTTTGTATAGAGTAATTTTTTTGCCCTAAGAGTGGTCAAAGCCTTCTGAAATTTCTTGGCAGCAGCAAAAAAATGCTTTTTTTTGCAATTCGGATGTAAATATCTCTCTCATTTTTTTGGGTAGATTGAGCTAATTTTCTTACCACGTGTACCTCTTGTAGTTTATTATAAGATCTTACAGTTGAATTCTTGTAAAAAACTTTTTTTCTTACCATTGTACTTGCTTCCCCAAAAGTGGCAGTTTTCTGTGTATTGCACAGAAAAAATGGCTTGGTCCTTTAGGGGTTAATCAATGGGTTCCACCCAAAAATTTCCTCTTACACCCAACCTCCATGTCATAGCCCTTTCACTTTGCCTCTTGGCCCTTAGCCAATCACAAATTAAAAAATAAACATTCTTACTACCGGTAATACCGGTCACAAACGAGTGTACAAACAAGTTGCCAACATGAGTTTTTTTATTAATTGTAGATTGAGGCACTTTGAATTGTTCATAATTAGCAAAATATGTCATCTACATTCTTTCTACATAGTGTCAACTATAGTTTAAATGTGTCATCAAATGAATATTTGATGGAATAAATGAACATTCAAAAAGAATAAATGAATATTAATAAATTTTGCTAGAAACAAAAAATTACAAAGGAAAAACCGTGTGTCATTTTGTAATTGAATGTAACTTTGAAACAACAAGCAACAATGAAATATAATTAGCATTTAGAGAAAGTGTCTAGTTACTAATATAGCGCCTTGGTTAGTCAATCAACAAGTAATTAGTCAATAGTTGGGCCAATCAAGCAGCTGGCGTTAAAAAATAAAAATAAAAAATAAAAAATAAAAAATAAAAAAAACTATATAAATTACAAAATGAACCCAATCATTTCCATCCAAAGGTTCTGAAATCCATGTATTGAATTATCAATAAACCTACAAGGCTATAACATAGTACAGTACACATTCTCATCTTAAAAAAAATCTACTCCAATTCTTAAGTTCTCTAACTTCAAACGATCGTCTTATAATTTGATGAAGAAGTCATTTAGGTGTTTGCACTAAACTTTTTACATAAATTATATGCAATTGCAACTCCAATTCCAAACTACTTTCTAAATTGGTTATTGTAGGACTACCATTTTTTCCTTGCTGTTGCCTTCATTAGTATGGGAGGAGGCCATGCATCCAAAAATTACCTTTAGAAATTTTGAGTATGTACCTTACTTAAAAAGCAAGCTAATATTATAAGGATAAAACCTCATGTAGCATAGCTGCTTGTTGAATAAGTTTAATTATCTTTTCAAAAGGTTTCATTACATGATTGCACAACAATTTGTTTTATTACATCTTAACTCCTTTTGCAATAGTGAAAAACTTGTACATTTTAGCATGTTACCCTTATTACCATACAAAAAAGCATCTCCCAAGCCATGTGAAACCTCATTTTTTCATTGTGAAAGACCTTTTTTTTTTGCTTCTAACCTTAACAGCTTCCATTTATAAACAAAGTACAAAACTTTAAAAAATCAAATACACTTTATAAAAATCTAAATTCAATACATGTTGCATTTAGAGTGGCAAATAAGTGCTCCAATCCATCCGAACACCCTTCTAAGGTGTATCACGGTACTTTTGGCACATAGCTTAATGCTATTACAAACTTTCTTTTGTTCTTGCTCCGACTCCTGCATTAATATATTCTAACAACTCAAAATACTAACAACATGACCAAAATTGGATTGATATGTCATTCAAGGGTCCAAGTATGGAGCGTAGATCTGCTAGAACAACTACTGTCTCTTCCATCACTTGAATGAGCACCCTAGTTTTTTTTCTTTATCAGTTATTAATTTGTTTAAACCTGATCGATTATTTTTGCTTTTCGCAAAAATGATTACAATATAAAATTTGATGGATAATGCAAGTAGTGAAAAATGTCATCTTTTGGGGAGTACCCTATGTGTATTTACCTCCAAAATATGCCTTGTTAGTATATTTCCATTTAACCTCAAAACTTGAATGATGATGTCATCCAAAGACCATGCACGTAACAAGTGGGTTGACAAGGGGTTCATAGGAAACAAGAGACATTCAAGTCTATGTTTGAAATTATTGGGGGCTATTGGTTGGTTATAACTTTATGGGTCGTGTACCAGCTGAAAGTAACAAGAGCTTTGTAAAACATGTGACTTGTACATGCTTTCTCTGTAAAGCTGGTGACGCTGATGACTTGTAATTGTTTCCAATAACTCTTGGGTATTCAATGGCATGCTTCCAAATAATTCACCGGCACCATGCTCATGAATCAGGGCCGCTTTACACTAGGAGTGAAGACAATAAAAATTGGGGTCATTTGAACTAAATTTTGGTCCAAATATATTTGAGAACGAGCCCTAGCACCCGTTATGATACAAGCATAACGGGGGCCAAATTCTCTGTGTGAAGGCCTGGCCAAAAGGTTGAGGTCAATCGTGCAAATTTTGAAAATTTTAGGAGAAAAAGGAGAAAAAAAAAAAATCAAGTAGAGATGTTAATATTTTAATTCCATCCAATGGTTTTGATTATTTTAAAATAAAATTTCATATTCAAATAATCATATTTTAATAAAATTTGACAACGGCCTGAGTGTTAAGAATTGGCTTCTCATTTTTGGGAGATTCAATGTTTGACATGGACTATGTTAAATCTTGTTTTTCAAATGTTTAAATATGTTTTAAAAATTTGGCCTTGACTCCTTGTGTAAAAATTTTGAAACAAATTTTAGAGAATGAAGCAATGAGAAGTCAACTTTGGGACTATTATATGCTAGAAACTAGCCTTGACTCATAGTATAAAGCTGCTCTAAAACTCTCAAAGATAAGGAGTGAAGAATTTGAACCACAAATGAATGTATGTCCTATGCACACCAAATTTTAGTTGCTCATTAAATTCATATTTTGTATAAATTTTGTGTTGGGAAGTTGCAAATAATAGCATAAAGCCACAAAGAAATTTTAAATTGGGGGCACAATTTGAAAGCTACTACAAATAGAAGCACTCTTGCAATTTGTGGTGCCTTGCAATGCTCCTTTTTGCTCTAATGTTGGCATGTTCACTTTGTCAGTCCAAATTGCAAACCACAATCATTGTTGATTGTTCTTTGCTCAACCTTTGGTATTTTCAAGGATTTTTCATCACTAGAGTTGATCAAATGTGTATTACAAAAACAATGTCTAAATGACATGTCCAAATTGACTAAAATGTGTCCAAAATGACAAAAAAATGCTAACATTGACAAAAACATGTCCAAATTGACATTGTTCTCTTGCCTACATGTAGGCATTGTGTTTAACCCTTAAAAGACTATAGGGCATAGTATGTACGCTGCCGTATAATCGGTATTTGCTACTAGTAAGAAGTTTTAAATTGGGATCTCAAGTAGCTCACTAGAACTGCTTTGATCTATTCTCCAACTTCTTTGTTGATCTCAAATGTAGTAAAGGTGTGAATCTAGTCCAAATACAAGAAAAACGCCTTGTATTCTATTGGTTGCACCGGCACGCTATGTCCTTTAGGTGTTAATGTTGCCTCACTTTTATACCACACATCACACTCCCTAGTTCCTCAAACCAATGCAAACCTTGATACCAAACAACATGGCAAACTTTGGTACTATGGATGTGCTCCTATTTGAGTATTATTTTCAAACTATGCCTTTCTTTTTTGTAGTTCCTTTGTGATTTTGTGCCTTCATTTGTAAAATTTCCTTCTACAAATTTTTTTTATGTGAATTTTCCAAAATCTTCTATGTTGAAATTTTTGTAGTTCAACAAATACAAGCACATTTTACAACCAAAAATGAATATTTTGTTTCACCCCTAAATGCCTGTAGCACCAAATTTTGGTGTTGACACTACTTTGAGATCCAATAAACCTAACTAAGTTCCTATTTTTAATATTTAGTATTTAGAATTATTCTTTTTGAAGTCCAGTTTTAGCCTTGTAAATCCAATTTTGAAAATGATTGATTATGATTTTTCTATTCAAGATTTTATGCAAGGGTCTTGAATTTCTATAATGTTGAGAGCTCTTGGAAATGAGACTCAAATACACTAGAGCTTAGAGAAAATTTTACATTAGAAACTCATTATAAAAATTTGTAGAAGAGATTTTGGAAAAGTCATAAAGTGATTGGAGTTATGTGTGTTGTGTCCTTTAACCTTGTATTTTTTGGGTGACCAAATTTTAGATTTAACATGTGAAAAGAGGATTGAAAGACTCCAAGTCATTTTCCAGTTTTAACACCCTCATGATCAAACATCATAATATTTTAATCCATAAGTAACTCTTGCTGTGCTTTCTTTTCATAGGTGATCTTTAACATATCTAGTTTGAATTTGTACAGTTAATTTTAAAAAAATGATACAAGTTATTAAAATTTTGGCTTTTTATTCAATTTTAGAGAAAATTCCTAGATGCCCAGAAAAGGCCTCAGGCATTTAAGGGTTAAAAGTTGATTGTATTTTTTGATTTTAATAGATGGATAAGGTAAGAACAAAACTAAAGTGATACAGATTTTAAGCTAGAAACAAAAAAAACTTATGAAACCTACCATTACAAAGTGCTTGATCGATTTTAGAAAGGCTATTGAATTGTTACCTTTTGGATTTATTGATTAAGATTGGTGAATGCAATAGAATATCTAACTAGATGGACATGGTGCCTTTTATTGGATATTCAGTCAATTTACTAAATTGTACTTTATAATAAAATTGTACATTTGTAAGAATTTGGACGAATCCTTGGGCCCTTTGAAGGATACAACTTAGATAGTCATACACTTGGACTTGGAGTAAAGAAGGAACATAGCACATTTGGCATGAAACATTTCAAAAAATTGGCAACAAGATTACTACTTTTTTTTTCAGTGAAATGTTGTCTTATAGAATAAAAGAACCTCAAGAAGAGAATTCAGAGTAGTGAACTCAGTTTCTTTTTAAAATTAATCATTCATCTTGGATGTAGTGAAATTATTGTTTAGTGTGTGAATTGACAGCCTTTTGTGAGCATAAGAATTCAACTAAAAAAATTAACAACCACTACCTCAATTTGTGCCCATGCATTTTAACATAAACTTATTCATTGTTAAATCCTAAGTTTTCTCAAATGTTTTCTTTTTAAGTAGCAATTTTTTTGCGTTTGATATAATTTTCTTCACTTCTCTTTAGAAATTTGCAACAATTGTAATCTTTCACCAAAAAAATTGGTAGCTTTGTAAGTTGTAGAAAATGTCTAAGGTTATGTTCAAAAATATTGAATAAAAACATTTGTTCATATGTAGAGGCAAATTTGAGCTTTCAAAAAGGAAAGAAGTAAAAGTGATTATAGGTTTAGTCTTTCTTAGAGTATGTTGTTTTAGCTCTTATCACCAATATCTTATGGGAACCACACCTATTATATATGACCAATATTTATGATATTATAGTAGAAGTGGACCACAAATAGAACTAAATTGAAGATACAACTTGACATAGTAGTAATTTCAACAATGTTGTTCAAATCTACCATGCTCATAACTTGACATAGTAGTAATTTCAACAATGTTGTTCAAATCTACCATGCTCATAGTTTTGATTAAAAGAAGATTCGAATTAGTTTTAGCATAATTTAGATCTTTTGATCAATATCCCGCACTAATTAGTACTAATTACTACTTCTAGGTTGTATTTTCAATTTAGCGATGTTTTATCTGTGGACTATACCAACTATAATATCATTATTGGCCATATGTAGTAGGTATGATAAGATAGTGGGTGTGGTACAGATATCAATTCCCATCTTCATCCCTACAAATGAACTTCACATAATTAATGCCGTAAACAAATCTAACGCAAGTTCCTCCAGTTAGTTTCCTAAAAAAAACAAAGACTGTGTTACGATCAAAGGACTAGAAATGGTAGTTTTGAGTGGTATTTGAGAAGACAAAAAAATGTGGATTTGATCCTTTAGGGGTTAAACCCCGACCATCCGCATTTCAGAAAACCTAACAGTACATAGACTACATTTTGCATTCTCAAGACCATCCCAGGCAGGTACTGTTGGTAGTCGTGAACAGTGTGCCAAGTAAACCAAATCCTCGTGACGACGTAACGAACTTGCAAGAGCGTCCACACACACGAGGTACAGGAACATGGAATCAGAAAAAGACGAGTGCAGAATCAGAAGTAGAGAATTTGCTAAGATGAGAAGTTTAGGCAGATACAAAAATGAGTAGATGGTAAAACATAGGCATATCCTACAAATATGATATCGTCAGCAGTGTGTCACACTACTTTAGAGGCAAAAGCAACTGTCCACATAAACAGCTCCCAAAACTGAGGAAAAATATAATGGTGAGGTGAACTCACAATTGCTAAGCAATCTACACGAAGAGCAACACGCTCGACAACCACAAACCCAAAAGCACAGTCCTGACGAAGATGCAAGAATGTAAGTTATCTAGCTAAATTCTGCCGGTAACAAAACCTCAAAACTCTTCCCAACATCAGCTTATGTTTCCATAAACCAAATCAAACCCCTAGATCCAATATAGAACCTGCCTAAAACTAACCAACCTCATTAGACTCAAAAATATGAGAAAAATGTTCTACACACAGTACAATTCACCTCACCAGATTCCAGAAACCTTTTCTCACATCCGCATAAAAACCAACTTCGTTTGCATTCAACAGTATTGATAACAAGACACCGAAAACTGCTACATACAAACATCCACAATACTACAGTTTTACAACTATACGGATTCACTTCCAAACTCACACACCTGACTATCTTTTTACTTCAAACTGCAAGAAACAGACACTGCGTAAACGGTGTCGCTCCCTGCGGTGCCATTTCTTTAAGTAACTTCCAAATTCAGCCACGTTGTATTGACCACCTTCTGAATGCTAACGAGGAAGGGAACTTGGTGGCTTCAGATTGCCATATACTCGAGCAACCGGCTTGATATCATTTTGCGCTGGATGTCTACTTTTTGCCACGTAGCTTTACGCCAAGAATACGTTCCAACTTTGTAATGATTTGCTGGTTCGGAATTGCCTTCCCCGATTCGTACTCTTGAACAATTTGTGGTTTCTCATTAATGAGCTGCAAGCACAGAGGGCAGAACTATTATTTTCTAGGAGCACCAAAATTGACTCCTACACTGAGCGAATAACAAACAAGTCAAGTTCTAGAAGACCATGATAACTTTACACATCTTATAATAGAACTCCAGATTGGTACGGAGGGCGATTGACTGAAAGCATACAGCATCAGTGCTAAATACCAGACAGGCTAAACACTTCACGAATATCAAAACCAAACTGTCATCAACGATAAAAACAGCGAAATGCCACAACATGTTAGTAGCAGTCGATCAAAGAACATCTTCATCGAACAAAGATATCGAAAGAAACCTGTGCAAGTTGCGCTTGTGTCAGTTTCTTGTCCAACCGCGCCTGCATAATGTTTTTTTTAAGCTCTCCTGATATTTTATCGTCTGTTAAAAGAACAGGTTGCAACAGTTAATTAGTATTATCAATAAATTGGTAACAAGGAAAAGAAAGTGAACAGAACCTGCAGCAGAAACTAGACCGTATAACGTGAAAAAGATTCACGGGAAGATTTCTATTGTCAATTTTCAACACACCAAAAGCTCGTCTCAACCACACTAGCATCAAAACGAGGCATAGGTAAGATAATGTGACATTATAAAAAGCACGACATAACATCAACTGCGTCTACCTTCTGCAACCACTGAAACACTCAGCTAGTTTATCATTACCAATAAGGGTTACATGAAACAATGGAAGAGATTCACTCACGGGCAAGAACATCCGTCTCGTCGTCAAGCCTTTTCGTATTCAAGCCAGTTGCACTGGTAGCAGCTTTGTTGGATCCAGCGTTGACTGCACACAGGGTCAGGTATACCATCAGAATACTAGCGACAAATTTAGGTCAATCCGAATGCGTATCTTTAAAAATTCTTGTGGTATCCGAATAAGTAGAAGATACCATTCGCGAGTAAACACAAACACAAATTCAAACTGATCCTTGCATGAAAGATTCACGAAGAGCATGTTGGTCATACAAAATGAAGATCAGCCCCGAAACGTACGATTGAGCTGTGAGAAACAATAATATCAAAATTAGAGAGATATACATTTCTTTATAGTCTCAATGTCGGCGCCAGCCCGTCGCGCTGCATTGACAGTCTTCTCATCCTTCTTCGCAGATGAAGTTGGGGCCTTCTTCCTGATCACCACAGGCTCCCAGTCCTGTCGGATATCAGCCATGTTGGAAAGGCTTTGAAATCAAACGGAGCTTCGAATCACTTGTATGAATGCAAGAACACCTGCGACCTCAAGAACATCAGTTCGTCTATCCGCAAATGTGATCAACAGAGACCGAACAAAAGCCTTGAGAGGTAGACTCTGTTCTAACTTATAACCACTTTTATTTAACCAACCTACATTCAGTGGAACACATACTTTCCAACCATTATACATACGAATAGGCAGAAATAAGATACTCGACACGATAAGAGTACTTGAGGAATACTCGCTCATCTTTCAATTCCACGTACTGAAGCTACAGCAATGCCAACTTAAACAATGGCGCCTGTACTCAAGAGGGTTTACTTCAATTCTTTAATCCACTGACAGAACTAAGCGTTAGAGAGCGAGAGAGAAGAATGAAAACCTAATTAGGACAATTTGATGTAAAGACTTGTGGAAGACTCAGCAAATACCATTACATCGCAAGGGACGTACAATTTGTCAACTAAAGATGATAAAGATAATGCACTAAAATGATTAACCACTTCGAAAAATTAGCACACAAAAATAACCGCAGTCCAAAGAAATGTGCGATCAGCAAATAACAAATCAGTAAAACTCGAGTGGCTCCTACTCAGAAGAAGCACAAAGGCAGGACCACTATAAAGAACACTTTGCCCGGTGTATGTAGTTTTGCAACTTCATCGCAACTGAGAATCACATCGGAAGAGGCGGCCCTCTACATCCGAGGGCGATAGAAAATGAGTTTACTTTTCTAAAAGGCTTACATGCAAAATCGATGAACAAAACACTTACGAACTTTGGTCAGAGTTTTCAAAACTGAACTAACTCCACGATAACAGATCGCACTGGCCAAAAACAGGAGCAGAAATGAAAGAACTACAAAAAACATCAACAATCGCGCAACAATTACAACAATTGGCAGATGTTCACGAGACAAAAAATGTATAACACGTTTATAAGCGCTCACATGAAGCAACTTACAAACCAGTGTCCCCTTTCCTAGAGGAAAATCAAATCCAGAGAACGCAAAGACCTAGTGTATACGAAAAGACCTCACCGCATCCAAAAAACACTTGCAAATTACTATTTCATCGGCGCCTATTCGCCGAATAATCCTTATACCACAACACACAATCCCCTGACCATCAATTCAAATAGGCTTCAAGAAAAACTGCTCCATTGGCAATTGTCCAATTTTTTTACAAGATTGCATAAAGACTATAACAACCGCATGTTTTCAGTAACGACGTGTATGAATTCACGAGGAGAGCCACACCTCACTATCGTGTATAAGCGCCGCTTCCACGACACTGATACTTCCAAAATTCAATACAAAACCTGATGAGAGACAGAATGGCCACGAGGAGTAGAATGGAAGAGCAATAGTTGAACGGAGACGTTGAATCGACTCACCTAAAATGGCTGGAAAACTCGAGAGCTCGAAGCAATGGCGACAATAACTGTGAAAATATGCAGAATCTGGAACGTAGGGATCAAGAAAACCCCGGTTGCGAGGGGCTCATGAAACCCTAAGGACGTACTCTTCGCGTATTGTACAAGATGCGTAGATGTACGAAGCGGAATGTACATGACGTGGAGTGGGACCTTCTAGAGCTTCGGATTGGGCGTTGCCACGTGCCACGACGCGGGGTCTCGAAGTCTCGAACATCCTTCTCTCTGTCGTCCTTGTGGTAGGTGCACGTACTCGCGATCCTTCCACAAGATTAACGAATGTAGATTCCAGTGAAAATGCGAAAGTGTACATAATTTTGTAGATGAGATAGATTTCAGTGTATTTTGTTGTAACGGACTGTAGGGAATGAATAGTGATTTATTGGCTCTGGACCTCATAGACCTCAGTGGAAGAGGCTTTTCATCTAGAGAAGTCATTGTAAGGAAGTTTGGGTAGGTATCTTATTTAAAAGCAAGCCAAACGAAACATTGATACAGTCTTTTGCTACATAGTTACTTGTTTTATATAAATACTAGTGATTTGCGCTAGTTATGCTACATATTCATCATTAAAAAAAATTTAGGATTTCATATGTTGGAAAGAATGAATTCTCTGTGATAATTTATTGCAAAATTTTAAACTTTTGGATCCAAAAAGACTTATATGAACTTTAGCGTATTTTGCAAAAATTTCAAAGTTTATAAGAAATGCACACTTTGTAATATATGAGATAGTGGTAAAATTTAGTAGTTAATCATATTTGTATATGAAGATTTAACACCTTTAACCTCTTTCATATATAGTGCTATAAATAGGCATTTGGCAAACCTTGTGTAGTTGAATGAAATTTTGACATAGTGTAGAATTTAGAAAGTATGGTATGGTAGAAAAGCCTTTCATGATGTGTTTCTTTCTTGAATCCAATACAAGAAATGTTGGAACTTGGCACATGAGTTGAAGTTTTATTAATGGAGGATCCAATTCATGAACAATTATAACAATTTGGTGTTGCAACTCATGAAATATTTTTTATACATGTAGATAAATTTCATTGATTTAGCATAGCATTACTCAACAAGATAATGTATTCCTACATAATAAATGATAAAAGATAAGGTATTTTGCAAGTGTCACACATTGAAAATAAGAACATAGACCATCACACTATTTAACCCTACACACCACGCAGGCTTGGTCAAGGTGACGAGGGTTTATTTTTCTAGCAAAAATTGACTAAATCCTACCTCAAATGGTCACTGGCTACTGCAACACTGAAAAAGTACGGTGAAAAAATGGATGAATTACCAAATCTTTTTCCAAGTTGACACCAGAGTTGCCAAAACTTGGATGAAATTTATTAATATTAGTATAATTTGTGGATGAAAAACTACATTTTGAAGATTCTATCCAAGTCTGTCCATTTTTTCATTACTTGCTTGCATTGTTGGGTGCTGGTTGCTCTACCCTTGTAAAATGAAAAAAAAAGAAACCGTGACCCTAACCGCTCTTCTACAGAAGCTCTATAGTACTCTGCATTGGTGTGGCAAGTGCCCACCCATTATAGTACTATTCCCAAAAGTTGTAAAGGCCAACATTACATGTTGCCCTCATGAAAATTGTAAGAAAGACAACATGAAATCTAACACTGTGTGTGTGAATCTTCTCACAATTTGGGTTCTCTAAAATTATGAGTGCATTTGGTGAGGTTATTTTTTTACCTTCCATTATGGATCATGTAACTATGATCATTTCTATAAAATATTCAAATGAAAAACAGATTTTTTTTTGTCTAATGTTGTTTTGATGGCCAAGGACCAAAAAACGTCCCCTTGGGCGTTTAGGGGTTAGACTTTAGAGTACGCAATTGCCTCTGCAAACACCGCACTAGCTAGACCAAGCCCAGTAACTGTACTACACCAACTATGGCAGGTTGAGTTGTGCACATTTGTTGGAGAAATAATAAAACTTGTTACACAGTACTACTATGTATTCTAAACGAAAATAAAGTAAGCACACACCTAATTGCAATACCTACCAAAATGTGACAATTGTAACATACGAAAATATTGGAACTAGCGTGTACATTTAAATTCTTCTACCGCCAGAGGTTGGAGACATCTCATTCCAAAATACTAGGAAAAAATTTAGTCTGACTCACGACATACTCTGAAAAACATATTTTATGGCCAAGGAGGGGAATTGACAAAGTGAATACTCCCGAAGGACTGTTAAAAAAAACAACGAAGTAGTTTTAGTAACCCAAGAGGAAAGTATCTCATGCATAAAACCGCTCACGGTGCTTTTAAATTCACGCATTTGTGCCCAACAAAACCTTCTCTACAAACAGAACCAGAAGCATGTTTTATAAAATAAATATTGACGAGCCAATGGTGTCCACCGTATTTGGGGATATCTCACGACTATGAGATATGAGATAGATTACTTATATTACATTGAAACTGGATGCTAGACTAACTAGTGCGCAATAAGAACGGCTTGTGGCCGTGAATCCTGTACTACTGATTCTAAGAGATGATCAGTGTCACGAACAAGTTGTCGAGCTGGAAGAATCATGGCAGCAATAGGTCGATCATCATAACCCCCGCCCTCATCAATTATGAGACGGTTACTCTCGAAATGCAACTTGCCATGGTGCCCGCTTACCATCAACACTTTCTGTGCTGCCAATTCCTGTTACCATACAGTCGATTATCATGAATACAGAACACACCTTTGATCTGCACAGAAATCTTCAGAAATCCACATAGACGCCAGAAATATTTAAAATAGGGGAATTACAAACAAGGGCATGAAAATGAAAAATATTACAGATAGGGGCACAATTTCAAAATAAATTTGTAGATTTTTGCAATATTTTTTGGTTTGGAAATTGGTTGATTTAGGTACATCACATAAAATGTTAGTTGACTTTCAAAAAAATTTAAAGGCTTCTCCAAATCAAGCCTAAACAAAGAAATTTTAGTAAATGGGATGGCAACTTTTGGAGAGACTTCTAAATTTTTTGGAAGTTAGCTAACAATTAATGTGATGTATCTAAATCAACCAATGTCCAAACCAAAAAAAATTTACAAAAATTTACAAATTATTTTGAAACTGTGCCCTCATTTGTAATTATTTTGAAATTGTGCCACTATTTGTAATATTTTTCATTTTCATGCGCCTATTTGTAATTTCCCCTTTAAAATAAGGGAAAATTTCATTGATACCTGTGGGGTTTGCAATAATTTCATAGATACCCTTGCTTTTTCAGAAACTTCATAGATACCCTTGGACCACAATTTTCAAGCGTTTATTTTGTTGTGCATGCCACTTCTCTTCTTTCTTTGTGCGCGCGCATAACAAGAAAGAAGTAGTGTATGCACAAAGGTAGAAGGAATTGACATGCACAACAACACAAATGCCTGAAAATTTTGGTTCAAGGGTATTTGTGAAATTTCTGAAAAAGCAAGGGTATCTATGAAAATATTGCAAATTTCAGGGGTATCCATCAAATTCTCGCTTAAAATAATACACAGACATGCTACTTTCAAACACTCTGAAGTCCAAAAGCGAGCTGTATAAATTCAGTGGTAGAGAAGGAGCTATGTTAAAATATTGATGAGACAAGCAAAAAGGAGGCTGTGAGGGCTATCTTACAGGAGGTGTGTTCCACACATTCATACGACCAGCAAGTGGCTCAATTCGTGAGAGTGTTGAATCTTTGATTTGCAACATCTGCACCTGGTTGGATACCGACTCTGATTCTAGACCCGCATGAACAGCAATGAGTTTGGTGTAACTTGTTTCTGGATCCTCTGTCTCTTCGCCTTCCTGTTTCAACCAGAAATTTCAAATGAAGTCTTAAACTTAATTACTTCCCAATCGAAAGATGAATAGAAAGTCTTTCATGTGAGTAACCACATAATATGATTTCACGAATTTTTTTAAGGTGGAACCAAGCATACCTGTTCATAAATCCACGCTAAGTTACGCAAAAAATCCTTGTGATTATCCGGAACAGCTGCAATTAGACCTGCCATCATGGATTAAAAAAGAAGAAGTAAATATCACCCCCAGGACTGATGAAGTTAAAAGAGGGTTGTGCATTTAACCCCTACAGGATGTTGCTTACCAAAAGTGTTGCCTGTATTCATACAACAACCATTTAGTACTTGAAGAACTGACTTTATGACAAATGTAAAAAACTTCTCAAAAACTTCTAGTTGATCAATAGTATGTTTATGACTTGGCTCAAAATTTATGTTTATGACTTGGCTTAAAATTGGCAGCTCCAATGGGATTCATGTGCTACCCAAATACTCCATCCGTAAACAAGACACGAGAATATATACAATGCAACAACATCCTTTAGGGGTTAAAACGGATTAACGTAGAAGATGTGCTGTAATAAAAGCTCTCTCCATACTGAAATAAACAACGACTTAAACATGGATATGCTGTACATAGAAGAAAAATCTTATAAGATAGGTTGCTAGATGGGCGAAGACGGTAACATACCTGCCCTATCACCGTGCGCTATGCCATATGACTCAAAAGTTGGACTGGAGTCGTATATAGAGCCCTGATAAGGTCCATTTCTCGTCTTGTTGAATGTTGCCTTCATTCTTCCAGCCCAGCGTCGCCCCTGTTCACAACACTCCCAAAGTTTATGGATTATGGCCACCGGGACTACAGCGAGCAGCACTAACAACTCCTATAAAACTAAACCTCAAACTGAAAACAGGAAGTCCATTCGAAAGCTAGTATAGTACTCCCTCTGTCCCTCTATAAACGTCCAAAAAGCTTCCTTGCAAAGGATTAACTGTGTTTGTAGTCTTTGTGCTAGTGACACATGCATTCTAGAATCAATATACTATCTACCAAATGTATGCAAAATCTCTAGCTTTGATGTTGCCGTTTGGGCACCCAAATTCCATACAAAAAGTACCATATTTGTGCATGTTACCAACTTCTCATTATTGATGATTTAAAGATTAGTACCAACAATGATACCTCATATGATAAGGCCAAGCTTGCTAGGAGAGGAATGCTCTCTAATTACTTAACTTGCCCCCATGAGGTCAATGAACATGGCAAAGCCTTTCTCAAAATTTGAAATCAGCAAAAGGGAGCTTTTTAGTGGTACAAGAAATGTATCTGATTTGGAGCTTTTTAGGGGGACATAGGGAGTACTTTTAAAACAAAACAAATTCGTCTTTCACAAACATACGATATGATTTCTTGTTTCTGTCGGTACTTACTGTTACCGTTCATAGGTTTATATTAACAAAGCTAGATATGGAAGCAGTTACTTTTAGCCATTTGTGTACTTTACAATACAAAAATGCAAACGCAAAGCTTCGAGTCCGTCATAATGATATCCATATTAGTCTTCACTACACACATCGTCAAGTCCATGGTTTCTAGGTTCTCCCGAAACCGTAATTCCTGAGGTTTAGACATGGACGAGAAGATTGTCACGCAATTAGGGCTCCTTGATTCTCGACTTGCAGGAAGAAAAGAGACGTGGAGAAGAGGTTCGAGAAGAAATTCTGTTAAGATAGACACACTCATTCCCAACCCCTCCTCAATCTCGCACCCTAGATTTGAGACTTTCACCACACACTATTGAACCAAACCCATAGTGGAGCAGTGAATGTCACTTGCACAAGCAAATTATGCCACATATCAATTACTAAGCTATTTTGGAACGGTTAGGATTAGGACCATCCAGTGCCATTATGGGAACATATCCAAGAAGTTTCAAGATTAGTCTAAAGTCGTTAATAGGAACCCTATGAGCTGCAACTTTGTCCTTTAAAATGAAATATTTTATAATGCTTTTTTCCCCAAAAATTACATTCCATGAAAGCTTGTTAAAAGGCTGAACCCTACACATTTTTTTCCTGAATTTTCAGAGACAAACCCTTAAACGGTCGGGTATGGGTATGTCTACCTTAGCTCACCTGGAGATGGATGTCCTCTTGACCAGGTCCCGTCCACCACCCTTCACGCTCTTCATTGTGCTGAAACTCCTCCCAAGTGCTAGAAAATTGGATGCCAGAGGCGGACGGCAACACTCCTAAAAAAGCCGCAAAGGCAAAGTCGTGATTGCCAGCCAAGAAAACATGGCGCTGCTGCGGGTACTGCTTCGGCAGGGTGACGAGGAAGTCGAGCACGCCCTTGGTGTCGGGGCCCCGGTCGTTGTAGTCGCCGAGAAAGATGACGGTGGCGCTGTGAAAGGCTGCCGTGCCGAGGTGGAGCTCCAAATTGCGCCAGAGGTGGCGAAGGCGGGGGAGGTGGCCGTGAATGTCTCCGACGCAGATGGTCACTCTCTTCCCCGACGACTCCACCATCTTCACCCCGCCTCTCTCTCTCTCTCGCTCTCCCTCGCAACAAGCAAAGCAAAGTCCACAGTCTCAGAATCTCAGAAATCTCAGAATCACGACTGATGTTTCTACAGTTTGGGAATCCTCGCCGGCTTCACCAAAACGGGCAAACCGAGGAATAATTCAAAGCAAGTTATGTGGTACTGTATTCAATCATAGGCCTGGCTCGCTTTGGAATACCAAGTCCCAACGTTAGTATCACTAGGAAATATATGAAAAATAGTGATTCCTTTTAGTTTCGGGAAATTTGCCATATTTTCATAGACACCCCTGCTTTTTCAGAAATTACACTACTGTAGGTTGAGAGCAGATTCGACAATGAACTGCCAATTTAATTATTTTTTCAAATTTTTTTGATTCAGTATCAAGTTTAGTAATTAGTTGAGGATTAGGCATTTTCAAAAAAATTTATTACTATATGGCAATCAATTAATTTTTTTATAGTAGAATCAAGCCTTCTTCTAAGTATCTTTGACTTTCCAAAATTAGGCCTTGGTACAAAGTTAGTAATAGATTGAGCCCTACTAGAATTAGCCTTGACCTTCTAAAGTTAACTAAGCTCAATGACTTCTACAATATTAGGCAATTCAATTTTTTGTTTTATTTAACATTGGGCATTTTTGGAGAATAATTTACAAAATAATTGGGCTAAATTTTGGGAAATTATTTTATGCTGAATCTACTCTCAACCTACAGTAATACCCTTGGATCATAATTCAAGCAATTGTTTTGTTTTGCATGCCAATTTTCTTCTTCCTTTGTGCACGCTTTGCTTCCTTTTTGTTTCATTCCATTCTCTTTTTCAACATTGGTCATGAAGGAAGTACAAGCACAATAAATAAAGGGAATTACTAGAGCAACACCCTAAATTGCTAACGGAACACCCCCTCTGAGCATGAAATTTTGTGATTTTTAATGTTGATTTTGCTGATTTTTTTATATGGATCAAAAGATTTGTTTCACCTTTATCATTCTACGGCTATACTAAAAAAAATATAGGTGTGCATAAATTTCAAACTAGAAATATAGGACTTTTGAGTTACTTAAAGCAAAAACATATCAAAAAATAATATTGGTGCAATAATATTTCAATTATTTTTGTATCTGTCATGTTTTCTTTCAAGGAGGTGATAATGTCATGATTGAATGAATGGTGGACCACTTATTAAATCAAAACTAGCACTAAATTATCAAATTTCATGCTAAGAGGGGGTGTCTCGTTAGCAATTTAGGGTGTTGCTCTAGTAATTCCCTAAATAAATACTCCCTTTGTCCCATTATAAAGCTATAAAAAACTTCTCCATGAGGGATTAGCTATATTTTTAGTTATTATATTAGTGACAAATGCATTCTAGAATCAGTATACCACCTACCAAATACCTGCAAAATCTCAAGTTTTTATGTTGTCATTTAGACATCCATATTCCATGCAAAAAGTGCCATACTTGTGCATAGTTTGTGAAGGCTGCCGGCTCCTCATTTTTTTAGTCTTTGGACTAATGATACATGCGTTCTAGAATCAGTATACCATCTACCAAATGTATGCAAAAGCTCTAGCTTTGATGTTGCCATTTGGGCACCCAAATTCCATGCAAAAAGTACCATATTTGTACATGTTGCTAGCTCCTCATTATTGATGATTTAAAGATTAGTAGCAACAATGATACCTCATATGGGCAAGGCCAAGCTTGTTAGGAGAGGAATGCTCTTTAATTGCTTAACATGCCCCCATGAAATCATCGGACATGACAAATGCTTTCTCAACAATTGAAATTAACAAAAGGGAACTTTTTAGTGTGACAAGAACTATGCCTAATTTGGAGTTTTGTATTGGGACAGAGGGAGTACCTAAACTTTTTGGTCCAAAGGTATTTTTGTAGTTTTTGAAAACATAAGGGTATCTACAATATGTAAATATTGCAAACTTTAGGGGAATCCATGAAATTTTCCCATATAACTAAGGGTAAATTTGATGAATACCCTTGAAATTTGCAGTATTTGTACAAATGCCCCTAGGTTTTCAGAAATTGTGCAAATATCCTTGACATCTTAAAGGAGCAATTCAAGGTCGTTTTGCAAGTACTTTTTTCAAATTTGTTGTTCCATTTTTGTGTGTTCCTATGCTTCAAAAAATTAAGAACACAGTGAGATGAAACAAAAGTTGGAAAAATTATTTGCGAAACTACCTTGAGTTGCTCCTTTGAGATGTCAAGAGTATTTGTGCAATTTCTGAAAAAACGAGGGTATTTGTGCAAATATCGCAAATTTTACGGGTATCCATCTAATTTACCCTATAAAAAATCATGTGTCGTTTGTTTGAAACTTTAGACTGATGGAGGAAATAATGGAGGAAAATGATAAAAGAATTAATGGTGAAGAGAAATTGGGAGAGAAGGTCTTGGACTCTTTGTAGGTATCTTTATGTAATATAAAGTGTCCTTTAACAATTATTTTAGAACATATTTTGTTCAAGTATGTCATATTTAATGACAAGCCCATATTTGTCTTCTTAGAGCTTTTGATATTTTCCACTTGGTTGTAGTAAAGGATTATTTCAAAGAAAAGTCTAAATGCTTTTTCTTAGGATATTGAGAAATATTTAAGAATGGAATGATCTTAGTTACTGACACTCCAATTTACCCAAACATTGATTCAAAGTGTGCCAACACTACATGATGAAGATCATCTTTTACAATTTGAATAGACTTAGTGCCACAACAATAAACAAAATAATTGGCCAGAAATCACATTTTAACCCCTAAAGGACCATTGTCCCTTTCGGGGACAAGTTGGACTTTGGGCATATACTTATGACTAAATTACTTTGTGTGATTTTTTGAAACTTTTATCGAAGGTGGGGAATTTAGATATCTATGTGGGTATCTAATTTTTTCTTCATTCTGACATTTCATGAAGAAGTTATGTATGAATTTATGAAAATTTGGGGAGGATTGCCCATTCAGGCAGCCCAAAAACTTTTTTAAAATTATATATTTTTAAAATAATAATTTGAAATTGGTTCTTTAGATTTTTTTGATACGTGAGAAGCTTTATGTCATTCAATTTCAATCAATGATATGAAAGTTATGAGGAGTTTTGGTTTGCAAGTAGTTATGGATTCTCTACTCGAAAATAAACTTTGAAGTCTTTTATTTTACTCAATCTTCAATATTTTGGAAAAAAAATTAAACCAAACGATGTATATTTTTTATCACAACATTATAACCGTTGGGATCCACATTTTTCATTTCAATAATCAAATTCTTAACAATTTAGTGTTTTGACTCATTCTCTACTTCTTTTTACTACTATTTTTTTCCCGTGCGCTGTATAGTTCCAATTGATTTGAAAATTCTTCCACACATATCTAACTTGATCTCCTACATGGAAAAAAAAGCACAACTTTGGGTAGAGCAATTTTTTTGTTAAAAGAGTGGTCAAAGGCTTCTGAAATTTTTAGGTAGCATGGAAAAAAACTTTTTTTTTCACTTTAGATGTAAATACCTTACTCATCTGCTTCTGGAATGAGCTGATTTTTTTTCCACAAGTACTTCTTCTAGTATAATGCAAGATGCTATGGTTGGATTTTTCAAAAAAAAAACATCAAATCCCTTTTTACCAAACCTCCTAAAAGTGGCATTTTTCAGTGATTTTGGCAAAAAAAAAAGGGCTTGGTCGTGTAGGCGATATGGAGAGATGGCAGAAAAAATGAGGTTCCTTCAAAACAAAGACTTTTGTACAAAAAACAAAATCGAGTATGAAGAAGCAGCACCAACAAATCAACTTCTAAACTTACTACCATATCTTCCTAGTAGGTTCGGCACTTTTGTGCCTAATAATTATTTCAAGTCCATAAACAAGCTTAGGCGGTTGAAAAAATAATATAAAATTTTTAGTCACTTATGAGGTAAAATTTTATACTGTTCAGGCATTACTCCACTTAGATTTAGTAACTGAGTCAAAATATTTGATTTGATTGATATCGGTATGATTATCATTTATTTGCAATAGAATTCTTGATATGACAAGCCCATCATTTATAGTAGCAAAACATCGCCGTCACAAATTAGCCAACTTTTGGGCATTTATTTCAAAATAGATGTTTACAGTATTATTGAAAACATTAATTTTTTGCACGCCAAGCTCTTACTATGGAACTCAATGATTTTTTAATCCTAGTTAGGCACTTCAGTGTACATTTTTTTAGGCATTATTCTATTTTTATTTCCCAAATTTTAGGCAATAATATAATTTCCAAAACAATTAGGCACATGTTTAAATAATTAATTTGTGCCGAACCTGCTAAGGAAGGTACGTTATGTATATGCACAAATTATTAAAAGGTTTCTGAAGTATCAATAAATAAAAAGACCTCTTGAACCAGGAAACTTCTTTTGAAGCAATATTTTGCCACAAGGCACATAGTTTCTCAATAAGAAAAGGATTTGGTGGAAGAAGTGGATGAAATTGCCAGTTCCTCTCGATGAAACGTTAGGGGCACAGCATTTTGGATGAAATTTTCTCATATTGGCTTAGTGAATGAATGAATATGCACATATGAATGATTTTATCCATTTTTCCTCACCTGCACACATTCTAGCGCGCCTTACTTGACCATAAAAAACAAATCCCTGCCTTGAAATATCATTAGGTTGCCAACAGAAAATCAATTAAGGAAACCCATTGTGAATGTCATGTGACTTGAGCAATGATTCTAAGAAAAGAAGCCGCTTCTACAATTGCCGAATGCGTTAGGAGATTTCAGCTTCTTCTCCAACTTTTTTGAACAAGACTGAAGTCAAGCGTCAAGAGATTCCACTAAAGCGGACATGTCATAAAAGTAGATACTTGGAGGAGATATGTGTGATCAGGGTAGCAGCAGCACCTGGATCACAAGATTGTCTACACTTAAGACAGAAAGATCCACCTACCAATATAGTCTGGCAAACCACATTGACAAGACCATGAAATCAATCATCTCAAGTAAACACGTTCCAAAGATGAAATACAGAAAGGGGAAATCAAGCACGTTCAAAAAATTTGTGCGGCCAGCTTTGAGCTCACACTTAAAGTTATAAGGAAGTGAATAAAGCAGTTCGTCCTTAAAGCAGGAGAGGATCTTCGATAATTTGTCTAAATTGTTATGCATCATTCTTCAGAGAATCAATAAAAAGAACTCGATAGTAAGAGGTAGACCAATATTTGATCATCACCTTTTCTCACCATGCACTAGTTCGGGCACTTACAGGTGGCCGTTCCCTCACCTCAGCTACTGGTACATAGGCAATGCGTCTCCCATTTGCAGGAAGTCCAATTCCTCCATTTCCAAAATTGTTGTCTACTTCGCCGCTTCTGTCGTCATCATCCTCGGCTGTTGTGCTCCTGGCGAATTCTTCAAGGGTTTGCTTGAGTTCAAGCAGTCGTAGCTGCACCTCATCCAATTTCTCAGCTAAATAAGCGCTTGAGTTGCTGTCGTTTAGAAACATCGTAGATCCAGTAACACCAACCTGCTTAGGCTGCAGAGTCCTTTCACCCTTGGCACCCTTTGAGCTTGATGCAACCAGATGTCGTTTGGAGGATACCAATCCTTTTCTAAGAGCTTGATGCCGCTGGTTTTTGAACCATCCATGAACCTGTGGATGAGCGCAACGACATTCCGATTTTCAGAAAGCCAAAGAGTGAATAACAACGTCTTTCAATTTGCGAGGGTATCTGACAGATATACTACCCAAATCCCCAAACTAATTGATCAAAAGAATATCCTAACATGACATGGTAACCCTGGATAAACTCACCTGAGCAAAGCCCAAACCAAGCTGAGTTGCCAACTCCTCTTTGCGAGATTTTGAAGGCAGGGTATTTACTGCCACAGCAGCTCGTAATGCCTATGTTCAATGCAATTTCACGTCAGCCACGGATAAAATGCAGAATCAAATCACAAGTGCAATAAATCAAACTAAACATTGTTCTGACGATCACGTCATCAAAAACGCCCTACTATTTACGTATCCTCCAATGCAACTACCTGCCAAACTTGAGATATACCTCTACTGCAGAATCTGGTAACTTCCTCCACATTCGCTTCTCTCCACGAGTATCAGCAGCTTCTTCACGTTGGGCATTAATCCCATTTGAAGCATCTCCACTAGAGGTTCTTCTGCAACGGACTCGACGAGGTCTGGGCCTGCTTGGGTCATCAGAGATGGTTCTTCTCCTGCGTCGTTGTGGACCCCAATCCTCGTCCTCAGAAAATATGCTGTCATCGTAAATATCCGCATTTCCAAACATTTCCTGCGCCAAGACCAAGATATTTGTTCAGAAAATTCTGACGACCGGGGTCTTAGCAGAAATTGCCAGACACATGGAAGCGCTTGCAAGACAAACACGCTGGACTTCTTTCAAAACTACAAAGCAGTCGAGTGGACCCCTACATGGAAAGGCTGATAAGTATATCCGCAAAGCAAAACACCAAGAGTTCCAGACTTTTGTCCAAGGGCAACCAAAAAAGGAAGACCTACAAGCACATGCTCGAGGCTGATAAAATCCATAAAGCATAATGCTTCACATCAAATTTGCTGCGCAGCATTCTCGTCAAATAACCATTCAATACGAGAAGTATGACATGAGCGTGCACTTCATTGAGACTTACATCATGTAACCTCTTGTAGTCCACAGCTTTCCGATGTCTCTTCCCTCCTATGACCATAGCTTCCTCGTCTGATACTGATAAATCTGCTTGTGAGCCTCCATGTCTTGAACCGAAGTTTTCTTCCCCACCATTGAATTCATCAACAAGAGAGACGTCGGAGCCATCACTGAGAGAAACTCGTGAGCCTCCACTTCCTTCCTTGCTGCTGGAGATACGTTTCCCTTCTCCAGCAAGCCTCATTAGATTGGCTGCATCACTTGGATCTTGTTCATCATGGTCACTCGCAGGTTTCTTATTTCCACTGTATTCACTTCCTGAATCACTATCCTCCCCATCTTCGCCCCCTTTGCTACTTTCACCTTCACTTTCACTATTTGCCCCCATCTCCATACCTTCGGGATCATAGTCATCATCCTCAGAGTCTGACGAAGGGAAATCACCGTCAGCCCCGACTTGAGTTCCACCACCTGCAGCTCTGAAAGCTTCCTTGGAAAAGAACTCCTGCGAGCGGCCGAAAAGACAGCGCACAGTTCGTGCTTCATCATGAAAAGAAACGCATGCCCCAGGACAGAAGGTGACGTACTCATTTAAACACATTGGAGGCCTATTCGAAAGTGGGAAGCATCTGGTGTAAAGTAATAATCCGACCTCTACATTCGAAAACCTCTAAATGCTGGATAGCTTCCACCAACCATTCAGCAACCTAAATCTAATTATAGTCATCGAAATATATTCAGCGCAAGGCGCTCACCTCCCAGCTATTCTCCACCTCAAAATGCGTGCTCAAGTAAGCATTGATTACTTCAATGCACTCCATCTTGCACTCACATACTGGACACAACCACCCTTCGTCTCCAGGAGGAACTGCACATCCCAATTTGAAATTAGATACATTGCATACAACTTGCAAACCTTTCGTACTCTATGTCGAAAAGACAATGAATGTGTAATCACTACCATGACCGAGGTTACAGCAGATGCTCTTACTGTTAATCGTAGGTAAAGGCGGATCTAAGCAGTACTGATGAAAGCCTCTGTTGCATGCCCCGTCGCACAAGATGATGTCATTATCAAGAAGAGCTTCTTGAGATTTGCACTTGGCACAGAAGATCTGTATCCAATATCACTAAAATTGAGTGGTGTGACGGTAACAAGCTAATCGTTCAAGCCTAGAAACTCGAAAACAGCTCTCAAGTATCCACCAACATGAACGAAATCTACCTTGTACGGGAAGAGTGAAAAGGTATCTGAATTACATCCACAATAAACTACAGTCTTTTCTTTGAAGATGCCATGTAGACACAAACCCTAAAACTGCTGGAGGATCAATCCAGCCGAAGATTTCTACTTACTTTATGAATTCCTCAGAAATGACCACAATTGACTACTAAACCTGCACTTGTAGCTATTTGAATGTACCTCTTCATGATAAACACGGCCTTCCGCGTCAAATGCATTTTGGTCAAGAGAGCCTTCTAACCCCAAGTCATCCAGTTCATGAATAGCGTCCCGAATAGCCAACTTCGAATGCAGGATTTGCGCCTCCGCACGCTGCAGTTCTTGCTCCGGCCTGATCTTCTCACGACTTCACATACCATTCGCACAATTCTGATGTGAGCAGATCATTACGAATTGGAGATTTGAAAAGGCAATTGCGAAAAGAGAGACAGAAATTGACAAAAGCGACCGCAAGTCTAGACAACACAAGCACAATTTACGACTAAAATCAGTTCCTGCCAATCGCCATGACCAAAACTTATTCGAACCGTCCGAATCAAGATATGTACTTCAATGCTAGCACACCGCAGCAATCCCGCAAACCTACTCGTCACAAAAACCTACGCAGAAACCACACCTCTGCCCCTTCCAACCCTCGCCCGAATACGCATCCAGCAGGTTCTGGTCCACGCGCATCTTCATCAGCAAGTACTTCACCCGCCGCTTGATCCGCGTTCGATTGTCCAGCACCACGTCGGCGGCGTTGTGGCTCCTTTTCCGCGACCGACGACGTTGCTGCCGACGTCGCCGACGCCTTTGTTGCTGCTGCCGCCCCGCTGCGGCCTCCGCCTCGGCAGCATCCACACCTCCTCCATCAGGCGAGGACGACGGCCCGTCGACATCGCCCGACGCCGCGATTCTTCTCTCTTTCCGCGGCTTCTCGTGAGCTCGCGATCGCAGCGCCGCCTTGGGATCGCTGGCAGTCGGAGGAGCAGTATCATGAACTCCCGCAGGCACCATCCCCCTCACGTAACCAGGCTTCTCCTCACCAAATTACGTACTCCGCACCTCTCATCACCGCTCCAGATCCATCGCCGAGCTGGTGCCGCTTGCCCGCGCTGGCGCTACAAGTGATTGATCGCCCTGTGGCGCGTAACCGAAGCGAGCATAAGCAAAGGCGAGATGCGACGACAAATGAAGAGTGGAGTGGAGTAGAAGGGAGGAAAACAGAGGAGACGCCGCGAGTGATTGAAAATGCATGAGTCGTGGAGCGAATAGTCTCGTCAAGCGCACCAGCATACGTTGGCTTTCTCTCTCTCTCTCAGCGTCTCTCTCAATTTAACTTACTACATCTCAATTAGTCACAATTTTAGTGACAATTTAGCGGTAAGTAATTCTATGAGAAAATTTCATGATACCCCTCAAGTTTGTCATATTTATATAGATCAATATGTGTTTGTCACATTGAGATCTCCCAAATTGTGTGTCTCCTGTTGCATGCTTGGTATCATTGGAAAGCTCTCGGCAAGCAGGGGTGCATGAGCTTGGGTTTTGTGACATTTGGGCCTACGGTGAGAAAGTTATTGAATTTTGAAGTTTTTTCTGGATAAAAAAATTAGAAAATTATTTTTACTTTTATTTTGGTGGTGGTATTCATGAAAGAAATAGCGTGCATAAACAAAATAAACACCTAAAAACTATGAATCAAGAATATTTATGTAATTTCTGAAAAACCATAGTATATATGTAAATATGGCAAACTTCAGGGGTATCCAAGAAATTTTCCCTAACTTTAATTAGAAGTGAGATTGCTAGCTATTAGCTATTTCATCATATTAATAGTTAGATTGGGTAACGAGAGGTTGAGAATTATTACCAATTAGTTCAAGTTCTAAACGCTTAAATAATGAAGCTTATTTGGACCAAAAGTTATATTAGCCAATTAGAGCAATCATAGTCAATAGATCAAGCACTAGTAATTCATAGTGCCTATTTGGATTAAAATATCTATTTTTACACATTTTATAGTCAAATAAAAGTAATTTTAAAGTATTTGTGATAATTTTATGAATGTTTTAAAAAAGTAAAAGATCACTTTTTCATTCACCACAAGATCCAATTGCTTTAATAACAAGTTTATTTTATTTATGAGCATTCCCAAAGAAAATGAGGGTTGATTTATTTTTATTTTTTTCCATTGGCATGTATCCTTAGCACAACCAAAATTTGCCACGTGGCATGAGTAACCTCTATGTTTGAACACAAAGCTTGAGCAAGCAAAAGTCAAGAAAAATAGAAACTCAGGTACCTTGGTGTGCAAACTATTTTTTGGTTATATACTTTCTTTTGGTAAAGGATGAGAGAATTATTCTCAATTTTTTTAAGAAAGTGGGGTCTATAATGTCCGTTTCCCAAAATAAGAGGATGACTTTCCAATAGGACTTCTCTAATCTAATTCTAAAATGCAAGATCAAATCCAAACTATTATAAAAAAGAGGTGATGACTTAGATTTGGTTCCAAAATTGCAAGGGCAAGATTAGTGGATTGGCAACATTTTTTGGAAAGGATTAAACCACAACATCCCCTTTTCACCATGCAAGTATTTTTGCATCTAGCTATTAGGTTTTTTAGAGAAATAAAACACAAGATGAAAGTGGGTGCAAAACAAGGTGTATTTCTAACCATATTTAGAAGTTTAAAATGTGTACAATAATTTTAATTAATTAAGTGTTTTTTGTGAATTGTGAACATTTTGTGTCTCTAAATGTTGGATTTTTTAGATACTTTGAATAAATGACTAGTTTTATAGTGCAACAAAGTAGAATAATCCATTAATGGCTTAATAACAAAAGTTGTAATATGTGACTTTTTGATTATCTATACACAACTAGATCAGCTATTACAAAAACAACAAATCATTAAACCATAAAACTAAATTTTCAATGTTCTTACTAAAACCAAATGTGAATTAAATGTTAATGACTTTCTCAAGATTGCTTTTGCAAAGAGGTGATAATAGACAACTCAAACCCACACTATTTTCATTTTTTACATTTTAATTCACTATTTTATCTATTGAAATATAATTTGTAATGTCAAACTGTTAAATTAAAATAGGTAACATTGGAAATAATACGTACTTGCACTCTTTATTTCATAGAATGCTTGCCACCAAGATTTTTGAAGATCAAATGCCTTATAAATGCTATATAGATACTAATGACTTTTATAATAAATTTTCAAAAAAGTTTTGTGTAAAGTACATCTTTGTGTTGAAGGGATGGAATGACCCAAAATGATATAAATGTACATTTCACGATGCGAACATGCAAGTATCTTCATGTCATTAAGTGGGCCACTTGCTGTAGTCACTTTGGCCATTATTTTCTAGAGACAGTTGGATAAGTGGATTGCGACATGTCTGGATAACCTACAAAAATTGTACAAAAAATTTCCAATAATGGTTTATAAAGAATGTAAGAAAATCATGCATCACAAAGAATGCTCTTCACTTTAATCTATATACAATAACATCTATTTCAAAGAACAAAAAAAACTATTCTAAACAAAAGTTTGTCTTTATAATTTTCCTACAATTTTTAACTTTTATTTTGAGCAAGATTAGTTGTTTTCAACATTGAGATTCTTCCACAGCCAAACAAAAAGATAAAAAATATAAAATGAAAATTGATGTGGAAATTACAAATAAGGGCACAAAAATGATTTTTTTTTACAAATATGGGCACAGTTTCAAAATAATTACAAAAAGAGACACCGTTTCAAAAGAATAATTTGTAAATTCCCATAAAATTGTGGTTTGAACTTTGATTGATTTAGATACATCATAGTAAATGTTAGCTAACTTTCAAAAACTTAGAGGCCTTTCCAAATAAAGTTTAAATAAAGATTTCTTTAGTTAATCCTTGAGCACCCTAGTGCCTTAAATATTGCCTCCCATGCTTTCAAAGACTTGTTTAATGCATTGGATCTAACTTTTTGATCTTGCTATAACTTACAATTATGAAGGCATTCACATTGTCCATGCCAATGGAGTAATTGCAAGAAAAGCCAAATGTTGAATAAGTGTTGCAAGAGATTTGATTGTATGAAACACCATATGAGGCATAGTAGCAAGCAGCATTTTACATGCTGCAACTGGTCAGTATTCCTTGCAAGCTTCCTTGTGTATGGCTTTGTGGTAGCAGGAAAGTTGTTGGCAAGGGTTCAAGCATGTTCTAGACCCTTATTGTGGCAACCCTCACCAACTATGTCAAGCATTGTTTTTTGTGCAATAGTGATTTGAAGCCCTAAAACTTCACATAAAAAGAAGCCCAATCTTCAATAATTTGCAAGTGTGTGCATTCACATCTAGTCTTACAACTTTCAAAAATTAAGATGAATTAGGGGCTTACAGAATTTTGTAAAAATCATGGATAGCAACTACCTACTAAAATGTGAGATTTTGTCATCATAATTCCCTATTTCCCACGGTCAATTGTTCCCAAAATTTGCAAACCATTTTCTAAGTAGGTATTCCACTATTTGCAATGGTCATTTTTTGTGAATCATCTGATTAACTAAGATACAATGCATCAAAGTTGTCGATTTCCAAAAACCCTAATTTTGGTGAAAACAACTTAGACGCTCAAGGGTTAAGAGATCTTGAAATTGTGCCTCTATTTATAATTATTTTGAAATTGTGCCCCTTTCTATAATATTTTTCATTTTTGTGCCCCTATTTGTAATTTCCCCAAAATAAAAAATAAACCGAAAAGCAAGTAAGCTCATGAATGCGTTGAAACGCCTATTGATATTCAGAATAGGCCCCTCCAACTTACAGGCAGCCGGTGGGAACGCAGCAATCACCGACCCCGCTAAACGCTGCCCAAGAAATGCCACGTGCAATGCAACACAAAACGCACGTTGCAGTACTAAAAGGAGTCCATGGAGCCAGCCAGCCGGGATGCGAGGAGACCAAAATCCAAACACTCGCAACTCAAGGATTCCGCAAGGATTCCACTTCGGAACATGCGCACGCGATTTCGCTCTCCGACCTTTCCAAGCATTTTCTATAAAAGTGCACAATTGTACCACAAAGCTCATACATATATTTTCCCTTCAACCTCATTCTCCCCTTCAAAATCGAGCTTTCACAAATTAGGGTTTCACTTTTGCCGTGATCGCAATCTTGTGAAGCGGCAGTGGTGGAGAGCCGAATTGGTGGACGAGCTGACTCATTCAGCTGTAGCTCAGCATCAATTTGAATTGCTCGATCGAGGTCTAGGGTTTGTAATTCGGCTCTGGATTCCGAGTTTTGTATCCGGGAATTGACGTGTGCAGTTTTGAAGGTGATTTTTTTTCTTGCCTCCGAGGAAGTAACGGGGCATGCGCTTTGTGCGTTGGCGTGGAATGGCGGAAGCTATGAACAAGACGGGAGCAGGAATGTCTGGATCGGCCACGGGGGAAGTGGCAGTGGAAGCGCAGAAGCAGTCTCTCCTTGCTACCTTTCAGAACTTTTTGAGGTGGAGTCCTACGTCGAGGAAGGATATTGTTGAATCCGAGAAACGCCTTCTTACTCTTGTAAAGTGAGTTTCTCTCTCTCTCTCTCTCTCGCTCTCTCTCTCTCTTGCAACTTTCGCTTTGTTAAGGATTTACTGAGTATTTCTCTCTCTTGCCACTCTCGCTTCGTCGAGGATTTCTTTTGACAACAACGGACAAGCAATCAGGTTTTTGGAATAAATAATGGCAAATTGAAATAACATCCTCATTTTGAAATGTGTCGCGAATCTCCAACATGAAATTCTTACAGAACGGCGCTCTTGGAAATCTGCAAGAGCTCTTGTCGTGGTCGGAATCATATTTATACACGTAAATGAGTCATTTTTTAAAGCTTTCTTCAGCTGGAAAGCGTGTGTTGTGCCTTAAGGCAGCTGCATTTATGCACTTCAGCCGCAAATATGAGAGAGTTTGTACTTTTAGCAGGACGTACATGGAGCAGTGAAATGATTCAGGGCGCTTTTCATTAAGAATTGGAAGACTAAACCCTGTTATCTCTCTGGCGATTGAATTTTACCTTGAACTGAGTTAACCTATTAGTGGCCGAGCCAAAAACAGAAAGTTCACATTGGAAGCTTATGGTAGAAATTTTTAAAACTTTCAGATATATTTCTCTGTGTTGCAAAATTGTAGGCAGTGATTTCTTTTTCTTCTACTCGTGCATTTTTTATTGTCTTTGAAGCCTTTTTAATGATTTTATCGAACTCCGTGCATGTAAAAGCAGCCATTTGGGGGTTGACTGAATGACGATGAACAAAAATACTTGAAGCATGTTTTTCTTGGATTGGGAGATTGTGATTTTTAACCCCTACTAGTTGCAGCATTGGATGGTACTGTTTTTTTAAGCCAATGTTTATAATGCAGGAGTGAACACGTCGTGGAACAAGTAAACATCGGATCTGGTCCTCCAGGCTCTAAAGTTCGGTGGTTTCGATCTACCAGTGATGAGCCTCGTTTCATCAATACAGTCACGTTTGAAAATCCCGAGGCACCAACAATAGTGCTCGTACATGGCTATGGTGCTTCACAAGGATTCTTCTTTCGTAATTTTGACGCATTGGCTGCCAAATTCCGAGTCATCGCCATAGATCAAATCGGGTGAGCAGAAAGTTCAGAATGTACTTCAACTTTATTATATATCTTCGTTATGTTCGTTAATTTATGCATGTTTTGTCATGGGTTTTTGTCAATTCATTTCAAATGATTACGAAATGCCTTGTTGCGCCATGGCATGCTTTAATAGGTAGTGGTCAGAGATGTGTTGAAGCAGGCCCTGTGTAACTGATATTTGAGCATTTGTTACCTTGGATGTCAGGTGGGGTGCCTCCAGCCGTCCAGATTTTGATTGTAAAAGCACAGAAGGTGAATACTCTATGATTTTCCAACGTTTTGCACCCTCGGGTTTTCTTAAATTGGATGTTTTGGGTGTAAGGATTGTTGCACAATTGGTGGAGAACGTCAACTATTTCCCTCCCGATGCTGTCTCGTTTGTCTATTCACAAAAGGGTCATCATTTCACTTGGTATATTCCTTCGATGTTTGGTTCATGGTTAAAGGTCACGCAGGATATGGCACCCTCTAGTTTATAACATGCTCTAGTTTTGCATTATTATTTCATTGTAATGAACCAGTTTGTGAGCTTTTCTTGTTTTCTTAATTTACATCACTGTTGTTGATTGGTTTGTTATACTTTATGTTTTTCAGAGACAGAATCATGGTTTATTGACTCACTGGAAGAGTGGCGGAAGGTGAAAAACCTAGATAAATTTATCTTGCTAGGCCACTCCCTTGGAGGATATGTCGCTGTACGATACGCTTTGAAGGTTTGTACCCTACTTTCAAATGAGCTTGAGCTTTCGAGGGTCGTATATGTATTATATGGTTACTAGACTACAGTTTTAAGCAGTTTATCGTCACCTCATTACTTTATTATATTTCTCCTTCAAATCAAGCATATTTGTTTTTAATGGGCTTGACATTGCGTTGAGCTGTCTCATTTATATTAATCGTGTGCAGTATCCAGAGCATGTGAAGCATCTGGTCCTGGTGGGTCCAGCAGGCTTCAATGCTGGCTCTGATCGACTTATGCAATTTAAATCAACTTGGAAAGGTGCTCTAGCCAACTTCGTTTGGGAATCCAATCTTACTCCGCAAGCAGTCATAAGGTAAAGCTTTTAATTTGACTATGCTTGGTCAAGAAATGGCTTTCAATTATTTAGGACTAAGTTATAAGAGCCCTGGTCTATACTGAAAATGATATATGCTCCTTGGGTTATTAACGTTCTCTGTGGTTGGCAGTTATTTTTTGGCGACCTTCCGTGTAGATCAATAACGATAGGTGTCACTAACTTATAACATTTGGTTTTTGTCGACTGCAGGGGTTTGGGACCGTGGGGTCCAAACTTGGTGAAAAATTATGCAGGAGCACGATTTGGGGGAAAGTATGGATCTGGCGAAATGTTAACTGAAATGGAGTCTAAGTTGCTTTCTGGTATGCTTCAGCGTTTGCAAGTTTAATACAATGTATTTGAAATTTTCTTAGCTCAGCATTGGTAGTGAACAATGTTTTGTCTGGTTGTCTGTTTCTTGTGATTGGTTGTTAATTGCTGCTTCTTTATTTGCAGATTATATGTTCCATACTTTGGCAGCGAAAGCTAGTGGTGAACTTTGCCTGAAGTATATATTTTCCTTAGGAGCGTTAGCCCGAACACCACTTGTGGACAGGTATGGATTTTATATGATTCTACCCAGTAATGGCTGTGGAAGGAGTTACTTTTTTAATTAAATTTTTTATCCCTGTTCGTTTGCTCCTTTTCATCCGATTAACACACGTTTGTGATTACCCGTTCAGGTGCATTGGCTATAAAGTATGTTGGTTTCAATCAATTTTATTAATCGTTTGAGATTCAAACCTGTGCATTATCTGAAGGCAGGGAATTTTTGTGATTATGTGCAGTGCACCAGAGTGGAAAGTGCCAACCTCATTCATATATGGCGTTGATGACTGGATGCACTATTCAGGTGCAGTGGCGGCCCGTGAACGAATGAAAGTTCCATGCGAGATTCTTCGTGTGCCCCAGGTACATGTTTGATTGATGCTTGAGCCCATTTTCAAAATGTTTCATTTATGATCATGATTCAATTACTGGTAAATAGTTGAAAATCTTATGGCTGTTGACGTCAAGAGAATCCTATAAATCAGTAGTAGTTTATTTGCCTAACCCCTAAAGGACCAAGCAAAGTTTTTACCAAAAAACTCTTCAAAAGTGCCATTTTTAGAGCATCAACCAAATTTGAAAACAAAAACATTTTTATGCATATGTAACTGTAGGATCTTGTAGAAGAATAAAAAAGTTCAGAGTTTTCCACCGATTGGAAGTTAGAATGGTTTGAATATTCAAAAACGTCTTGTGAAAAACCAGGCAGCTAGCTACCTTCAGAAGGTGAAATTCCTAAGGAAAAAGGCCATGTGGGTGGTGCTTCTCTGAATTCCTTATTTCACCTTAGTAAAGTGCATGTCAAAAAAATTTCAAATCATTTGGAGTTCTATAACATATGGAAAAAAATTAGTAAGTAAAATGTAGAGAATGATTCAAAACACAAAATTGTTAAGAATTTAATTATGGAAATGAAAAATGCAAATTCCAATGGTCATGATGTTGTCATAAACAATCTTCATCCTTTGGTTTTGTTTTTTTTTCCAAATGTTGAAAATTGAGTAAAAGAAAGGACTTGAAAGTTTATTTTGGAGTAGAGAATCCATAACTACCCGCAAACAAAAAATCCGCATAATTTTCACCTTGTTGATCCAAATGGAACGATTCAAAGCTTCCTACATGCACATAAATCTCCTAAACCAATTTAAAATTTTTGTTTTTGAAAAAAGTGTTTTTTTTAAATCTGCCCAGGCTGCACGACAAACGTAAAAACAACCTATTAGGCCATAACTTTTTTCTCATAATTCCAAATGTCTTGAAATTCAGTGCATATGAAAGATAAACCTCATCCCCACATTCTATTGAAATTTCAGCCTAAAATATAAAAAGCTCCCATCACAAGTACCTGCCCAAAATTGCTATGTTTCTGAAAAAGGCTGGTCCTTTAGGGGTTAAACTTGCAGGCATCTGAAGGATAGTATGAAAAGATTGTAGGGAGGATTTGCATTTCTTATGAGCTCCAATAAGAGTCTGAGCATTGTTGAGCTAATTTCATGTTTTACTTGCTTATGGCAGGGGGGTCACTTCGTGTTTTTGGACAATGCACCCAAGTTTCATGAGGCGTTGTTCTATGCCTGTCGGCAATACTTACCTGGAGGATCAGGGTTAAAGCTACCCGATGGAATTGTCAAAGTCTAGCAAATTCTTAACTAGATAATTCTTCATTTGAGATACTTTTTTCACAATTTGTGTGTGTTAAATAATGAACGATCTGCTAGATACATCCATAAGCATAGTTAAGAGACGTATTTATATTTTTTCTTTTGGTCTTTGGGACTATGCTACTCTTCTGGTTCTTTAGTTACATGTAGTGACAGCAGGCATCCAATTTTTTAAGGATATATTGTAGAGGTTGGAAGTTTGAAACATTGGATCTGCCCGACTGGGACTATACTTCATTGTAGATGTTTACAGTATGAGGTTTAGGATTTCTTTGATTAAGAAATGTGTTTGTTCACTTGTTTAGTGGTGTACTGCTCTTATGAAGCACAACATCTTATATTATGTTGGACATTCTGTGCCTAAAATTTGGCATCAAAGTAACAACAGCAACACGGAAATCCGGAATTTTTTTCGGGAATGGGAGCAAGTTTCTGTTGTTGAATGAAGATATTCTTATTTGTGCTTCATGTAATATTATGAGGATAGGATAGCTTGAGGGAATTACTACAGCAACACCCTAAATTGCTAACGGGACACCCCTTCTGAGCATGCAAACGTGATTTTTAATGATGATTTTTTGATTTTTTGATTTTTTAATTTGGATAAAAAGATTTGCTTCACCTTTATCATTCTAAGACTATATTGAAAAAAAATAGGTGTGCTTAAATTTCAAATTGAAAATATAAGACTTTTGAGTTACATGAAGCAAAAATATATCAAAAGATAGTATTGGTGCAATAATATTTCATTTTGTTTTTTGTATTTGTCATGATTTCTTTCAAGGAGGTGATAATGTTGTGATAGAATGAATGATAGACCACTAAATAAATTAAAAATAGAACTAAATTATCAAATTTCATGCTCACAAATGTTCCGTTAGCAATTTAGGGTGTTGCTGTAGTAATTCCCTAACTTTATCTTGACAATTGTTGAAGTATTGTATATGGGCAGTACTAATGCAACAACTTATACTTGTATGCAATCATGAATCACAATCAATGTTCTTATTTATGACATCCTTGTCATGTTTGTAACAACCTTGTTTTTCTGTCAAGGGGTTCTAATTTTTTTTTTATCATATGTGGACAAACTCCCCTTTTGGTGAATTCCAAAAATACCATTTCATCGCATTCCAAAATCACCATTTCAATATCGCATTCCAAAATCACAAGAGGTCTGAGTCTACTGCCAAAATTTTCAAATTTGAACCCTAAGTTCCATGCGCTGGTATTGAACATTGTACAATGAGTGTACTTTTAATCTTGAAAAGTCTAATTCTTTTCCGCTTTTCAATTAGCTTTACTAGGATTTGCTTTAGGCTTATGCTTACTTTCGTATGTCTTGGTGTGTAGTGATAAACGATTTTCGCAACAACTTTGTAAAAAATTCATTGGTAGTTATGGTGTGATTATGATACAATGAATTTCATACTAGTCAAACACGTATCATGATGTTGAAATCATACAGTAAGGCTGAGTAGTATGAAGATTGGACCGTTGTCAATGTATATTTCAATATTTTCAACTCCAAATTGCAATTGCCATGTCTTCTTTCATAAAATCACAATGAATAAGTGAATGAAAAATTGAGGCATTTTTCTATAATTCCTTTTTAAGAAAGAAGGAACAAGTTCCTTTTTAAGAAAAAGGAACAAGGGAACAAGGGAACCTAGAGCAAATTTTTTTGGAGAAAAAACTACCCTTAACCCTTAAACATCCCATGGGTATAGTAGATACATTGTTAAATGATTGGCATCTGTTACAAACAAGACATTTTAATTTGGGATCTCAAATAGCTCACTAGAACCACATTGATCTCTATTTCTTTGTTGACCTCAATTATAGTATAAGTGTGGATCCATTACAAAAACAAGAAATATACCTTTGTATTGTATTAGCCGCAAGGGATCTTTCAGATGTTCATTCAATTCCATTCATTCATTTATTCAAATTTGAATGTTCCTATTCACAAATAATTGTAATAGCAATGATACATCTTTAGAAAAATCACTTGAATCACGATTTTACATTACTTATATAGTGGATTATTTCAAGATTTAAATTCTGAGTATGCATTTGTGAAGGCATCTTTATTTGGAAAAGAAATTGAAACAATGAATTGGTGTAAAATCTTCTATACTTGAAGTGGTACGGTGTAAAGTAGTTGAGTTGGATTCAAAATGATCATAATAAATTTACAATACCTATATTTTGATAAATCATGTAAGTTTCACTAGTGTAGTTGTATTTGTTTTAAATTTCATGCATACTTTGTTGATTTGTTTGATATGAATGAAATTTTATTCTATGTGTGATTTTTCATGAAGTTTTCATTTCAAAACTTTGATTTTATACAATCCCTTTGAAATCGTTGAAATCATTGAAATCATTGTATGTCCAAAAAATAATTTTGAAAATTTGTTATTTTGGTAGCCATGCTATTGCAAAAAAAACAATATTAATTTTAACGTTTCATATGCAAATTACACATAACTCTATACCTCCCAATTTGGGAGGAGCCAAAGCTTGAGATAGCTGGAGGGTAAGCTTGACCCACCCAAAGCCTGATGCCAAGACCACTCAAGCCAAAAACTGGCGGTTTGAAACAGATGAAGAATGTAACTTGTATTTTTGGTAAATTGGATGACAATCATTTTTTTAAGTTCATCTACTGCTCATCTAAAGATAACCTCTCTACCATTCAAGGACAAGAGGTTTGAGATGCCAGTTTGTGAATTCTAAAAATTGGCAGTTTTGAATACTGTATGTGGGGAGTAGATTCGGTTGCTAACTATCGAATTGATTTTTAAAAAAAAAAATCAATTTGACATCAGATTTTATAATTAAACAAGATTAGGCACTTCAAAAAAGTTGTTATTATTTGGCATTCAATCAAAAAAATCAGTAGAATTAAGCCTTTTTCTAAGCATCTTCCACTTTCTAAAATTAGCCCTTGGTAAGAAATTTGCATTAGATTGAACCCTCTTGGAATCAACCTTGACATTCCATTGTTAATTAAGCTCAATGACTTTTGTAATATTTGACATTTCAAATTTTGAATTGTTTAACATTGGACATTTTTGGAGAATAATTTATAGAATAATTAAACAAAATTTTGGAGAACTTTTTTATGCCAAATCTACTATCAACCTACAATAGACAAGGAAAGTGAGCCCTAAAAAATAAAAAAATCTGCTTTTCACAAACATGTAAAATACGCCACCTATTTTTTACAAACTGCCTGTTTGAAACGCCTGGCCTGTGTGGCCCGCCGAGCCCACCCGGAGCCCCTCCCCGACCCTACTATCCGATCCTACTCCCGAACCTACTGCCCGAGCCTTCTACCCGAGCCTACTACCCGAACTTACTAGGATTCTACACGGGATGACCTGGCCTGGGCCAATCAACTTCCCCGATAGTTCCCCATGATCATCGACGACGCAGAATCGAGGCTGAGATCGGAGGGTGAGGGCTTCCCTGCCCGAAGCTGGATTATATGAAACTCGATGACGCAAGCCTCGAGCTACAATCTAGGGTTTCATCTCGTCAACTTCATCGTCTTGTCGAGTTGCTCGTATTCCAGCTTGATGGCAAGTGGCCGTCGGAGGGGAACTCGGAGGAGAAGGAAGAAGAGGCGCCCGTCTATCAGTATTAAGCTTGTAAGATCGCGGGTAAGATCGCGGATGAATGGTTAGGATTTTCGGTGCTTTTTGCTATTCGGCTCTGGATGCTACAATGCTCGGACTGTGTGGTTCTTTGCTGCGATTTTAGTTGCCTCTACCTTAGCAGACTTGAAGAAATTAAGCACGTGATGGCTGTAGGAGGATGCGACATGGCTTATTTCAGTACGTTTCGTATGTGTAATAAATAATTTGCCGATGTAAAACTATTGTGGCCAGTGCAGTTTGCGCGTAATAGAGGAAATGACATCTTTTATGCATCGTGAGGACCGTGATCCACGGATTTTCATGATTGCAGCTCTTGAGACAGGATGCTGTCATATTTAATTCTCTGCGAGAACCTTGTGGTTCGCAATATTTCAAGTCGTCGTTAGACTCAGTGGAACAGTTCATGTTAAATTCCTTTAGCGCCTTTCAGCACTTTTGTGCTTTCACTAGGTGCGTTCGTGCCTTAAGCGACGCAGTTTTCAATGGTTTTGCCTCGCTGGAGATCTCTTTGTTGTTCCTTGAAAAGACAACTTGGAATACATCACTGGAAAGTGACGCATTGTAGACTGAGCGACTAATCATGCGTTTTTTGGATCCTATAGCAAAGTCTTTCTTTGGTGATTCGATGACGAATTTGACGTACTGTTGAACTGAGTAAAACCCTAATGTTGTCAAATTTTCCTCAAAATGTTTTCCAGTGAGGCAATAGACGAGTGAAAGGATTCGGAGGATGATGTTCCTCTGAAGCTTTGGAGTGGCAAGTGTTACTCTCGCCTCTTCAGCATCTAGGGTTTTACGCAATGAGAGGGATCTTGTTGAAGGGGTTCTTCAGGTGCAGAGCTCAGGGCTTTGCACCGAATGGTTGGCCTCGGAAACGCAGAAAATCCTTTTCTCTGCCTCAGGTGAAGCGTCGGAAATTGACTGCGCCCATTTTTTCACAACAACCAATTGCTGAAGACGAAGATGATTCCAGTGAAGAAGATGATGATTCTATTGATGAAGAAGATGCTCTGGATGAGGTCGTGCAGAGTGTTGGTGTACTAGAGGAACTTCCAGAAGTTTTGGTTGAAGCCATTAATGTTTTACATGTTCCAACTGCACCGAAAGAAAAGGAGAATTCTAGTTTATACCCGTAAGTACTCATTACATTTCCGTGTCTATTATCATAATTGTCACGTGGTAAACTATGAATCTTTAGTTGATTCTTTCTAGCTGCATTATATGCTCGGTGGCTGTTTGGGACCGTGTATACAAGAAGCCCTTGAATGTATTTCACAGCAGATGTCAAATTTTTGCTTTTCTAACTATCTCGAATGTTGCAGATCTGTAATTTACGAAGGCAATGTAGCAACAGTCAAGCTTGGCGTTGGCCAGGTTTGTTCCTTACTTATTCCCTGACTCTCTGGTTTCAAGTTTTCTCTCAGGTCTGACGAATTTGAGAGAGGGTAGTTATCATGTATTGAGGTATGGGAATGCGGCTTTTTTTAAGCAATGATAAGTCTTCTGCAATATATTCAATGATCGTTTTGGCTTGACAGATGGTGGTATTAGACGGATGTGCAATGGTCCAAGTGGTGGAAGGGCAGGCGTCCATGCTTGGTTACTCTTTTCCTCGTGGTACAGATGTTCTTGTTTGCTCAAGCTCTAAGCTCGCTGAAATTATAACCATAGAAGCGCGGCACGTATCCAGAGATGAAAGATCAAGAGGGGCAGATTTGATGGATGTAATTACGGGAGAAGGAAGAGAAGAGGCCAAAAGTTTCGATGATGTGTTGGGTTGCCAATTGAGATTTGCCTCCCACACTCTTGGTCAGAACATATCGACAAGTACAGTCGTTTCTGGAAGAAATGTATCCTTCAAACTGGTAAACAATTGGATTTCTATTGATTTCATCTGTTTGATGTCATAGCAGTATAAAATCAACATACTCTTGGTTATATTTTTTAATTGGATGTTTTATAGCTCAGGTTGCTTGCACTTTGTGGCTTCGTTTAACATGGACGATGTGTATGATGACGGTTTAGGAATTTATTGGATCACCGGATTCTTCTCTTGGAAAGAAGAAGGGAAGAGAAATCATGGATGAAGAAACTCGAGATCAGGATTCTCGCGATATGGACGACCTTTACAGCGAGGAAGATGAACTTGATTTAGACTCGGAGGCTAGTTTTTCAGATAGTGAAGACGGGGATGAAAGAGATGATCAGATTGACGCGCCTGTGGAAGATGTTGCACCTGCGGCCACTCCAGAAATTGCTAAAAAGCGTCAAGGCCGTGTGCTCAACACATCTAGTGCGAAGAAACAAAGGATAATAGAGACGTTGGAAGACTATTCTTCACCAACATCTTTGCCGTGTGATTGGAAGAAAGCTGTTGAAAGCATCGCATTTGGTTCCAGTGTGCCAGTGATTGCTATTTGCGGTGCGAAGAATGTCGGGAAGTCTACATTTGCTCGGTTTCTAGTGAACTCGCTTCTCAACAGGTCTGGAATATTTCTGTCCTAATGTTTTTCTGAGATGTATAGGTGCTACCGTTTGATTTTTTTTTAATTGTAATGTGGATTGCAGGATATGATTAGGATTTGTCTTCAGGATAAAGAGTGGTTATGTTGTTTTTTGTACCCTTCCAGGTATGAGAAAGTTGCATACCTGGATACAGACATCGGACAACCAGAATTCACAGTTCCTGGGTGTATCTCGTTGCACATCCTGAAGAAGCCAGTTGTTGGTAAGATTTTGCTGGCCCACTATTTTCTCGATGTTTTCTCAAACTTGTTTGCTTGGACTATGTATGCAATCGATGCCCTCCCCCGTCCTCAGATTAGGATAGTATTTACATTACTCAATACCAAAGGAGGTTTGCGAAAATGATTTGAAGTGCTCACCCTACCGTTGCCCTGATGTTTGGTAGGCCCGCCAGCAATGCATCTTCGTTCACCAGAGAGGTACGAGATTTGCATTCGTTTTGCATCAGGTCTGCTTTCAAAGTTGTATTTTGTCCCTAACGTCGTAACCATATTTGTTGTGGCTCTCAACTTGTCGATTCATGTCGCTAGGATGTCGTACTTCTTGTAGTCCTGAAAAATACTATCGATTTGCTCTCCTTTCCTCGCTTCAGTTACTCACGAAATTGCTTCTCTGATCACGATTGTATATTTGCGTGTGATCTAATGGCGAAATTGAAAATTTGAGGTATCGAAATGCTGAAACATGTGCAGGTGCTTGTTTTATGGAGATGTTTCTCCGAAGAGTAACCCGTTGATGTATGGGGAACATGTCGCTGATCTTTTCGAGTATTTTCGTCAAAAGTATTTTGTCGATTGCACATCGACTATCCCACTTGTGATCAACACGCATGGTTGGGTGAAAGGTAACAAGAACTCCAGCTGAAGCTCTTGCGCCTAGTTGTCGTCAATTGTTAGAGCTGGAGTAGGCGAAATTTGTGAATGTTTGTGCACTGCATGGAAGGAGTGGCTCACGAGTCTTTTGTTATTTCTGTTAGGTATTGGTTACGACGTTGTGGTGGACATCTTGAGATCTTGCTGTCCAACGCACGTGGTTCAAGTGTTGGCGAGCTCGGGGAAGAAGAATCTGCCACGCAACAAGTTCTGGGATGAAATGAGCTCTGCGGAAACCATATACGTGGAGAGTGCAGTGGAGAAACTAGCCATGTAAGCAACTGTGAAAGAGTTTCAGTGAAAGGACGTTTGACATGGAGATTGTTGTGTTATCTTTGAGTGTATCGATGCTTTCTGAGACGTGGTCAAACTACTGGACAGGCATCAGCGAAGTGGAAGATCAGCGCATCACCTTCGAGCTGGCCGATTGCTGGCATATTTCCAGCAGTGTTTTGGAGAGAATTCGGCACCTTTCCCTTACCGGGAAACGAAGCTGTTCGCCCAAACGGCGATGTCACTTGTGAGGGACACGCCATACGAAGTTCCGTTTACGGCCCTGAAAATGAAGCATCTTCATTCTGAGGTAAGCGCCGGACTTGTTATGTGTCTATCACTGGTTCTTGTGCAGCTTTATGTCCTAGATCTATGGTGCACGTGTTTACTTATGTGTAGTGACGACCAAGTTCTTGGTGCGTGTGCTGATTGATTATTTCAGGTTCCAGCATCGGAAAGCCTTCGATGTGTGAATGCAAGTATTGTGGGACTGGGAGTAAGCTGTGTTGATGAGGGAACTGAAGATAAGGAGGAGCGGAGGAGATCGTCCCCGCCGGTGTGCTTGGGCCTCGGTAGGATCCGTGAATGTACTCCAGTAGTTCTATGCAAGCAAGGTCTTTACTACTTTTTGGGCATTGTGTGTTCACGTTTGTTTGGCAATGACTGTAAATCGTGGGAGATTTGGTTACCTTGTTTACGTGGTTGAGTGGAACATGGGTTTGTGCAGGAATTGTAAAAGCAGTTGACATGAAGAGAGGCGTTTTCTATATCAGCACACCTGTAGCTGAAGAAGAGCTGCAACATGTGGATACTCTGCTTCAGGGGCGTCTTGAAATTCCAGTTCCACTCTTGATGGTAAGAGACTATCATGGAGTTCACAGATCATGCATCTTGTCATGAGGAATTCCTTATCTCCAGCGTAGATCTTAGGAAGCTCTTTTCTTGCATGAACTCCCCAGCGACATGTGGCTGTGAAAGGTATTGATGATGGTGGAGTTTTGAACTGCAGGCGAGAGGTTACATATCCCCGTATCTGAAGAAGAGATCACAAATTGTGGACGGAGTGGGTGCGGGCGCAATGAAGAGTAGTATGAAGCCGAGCGCAAAGAAAGTGCTGTGAAGCTTGCTTGTACTCATTTTATGTGATGAAATAAAACCTTGGTTTTATGCACTTTTTGCCGTATTTGCCATATGACTTCAAATCTGGTTTTTCTGGATTTCACATGTGACAATTAGTGCATGATGGTTCCAACCAACAATTCCCAAATTTTAGCGACCAGGCTATCAAAAGTTTGAGGCCAAGCCTTGGTTTTCTTTTGCTTGTTTGGTGGATTTGCTTTTGAGCTAATGGGGATATGCATTGTGCTTTAGTGTTTCTTCAACGCGGCTTTAGTTGTTGGTTGTAAGTGTCATGCACTCTAGAATTTTCATATTTTGGTGATTTGCATTCAAGTCATCAGTCGCTGCTTTATTTACTAATGCCTTTTTTTTTAGTATATTTTTTACCGGTGGTGATTGGTTGCATAATCTGGTTTTCTACCATATCGACTTGTATCGTCAACTCCGTTGTAAGTCTTTGCAAGTGGAACAGCTGAACACCCTCTGTGCTTCCGAATTACGTCAAATTCTAGGTATCGATCTTCGCCTAGAATCTACTATCTCAGCTGGTTTTGAACCTGTGTCAAATGGTTTTGTTCACTTTGGTTGACCTCGATACTGGAGTTTTGAAATAGCTTACTAGATTAGTAAGTTAAGGGTTGCTTTTTGTAGATCTCTGAAGGAAGAGCATTCATTGTCTTTTCTTTGTCATCGCAAGATTAATTGTCCAGCATGCAGTACAATGAAATACTGAAAAGTGTCAAAGTGGTGGATTTCAATCATTTCATGTTCATTGGCCAAAGTCCCAGTTAATGACTTACGTCTTACATCGACACTTTTCAAGTAGTAATTTTAGTAGTACAAGCACTCTCACAAATCAAAACAAGATTGGATCAAAACAGGATTGATAAGGTGAATATTGGTCCTTACTGTTTCCCACAGTATAAACTAAGTTTGCTTTTTATTTGACCACCTATATGGATTTTATTTTTATCAATTTGATCAAATAAATTTGTGAACAACCTTGAAGTGATCCTTTTGATTCCTAACCTGCTTTTTTTTTTTTGCTAATCCAGAAAATTAATGTATATACCGTGACAAAGGTGATGACAATGGGCTAGTCTACCTTTTCTATTTAATTTTCTCTTTTAACTAAGCCATTCTTGATATTGCCACTGAAGTTGTTTCAAGATGCCATTTTTTGCAAGCTAGGTATTTTCTTGGATAACTCAAAAATGTGCCATACTACATCTAGATGATAAGTGTATGTGCTTTGTAGATTGAGCAGCACTAAGACATTGAAATTAAGATATAAGTTTAATAAAAGTACTAATTTAATTTTGAGCTTAGGTAGCTTTTTTATATAAGATTCAAATGTTATTTTTGAATTTTACTTGAGTGTTGAAGGAACTTGTACCTACAACCTTCTGAACCTCCAACTTCAAGCATATATAGTGTTTACAAATGTACCTCACCTTAGTAGATCTATGATCCAAATTCCTACAAATTATATGCATAAATAGATTTTTTTTGTAATGATTATATGCACTATAGTTAAATAACAAATCACTTTTGAAACCACTTCAATGGAGAGACATACAATATATATGATTTAGGGCTTCTTTACACTAGGAGTTAAGGTCAAATTTTTGATATCTATCTTGATGCTCAAAAGACAAGATCCAACATGGCTCAAATTTCAAAAATTGCATTTCAAAGCTTGGAAAGTTGATTAAGTATCTTAAAATTGTTACTAGATTTTATTTAAAATAAATTATTCTTAATTCAAAAATATAATTTTGGATAGTCAATGCCTTAGGATGGTTTTCTATATCGATTATGGCTTATAACTCATTTCTATTGTTATGTATTTTTGTAAATGCAAGTGATTCCTACCTTTAGTAACTAAATTTTTGTTTCTTCATTATAATTGAAGTATACAAAAAAAAGGCAGCTTTGCTAGAGAATATTATACTTGTGAAAATGTCACATGTCACTTGCCAATGTTGCATGTTTTTAAGGGCAACCAAACTTCAAACTACATTAATGGATTAATTTCCTCATTACAATGTGAATTTTTGTTAATTGTAGGTGTGAAAATTGTTACAAACAATGATGTTTTTTATGAACAATACTAGTAAACAATGACATGGAATTGCCTTTGTATAGTCAATTCCATGAACTTGTTCATAATGCTGTTACATTGTTTCTTGTAAACATCAACTAGTGTACCTTGACAATTGTAAGTTAACATCCATAAGCAACACAAAGATATTGCATACTATACGTACTTGTGATATACTCTCTTGAATTTGCAATAAAATCACTTATGACATTTTCATATGCTATGTGTCCTTTTCACAAATTTTTTGTTAAAATTAGTGTAGAACTTCATGTAGAGTTACTAATCTTTAATTGCTCTAAACACTTGAATGTCACCCCTTTCAATCATATCCTTGTAATGAATGATTATGACCATAAGTCCACCTAAACACTTGAAGGTTTTAAGTTTTCAGCATGAAAACCTCACATTTTGGCATAATAAATTCGTTCAGCATAAAGATGACTATGTCCCCACTTGTTATTAGTAAAAATACTTGAAACTGGCCAAATTAATGCTCGTGACATTTTCATTATGTCAGTTTTTACTGGCGAGTCAGTCACCTAAAAGTACACACACCCATTATCATCCATTCAACAAATTGGCCTGCATGTATCAAAGTTTCACATTTTCTGTTCTAGAATGTAGGCCCCCTGTACGTGAACGACATTGAGTGCTGAATAGTAAGCGAAATGTTTACCGAGTGACGCCTGGCGTATAGAACTACATAAATGTCAGGAACATCAACCTAGGGGCCATTCGCATTAAGGTAGGAGCACCCATAACCAAGAAACTTTCTATTTTAGGGTATTTGAGGTTATGAAATAGGCTTGAAATTAATATTTTTAGGCTAGGAAGTGGAAATAAAAAATATTGGGTTTGTTAAAAAACTTGCTTACATGATCATTTATTTGTGCAATTTATTCAAAGTGCTAAATAGTTTCTTACCCATGGGCATTGACGTAGTGAGCTTAAACCATGCATCATGGAGCCTCTTACTGTTTTCAATTATAATCAAAACCAAAACATATGTATTCACTACCTGGCCAATCTATTGCCACCAAGCACTCTCACTTTTTCCTTGTTCAGGGAATGAAAGTAGCGGAGTTGGGAACTAAAGTAGTGGAGCTGGGTTTTGTGTCAAGTCACGCCCATGGGGATGTGACACCCATGGATGCTCCTACCTTACATCTCACGTTTCATGTATGCAACTGCCCAAGTCTCACCTCAACGCTACTTCCTAGTTTTGTTGGGTTGTCAAGGACAAAAAGGAATACTAAAAAAAAGAGTCATGAGTGTAAAAAATTGGTGGGATCTTTGGGTTGAAAGTTGGATGGAGCAAAAATGTCAATCTAAACCTTTAGCAAAGTACCACCTTCTCAGCATCCAAATTTCTAAAAGTAAGCAAAACGTAATGAAGTGAAACACTAAACTTGAGACATAGTGTAAAAGGTCAAGTCCAAATTTTTGACTCTCAATCAATGAAATTTTGAGATTTCAGCAGGATGTGGGACATATTACAAACAACCTTAAGTTCAATTTTCAACTAAAACACGTAGTCCCAACTAACGTTCTCAAACGTGGCTAGATTTAACCCCTCAAGGACCAAAGAGCTCAATATGGTCAAAGCGGGTGCTTGGAGGTGTGAAAGTATACAAAAGAGGCATATTTAGCTCAAAATTTTGGTCTGCCACTTGTCCAAATGGAGTTGTTAGTTCAAGAAAAAATTCTGATAAGATGGATGATCCTTGAAGTGCCTCCTTTGCTCTAGATTCTACATGGAATATGGAAAATATTCTATTTTTTCAACAACTAGGAGAAGAATGTCTTTGGGCAAACAAAGGGAGCGGCTTAGAGAGTGGATGGAATGGGTGCTCTCATGTCTCATATTGTACAAGGGAGAAGTTTGGTGATGTATCACTTTTGTTTTTTTAAATTAGGGCAAGGTTTTTATAGCTCTAAAGTAAGGAGCTAGGGGAATCTAGCTACTTTGAGTGACCTTATCTTTTGGAGTTTTTTTCATTTGTAGAGTTTTTTTTCCATCAAGTATAGCAAGACACAACCTCATGGGATCAGCCATTAGGAAAATCTTTTTTTTTGAGAAAACATTACATGAAAGTCCAAAATCCATATTTTTAAATGTTGCCCTAATTGGAAAACATGAGATTCTCAATGGTGACGATTTTGCAAATTTACTTGGATTTGAGATCAAATTGGTTTAAAACATTTGATTTATAGTTGGGTATAGAATGATTGGTTTGGATTATGTGATTACTTGTTCAACTTTCCAAAAACTCAAGGAATGTGTTGAAAGTTTCATGTTGGAGGTATGCTGAATTTTCTTAGCAAGATGCTTAGGGGTTAAAGAAAATTTTCCCAATTTTTTTCCAATTCTTAAAGTTACAAATCTGTGAAAACTTCAGCCTGAAATTGGAAAGTATTAGCACAATTAGCAGTTCTTTTAGCCACACTTGGGATCTTCACTATCTCAACTCCCCACCAGTGTGCCTAAATTTAAGAGAAATAGATTACCAAATTGCATTCACTGCTAGTTTTTTTTCTTGTGAACACCACAATGTGAAATTTTATATATGGGAATTGATATGCATACCACACCTTCTTGACTATCCCACCACACCTTGGGGTAAATTTTAGATTTTTATCATCAAAAAGCTAAATTTGAGAATTTGGAATTCAAATTTGGACTCAGAGATCATGATTTTGTCTGGAATCATAAAAAAGTTCTAATTGCACAACACCCAATGAAAAAGCTTATCTTTTTTATAAACAAAAGTAGAAGTAATAATTTTCCCCCAAGCTACTCTTTTCCATTGGGTGTTGTTCAATTACAACCATTTTTTATGGTTCTAAATGAAATCCAAGTCCTTGAGTCCAAATTTGAATTCTAAATTCTCAAATTCAACTTTTTGATAATAGAAATCTAAAATTTACCCGGGGGTGTGGTGGGATAGTCAAGAAGGTGTGGTAGGCGTATCAATTCCCTTTATATATCTAGCACATTCAGCATGTTATCAGCCACTTGAGCTAATTGTGAGAAAACCACGTTTGGAGTCACTGGTATCGTTCACATTAATGCACTCATTATGACTTATGTATGTCAGAGCTAAGCGGTGCCTGAGCTACTTCAGAATTCACGCGGTTAACCCCTGAGAATGCAGGGGTTGGTAGCATGTAGATCTGGAGCTTTCAAGGGCAACATAAATTGTTGACCAATAAGAATTCTACGACAAAAACTCCATACTTGCAAGTTTTTTTCTTCTTCCATCCTTCCACAACTTGATTGAGAGCCTTGCCCAAAAAGTCAAAAACCATGAAATACCCAAGGATCAAAGTAGTGACATAAGTTAAAGGTAGGAAACTCTATAAGCGACCATATTCTAAATGCATTCTCTATCTAGAAAAAGTGACATGTTCTTTCAAATATCTATTAATATCTTTCAGGTTAGATAGGCTTTAATGGTTGATTTATGGACCTCCTACCTTAGTTGAAGAATATGCAAAAATTGCTTTCTGAAGATACTTGGACACACTTCATCCGCTTCATGAAGCTCATATAGTAAGCCCTTGCAGTCATCCAAGGAGCTGGCACTTTGGGGGGTAAGTTACAGTGCTGACATTTCTTAAATCTCGCTGGAGCAAGTCACAGTTATTGCAGCTGAGTGAGTGCTGGGGCAAAGTTGAAACTTTCAAAGGTCCCTTCATTGTCTTCTCCTTCGTGTGAGTACCCCACATCCCTGCATTTCTGATCAACTTTGCGTGCTCTCCTTTTCTTTCGACAGCTCTTGCTAGTAATATCTTACTCCATCAAAGCTTGGTGACCAGCTGACTTCCCTCGTGATTGAGATACTACAGCAGCTGCAAGCAGGACATGCATCACTAAGATATTGCTTGTGACGAGATCGAGGAAGACAGTGCGTCCACACCAAAGGTAACCTCGTATCCTCAGCTTGGTAGAGCAAAAGCAGCTTTACTACCACAGAAAACACGATTTGCTCAAGTTCTCTTGCATCGGTTTTGCAATGGAAATCTGATTTTTCAAAAATGGTAGTGTACGCTTGTAATGAGAATATAATGCAAAATCAGAGTTGATAACATTTGCAAACGTTTTGAGAGAAAATGTTGCACATCAATGTAAAAAAGCACGACTCTTTTTATTGTTAAACGAACTACTACAAAGCCATAACGGGAGTTGCAAAAATGTTGCAGTAACCGTAGTAAACCCTTCCTCGTCTGTTGTTCAGTACGTTGTTGTGGTGCAGAGCATTGAGACGAGAGGACCATGACTGTTAGCAGACTACTGCTGGTGTTATGGATAGTGGGATATTCATGCTGGAGTGGAGGTGGAGTGAATGCTCAGTTCTTCAATGGCTTCTACCGAACGAAGAACTGCGATAACGCAGAGGCCATCGTCACTCAAGCGGTGACGCAAGCCTTCAATGAGGACCCCAGCATTGCGCCCTCTCTCATCCGCATGTTGTTCCATGACTGCTTTGTGGAGGTACATTCGTGTCGATATCTGCACTTCTTTCAACTCAACATGTGTGAATGCATTTGTACAGAACAATGTCCATGCTGTCATCTCTCAAAGGAACTCATTGTCTTTTTAGCATTTTCGAAGTGGATGGTTACTGCGACTGTATTTTGTTTGATGATGGTTTTCTTTTGGCCAACACAGGCTCTTCACTGATTTTGGTTAAATTGGTCTTGCCCTTCACTGATTTTGGTTAAATTGGTCTTGCCCTTCACTGATTTTGGTGACATAAAACTGGTCTTGTGCACTGATTTTGGTGACGTATAGCTGGTCTTGTTAGATCAAACAAATGAGATGATCAGTGGAATGGGTTTGTTTTGAAAACTGGGGCGTTTAGAGGTTGATGCCAGCAGATGAGTGTGCGGGGGTTTTGTAGGGCTGTGATGGATCGCTTCTTTTGGATCCAACCGCGCAGAATCCGAACGTGGAGAAGAAGTCAGGCCCTAATTTGACAGTGCGAGGCTATGAAGTCATCGACGCCGCCAAGACGCAGCTCGAGAAGACGTGCCCCAACACCGTCTCGTGTGCCGACATTGTCGCGCTCGCAGCTCGTGACGCTGTCTCCTTGGTACCTTTTTGAACTTCTAGCTCGAGCTCTGCTTTCTCAGTCTTTGAGTGCCTTTTGTTGCTGCTGTAGATTCCTATGTTTGATATATACAGGACAGTGCAAATGTTTGTGTTTCTTATTATGTGCCACTGCAGACTGGTGGACGGCAATTTGATATGCCCACAGGGCGGCTGGATGGGTTGGATTCAAGCACCGCCAGCGCAGACGCCAATCTGGTGTCCACGGACTCGTCTGCCACGGAGCTGACGCAAAAATTCTTGGCTCAGGGGCTCGGCCAGGATGAGATGATCACGCTCTCAGGCACCCCACCCTAAACCCTAAACCCCAAAGTCCTAAACCCCTAAACCCTAAAACTCTAAATTTTTTAGCTTTGCAGTCAAGACATTATTTGATTGCCAGGTCAAAATCCTAAAACTCTAAACACTAGCATTGCAGTCATGACATTATTTGATTGCCAGTTCGTTAATGGTTCTTACCTCCTAAGGATTGTATTCAAAATATCATGTACATTGAACGAACATTCCCAAATCTAAAGAATATTATTTCTTGAGCAGAATTCTAGCTGAAGAGATGTCTCGCTGAACAGCAAGTGGAGGTTCGTCCTTTGGATTAAACATACCTAGGAGAACACTTGGTGCAGTCCATGTGGCAGTGTAACTCAATGGGATTACTTAGTATTGCACTAGACGTGCTTTTGAGTTGGGGTTTTGCCGAAGGGGACCTTTAATTTGGAAGTGTGTCTAGAATTGCAAGAAAATTCTTATTTCACGTTGCATTGGATTCTACATAATCGGATTTTTTAGTCTCTCACTTCAGAAATGGTATGAATAATGTGGTTGTAATGCTGCATGCAGGTGCACATACAGTTGGCAGGACGAGCTGCGCACAGATCACTTCTCGCCTCTACAACTTCCCGGGCTCCCTGAATGGCGTGGACCCGGCGCTGGATGCGGATTACGCCCTTCATTTACAGCAAGTGTGTCCACAGAACGGGAATCCGAACGTGATCGTGCCTCTGGACCCCGTGTCGCCCAACACCTTCGACAACATGTACTACACCAATGGCGTCACGGGACGCGTGATGTTCGCGTCCGACAACGCCCTGTTCCTCGACCACCAAACCGAGTTCGCTTCCAACTTGAACTCTCAGAATGGGGATTTCTGGCAGGTGCGCACAGCAAGTCCTTCACTTATAGGCGTGCTAACAGGTTAGGGTTTACTCAATCCTGACCATGTACCTAATGTCGTCACTATGTACCCATGGTGGTCGTTTTAGAACTGAAGTCTAGGTAGGTCATAGATAGCTTATCATTTGTGCTCATCATCTGTGTCACATATGATAAGCTATCTATGATGTTCTTGGATTTTAGTTCTAAAATGAACACGGTGGGTACAAAGTGGCTGCATTAGGTACATGGTTGGGATTGGGTAAACCTACCTTAGTACCACAAATCACTCCTACTATCGTAAACATCCATAGCAAACTTTTTGTTAATTTTCTTTTGTCAATTTCACGAATTCTTCACATTCTCCGGGTTAGTATTCACAAATTTGTGGTTTTCTTTGCGTGTGTGCTATTGTTTCACTTCAAAGGAATTGTTGAAAGATTTTTGTCTATTTCTTGTATGATTTTTCCCTCTCTCACATTTCCCTTCTACAACATATTTTTTCTCTACATTTTGCTTTGTATAATACACAAGGAATTCATATTCGCATATTCGTAGAGGGAAATCGAAAAAGAGTTTGTTAGTGATCCAAGGAATGGACACTGTTTAAAAAATTTGAACCCCAAATGGCCCATGACAGAACAGTAGAAAATCCACTCAGTCTCGGAATAAGCAGTCCGTGACAAAACTTTCAATATCAGGTTTTCATTGCTCAAACATGTTTCTTCTTTTCATGGCTACATTTGGTTGTCTTCCCTGAAGCTTTGTAAACGAATTATGCTACTGCTGGGCTACCTGGGCATCGTCATTTTGGCTTTTTGTCTGTGAAGATAGATGGTCGTATTGGTTACAACGGAAACCAAAGTTCTGTAGTTGAAACTGCATCACTGTCGGTAAAATCTGCCCCTTTCGAAAAACGTGAGGTTTTGGGGGTGACACTGAAGTTTTGTAGTAAAGATTTGAAAGGCTTGTGTGCGTGTGGATGTGTTTGCAGCTAAAATTTGCCAATGCGTTGGTGCACATGGCGTCGAATAAGGTGAAGATGGGGACTCCGGGACTGCCGTTGGTGAATGGCGAGATTCGCCGCAACTGTCGGTTTACGAATGCGGCGTTCGCTGCTCGGACGAACACGTGATCTGTTTTCAAGAGAATCTTACTAAGTTCTATGAATTGGAGATTGTTGGTAGTTTCGGGTTTTGGTGATTCTTTAGATGAGCTACAGTAGCGAATCTAGATTTGCAGTGGATTGTGTGCACGTGTGTGTCCTGTCAATGCGGTGGGGAGGCCATGCACGAAGATTGCTTTGGAATAACATTTTTTTCAGGTGGTTTGCTCCAATAGTTCCTCAACATGATCTAAGGGCCACTTTGGATCAGGGTCCAATTGTTGGCCCAATTTAAGAATCGCTCAAATGAGCTATTGGAATTGCTTGAGTTCTCAAATTGGGTGGCATCAATGGGGACATAAGGCTGTGTATTAAGACCTAATCAAACATTTGGGCCAATTGATGGTTTGATGGATTGCATCTTGCCATCAAGTTCCAAAGATATAAACTCTTGTCACCTATCAGTAAATCAATAAGCTTTGGAAATTTATGATTACAAAAATCAATGCTAAGTATAAGCTTATTGATCATCCTAGAGTACTCCCATGGTATTGTGGAGTGGTTGATATGCTCTATTGCAAGTTCTAAAAGCTTAAACTTACAATTATCATTTAACACCTCAAGTTTGAATTTGTAATCATTGAGGTGCATCTCTGGAACATCATTACACAACTTAGTCTTAATTCCTAAAGGATGTTGCCTACCAAAAGTGTTGTTTGTATTTGTATGAGGATCATTTAGTACCTGAAGAAATGACTTTGTGACAAATGCCAAAAATTCCCCAAAAAATCCTAGTTGACCAACACTATGTCTATGATTTGGCTTGAAATTTACAACAATGGGATTCATGTGCTATCCAAATGCCCCATTGGTAAGGTAAGAGGCTCGTAATCCGACCATCTAAGGGCTGAAACTGAATTTTGGGGAGGTGGAACTTCTTGGAATAGTTTTCAGTAAGTTTTACTTGAAAGACAAGAGGAATTGGCATCTAACCCAAGTTTTTTCATATTTATTGGAGCTCTATGGAATTAGTTATGAAATTTTGAAGTGGAAAGACCATAGGGCTCTAAAACCGCCCACCTCCTCAAATGTACTTATTCTGTACATTACTGAAAGGTTATGAATAGGAACATGTATTGATGGAGTTCATTTGGGGAGGTGAGCAGCTTTAATGCCCTAATAGAGTTCAAGCCTCCTACCTTATACAATATGGAAGTATGTATACAAAACATCAACATCCTTTAAGTATTAACCCCTAGTTAACCCATGGAGATAGTAGACATGTTGTTGTATACGAGGCATTTACTATCAACAAGCAATTTTTATTTGGGGTCTCAAATAGCTCACAAGAATTGTAGTGATCTACATTCCAACTTCTTTGTTGATCTTGTGTGGATTCATTCCAAATACAAGATTAATTTCTTGTAGTGTGCTGACTGCAAAAACACTTTTAGATGTTTAGGTCTTAAAGTGTCATTAGAAGATGTGGTTGTAAAAAATATTGTAGAACTAATGAGCTTCACAATTCTTCATTTCACGATGAGTTTTCTTTTGCTTAAAAGTTAAAAATGTACATGGTGTGTGGTATTGTGAAGAAGTAAATAGGCTCAAGTGTTTTTGCTTAGAAGGAGCATGCTATCTTTTTATTACTACAAGTGGCAGTTGAGAACTTCACTGAGTGTGTTTTCAACATAAAAATACTCAAATTGAAGTTGGAAGCACAGTTATAAAACATTATTAAAAAATTACTCATTCAACAATGGGAACCTTAGTGGGTGCAAGAAACACTTGTACTATTTTATTTTCACATGTTGTGATCAACATGTATTTTAGCACATTTTGCCATATTACATTAAAGAGTACACTTAATTCCTGCAAACATTGCACATTCAAATTGAAGCTCTAGACTCATTTTTGAACTTTTATTCCTTTAAATTTCATTTGAGAGATTTTATCTTTGGTAGATATGGTTGAGACCAAACTTCCATGTTGACCTTAGAATTGATAAACAAAGAAATGACAAACAATTTTACATTGCAAAACTTGTTTGTTGTTTTTAAGTTTTATGATTATAAATAAACATGAAAGTTTGCCCTTACTGGTTATGGACATGCTGATCCGGGTTTGAGATGGAATCACATTGCATTCAATAGATCTTGCTTAGTAACTTGCAATTTAGCTGAGTTTCCTCAAAATTCATTAAAAGTGGACTATTTTAGTGAAAAATAGTGGATAAGAAAGATCAAGTCTATCTTCTTTTTCTGGAATTGTTGTTCTTTTTCCCTTCCTTTCTTGTAAATGATATTTGCCAGTTAGGCAACATTTATTGAACACGGAATTCATTTATTTGAATAACAACTTCTTAGACTCCATTTTTTATGTGTAATCGTTCTACTTTGATCCAAACTCGCCACTATGCCTCACTCTTTCCAGAAGGATCAAGTGCCCAAATTTTGAATCATAAGCATATTCAAACAAAACTCCTATATCACAATTTGATTTTTACATCTATCCACATAAATTTTGAATATTTGAATATTGTGTATCTTCATAAAAAAATTCTATAAGTACGGTAATCTATATTTTAGTTAATATATAATGTGTTTCACCTCAAAAAAAAAAAAATTCAATAAAATTGTCTTTTAAAAACAATTTCAAGATGTGCACATGATCAAATCACCTAAAACAATAATCATAACCAAGCATTAACATTTTAAACACATAGAAATGATTTTTTTGTAAACCTCATCAAATTTCAATTCATAACCAACTTTGAAAGGAATCTTAAATTATTTTATCCAAATTTTGTTTATAAATATTGGTGCATGCACGGGTATATATGATCACTAGTATGAACATAACTTATAAATTACGATTTATAGCTTTTGGTTTGGAAGTCATCATTTAATTGTAGAGAATCCATGAATAAGGGCACAAAATCAGAAGATTACTCACATGTGCAAGCATTGTATCCCTTGTCATTACACGTTCCATAAAGCTTGAGAATCCACAATATTATTCTCCCGGTTCCAAAGAAATCTTTCCAGTTTGCTCACTTGCCAAACAATAATGTAACAAGCATCATTTCGGTTGAGTCTTTATTTTTTATTACTTTCAAATTGTACGCATAACTTGTAATTGAGATATTGGTTAGGGGTTTGTGAGAGTACTAATGGTGATGTATTGAGTGGCCAGTAGTAAGCATTAACCCTTTAGCGTTAGGGGGTCACCGTGGGTACACAACCCTTGTGTATGAGTGGGGACAAAAATTGTTCCCGTGATCCTTTAGAGGTTAAGCAACTATGACTTGGTGACAGTCATCAAGTATTGAATGAAGAACAATGCCCATGCATAAATAGTGGCAGCAACAATAGTAAGCTTCAAGACTAGAACTTTGCATACAATTATGGGTTTGAAAATAGTACACGGCACATCAAGCAACCAAACCAAAAAAACTTTGAAGCTCATATTATAATTACATGCAAAAAGCAAATGAGAGAGGGACAGCAGAAGGGATTCCAAACATTTTGAAAATTTTCAAAATCCAAAAAAAAATTCAAAAACACAGTTGGTAACCCTACATTTCAAACCTACTTTTGAAAACTTGGATTTTCAAGATTTCAGCAAAAGTTCCAATCTTGACGTCCTCTAATATTATAAACAAATGGCATTGCCTAGTACCGTGGATCTACATAGTAAGTTTAACCTTATTTGTAATTACTTTCATTTTGTGCACCAAATTGTAACTACTTTGAAAATTCATATCCTTGTGTGATAATGCCCCTTTAATTGTTGCTCCTTTAGTTAGGGAATTGATATTTGCACACCAGGGGTTTGATATATGCACAGCTAGGGTAGATTTTAGATATTTATCATCAACAAGTTGGATTTGAAAAGTTTGGATTCAGTAGAGATCTTACTTTTATCTAAAATGATAAAGAAGGATACAATTGAACAATACCAAGTGAAAAAACTTAGGTTTTTTTTACAAAAACAGGTAAAAATGATAATTTGCTCCCTAGCTAAGCTTTTCACCAAGCATTGTTCTATTGTAACCTCATTTATGACTATGGACTAAATCAAGGTCTCTAAATCTGAATCTGAATCCAAACTTTCCAAGTTCAACTTCTTGATGGTAAATATCTAAAATTTACCCCAGTGTGCATATATCGAACCCTGAGTGTGCATATATCAATTCCCTTTTAGTTATTCTTCTAAAATGCACCTGTGAAACATTTTTGCATTTTCTAAATCTAGAAAACCCTTGAGCAATAAGCAATACAAGCAAGTCTAACTCAACAAAAGGAGGAAGGCCCACTCTCACGAGGATCCATGAAAAGGGTTTGTTTCTCATCAACAATTTCGAGCTGCTTTCAAGCTTTCGGACATTTGAGCTTTCGAGCTTTCGAGCTTAGACACGTGACTTGGTTGAATTGGTGTAACTTAGATTTTACCTGCGGCCTCAGTTGTTTACTTGGGAAAGGCGGTGCAGGACCAAAAGCATTACTGATATGACCAGTCCTTTCAAACGGGCTTGAGCTTCGAAAATTTCCCCTGAAGGCGTGCTCTGTGCTTACCCCGGTGCATTTTCATTTCGAAACGAAGAGCGGCTCGAGTAAGTTCCGAATTCCCTGTGACCATTTGTTGTGGAATCTTGTCTGTGGATGTGTTTGGCAGGAACTTGTCGAGGTCATTTACCGCTTGTGGTTGTCGAGGTTTACGGATTACTGTTATGATTGCTGTTATGCAGACTGACAAGCAAACATCGAATACCTCCACAGCATTGCTGACATATTGCAAGCTCATGTAAGACTCTGAACCCCAAATTGTCAAGAGTTGCGTGACTTGAATCTACTGAATTTTAGGGTTTGGAGCTGTCAGATTGTTCGTGCAGGATAGAATGCACTTTGCATCCTTATAGGGCAACGTCTATTTTCGTTATTTGCTGGTGATTCCAATTTTTTTGGTTCAGTCTACTAATTCGGGAAATTCTGGGCAGCAGTTTTGTCACGTTGGCGATTCTCAATAAACTTTTGTTATAATAATCTGGTCAAGCAAATGCATTTTCTTTTTTGAGATTTCCTACAGGAGTCAGACCTTTGCCGAAATTTGGTATATATTGTCGTCCACATGTGCTGGTTCTGCTCATATTCTGCAAGTCTAGTTTCTGCCAAGTTAGTGGAGATGGATTTTGAAGCAGAGCCAGTGTCACCACAGGTCCCTGGGTTTAGGGTTCTAGACTGGCAATTATGGAAGCTATTCATTTTCTGCGTAATCTACTGCACTTGCAATATGCGGTTCGTGATTTCTGGAGCTTTTTTTGACAGTGAATCTTTCGTTTCGGAACGTGTGCGAAATAACCACTTTGATTGATTTATGCAGAATATTGGAAGACCGCATTCATGGAGATCGTAAACTCTAGTGTACTCTCTTCAGCACCGATTCCTCGTACTCGGAATGCTTCAAGTCGAATGCAAAAGTTCAAAAAAATTCATACTCTAAATCCCTTCCATATCTCAAGACATCTCCCAGTAGTTACGGTATGCACTGCCAAACCCTAATCTTGCAGATTTTTTACTGATTGAAAGCCAGAGAAATAAAACATGTTGTAGAAGAACTTGTGCTATTTTGAGTGTGCATATTCATTTTGCGAGTTCTTTCGATGTAGCCTCACAGAATTTGAGCTATAAAAAACATACTGATGTGGTTGTGGGCGACTTAGAAAAGGTGCGACAGGGGTTGCTATCGCCATCACCGAACTCATCTCCTCCCTTCGCTTTGTGTAAGAGCCCAAGCTCCGTTCCCTTCGGACGACGATCAAGGCGCTCCAGAGCTCTCCTCCAACAAAGACGTGGAATTTGTCAAAGGGGAAGTGAAAAGGGTTGAAGCATTTTCTGCAGAGGAGCCATCAAAATTGCTGTATGGGGTAATATCAGGCCTGGCAGCGGCTGGATTAGCAGAGACTGCTTATTTGACATGGAAGAAGTTGTATGGCGGTCCAGTTTCGTGTCCTCTTGGCGGCACTGGTTGTGACGATGTTCTCAATAGTGAATATGGCACGATTTTTGGTATGTGAGGTTGCTGTACGTATTCTTTCAATCTACTTCTTCTTAGGGGAATTCAACATTTCACTCTTTCATTTTTTTATCCTTATATGTGTGCTTGTGATAATGCAGGAGTTCCTTTGTCGCTGGTAGGAGTGCTTGCATATGGTACTGTGACACTCTTAGCTGGCCGCATGGCAACGAACCCTAAGGATCGTGCTAGAGAGGAGGAAGGTCTTGTGAAATGGCTGTTGCTGGCAAGTACCACTGCAATGGCGGTTGCAAGCTCCTACTTCATGTACATTTTGAATGTCAAGTTAGGTGGTGCATCTTGTACATATTGCGTGGGTTCGGCGCTTCTCTCAACTAGTCTTCTTTTGTGCACACTTGTGGTAAGTTCATTCCATCCGGTTCTTTTGTCATCAATATCCTCTTCTTTGGTATTACATACACAACACATATTTTAGATCAACTTAAAAATCTAGGCTTTAAACAGGCTACTCAAGCTGCAATTTCATTAGGAATTGATGATCTTTTAACAGCACCTTCAAAAAGTTGGCTGATCCGAGATGCGGAACAACAAGGTTATACTTCTGAATTTTTTTATCGTTATGGAAATGCACCCTTTGTTGCACTATGTTGCGATATCCACCAGAATTGCTCAGAAATCACCTTGGCTGAGCATTCAAAACCTTGCATCTTCATGATTTTAGTCATTTAACATGCATTTATTGTAATCATATATGACGGGGCTGAAATGATTTTTGGCTCTTGCAGAACTTCTCTAGTAAAGATCTTCGTAATGTAATTGCGGCCCAAGCGGGTGCTGGAATCTCCGTCGCCTTGGTACTCTCTGTGGCCTTCAACAACATTGACTCTGCAGCTATCAGGCATACTAATTTTCTAAACTTAAGTTTTGGTTTTCCCTTTTTAGCAGACAAGGATTCTCCTACGTATAGAATTTATCACTGTAATGATTTGGATAGTTGAAAGCGTTCCTTGAAATCTAGCTAAATTGTGCAAATTCATATCTTTCATGTTATTGCAGTTTCCTTGTGGAAACCAAGAGAGTAGTATTTGCTGATTAATGGTTATCCCCATTTTGGACTTCAGGTCAGGTGAAATAGATCTACCACCTGTATATCCAGAAGTCACACATGTCTCAAGCTCACAGGAGATACTCTTGGCCAAGCAGTTGAAAGCATTGGGCGCAAAAATGTACGGTGCATTTTGGTGCTCTCACTGTTTCGAGCAAAAGCAGGTAGGGAAACAATGAACAACGGGTTGTTTCGAGCTTGAGAATGCTGCACTTGGTAGATCTTTGAAAGCCTATTGGTAATATTGTGAAGTTAAGTGTCAAGACACATGCATTCCCAATGTGTTGCAACTTGCATATTTTTCCAGAGCATACGTGTTATTTCATGGAGTGCTAATTCTTCCAGAGTGCGTATGCGAACTTTGGGTTTCAGATGTTTGGTAAAGAGGCTATGAAGTACGTCAATTATGTTGAATGTTATCCCGAGGGCTACAGAAACGGAGTACAAATAGCTAAGGAATGCGATGCTGTCAACATCCAAGGCTTTCCAACGTGGATTATCAATGGCCAGGTATGTTTTTGTAATTTCAATGGTGGGCCAGTCTGTCTTAAGCATATTTGGAATGCTCGACAATTCTGTTTATAGTTCTTCTGTAAAAATTCTGCTTGCAATTCCTGCGATACAACCCTGTGAACAGTTGTATGGGATTAACTCTGGGTATAATTCTTGTACATATGCCATTCGATTGATTCATATGCTTAATTTTTGGCTACAATTCTTGTTCTGTTGTAGGTTTACCAATAGCTGAACTTCTTTATTGAAATTTTGTTTGTTCTCGTTTGCTTTTTTATCTTCGCGTTTTCAGTTTTGATACTTGCTGATTTGATTTTGTTTCGTTGTGATCCTTGGTTGTCCCTGGTGCATGGGCTTGCAGCAATACTCAGGAGAACTGGATTTTGCAAAGTTGACTAACCTGTCAGGACTTGACAGCAGTAAAGTGCCCCAGTAAAATATTTTCTGCCGTTTTGTACTATACGTTTGCTATTTATGGAAGCAAAGCAAAATTCGTGTAATTCAAATCTTTGAATCTTGTATTACTACATTGTGTAATGTAAAGTTCATATACCTCTTGAAGTCAAACCTTACTAGTAATATGTGGCACTGTTTTCATGAGTACTGCTGTGGATTGGTTGAGAGCTTTGAATGGCAGCGTTATATGTGATGCGTATGCATGCACCCTGATAAAGTTGGTCTGATACTAAATTAGTTTCAAGCTAATAGTACTGTCTTACAGAATTTCATTTAAGAATGGACTCTAAGATTGTCAAAATTTGGATTTGTACAAACCTAATAAATGAAATGCTCTAATCTACCAAAGCATTGAAGGCAACAACACCTAATTGTAACCCTTACCAAACCAGTGACTCCTACAACTAAGCACAGCCTCTATGGCATCTTCGTCTAGCTGCAATCCTAATCCAAAACTGACCCTACACTTTCTTGCCCAAAGTGTACATTGCCATTTTTAGGTACAATCATAATCAGCAAACCGAGAATTCGAAGTTCATTCATATGAGGTTCAGATAATATGCTATTATCACGATGTCTTTGAAATTATGAAAAAACCCTACAGGAATTTTTTACAAGAACCATTCTCAATTCCTTACTTGGGCATCTTATTTGGGCGATTTATGGTATACATACGTTAGTTGTGTTGCCTCTTTGCAGCAACTTCAGACTCTTCTAAAGCTCTGCATATTGATGCAAACATTTTCAGCAAAATCCTGCGAAGGACAGTAATAAAAAGGCCAGAGGGTGCATGAGTCAAATTCACTAAGCCAATTGCAACACAATCCAGTAGAGTAGGAAAACTTCTCCATACAGACACAACTAGAGTCTCACGGTCTATAGTATGCACAGCTACAAATTAAAACAGTCTCTTGACAAATCTTTTACTCTCCACGTTAGTGAATCTAAACTAAACTCTTCGAAAGAAAGAAAAAGAAAAAGTAAATAAGTTGACGCAGTGATGGCGAGGAGCTCCTGCTGAGTGCCGAAGTCCTTATTTGTTCAAAAAGTCATTATCAGAAGGGTAAGGGTGTGCAAGATGCAGATATCTTCTCCATCCGCACCTTTTTTAGGGTCTACTTCCACGGTCTTAGGGTCTATTTTCTTGGTGCAATGGAATTAAAGGAACACGGAAACAACAGAGGAATTAATACACCGTGAACATAACATTCAGTAGCCTGAAGAGAGGCTGCCTTTCCCTCTCTTCATGTATCATCCACAAACTTCATCCTGACAAAAAAAAAAAAGTTTTTGTTTATTTATTTATTTTTTAAAATTTTTATTGACATGGTTGGTCCCCACATCGATGTAGGTGCATTAAATTGAACCTCTCTTTCATAAACTCTTTAACAAATTCAGCCAAGTGTTCCCATAGCTAAAGATGGGTGTGGAATATTCCACACCATTTCATCTCGAGAGAGGGCAACACTTGGTAGCACTACTAAATGTTATGAACCATGCTATGGAAGTGTGCCGGAAAGTTACAAAACTAGAATTTGGAAATGGTGTTTGACAAGTTTCTCATAAGAAACAAAGGGATTTTGGGATGAGAGTTTTCCAAAGTTGGAAGATGCTAATCACCTTGGCCGCTTCCAATGCAACATGGAAATTGGCCCTTAGTCCATGGATAACAACAATAACCCCTCCTGTCATCACTTAAAGCTCTTTGATCATGACACACCATTGAAAAAAGACTTGAATTCATTAACCCTTGAACGTTTGAGCGTGCCGCTGCGACCAATACAATATGAGGGTTTTTTCTTGTATTTGGAATATATTCACACCATTAATACATTTGAGATCAACAAAGAAGTTGGAGAAGGTAGGAGCACCCATATGTAACGTTGTCCCCATAACCGTCAACTCTAAAATTTTGGAAAATCTTTGGAAGTAAATAGATGTAATGACAAGGATGTACAACATGTGAACATGAAATCTTGATAGTGGTTATGGGTACAATGGCAGTTTGCTCTTTAAAAATTCACAACTTATTCTCACAATATCCAAATAATAAATTCAAAAGTGCAAACTCATTATTTTTCTGTTCCTAATAGGATCCTACAATTTGCTATTTGTTTACTAATACTCGTCATGTTCAAAACCCTTAGATTGACGCTTATGGGTGCTCATACCTTAGATCATAGTGGTTCTAGTGAGCTATTTGAGATCCCAAATTAAAAATTCTTATTGGTTGCAAATATCGATTATAGTGATGCATGGCTAAGATGAACAAGTCCGGACAAAAAAACAATTTGTCTTAGGAGAACATTCATTGTAACCAAACACACCTACTTCGAGATAAGTCCCAGACTTGAATGGGACAAGACAGTCATCTTAGCTAAGCATTTTTCTAACAAGGGTTTATCTTAGCCAGGCACTACTGTCCACGGTATACTATGCCCTATTGTCATTTAAGGAATAAGTGCTCATGCTACAAACACTACAATACATGGGTGCATTGTTTGAATGTAATTTTCATTGATTTGGAGAGGTACAAACTCAAGAGAACATGTACATGAAAAGAACCAATATTTGAAGTAACTCCGAAAGTCCGAAGTGCCCAAATTAAAATAGAAGACCTACTTTGGGAACGTGATGGTCAATCCGTAACAGTACCATTTAAAAACATACTCCTTTGTCCCTCTAAAAACGTCCAAAAAGCTTCCTTGGAAAGAATATACTGTGTTTTTAGTTTTTGTGATAGTGACACATGTATTCTAAAATCAACATACCATTTACCAAATGTATGCAATTTTTTAATCTTTGATGTTGCTGTTTAGACACCCAAATTTCATGCAAAAAGTATCATATTTATGCATATTGCCCAACTCCTTACTTTTGATGATTTAAAGATTAGGATCAACATTGGTACCTCATATGGGCAAGGCCAAGTTTGTAAGGAGAGGAATGCTTGCTAATGGCTTAACTTGCCCCCATGAGATCATTGGACATGGCAAGAGCTTTCTCAATGCTTGAAATTAGCAAGAGGGAGCTTTCTTGAAATCAACAAAATGGATCTTTTTAGTGATACAAGAAAGGAATTGATATATGCACACTGGCGGTTGATATATGCACATCCTCCCGGGGTAAATTTTAGATTTCTACCATGACAAAGTTGAATTTCAGAAATTTGAATTTAGATTTGGACTTAGAGACCATGATCTAGTCTAGAACCATAAAAAAGGTTGCGATTGAACAACACCCAATGAAAAAGTTTAGCTAAGGGGAAAATTGTTACTTTTACTTTTGTTTGTAAAAATAGATAAGCTTTTTCATTGGGTGTTGTTCAATCGCAACCTTTTTTATGGTTCTAGACTAGATCATGGTCTCTAAGCCCAAATCTAAATTCAAATTTCTGAAATTCAACTTTTTCATGGTATAAATCTAAAATTTACCCTGGGCGGTGTGCATATATCAATTCTCTACAAGAAATGTGTATGATTTGGAGCTTTTTTGAGGGACAAAGGGTAGTTTTGTTTTCAAAATTAGGAGTGTGATACCTTTCTATTATGTGACTTGAAGAGATGCTGCCTTTCCCTCTCTTTAGGTATCATCCATGAACTTCATCATGGAAATTATTATTATTATTACTTATTATTTTTCTTTCTGACATGGCTAGGCCCCCACATCAACGTATGTGCACTAAACTAAGCCTCTTTTTCATAAACTCTTTGACAAATTTAGCCAAGTGTTCTCATAGCTAAAGAATGGTGTGGAATATTCCACACCATTCTCTTGGAGGGAGGCTAGCCTTTACTAGCGCTACTGAATGTTATGGCATAAAAAACAGCTTGTGTATGGATCAATTGAACTCCTAAGGACATGGCAATTGCATTTTTTTTAGGTCCATGTGGGCACTTTGAAGGGAAGGTGAGAGTTGAAAGAAAGTGTAAGAGGCTCTAATTTGGAGCACGCTCTAAAATGGAGCACCTCCTCAAATGTACTCTATTTGAACATGTTTTATTTCAAAGCCCTTCATCAATGTACACTTGATGTACATTTGAGGAGGTGCTCCATTTTAGAGCCCTATGACCTTTCCACTTCAATGTTTTGTAATTAATTCCACAAAGCTCCAAAAAATATGAAACAACTTGGGTTAGATGTCAATTCCTCTTGTCTTTCAAGGAAAATTTACTGAAAAATATTCCAAGAAGTTTCACATACCCAATTTACTGAAAAATATTCCAAGAAGTTTCACATACCCAAAATTCAGTTTCAGCCCTTGGATGCTCCATTTATGAGCCTCCTACCTTATAGAGCTGGATTTTGCTTTCTGGAGGGATAGAACTCTTGAAACATTTTTCAATACTTTTTCCTGAATGACAAGTTAAAGTTTGCATGATAACCTACCTTCGTTCACGTTTTTTGAACTCTTCTGGAATTAGTTATGAATTTTTTATGTTGGAGTATGTTGGCCTCTGGTAGCATCCTTCCTTCTTGTGTGTTCATTGAAAACTGCAGTGTGTTAGAGGACGGTTTTAGAACCAGCACAGGTCTGGACCATGTAACGTAGCAAAAACACACTGCTAATGATAGTGATCGTCTGAGTTATGTCAGTTGTTTCCGAGTATTGTACAAAATTCCTTTGATCCTTGCACACTCCAGCAGCACCGCTCTTCTACAGTTTTACAGATGGCTGGCGACACAACTTGGCTCATGCCAAGCGTATACGCTACTTATGCGTCCTGTACTTGAAACTCCGAAACTATGTTGTCTCCGAACTACTGTACTGTACAGTACATGTTTTACCAACGAGTTAAAGGCTACAAGACTCTTGCGCAGCACATCATTATTTGCCTCCGATGTCACCAGATTCAACAGCCTCTTTGATTGGAGGTACGCCTTTTGCACATTGGTGACTAATCTCGTCAGCAATTCGTGCCGCAGCCTGTCGGATTGCAGACACGTCATGTGCACTCGTTAACACTTCCACTCTCTTTTCAGCCTTTGACACAACAAGCTCCCATTCGTCTTGCAGATCTGGCAGCTGCTTCCTCAAGAACTCCACAGCTAAACAGGTTGCCCATACCATCTCCCACTCCGATCCTGAAAGAGTCAACACGCATAGCTTCCGCACTTCCTTGAGTCTCGCATTCAAATCTTTCACGGTGCTACAGAAGAAAGCCGCGATCTCGGGAACGAGGGGAAACGAGCCATCGAAGGATTGATGTTGCAGAATCGACTGCAAGCGCACATGAGGATCAGAGGCCACAGCCGTTTCCTCAGATGGTGCTTGCCACGCTTCATCATCTGGCAAGTCAGACGAAGCAGAGGATGGCGGGACAGACGAAGCAGAGGATAGCGGGATAGACATACCACAAGCGGCTTCAAGCATACCGGGGATACAGGGAGTGTGTTCATATTCGTACTGATCTGGTAGCGGACTTGTATAATCCAATTCCATGTCGTAACTCATCGCTTGGCACGAATCGTACTGCACGGAGGCCGCTGCATACGAGTAGTACATAACGGGCCTCGGAGGAGCTTCCACGTACACAATGCTCTGCTGACTCGCTTCGTCAATGGCCACCCAACTGGAATACTTGCTAGACAAGTTGTGCTTCATTGAAATATCGAGGATCTGCTTTTGTGTGAGCTCCATGATCTGCTTGGAGCTTAACGCCACGCACCGCTTCCCGTCTTCCACCATGTGAAGACCAAGTCTCTCCAGCGTCTGTTGCTGCGTGACAGTTCTGGACATGCCCAGAGCGTGGATGTATGAGGACCCTGCTTCTAAATCACGCACTAATGCGCGAGCTGCCAAAGAATGAAGCATCGGCATCGTCTCAACTCTGTTGTGAATTAGTTGGGTTTTGACCTTCAGCTCCACGGGTCCGTCCGGGGATGAGCCTCGCAACACAAGCTCTGCTGGTACTGGTACTGAGGGTGCGAGAAGAGCGTAGACTGTGAATCGCACGCCACGGCACAAGATGGGAAGCGCAAATGGAGCTTGTTGAATTGGGGCGATGATGTCTGGCAGAGAGGACGGGGTTGGAGATGGCGAGGGCACCTCCGGGGACGTTGAGAATAAGTTGATGGTTGCTTTCTCGGTGTCCAAAACGGGCTGTGCATCCTCGGCTTCAACAAGCACAAAATCCTCCTCGTGGCTTGTAAACTCCTCCGATTCATCCGACCACTGCACCATTGCGTTGGTGACAGGTGGCACCAGCGCCGATTTGAGCATGTGGAGCACTTTCTTCTCCATTCGCTCGCCCTCCACCACGAGTTGAGCATAACCACCTCCCGCCCTTGCCACCGATTCAATGAGATTGTGTGACACTGCATCTCCAATTCCCAGTGAAAACACTCTCACGAAGGCGTTCGTCTTCTCGCCTTCCGCCACGGCCTCTCGGATGGTTGCACACAGAGTGTCAACATTCCACACCTCGCCATCCGTCAGCAAAAAAAGCTGCGATGGCACGTCGTGACGTCGACGTTGGAAAGCCTCCGCGACAGCACTCGTGATCTCGGTCCCGCCCATGTCCGCGTCCAGTGCTTGCGCGTAACGAGACGCCCTTCGCAAAGAGTCTTCGTTGTAGAGAACCGACTTGGGAAAGAGCGATTCGAATTCGTCTCCGAATCCGATCACGTTGAAGTAGTGATCTTCACAGGGGATGGATCTGAGGAACAACTCCAATGCCGCTCCAGCCTGCTTGATTCGCGTGCCTTCCATGGATCCCGATCGATCTATCATGAAAATGAGCTCCAGCGAGCGAAGCGGGTTCAGCGCAAAGCGTGGCGCGAACGACAGTTGCACGACGTGCGTTCCATCTCCGGGATGGTGTTCCACCAGAGCTCGCGGTTCATCCAACCCTAGGGTTTGCACGATGATCACAAAATCCCGATCCAGAAGCGCATCCGCCGTGAGACTCAACCGGGCGCGATTTGGATCAAACGAAGCCTTGTCCGTCGTGCCAAGATGGACTGCGATGGTGTGAGTCGGCGATTGAATGGAGGTGATGGCCGCGGACATGGCGCAACTCATGTTGACCACCAGCTTGGACGCAACCGTGTCGACATTTGAGTCCAAGTGCCAACCCTCGTGAACGCCATACCTCGGCGCGATGCTCAAGGGCACGACAAATCGCACTTGATTCTCCTCTGCATCTTGTTTTAGGTCACAGATGAGAGTTATACAAATGGAGACCGTCTTCGCAGGTGGAATGTTGCCGACGCACGCTTGGAACACATCGGGAGTCTCCTCTTCCAACAAACTGGCCACTTTCCCTGCTTTCTTCGCCTCGTCGTATTCCTTCCTCGCTGCAACTTTCTCTTGCACTCGGCCAACGATCTTCCTGCCATCCACCTCAGCTTCAAACCCTACCACAGCCGCTCCCTCGTACAAGGGGAACGAATATGCAGCTTCAACCGGAGCGTCCTTGAGCGGATTCTCGTAGGTCTGCACAATCGTGTATTCCGCCACCGCATCCCGGATGAACCCCGTCACCGACACATGTTGCAATGGGCAAGATCCACGGATTTTGTCACTTTCGGTTTCGTTGAAACCCTCGATTACGCAGCAGTAGTGAAGCTTACTCATATTCAAGTAAGATTCAACCAATTCGGGTTTCAGCCTTCAGTGCAGCAGGTCTTTCAACTTCTGGCATGCATCAACCAGTGTGCGATCGTAAGATTCTGTCATCAAGCAGACGATCTCATTGAGCTACATCAAGTTAAACCCTAACGTTAAGAGAACTTGAAGCAATGGCACTCTTGCAACTCTTGATCATAATCCTTACACTAAAACGGACATGAACGAACTCACGAAGGCACAGCAAACGATCCAGTGCCCTAAACTTCATCCTAACACAATCAAGCCACATCTTTAAGAAGTTTTGAAGCTCAAGGAGTACGGATGATTAGAAACTCACTTACCTCGTGGGATCAAGCAATCGGATCAGCCGCAAGCGTCAATTAGTGCTGAACGCGTCTCTTCCAAACCGGAGCTTTTATTACAATCGCCTGCGAATGATCGATATGAAGATCGGAACACAGAAATTTTAGCTTGCAGCAGGAGCTAAGGTAGTACGCTCGAAAACCGCCCATCTAAGGGCTCATCCCTCTTTTTCATGGTCTTCCGTGGATGGAAGGATTTTTAGTTCATTTTGCAGACAAAGAGAAATAGATGCGGAATGCAACACAAGTCATTTCATATTTTTTTGAAGCAATTTTGAGTTATTTATGAATTCTCAAAGTGCATGTGTTATAAGTACCTATTATTAACCTTAGATTTTTCAAGAAGGCTTGGTTTACTGCACATACATCGATCTGGGCCCCGCCTTTTCAGTGCCAGAAATACACGATTTGCTTGGGTTGCCCCTCCCTTCAAGATGCCCTGCCTGAGCCTAGAAAAACTAGTCTAAGTGCTTGGTTTGCAAATATGACACTAAGGTAGCAACACTCAAAAGTGTGAAATTAAGGATTTTGTAGTAGAAAAATCAATTGATGAACATTGAAGAAAATATTATGAAGCTAGCAAGAGGAAACCAAAAATATTGATATCAATTTCAAAGTTCCAATTGCAAACATTTGTTCACAAAGGTTTCTCAAAGTCCTAAATTAATGAAAAGGTATAGTTGTGTGTACAAGATGTCTTCAATGTGGTCATATGCTCATAATACTAACTTTAGGAGTTCTTAAGTAGTGAGACGAGACACTCAAAACCGTCATGCCAATCACCCAAAATCATCACTTAGTCACCCATAACCAATTTTTTTGTATTTGTGAGTCACTACTGGTCTGTCACAAGAGTACGTAACCCCATGGAGACCCTAGTGAGCATGGGTGTTGCTTTAGTTGCAGGTAGGTGTGGTTTAAGGTAGCAGCACCCATGCTCACAAGGGTCTCCATGGGGTTACATACTCTTGTGACAGACCAGTAGTGACTCACAAATACAAAAAAATTGGTTATGGGTGACTAAGTGATGATTTTGGGTGATTGGCATGACGGTTTTGAGTGTCTCGTCTCACTACTTAAGAATTCCTAAAGTTAGTATTATGAGCATATGACCACATTGAAGACATCTTGTACACACAACTATACCTTTTCATTAATTTAGGACTTTGAGAAACCTTTGTGAACAAATGTTTGCAATTGGAACTTTGAAATTGATATCAATATTTTTGGTTTCCTCTTGCTAGCTTCACAATATTTTCTTCAATGTTCATCAATTGATTTTCCTACTACAAAATCCTTAACCCCTATAGGACTATGGTCTTTTTTTGTCAAAAGACACGCAAAACTGCCACCTCTATGGCAAAGAGTAAAAAAGTTGGAAAATTGGTCTTTTTGCATATCTAACCGTAGGATCTTGTACTAGACTACTACAGGAATGTGTCATACAAAATTCAAGAACTTTGATTGTACAAGTTGGAAGATATTTGCATTTAAAGAGTAAAAAATAGCTTTTTTGCACCTTGCATGACTAAATTGTTTAACTTTGAACTTTTTTAACTTAAAATTTTTGCACCACAGAGTTTGGAATTCTATTTTTGCATGGTGGGAAGTTGAGTTGGTAATCTTGGGAAAAAAACAAATAACAAAAAATAATTAATTTTCATTCTTTAAAAAAAAAACTAGGCCAAAGAAGGTATGAGATTGAACAAAAACTTAAATTGCTAATAACCTTGCAATGGAATTGAAATGCAATAATCCCAATGGTGAGATTGTTCTAGAAAGCAAACTTCACCCTCTCCAACAATTTTTTTTGAAAAAATGTTCAAATTGCATTCAAAAATAAAGTTTATAAGTTATTTTTTTAGGAAGATGCTTGAACTACCCAAAAATCAAGATTATCCATAACTTTCTCTTAACTAGTCCAAATGGAATGAATCAAAGCTTTAGATGTAGAAAAAGATACATTTTATGAGAAAAAAAAAAAAAAATTCAAGTTTTTACAAGAACTTTTTTTGCTGCCCGGAGTCTCCAAATTTGTGCTTATTTGGGCATAACTTTTGCTCCCTGACATCAATTGGAATAAAAATTAGATGGCCACGCAGATCTTTGAATTCCCCATCTTCAATGAAAGTTTCAAAAAATCATGCAAAGTGGTTTGGCCATAGGTACATGCCCAAACCCCATTTGTCCGTTGAATAGACATTTGGTCCTTTAGGGATTAATTTCACACTTCTGAGTGTTGCTACCTTAGTGTTATATTTGCAAACCAAGCACTTAGACTAGTTTTTCTAGGCTTAGGCAGGGCAGCTCAAAGGGAGGGGCAGCCCAAGCAAATCGTATATTTTTGGCACTGACAAAGTGGGGCCCAGATCAACGTATGTGCAATAAACCAAGCCTTCCAAGAACCGTTCACTTGCAAGTTGTGAAGAGATTTGAGGAAGCAAGGAGAATGATTGGCTCTTGCAATTAAAAACAAATTTTCTTCCATGCATTCAATGAGTTGTAAGAGGCTAGTGTAAGAACCACTAGTGCACCATTTCACAACAAGCTACTGGATGGTTCAAAATGAGCTAACGGTTTTCAAGCGTACTACCTTAGTGATTCTAATTGAGCATCGACAAAATACTGGCATCATAATCAATAGCCCGGGTTTACCAATGCTTTGTTTCTCTTTAGAAATTGCCAAACTAGCCCGCGCGTGTAACTAAATGCCTATTTGGAGTGATCCCAAATGTGAGTTTCACTTTTAGCTCAAGTGGCTAAAACATTGCTAAAAAGCTAAAATTTTCAAATGTAACACTATAAAGTTCACAAGATATTTAGCTATATAAAGTTTTTGGTAGCAATCTGGCAAAATTTAGTCAGTTTAACCCCTAAACATTGAGGAGGACAAAAATTGTCCTTCGGCTCTAAAATAACATTTTGTGATTCAGAAAAAAGTCATTTTTCATCTGATTTTTTTTTCAGAAGTGACCATAAACACATGATCCATCACGGAAGATAAAATATTACCTCTTGAGATGCATTCATTTTTTTTGTAACCCAAATTGCGATAAGATTCAAAAACATGGTTTTAGCTCCCAAGCTACCCTTCTTGCAATTTTCATGAGGGCACCATGCACTATTGACTTTTCCAACTTTTTGAATCAATACTACTGATGCCCATGTGCAAAACACTATAGACTACTACAGGCATGACAAACCACGGTGATCTATCCGTCCATTAAGGGTTCAACGACTACTCCTCAATTCAACGAAAGACCATGCCCTTCACCATATAGCATGTCACGAAATGATGCTCCCACGCTGAATGAATGCCCGAACAACTTGCTGTTGAATTCGTTCGGGATCCTGTCGAGACAAACTGGGAGAAGCGTAAAAGATCGAGAATAATTTGGCCGTGGGAAAACGATCGTCGGAGTTACCGACGTCGCACACTTGCTCCTGACATGAGAGAGTGAATGGAGACAGGAGCTATTTCACAAGTGTGTGCACGCATCACAACACACAACGGGGCGCTTCACACCATGTTTCCTATGGCCCACTGAGACCTGAGAATCTGATTGGTGTAGAGCCGAATGTTGAGGACATGCACTTCACACTACGTCCCCAAAGTCCCAAATCCCTGTTCAATGCATTTTGCCTACACGACAACAGCACTTATATGGCAGCATTTATTTGGAAGTTTGTGGTGTCAAAGGAGGTGGGAATTCATTCAATGTTTGGGCTAAGAGCATTTGCATCCTTGCATGCAACCTCGAGCTGTCAAAATCAAGTGTCTGGGGCACACCCACAGCTGCAGGCTTGCTCAAATCTCAATTGTCCCACTATTGCCCTCAAGCAAGAATAAAGAGCTTATTATGGAGGGGGGATTGATATGTTTACCACACCCTTTCAACTATTCTACCACCCCTAAGTAAATTTTAGATTTCTACCATCAAAAAGTTGAATTTGAGATTTTGGAATTCAGCCTTGGACTCAGAGACCATGATTTTGTCTAGAATCACAAAAAGGGTTTAATTGAACAACACCCAATGAAAAACTTATCTTTTTTTTATAAACAAAAGTAAAAGTAATACTTTTCCCCTGCGCTAGGCTTTTTCATTGGGTGTTGTTCAATTACAACCTTTTTTTATGGTTTTAGACAAAATCAAGGTCTCTAAGTCCAAATCTGAATTCCAAATTCTCAAATTCAACTATTCAATGGTAGAAATCTATAATTTACCCCAAAGGTGTGGTAGAATAGCTAAAAGGGCGTGATAGACATATCAATCCCCTTATGGAGGATAGATATTGAGTTTCAATTGCAAGCCTCTACAATATTGCCAACCAACTAACAAGCTTTGATTGTCATGTATTTGGAGGCGTGCTAATGATTCATCAAACTCTTGACATTCCCATTTTTGAGTTACAATTGAGCAAGCCTTCTCTTGCATACGACATTGGTGCATCTGTAGTAAAGTGCACCAAATTGAGTGAATATGCAAAGTGGTCTTGCAAGCTTATTTTGCGTGTAACTATACAGATGCTCTAAGAGCATGTGCAGCATTGCCCTTGTAGGGTTTGACACACTTTAAGCATGGATGGTAAGTGTTCTAGGCCTCTCAAAATTCTCTCGTGGCATTCCATCCTAAAGTGTCAAAGCAACTGCCTTCAAAATACTATTTATCTTAAGTTTAGTGAGTTTTATCCTATATTTCCCTAATGAATGGTCAAATGACTATTTATGGAAAGCGCTTGAAGTGCAAGGTTGGGAAACAAGAAGTTTGAAGGCTCTTCAAAAATATTGGATATTATCTCTTGAAGTGGCAAGTTCAATGTGCAACGCTCGAGATACTTAACTCTTTAGAGACCACCAAACTTATTTTGGTTTGGGAGAGTAGTTTTTGGCCTATACAATAAAATTACTCAACAATTTGGAAAATGATCTTGAAGAATGCTTGTGATCACATGAATTTTGCATCCAACCCAAGAAACAAAAATGGAATCAGATATGTGAGTTGATAAATAATGGTGTTTATACATCATGACCTCAAAATACGTATCCATATTTGGTCAAAGATGGATCAAAGCAACAACACAATACATCAAACATCCAAGAAGAATGCCACATTTCAATTGTGCAATCTTAAAAAATTTCAAATTGCTTAAAGAATACGCTTGTATTGTTTCTCTATATGGTAGTAGTACAATTGTAGTATTTGAGAATCCATTGAAATGATACTATCATTTTATTTTTAAAAAATTTCATCCTACATGTAAGGCCAATTTTTGATTGCTTTCACCAATTGGATTTTCCATAACAATTATCAAATTTCTTATAGAATTGTTTTAGGGTAGCAAAGAAAGTGGGATTCTTGACCCTTTTTGTCCACTCAACTACACCTTGTGATTGTTATTTTTGTCTATTTTGTGTGAAATTAGTCTTGTTGGAAAGGCGGAAAACCCTACTTTCTAGAAATGTAAGGCTCTTCTCAACCAAAGCTTGCATGAAGCGTTAACATTCCAAACCACACAAGCATGAAAAACTAGAGATTTTCCAGGTAGGGCTCACTCAATCATTATAATATTTCACCTCCAACGGTAGATCTAGCTGAAATTTGATACATTAGAACAAACAAAGTCTCCTTCACATTTGTATGGTTGGATTATTCAAATTGGGTTCATATTTGATTCAAATGCACATCTAATTTATTGCCTTGGTTTCCAGTGGATTTTGGGAAAATGTGTGTGGTCTTTAAAGGGTTAACAAAATAACATGTTTGTCATTGTAGACAACTTAAGTAGAAAGAAAGCAACAAAGGTAGAATTGTAGTACATTCCAGCAAATGGCAATAGTACTAAGGTAGTACGCTCGAAAACCACCCATCTAAGGGCTCATCCCTCTTTTTCATGGTCTTCCGTGGATGGAAGGATTTTTAGTTCATATTTCAAACAAAGAGAAATAGATGCTGAATGCAACACAAGTTGTTTCATATTTTTTGAAGCATTTTTGAGTTACCTATGAATTCTCAAAGTGCATGTGTCATAGGTACCTATTATTAACCTTAGACCTTCCAAGAACCGTTCACTTGCAAGTTGTGAAGAGATTTGAGGAAGCAAGGAGAATGATTGGCTCTTGCAATTAAAAACAAATTTTCTTCCATGCATTCAATGAGTTGTAAGAGGCTAGTGTAAGAACCACTAGTGCACCATTTCACAACAAGCTACTAAATGGTTCAAAATGAGTGAACAATTTTTGAGCGTACTACCTTAACCCCTAAAGGACCATGGCCTTTATTTTGTCAAAAGACACTCAAAACTGCCATCTCTATGGCATAGAGTAAAAAAGTTTGAAAATCACGCATTTTGCATATCTGACCATAGGATCTTGTGCTAGACTACTATAAGAATGTGTTGTACAAAACTCAATAACTTTGACCACACAGATTGGAAGATATATGCATTTAAAGTGTCAAAAAGAACTATTTTTGCACCTTGCTTGACTAGATTTTTTATTTTTAAACATTTTTAACTTAAAATGTTTGCACCATAGAGTTTGGAATTCTATTTTTGCATGGTGGGAAGTTGAGTTGGGAATCTTGAGAAATTTTAAAAAAAAAAAAATACTTAATTTTCATTCTTTAAAAAAACATTAGGTAGAAGAAGGTATGAGATTGAACATTAACTTAAATTGTTAACAACCATGGAATGGAATTGAAATGCAATAATCCCAATGGTGAGATTGTTCTAGAAAGCAAACTTCACCCTCTCCAATAGTTTTTTTTTGAAAAAATGTTAGACCTGCATTTAGAAATGAAGTTTACAAGTTATTTTTTCAAGAAGATGCTTGAGTTGCCCAAAAAACAAGATTGTCCATAACTTTCTCATAACTAGTCCTAATGGAATGAACCAAAGTGTCAGATGTAGACAAACATGTATTCTATAAGAAAAGAAACTTATTTTTTTTTTCAAGTTTTCAATAAATTTAATTTTGGGTTGCCTCTAGTCCCCATATTTGTGCTTATTTGGGCATAACTTTTGCTCCTTGACATCAATTAGAATAAAAATTATATTCTCCAAAAGCTAATGTGTTTTTCTATCTTTAAAAAAAATTTTAAAAAATTAAGACAAAAATTGAAGCCAGAGGTACCTGCCCGAAATCCCATTTGTCCCCCGAAGGGACAATGGTCCTTTAGGGATTAACAAGCAAAATCCTAACAATCTGCTTATCAAATCCAGGAAAGGTAATTAAAGCGTATGTCAACGCATGCTACTCCATGAAAAAACCATCGTTTCAAGAAGAGAACACATATAAATAAACAAAGGCCAGATAATGGAGGTTTCCAGAGAAGCCTTATTGAAACAATTTACAAATATAAGTTGCCAAAAAATGTAAGAGGCTGCTTATTGATACAATTGTAGGTTTTGAATAAGCCAAGTACCCCTAAATCCAACCTCAAATTATGCCAATTAAGGTAGTGTGCTCATAAACCGCTCTCACATTTCGAACCATCCATCAAGGTTGTTATATTGGGTGACTTTTGGTTGTTAGATGGGAGAGTTGGACGGACAAAAAAGACAAGACGGGCGGATATGTTTGTTCTCTTGTAGTTTTAAGACTGTTTTTAGGGTTTTGACTTAAAAATGAAAGAATCAAATTATTATTTATCTTTTTTATCACATGATATGGCTTTAAATCCACATTTTGACTTCATGTTGGCAACAATGAGTATCACAAGCATGTATGAAGTGAAGTTTTTTTGCCATTTTGTATAATTTTTTGAAGTCAATTATGAGTTGACCACATCAAACAAACATGAGCTCAATCAGACACTTTTGGCAGACAAACTGGCAGATGGACGGGCAGCCCAATGTAACAACCATGCCGTCCAAGTAGCAATTGTGAGATGGTGCAGTGGGTGGTTCTTAAATTGGCCTCTTAGAGTCATTGAAAGCATGAAAAAAAAGGTGTTCTTAATTGCAAGAGTCAATCATTCTTCTTGCTTTTCCAAATCTCTTCACAACTTGCAAGTGAACGGTTCTTGAAAAGTCTAGGGTCATAAATAGGGACCTATGACACATGTACTTTGAAAATTCATAAATAATTCAAAAAATACTTCAAAGAATATGAAACAACTTGTGTTACATTCCGCATCTATTTCTCTTTGTCAGAAAGTGAACTGATAATCCTCCCATCCACGAAAAACCATGAAAAGGTCGATGAGCCCTTAGATGGACGGTTTATGAGCACACTACCTTAACATTCCATGGTTGTAAGAATACCTCTGATTTTGATCAAATATCCTACCATAAATGTCAACTTTGATAAATTTGCAATATGCCATTCCTCTGCTGAGATCAAGCTGCACGACCTAAAACCTGGTCCATAATTTTCAAGCTTTCGTTTTATTGTGCACGCCACTTTAAACTCCTTCGTGTGCAAGTTGTTTTTTTTTTTTTTTTTTATTGCACTCCTTGTTTTAACGTTGGTCATGAAAGAAGTAGTGCACACAACAAAAGAAATGCTTAAAAATTATAAATTGAGTGTATTTGTGTAGTTTTTGGAAAATCAGGGGTATTAATGAAAATATGGCAAACTTTAGGGGTATCCCTGAAATCTTCCCTTCAAGAAATTGACATTTATATTATGTCCTGCCCGGCCAGCTCCTTATTGTACTACTCCCTCTATATCTAAAAACTTGCGTTTTTTTTTGTTTCAGAAAGAAACCCATGTTTGTCTCTTGAGTTGATTTTTTTAATAAATCCTACACTTATCTCTAAAATGAAATTAACTACTTAGCATGTTTGATGGTATCTTTTGGGCTTTTTGTGTTCATTGATTGCTAATGTTAGCATTACAAACTTGATTTAGTAATTTTTGTTTGCAAATTTTGCCTATCATTAGGCTAGAATCATTAATAATATCAACAAAAAAATTTGGTTTTTATAAATGGAACTACTTGGGCAACTAAGGTAGCCGCACCCATCAATGCGACTGTCTCCATGGGCGTGACTGACATCATAATTAAAAAAACAAATGCTCATGGGTACTTAAGTGACAGTTATGGGTGACAAAGTGATGGTTGTGGGTGACTGGTATGACTGTTGTGAGTACCCATCTCACTATTTCAAAACCAACAAGCCTTGTTTTTAGCATCTCTTACACATGATTCCTACAATTTCAGTGATTTAGCACTTCAAAAAATAACCATGTACACATGACCATGTGAATAACTTCCCAAACTAAACTAATATTTTTTGTTCTTTGTTTCTAATCTAATGATATAATTTTTGCTCTTGTCCAACTACCCTAACCATGCTAAAGTGCTTAAACTCAGGCTTATGGGGGCAGCTACCTTAGGCTAACTTGTTCTTTACTTACAATTGCGTTGACAAATTCATATCAATCATTTTTCTAATCATTTGTCACAATAACAAAACACTTGAAATTTCAAAACTTTGATACTAATTTTCTCTCCTTATTAAAAAACCTAGATTCTAAAAAAAGCTAAAATTAGGTTTGGAATGGTTTAAGCCTAATATCTAGTAACTTCCAATTACAATTTGTTGTTAATATTCTTTAATTCCTCACAAATTCTCAAATACAGGTTTCTTTCAGAAACAGAGGGAGTAGTATATTACTTGTCACACTAATTGCCGGTGGGGCATGAGCGTTTAATTTACAAGCAAAATTCGCCAATAAATTAAACCCTGGACACATCCTGCATAACATTGTTAACCTTCATTGGGGTTCCCTTTTGCTCCCCCAATATGAAGAGCCCCCAACAAATGGCCTCTACAAGCTCAGCAATCCAAATCTATAACTAAACTGCCTCAGGTATTGTGGGGGAATATCCCTCCACCACCTGGGGGGAGGTATACGGCCTGGTAAACAATGTTATGTGTGAATCACACCGTAAGCTGGAATGGCGGCCACCGTATATCAGTAGAAAGAAATGTGCATTCAATCCCTTGGCGGTTCCACCTGATATTTCTAATGGCCTGTTTCCGTAACATGCTTACACCTGTAATCGTGATATCATCACACCTAATTGCATTTTTATTAATCTACGGCTCGCACGTCGAAGCCATGCATGCTCATAAGTGAACCTACAATTCCTTGAGTGTTGTATATTTCAAGGGATTCCTGCACTAAGTTACTGACATTGCATCTTGCGCTTCCTGATCAGAGTTGGAGGTGGACGGAGCTGAGGATTGTGGAGTTTTGACCACATCCATAGCTTGCGGTTGAGTTCTCTACGTAATCGTAGGAAATTTTTTTGGCTTGACATAGAAGTTGTGCAGGATGTGCATCACCAAAGCTTGTGAAGAGCCTACCTCGGCGGGAGTGTGGTGGGGGGACGATGCACAATGGAAGCAGTACAACACAATTCAAGCTGCCGCTATCCTGCAAGGAGTTAAAGCCGGTGCAAAGCGAGTAGAGCTTGGAAATCTGGTTAGCCCCAAGTATGGCGGTGGTGCAGGCTACGTGGTGGACTTGACGACGATGAAACAACTCAATCTGGCGACCGGTTACACTCGCGACGTTAAAGTAATACCCGCTCTGGCAACTGCTGCAACTCCAGGGAAGACTCAGAGGTCCAAAGAACTTGAAGCTGTTCTGGAGGTATTTCGAGCAATCGCTAATTATTATTATTTTTTGTCAGTAAGCATGTTTTCGGAGTGATAATCTCTTGTAACGGTAATTCGATCCGTTAGTATTGCTGTGTACTCGCGCAAAAGTGGATACATAAACAGCACATATTACGAGAATCTTATTGCTTTTGTGACGAAAAAGAAGCCATGGCAAAAGCTAGCATATACTGTTCTTAGAATTCACTTTCATAGACTTGCGTGAGTGGTAACTAAAGGCCACTGAGTGTTATCTTTTGTAGAGTATTTTAAGCTTGAAGAAGGTGGTAGAGGATCTCTTGGCCGTAAAGGACCAGGCAACGAGGAACGAGCAGGTCGTGTCTTTGCAAACATCGCCAGAGCAAACCAACCAAGTGGCGGAGCTCACATTTAGTGGTCCACAAGAAGTCGTAGTGAAACGGAGGGTAAGTGGTTGATGCGTGCATCCGTTTTGTTGAGTGTTGTCTAACTCCTCCAAGACTGCAAATTTTTGGTTTTCTGAAAAATGTCTTTTGAAGTTGCTCTAATCTCTCCTCCACCATAATTTATGAAGGGCATTGCATGTGTTGTCAAACACATAAAGATATTCGTCAAAAGAAAAGGCTTCATGTACTTGAAAGTTGAAACTGCTGAAAAAGCCAATGACATCCAATCATATTCTCTGGGACTTTTAGCTGGGTTAAGCAACTACAGTTCCGAGTCTGTTTGTGTCTCTTCAGTCTTCATGTATAATACCCCGATGAACAGACCTCCACATCTGTCCAAGTTGGTTCTCTCTGTACAGAAATCACTTCTGCTGATGAATGGTGAATTGCTTGGTTGCAGATTCATTTTCCCATTCGAAAGTATTACTCCGATTCCTCGTCGTCGTCGTCGGAAGAGGAGTACTATTGAAATTTGAGTTCTTTGCTACATACTTGAAGGGTGATGTGCGTTAGTGCGTGATAAACTAAGTTACGTTCTTGGGGCTCCAGTGTAACAATAATGCGTTTTTTTATCCAATAGTTGTATAGTACTGTATAGTCATGTTTGCAGTACGAACTTCAATTTTTGAACAAACACCTTCTGTCCTTCACTGTGTGGACTTTCTCTCAGGCACTTCATTATGGTAATAAAATCAATTCATCTATTTCACTCTGTTTTTCAAAAGTTTGGCACTGTCTTTATGTTTGTCGAAGTTGAACTTGTAGTTCTAATGTGGTAATAGTGTAATACCGATATTAACCCTTAAACGTCTGAGAAGCCCTTTGCCACCAGTACAATACGGGATTTTCTTGTACTTGGAATCAATCCACACCTCAAAAAAGTTGGAGAATAGATCAATGCAATTCTAGTGAGCTATTTGAGATCCCAAATTCAAATTTCTTATTGGTAGCAAATGACAATTATACATCAGCGTACATACGGTGGACGTTTAAGGGTTAAGTTTTGAGTATGGTGTTTCTATTATCTATCGGCATTGGTGATCAACCATACGTTTCCAGAGTGATGGAGACATAGAATTGCTTGCATACATGATCTTTTCACCAAGATAGTGTTTTCAAAGGATTCGACAGAATTGAGATTCATCAAAGATGTGTCGTCAAAGGCAGACTAATCAACAGTGTTTGCTTAACCAATTACTAAATAATGTGTTCCAGAAACTAGGTTAGTGATGTGTGACAAGTAAACATACTGAGAAGTCCGATCCTAATTTAAAAGCAGATAAATCCTGTATCAGACATTGCAAGATAAATGTACAAACCTCAGGCACGATCTTCCTTTTGTGGGACGATATAAAGCTGGCATTGAGCAGGCCAGGTGATCCTTCAGAGTTCAGACTGTATGAGCATGAGACTACACCTTTTATTTCGGAATGTCATTCATTTGCCACAACTAGTCACTTATGCGCCATCCAAAGTACCTAAGTAACAATTCATAAATTGCTTAGATTTGCAAAATAGTGGAGGATACTTGTAGTGTTGTGGATAATAATGATATGCTTACAAAACACAAACAAGAAATAATCATAAAAAAGAGATCTTCGACATGAGGTGGTATAAACAAATTTGATTAACTTTGTTGAACTGTATATCCTGGGAGTACCATCAAGTCACCAGTGAACTAGGTTATTAGGTAAACTAAGACATAGTGTTCACAAATAGGCCTACTATACACTGATCAGAATAATGTTTTATCATACTCTAACTTGCACTGAATCCCAATACCCCACACTAATTAGAACCAATGAAAGGGAAATGGCGTAGCAATGCAAATTGTGACACTAGCTGCAATGCTCGGTAAAACAACATTTTTTTTCTTATATGTTCACAATGACAAGCATGCAGTAGTGTGCCGTCGTTTCATGATACAAGCATTTCATTTTAAGTCTCTATTGCACATTTGCATCTTGTCCTCGGCCTTAAATGCGTTTTTTTAACCTTTGATATGAATGTTCAAGGAACACAACACATATCTCTGCCTCTATGGGAAAACGGAGGTATGTGATATGATAAGATAGTGGAATTGAAAATATACTTTTACACTGAGCATTGCATTTACATTGCTTAACAATTAGATTGCCTTTCTTGGAAAGTTACCTCATGACTTGTTGCTTGGCCTAAATTTTTACATGATTTACAACTTGGATGCCATTAGTTGATTTTTTGCAACTTTATTAGTTTTGATAAGAAATTTAAGAATTGTTTATTGCAATAATTATTGATGAAAATTATTGTAATATAAGTGATTATTTATATAATGTATATGTTAAGAAATAAGTGTGGGGCAACCTAAACGCAATATTTAGTGTAGCCTTCTTAAATCGTTTAGCAATGCTTCTAAGGTTCTACCCACAATTAGGCAAGTAATTAAAGTATGGTCAAAATGTCAAAATGTCAAAACCTATGAACATTTGTAGGAAGCACACTATAACTCACACTAGACCTAACAACTTTGACATCTTATTTGTGGGGGCCAAGACCCAAGGTGAAAAAGTTTTGTTTTTCCATATGTGAAAAAACATAAGAGATGAAATTTATCATCAAGAAATTGAATATGAAAATTTTGAATGAGAGGTTGGACTCAAAGGTTTTGATTTAGTTTAGGAAATCCAAATCATGGGATTAAATATAACCAACTCCAAAAACAGGGGAAAAATCTTACTTTCACTCTTGTTCATAAAGTAGCAAACCTATTTAATATCTTTATCATGGTCCCAAAAACAAGGTTTCAAAGTCATGATGTTCAAAGTAACTTTTAGCAAACTCCTTGCTATGCAATTGAAGGGTGTCAAGATTGGACTTCTGGAAAACCAAAAAGCCAAGTGTTTAACCCCTAAAAGCTCATTGTTCCTATTTTCTGAAAGGGACAAAATGGATTTTGGGTAGGCTTGTTCTATTGGAATTTTTAACCAGTTGTTTTTAATCATACTATTGAAATAGAATTTTGCAAGGACTACATGCAAATGCAATATTAATTGAAACAAGATTTACAATTCAAAAGTTATAGTTGTGTTTTATGTGTTTTTTTGTTCAAGAAGCAAGCTTGGCGCACCATTCTTTGTTAACTTTTCTCAAGGACAACCAATGAAGGCATGACCCTTCATTAGACTAAATGCACTCAACAGTGTACTAGTTGAGTTTATTGTTGTACTAGACAAAAACAATAGCTTTTGAAATGCAATAGCTATTCTAGATTTGATTTTTGCAATTTTTCTTTTTATGATTGTGAATAAAGATAAAACCTTCCAATCCACTATTGGTTTTTCATTTTTTAAGAACTATCATTGAAAATTTGGTTTGCAAGAAACCTTAATGTAATGTGACTTTCAAGCACATATTTGCAATGCAAGCCCATGTAGGGAATAATCTAAATCTTTGTTGGTCATAAAAACTTGTGGAAACATGCCTAACATGATTTAGGGCATGTTGGACAAATCAATCTTGAATCATAGTGCAATTTTTTTTGCATATATGCAATAAAAAGGGCCTCAAAATTTTGGGTAGAGGTCAAAAAAAAATTTCTCATACTAACTTCAAAAGATTATATCTCTCAATTTGTATGGTAAAACCTCATGAAACCTTCACTATGAGTCTTTGCATAAGTCTAATGCAAAATCGTATGGTTAAATTACTTAAAAATGTAAAAAGAGAGAAAAAAATGTTTTTGGGATCGAATGACTAAAAATGGTAATTTTCAGTGTATTTTGGAACAATGGGCTGGGGCGTTTTTGAGATAAACAAACAAGCCTGCAATTCAAAGTAACCAACCAAGATTTCTTGTTGCAGCTTTTATAAAAATCTAATTCAGAAGGTTGGAATTTGAAATCTTTTGAATGTTTGGAATCCATTTTGTTGAGCCTCTCTCCTTGTTAAAATAAAAGTACACGTAATTATAAAATAGTTGTCAAAGTTATTTTTTGGTTTTCTCTCTAAATGCAACAAAGAATGTTACCCAAAAATTCAATGTTCTCTTGCAAGTTCCAATATTGATACCTAATTATGATTAGGAAATGAGGATGAAGATTTAGCAAGTCTCAAATGCCCTTACCCAAGGCCTGTAGCTCACTGTTTGTTCATTTTCTTAGTTTGGCACATGTTTCAATATATTAGAAAAACATTTTATTCAAATTAAAATAAAATGCAGCATATAGTAATACCTTTGTGTTGCATAGAGCTAGGATTGAGGTAGGTAATGAACATAATAGAGTTATGTATCAGTAGAGGCTGATTTCAACTATGGATCCAAATTCCAAAGTTGGAACCACAAATTATCATTCACTTCTGCAGTATTAGACAAGTCATATTGTGAGGTTGAACAGTCCGTTATTGTCACTTGTCACCTCAAAAATTGCGAAAATCTAGGGAGTCTAACTATTTAAAACAAAATGTATTAATTTGGAAAATTGTAGAATCTTTTTAAATTATTTGGCTGATCAATTAAAAACAACTAAATGTCTGTAAGAGGTAGTCTAAACAAAAGCAAGTAGGCATATAGCGGCTTATCATTGTGGAAATCAAGTAAATTTTCTTGCTTTTTGCATAAAAGTCAAATCTCATATATGTAAAAGCTTTCAATCAAACTTCATCGTCATGTGTAAAATTCAATGTAACATTAAAATGTCATCATGCCTAGCATATTAAGCAGATTCCAATTCAAGACTCCAGTTCCAACAAGGTCCTTACGTAAATTCTCCAAGCATCAGTTTTGACAGATTTGTTTCTGTCCCAATATCGTCTATCAAAGTAGGGACATGGAGACTGAGGACATAGAATATACTGTGAATACCACAGGCGTAAGGTAGGAGGCTCGAAAACCGACCATCTAAGGGCTCATCCCCTTTTTCATGGTTTTCCGTGGATGGGAGGAATTTTGGTTCATTTCTCTCAGAAAGAGAGAAATAAATGTGGAATGTAACACAAGTTGTTTCATATTTTTTGAAGCATTTTTGAATTACTTATGAATTCTCAAAATGCATGTGTCATAGGTCCCTATTTCTAACCCTAAACCTTCTAAGAACTGTTTACTTGCAAGTTGTGAAGAGATTTGGGGAAGCAAGGGAATTGATTGACTCTTTGTAATTAAAAACAACTTTTTTTCCTTGTATTTAATGACTATAAGAGGCCAATTTAAGAACCACCCAGTCACCCACTGCACCATTTCACAACCCTCTACATAACAGTTCAAAATGCCTAAGCAGTTTTCAAGCCTCCTACCTTAATTGAGAAACATAAAAAATATTGACGACTTGAGCTTCACAACATACTATTTAAAAAAAAAATCATCTATTTTCCCACATCTTTCCAACTTGCATTGTGTAGGCTCTCAACTTCCACTACCTTTGTCACTAACTATTACACTAGTTTCTAGTTCTTAAGTCAAAGATAATCAAGTAATTTGGCCAACACTTTTCTAAGCTCGTAACAGTGGTAACCATGGTTGTCATATTAGATTGCCCATTTGTCTGTTTGTTTGTAACTTACACCCTAAGTGTCCAATTGAGCTCATGGTTCATTCAATGTAGTCAACTCATACTTGATTTCAAAAAATGATAAAAAATGACAAAAAAATTTACTTTGTACATGTTAGTGACAGTCATTGTTGCCAACACAAAGTCAAAAATTAGATTTAAAGTTATATCAAGTAATAAAAATGAGAAATAGTAATTTAATTCTTCCCTTTTTAGGTCAAAACCCTTAAAATGCCCTAAAAAACAAGAGGGGACAGACATCAGATGTGTGAGTTTGTGTTATTTATTTTGTGCGTTTGCTTGTGATGTCCAACAACCAAATCTCACCCAAAGTAACAACCATGACACTCACTACAGCATTACCTCCTGGAGACTCTCAGATCAGTTTCTCAAAAATCCTTGAATTGCTTCACCTTGCAACTCAAACAACCTCATAACCTAGAAGTAGCCCCATTCAAGGAGAGCTCTTTCCATAGCGTGGGACAAGGCCCAAGGGTATAGTAGCTTCATTGCAAGAGAGGTCTGTCAAGTGCTGCAAAGAAAAGGGGGAAAGGGCCAAGGTGGCTTCCATGGCTGCGCTAAATTTGGTGGGGGCAGGGCCGTGCGAGCATATATGAATGCAGTTTTCTGATAAGCTTACTTGCTGTTTTTCATGTGGACTTCTGGGCTCCTTTTTATTGAATTTTAGGTACTAAACAAGCTAATTAGCCCTAAATCCAACCTTAAATAATGCTAACCAACACTCCATGTTTGTAAGAGTAAACTTCGTTTTGATGAAAAATCAAGTTACAAATATTAACACTTGTTGTTAAATTAGCAATATGCCATTCCTTCTATAAATCGAAGCCACACAACAAATTCCTTCATATTCCTTTATTCTATACAAGTCTTCGTTTGTGAACTGAAAATTAGAAGTTCATTAAGGTAGGCGCACCCATAAGCGTGGAAATAAGGGTTTTGGAGTAGGTAAAACAATTGACTAACTTTGAAAAAAATACTGTAAATTAGGAAATGGAAACCAAAAATATTGGCATCAATTTCAAGGTTCCAACTGCAAGCATTTGTTCACAAAGATTTTTCAAAGTCCAAAATCACTGAAATTGTAAGAACCATGTGTAAGAGATGCTAATCACAAGGCTTGTTGGTCTTAAATAGTGAGATGGGTACTCAAAACCTCATGCTAGTCACCCACAACCATCACTTCATCACCCTTAACCATCACTTCACATAACCATCACTCAGCCACCCATAGCCATTTGTTTTTTTATTAATTAGCCCTACCACTGTCAGGTGACGGGCATGGGGACGCAATGCTTATGGATGCTGCTACCTTAAATCATGTATCAAAGCTTTTGGTGCATGAACACTGCCATATTAAGAAATTGACATTACAGTGTCTGCCGTCCGGCCGGCCCCTAATTGTACTAATATATTGTTTGTCACACTAATGCCCCTAACTGTACTAATACATTGTTTTTGCCACACTAATTGCCGGTGGCGCCTCCTGTGAAACACACTCTAAGCTGGAATAGCGGCAACCACACACCGAGAGAGAGACAGTTGTGCATTCCATCTCTTGGCGGCTCCACTGGGCATTTCTAAAGGCATGTTTCCATAACATGCTTACACCTGTAATCGTGATAACAGCACTCTAATGGCAATTTTATTAAACTACGGCACGCACGTCAAAGCCATGCACGCTCATTACTGAATCTACAATTCCTGGAGTGTTAAGTTATATACTTCAAGGGATCCCTGCATTCCTGGTATTGCATCTTGCGCTTCCTGATCAGAGTTGGACGTGGACGTAGCTGAGGATTGCGGAGTGTTGATGACATCCATAACTCGCGGTTGAATTGAGTTCTCTACGAAGTCGTAGTAAACTTTCCAGCTTGACATCGAAGTTAATTGTGCAGGATGTGCATCACAAAAGCTTGCGAGGATCTTACCGCGGCAGGAGTATGGTGGAGAGACGATGCACAATGGAAGCAGTACAACACAACTCAAGCCACCACTATCTTGCAAGGAGTTAAAGACGGTGCAAATCGAGTTGAGCTTGGAAACCTGGTTAGCCCCAAGTATGGCGGTGGTGCAGGCTACGTGGTGGACCTGATGACGATGAAACAACTCAATCTGGCGAGCGGTTACACCCGCGAAGTTAAAGTAGTACCCGCTCCGGCAACTGCTGCAAGTCCCGTGATGATGCAGACGGGACGCTGACTGTCACAGAATTTCATCGAGCTCTTAATGAGATATTTCGACTTATAGCTCAGTTTTTGTGAGTAAGCATATTTTTGGAGTGACAATCTCTTGTAAGGGTACTACTTTGATCCATTAGTACTGCTCTGTACATGTGCCAAAATTTGGGTACGTAAACAGTAGATATTACGAGAATCTGATTGCGTTTGTGACGAAAAAGATTCCATGGCAAAACTGCAAAAGCATGTGCTGTTCTTGAAATTCACTTTCATAGACGTGCGTGAGCGGTACGGCGGTAGAGTGCTATATTTCGCAGAATAGCCTAAGTCTGTAGAAGCTGGTAGAGGATCTCTTGACCGTAAAGGATCAAGCAACGAGGAACGAGCAGGTCGTGTTTCAGCAAACATGGCCAAAGCAAACAGTGGCCGAGCTCACAGTTGGTGGTCGACAAGGTGTCGAGGTCGATCGGGAGGTAGTTAGTTCATATGTGCATCCGTTTTGTTGAGTGTTGTCTAACTCCTCCAAGACTGCACATTTTTGGTTTTGTGAAAAATGTTTTTCATGTTGCTCTAAACTCTCCTCCAAAATTTATGCAGGGCATTGCATGTGTTGTCAAATATATAAAGACATTCGTCCAAAGAAAAGGCTTCACGTGATATATTTGAAACTGGTAAATAAACCAACGACATCCAGTTTTATCCTCTGGGACTTTTAGCTGGGTTTAGCAAGTACCGAGTCTGTTTGTGTCCCTTCACATAATACCCCGATGAACAGACCTCCACATCCGTCCAAGTTGGTTCTCTCTGTAGAATCACTTTGCTGATGGATGGTGAATTGCTTGGTTGCAGGATGATCGTAACTGTGCTACGTCGGAATACACTTCGTCGTTGCTATACACTACGTCGGACGATGACTATTGGGACGATGACTATTGAAGTTTGGGTGCTTACTACGTAACTTACTTGAAGGGCGTTATGCGTGTTCAATTAAGTTATATTCTCGAGATTCCAGAGTAACAAAAATGCGTCTTTCTATCCAACAATAGTATAGTTTGTATATTCAGGCTTGTAGTACTTCTGTTTTTGAACAGACACCTTTACTGTGTGGATTTTCTCTAAGGTACTTCATTACTGTAAATATAAACTACTCTTTTTCACTCTGTTTTTCAAAGGTTTGGCACCATCTCTATATTTCTATGAGTTGAAGTTGTAGTTCGTCTCTGATCTTATTTATATTGATATACTCTTGGTGTATTTTCCTTCGGCATTTATAAGCAATCATTTGTGTCCAATACTTCAATATCCCAACACGTAGAGTTTCACACAGTAAGGTAGGCGGCTCATAAACCGACCATCTAAGGGCTGAAACTCAATTTTGGAGAGGTGGAACTTCTTACAATATCTTTCAGTAAATATTCCTTGCAAAGACAAGAGTAATTGACATCTAATCCGAACTGTTCCATATTTCTTGGAGCTTTGTGGAATTAGTTATGAAATTTTGAAGCTCAAGTGGCATAGGGCTCTAAAACCGCCCACCTTGTCAAATGTACAATACTTATTTAGAAAATCTATGAAAAATAGCATGATTGTACAGAAGTACATTTCAAAGGGTCCGTCGTTTTAGAACTTGGACGGTTTATGAGCCTCCTACCTGGCTTACTCATCCATGATGTTAATTAATTCGAAGAGGGCCAACATCTGTATAGGTTTTGAAAAGCTCATTAGAAGACCTTTTTGAAATGGACGAAGTACATTCAAGAATGTTAAGAAAGCAATTTAGTTATGATAGTATGCCACATTTAACTAAATAATTGATTACTCATGTGTGTTTAAATTTTGTACACAAAACATAAAGAGATCTGAGATCTCTCCATTTTTGAGGGATGTAAATCTCCCAATAAGATAGAGGGCTTGAAAACCGTCCAGGTTCTAAAATCGCTCACCCTTCAAAATGTTCTCGCTCTATACATGTAATTTTTCATAGATTTCTAAAATATACAGAGGGTGTACATTTGAGGAGGTGAGCGGTTATAGAACCCTATGCTACTTCAGCTTCAAAATTTCACAACTAATTCTACAAAACTCCAAAAAATATGAAACAACTTAGGTTAAATGTCAAATCTTCTTGTCTTTCAAGAAAATTTTACTGAAAAATATTTCAAGAAGTTATACCTCCCCAAAATTCAGTTTCAGCCCTTAGATGGTCGGTTTTCGAGCCTTCTACCTTACTCTACACATTTCACCCAATGTATACCACCCATATGGCCATATCTAATAGTATAATGCACATCTTTCAATGTTCAACACACAGCTCTTAACATTTTGCACAAACATCCGATTATGATATGCATTTCAGTTATTACTTTCGAACTTTGCATACTTCAATTTTAAATACATAGAGGATAACATTTTTCTTTGAGTATGTGATTAGGTTAATCATTGAATGCTTTGTGATTTTCGTGCAATGATCTTTTGTATTGAAATGGAAGAAAAAGAACTTGTAAAAGTCAAGATGTCGTGTCTGAGAACTGCTCTTACCATAATATTATTTTGCCTCTGAAGCTTATCTGCATTTCAGCCTCCAATGTACTCACTTGGAGGTTAACCTTTTAAAGACCATTTTCACAAAATTCATTAGAAATCAGGGTAGTAAACTTGTATGTGCAGTTGAATCAAATATGGACTTGATTTCAATAATCCAACTGTACCAACAAGAATTACATTGTGTTTACTATAAAGCATCAAAACCTCAACTAGATTTACCGTTGGAGATGAAATATTATAATGATTGAGTGAGTTGTAGGTGGGAAATCTCTAGTTTTTGTGCTTGTGTGGTTTTGGGTCTTACTGCTTCATACAAGCTTTGTTTGAGAAGAGCCTTACATTTCTAAGAAATAGAGTTTCTCACCTTTCTAATGAGACTCGTTTCACACAAAGTGGATAAAAGTAGAAATCACAAGGTGTAGCTAAGTGGACAAAAAGGGTCAAAAATCCCACTTTCTTTGCTACCCAAAAATAGTTTTACAAGATATTTGATAAATGCTATGGAAAATCCTATTGGTGAAAATAATAAAGAATTGGCCTTACATGTAGGACAACAAATTTTTAAGATGAAATGATAGCACCATTTCAATACATTTTCAAATATTACAATTATAATACTACTGTATAGAGAAACAATACAAGCATATTTCTTGAGGAATTTGAAATTTTTTAAGACCGCACAATTGAAATTTGGCATTCTTCTTGGATGTTTGATGTATTGTGTTGTTGCTTTGATCCATCTTTGAGCAAATATGGATACATATTTTGAAGCCATGTTGTGTAAACATCATTATTTATCAACTCACATGCCTGATTTCATTGTTTTGGTTGGATGCAAAATTCTTGTGAGCACAAGCGTTCTTCAAGACCGGTTTCCAAATTGTTGAACGATTTTTATTCTATGAGCCAAAAACCACTCTCCTGAACCAAAATATGGTTTGGTGGTCTCTAAAGGGTTAAGCAAGTTATAGTCAAACCTTTCTTATTGCATATTCCCAATTTGCATAACTACTTGGAGTTCTTAAATTGCATACTCTCTATGTGCATAAAGTGTGGTCCAATAATCATGAATGGAGTTATTTTCGTCAAAGTGAGACCTCCAAAGTACAATGTCACCAATAGTAAATGTGCTTGAACCTCTTTGTGTGCATACTACTAAAAAAACTCCCCACTGTTCCCATGCAATAAAAGAGGTTTGATTGTAGAGCATGGAGATTTATAGTAATTAGCTTAATTTTTTTGTAGCCAGCATGGTTTCTAATGTTGGTTTATAGAGAACTTGCTTCGCTTTTGTAGATTTAGATCTTGGGTCTAAAATAGATGTTTAACCTCGGAAATGGAGAACTCAAACATTTAGCACTCAATTACAACATCTAGAGTCTAGACGCCTCAGTAAATGTAATCGCTGCTTTGAGGCGTGATTATTATTTCATGTGTAATTTCTATAGCTGTAAATAATTGGTGATTGCGCACAGAAAGTCATTGGCAACGCCATGCGTAACACGCTGTTGGATCAATTTTCTTCAACTGCATTAGTCTAGACTGTAGATTAGGGAAATACTGAATTTTAGAATGTTTGCAAAGAAAAGTCTTGGAAGTCTATACTACACAAATGTTAAATAATAAATATAAAAATCTAACAATATGGTAGAGATGAAAAAATCAAGTCTCTGCATGCATGGGATATACTTACAGTAATGAATTGTTCAAAAGCTGATTGGTTAGTTCATATTTCAAAAAGGGATCAATCATGATTGTCACATTGGGTTGCCCGTCCACCTACCCACTCGTATGTCTAAAGTGTTCAATTGAGGTCATGGTCCGTTCATTGAGGTCAACTCATAGTTGACTTTAAAAAATGGTGCAAAATGATAAAAAAACTTATTTTGTACATACTACTGACACTCATTGTTGCTAACATGAAGTCAAAACATGGATTCAAAGCCATATCACATAATAAAAATGAAAAACTATAATTTAATTTTTCAATTTTTAAGTCAAAAACCCTAAAAATGCCCTAAAAAACTTGAGTAGGCGGACATATCCACCCGTTTGGTCCAATTCGTGTGCTTGTCCATGCTGTCCAATAGCCTCAACTCGCCCAAAGTAACAACACTGGGATTAACTAGTTGGAGTGCCATTAATGAGAGTCTCAAGAATGAATTGAGAATGCATTGACATGATAGTGAGTAGTTGGTTGATCTCTGCAAAGAAACTGGTTTAGTAGCCAAGTGGAAGAATGAAACATAATTTACAAATCAAAATTGGGGAATTTGACAAGCCTCCAAGATCTTAGGAAACAAAACTTTCCAAAAAGAAGCCTCAATTTAGCACTCCTACAAACATTATGGGCATTTGATATCAGCATTTGGTGAGAAATTTTAACTTTGCTAGCTAAAGTTTGGCATTTCCCATTTTAAAACCAAATTTTCATGGTCATAGACCAAAATTTTGCCAGATTATTCCCATATTTATACAAAAATACATAATAATCAGATTTTTGGGATAATCTGACCTCTTCTTTATCCAATACTTTCAAATTTTAACCAGTTTTTTGCAGTTTCAATCAACTGACATTACACTACGAGTTGGTTTTCTCCATACAATGGTGATGCTGAGGATTGACTATAAGCTAGATGTGGTGCATGTGTTGTGGCAATTTTAAATGTGATTTTTGAAATTTGCTCAAGTGATTAAACTCCAAAGAGAGTGCTAAATCTGCAAATATTCAAGTGTGTTATTGCGATGATTCACAATTATTTTTGCTGCGTTTACAAAAGTTGGTAGAAGTTTTGCAAAACCTAGTCACATTTGTGAACATTGGTGCCTAAGGTAGGAGGCTCGAAAACCGCCCATCTAAGGGCTCATCCACCTCTTTCATGGTTTTCCGTGGATGGGAGGATTTTAAGTTCATTTTTCAGACAGAGAAATAGATGCAAAATATAACACAAGTCCTTTTGTATTTTTGAAGCATTTTTGAATTATTTAACAATTTTTAAAGTGCATGTGTCATAGATTTCTATTTATGACCTTAGAACTTTCAAGAATCATTCACTTGCAAGTGGTGAAGAGATTTGGAAAAGCAAGGAGAATGATTGGTTCTTGCAATTAAAAACACCTTTTCTTTCATGCATTCAATGACTGTAAGAGGCCAATTTAAGAACCACCCATTGTACCATTTCACTACCTTGACGGTTCAAAATGTGCAAGCAGAATTTGAGCCTCCTACCTTACTATGCAAGTAATGTGTATGGCAAGACCCCCTTCACTTGTGGTATAGAAATTTGTGATCATAATATAAGATTTAGGACACTTCCATTTAAGTTGTCAAATTTATTAAGTGACCTCAAGCAATTGGAGGATGTATTTGTAGTTCCTAATGCAAAACCTCCAAATTTTAATTAAATTAATTTTCTCAAAAGAACAATAAGTGGTGTCCACAATTCAATGACAATTGAAAGAATAACAAATTTTGGAGAGAACTTTGTAATTTCAAACCATTATAATCCTTGACCATTGTCACAAATTAATAGCAAACATTCCATACTTGTCCTAGAATTGGAAAACTCAAAAACAACAAACAATTTTATTCAACAAACTTATTTGTTGTTTCTAAGTTTTACTAGTCCATACCACCATGAAAGTTTGTTCTATTAACTGAAAGTAATTTGAAAAGCTGATTGTTTTTCAAAAGCTACACAAAGAATCATAATTCATCCACAAAACAAGGATCAAGAATGACCTATCGATAGTTTCAAGAGTATCAAATTTTGAGGAAGAAACGCCTAAATCCCTTGGTAACAATCATATCTTGCTCCTCAAAGGTCATAAAGTAAATTAAGGCATATATTATGTGTAAATATGAACTATCCAAACTCTATAAGAAATAACCCAAAAACTATTATGATTTGCAAACCATGGAGAGAATGGGAGACATTTGCAAAAGATTCGTAACATGTAAATTAAGAGACATGTAAAATCTTAAAAAAACATATATGCAAAGTATTAAAAAATCTCCAATGTTCATGGACATAGAGAGTTCATAATTACATGAATAGTCCATAACTAATTAAATGTATCAAATATGAATTAACAAATGTTGTTTATAATTCATATAAGTACATGGAGAGAACACAATATTCATTAAATTGGGAAAAATTGCACATTTTGGGAATTCTAGCCCTTTTTTATTAGGTGTGCTCTTGACTATTTTCCAATGAAATGAGATATATATCTTCCAAAAATATGTTCTTTATTACCCAAGAAGTCAAGAACTTTTTAGAAATACACTCTTTATTACCCAAAAAATTAAAAATCTTCCAAAAATACTCTCTTTACTACCAAAAAGTCAAGAACAAGACATATTTGTTCCACGAAATAACAATATTTTTGAAATTTTGAACACAAAGTTCATTAACTACGTGTAAGTTGATCTCCTTAAACATTTCAATTGACCTCCTTAAACGTTTCAGTTGACCTGAGAGGTTTTAGGTGAAATACAGTTTGGGAATTTCTTTTTCCCAATTTAATGAATATCGTGTTAGAGATACTTGCAAATTGCAATGCATTTGTGCTCTTGACAAAATCGGTGTTGAGTGCCCATGTGATTTATAAAACTACTGTTGCTGCTATACAAGATGTTTCAATCCTCTGTAAAAACAAGATTTCTTGAGGCGTTTTTACAATTAGAAAACATAAAGTTGTTAGCATGCAAAAAATTGTATTTTTGATGAGATAATTGGACAGTCTTTGCACTTAGTAAGGTGTTGAAAAATGCACGCATGGGCTCCCTTGCGTGAGAAATTGAAAAAAAACCAGGAAGCCCACATTCTTCACGAGAAGGAGGATTCTCTTAGATCCAAAAAAAAGTGAGGGAGAAAAAACAAATTTCAACAATAGATCTGTCAAGCGTTGAAAACTCTTTTTTTTGAATGTGTAATTGTCTAGCAAGACGTCTTCAAGTACTCTTATGATAGTGAAGCAAAGATTTGACACATCACCCTCAAGACTCAAGAGGGTTCCAATTGGGACTTCTATTTTTTCCTTTGTATATTGAAGGGAGTGCCACATAGTGATTCTCCCTTTCTGCCTTTACAGGAAAATTACAAACATAAAAAAATTCATGTTTCCAATAAGATCATACTCGTGGTTGCAAATATACAATTTAATAATTCACATACTCTCCATTAGTTCCTCTTTATTCTACGGTAACCCTCTCCTCTCACTTTCCTTGTTACATGGCATAGGGCAACTGGAAACAAGGATAGTGGTAGAGATTAGAGAGTCGTAACCCTCTCTTCCATTACCGTTTTGAGACACTAATAAACCTCTTAGATCAAATGGTCTTGATTTAGTTTGCCTAAGAGGATTATGTCCCATACCAAGCTTGCAGTATTTAACAACTAAACTAATTTTATCCTCACTTTTGCTATTCTGCCTCAAAGCATTTGTCCTTATTTTTTATAGCAGTATTTTAGCACTACTTTTGTTGATTATGTTGAAAACAAAATAATTTTGTGAATCCAAGTTCTATACTACAAGAATCAATGAAGTTAATTGCATGAGTTTGCCAAATTAACACTATATTTGTTAATTTGGGAAAAACAAGTGTCCCACTTTGTACTCCACCTTAAACCCAAAAAGTTACCGTAAACTGGATTTGAAGGTCTTGAGCCACTAAGATTTTTTCCCTCGCAAATTCCTCCTCTTAGGTGAGGACACGTGTAGAAAAAAAAAAAAAAAAAGCTAAGCTTGGTTTTAGGTGATCATCTAAAACTTTCACCTCAAAATTTGAAAGTCCCAAAATGTACCGTTTTTCCCAAATTAACAAATATGGTGTTATTTTCTTTTGAAGTGAATACAAAAAGCTTCCTTATAACATACATAAAACTAATGAAACTAATAAAAAAAGGTGAAGATTAAATGTGGACAATCATTTAGGGACAAAGGGAGTATTACATTACATTATTCCACAATTTCAACAAACCAAAACTTCAAACCACTAATTCCTAGCAATGTCTCGGGGAGGTCACTCTCCAATTTTTAATAAACTATGTGAGATAAAAAATAGGGTTAATTTTATTCATTGGAGGTAAATTCTATATTTTTGTTAGAAATACCATAGCACCAAAAATATGTCTACTACTTCATTATATGTAAAATAAGGTGGTGAATAATGCCTTCATTTTAGAATTCTGTAGAAGAAAAATAGGGTAGGAAACATAGGATCCTCTAGAAAGCATTTAGTAGGATGAGTTTGATTATTATTGTTTGACAAGTTTTAATGAAAAATCAGGTATGTTATGTCCAAGTTTTGTAAAGAATGGGGAGAAAATTGTTCAAAATTACTTTGATAGGTAGACATGTTGGAGCATGCAAACTTATGTGTGATGTGGGATTGGATAGGTTCTTTGCTTAAACTTCTATGTGGTTGGGGAATGTATTGGTTGTGTGCATAAAATTGTGCGTGGTGTGGGACTGATTGGTCATTTGCTTTAGCTTCATGTTCTTTGTTGCTTTTTCTCATTCAAAGGTGTTTTTTGTAATTCAAATGCTTGTTAGGGCCAAACTCTTTTATAAACCCATTGTATACACATAATTTTTTCTTATGATACTTCTGTGTTTGTAAAAAAATAGGGTTTGAAAAATTAAATCATATAACCATTTAGAAATAAGCATAGGGTAACCTAAAATACACTAAAGTAACTTTTTATTTTGGGAAAGGGAGGAAAATATTACCTTAAAAAATCTAAATACCCCCCATTTAATTACCCCATTATTGCAGGTGGTATCCAATTGTAAAAGGGTGTGACCCCAGAAGAATAATCACAAATGAGACCACATTTACCAAACTCTCCATTCTCAAGTGTTTTTTCCCACTGGTATTTTTCTTTTTATTTTCCTTTTTCCGTGTTATCTATATTTGCCATTCTTTTTGCAAGAGAGTGAGGATGAAATACAGATAAGGTTCTGAGGCAAAATAAATTTTTGGAAGAGCAAGAGCAGTTTTCAGACATAAGATCTTCATTTTTATAAGTTCTTTATCTTCCATCTCAAAACAAACTAATTGAGAACGTTGCACTAAAATCTCAAAGCATTCAATGATTACTCAAATCACATACATAAAGAAGAATATTATTCTTTATGTACTTAAAATTCAACTATGCAAAGTCCAAAAGTAATAACTAAAATGCATAACATAATGAGACATTTGTGCAAATGTCAAGAGATGTGTGTTATATATTGAAAGATGTGCATTAACACCATATTAGGTAAATAGGGAAAAACAAAGGAACCAATTTATACTCCACCTTAATTTCACTTTTGTAAATGTCGCACAGCTATTGCTCAAAAGTTGTAATTATCTAAGTTCTTGAAGGCAATAAGTGAGACTTCACTATTGTACAAGAAAATGCACGCTCATTTTTTTGTGATATGCTAACAGATACATAATGGCAATAATAGTGAGAGTCCCAAAGTGTACAGTTTTTCCCAATTTACCTAATATGGTGTTCATTGTACTATTTGATATGGGTGCTATACATTGGGAGAAGTGTGTAGAATATCGGGAGATTTATATCCCTCAAAAATGGGGAAGATCTCAGATCTCCTTATGTTTTGTGTACAAAATTTAGACATACATGAGTAATCAATTATTTGGTTAAACGTGGCATACTATCAAAATGAAATTGCTTTCTTAACATTCTTGAATGCACTTCATCCATTTTCATAAAGGTCTTATAATAAGCATTTGAAAACCTTTATGGATGTTGGCTCTCCTAGGATTAAAATCACGGATGAGTATTGTGTGAAACTCTAGGTGTTGGGATATTGGAAACACATGATTGCTTATAAATGCCGAAGAAAAACAGAAAAGCCTTATACCCAGAGTAAAATATCAATATTATCATAGACGAACTACAACTTCAACTCAGAGAAACATAGAGACAGAGCCAAACCTTTGAAAAACAGAGTGAAAAAAGAGTAGTTTACTTTATCACAGTAATGAAGTGCCTTAGAGAAAATCGACACTCAGAGTAAAGGTATTTGTTCAAAAACAGAAGTTCGTCCTACAAGCCTGCTGCCTGAATATACAGTACTATACTACTGTTGGATAGAAAGACGCATTTTTGTTACACTGAAGTCCCAAGAATGTAACTTAGTTTAACACGCACAACGCCCTAGCAAGCACCCAAACTTCAAAATTCACCCGCGTCCGACGAGTAACTATCAGAGAAGTCCATTTCGTAGGAACAATATCTCTGCAACCAAGCAATTCACCATTCATCAGCAGAAGTGATTTCTGTACAGAGAGAACCAACTTGGACAGATGTGGAGGTCTGTTCATCGGGGTATATATATGAAGGTAAAATTTCATGGATACCCCTGAAATCTGCAATATTTTCATAGATACACCTGCTTTTTCAGATATTACACAAATATCCTTTGACCAAAAAGTTTAGGCAATTGTTTTGTTGTGCAGGTCAACTCCCTTCTTCCTTTGTGGGCACGTTGTTTCTTTTTTGTTTCATTACATTCCCTTCTTCAAGGGTGGTCATGAAAAAAGTACAAGCATAATAAACACATGCCTGAAAATTTTGATCCAAGGATACTTGTGCACTTTCTGAAAAAGCAGGGGTATCTGTGTAAATATCGCAAATTGCAGGGGTATCCATGATAATTTCCCTTATATGAACAGACACTAACAGATTCGGTAGTTGCTTAACCCAGCTAAAAGTCCCCGAGGATAAAATTGGACGGCGTTGGTTTTTATTAGCAGTTTCAGGTATATCACGTGAAGAATTTTCTTTGAACGAATGTCTTTACGTATTTGACAACACATGCACTGCCCTTCATAAATATTGGAGGAGGAGAGTTTAGAGCAACTTAAATGACATTTTTCACAAAACTAAAAATGTGCAGTCTTGGAGGAGTTAGATAACTCTCAACAAGCCACGAATGCATGAATCAACCACTTACCCTCCGTTTGTACACGGCTTCTTGAAAACCACCAAGTGCGAGCTCGGCCACTTGGTTGGTTTGCTTTGGCCATGTTTGCTGAAACCTGACCTGCTCGTTCCTCGTTGCTTGATCCTTTACGACGGCCAAATAATCCTCTAACACCTTCTTCATGCTTAGGATACACTGCGAAAGATAACACTCAATGGCCTTTAGTTACCGCTCACGCAAGTCGATGAAAGTGAATTCTAAGAACAGTATCTATGCTTTAGCCATGGCTTCTTTTTCGTCACAAACGCAATAAGATTCTCGCAATATCTACTGTTTAGGTATCCAGTTTTTGCAAATGTACACAGCAGTACTAATGGATCGAAGTACTGTTACAAGAGAACATCGCTCTACAAATATGCTTATTGACAAAAAACGAGCGATTGCTCAAGATACCTCCTTAATAGCTTGAAGTTCTTTGGACCTCTGCATCATCGCGTCTGCTGCAGCAGTTGCCAGAGCGGGTACTACTTTAACGTCGCGGGTGTAACCGCTCCTCAGATTGAGTTGTTTCATCGTCATCAGGTTCACCACGTACCTTGCACCACCACCATACTTGGGGCTAACCAGATTTCCAAGCTTAACTCGCTTTGCACCGTCTTTAACTCCTTGCAGGATAGCGGCAGCTTGAGTTGTGTTGTACTGCTTCCACTCTCCATCGTCCCTCCACCACACTCCCGGCAAGGTAGGATCCTCGCAATCTTTTGTGATGCACATCCTGCACAACTTTGATGTCAAGCCGAAACGTTCCCTACGACTTCGTAGAGAAGTCAACCGCAAGCTATGGATGTGATCGAAACTCCGCAGTCCTCAGCTCTGTCCAATCCGGAATCGCAAGCTGCTGTATCCAGAGGATAGGGTTCCCTCTAAATACACTATCAGTCCAACATGCAGGAACTGTAGGTTCACTAATGAGCATGCATGGCTTTGACATGCGAGCCATAGTTTGATGGAAAATGCAATTAGATGTGCTGGTATCTCGATTACAGGTGTAAGCACGCTATGGAAACAAGCCATTAGAAATATCAAGTGGAGTCGCCAAGAGATCAAATGCACAACTCTCTATCGATATGCGGTGACCGCCATTCCAGCTTACACTGTGTAGGAGCCACCGGCAGTCCGTTAGTGTGGCAAAGTACAAGTTTAGGTACCCCTTGTTGTATCAATGGAGGCAGCATAAGTATCCTTGCAATAAAAAAATTGTGTAATAGCAATCTTATCCTCGTGCTCTCCTATCTTCATGTCTCTTATCCATGTGCCTCTATTCTCATGTTTCCCTATTTTTGTGCCTCCTATTTTCATGCCCCCCTATTTTCATGAATACCTATTCCCATGCCCCATATTTCAATGTCCCCACACCCCTGCATATGCCCTTCTATCTCTGCATGTGCCTTCCTATCCCCGTGCCCTCCTATCCCCGTGCCCTCCTATCCCCGTGCCCTCCTATCCCCGTGCCCTCCTATCCCCGTGCCCTCCTATCCCCGTGCCCTCCTATCCCCGTGCCCTCCTATCCCCGTGCCCTCCTATCCCCGTGCCCTCCTATCCCCGTGCCCTCCTATCCTCGTGCCCTCCTATTCATGTGCCCTCCTATCCTTGTGCCCTCCTATTCATGTGCCCTCCTATCCCCGTGCCCTCCTATCCCCGTGCCCTCCTATCCTTGTGCCTCCTATTCATGTGCCCTCCTATCCTTGTGCCTCCTATTCATGTGCCCTCCTATCCTTGTGCCTCCTATTCATGTGCCCTCCTATCCTTGTGCCCTCCTATCCCCGTGCCCTCTCTTCCTATGCCTCCTATCTTTAGGCATCTTATCCTTGTCCCCCCATCCCCGTGCCCCCTTTTGGCCAAGAGAAAGTTGTTGTGCAATTGCCACTCTACCAGTGACTTGTTGTTAACTTCTAGTGAAGCAAATAAAAGATAGTGTTGTATGTGGATAAAATAGAGTGTTGTGGTATAACTTGCAGTAAGTGGTGTAACTTCCAGTGATTTGTCATACTTTAGTGTTACTTTGCTTTATTTTACTTTTCATCCAAAACAGCCTATAGGATTTTTTGATATATATTAGAATAGGGGTAGTCACAGTTCAATTTTTCAGATTCTCAATCTTCACGAAAATCGACGTGGCGCTCAGTCCACTACTAGCGTGAGAGGTTTTCCTTAAAGATTGAGAATTTTTTTTATCATTGCCCAGGCATGGAGAAAAGATTTTTGAGAGAGAATTTTCACCCATTTGCGCCCAAAAGTAATTAGTCTGCTAGAAGAAAAACATGTCCTAAACTACTGGGTCACGACGACTGCAAATGTCCTAAACAGCTGGTTCACAATGATTGCAAATGTCTTAAACGACTATACAATGACTCAATTGCAATAAAATTGAGTTGTTTAGGACATTTGCAATTGTTGTGAACCAATTGTTTAGGACAAAATTTCTTCTAGTGGTCTACTTTCACTTTCTCTTCTCCCGTTTATCCTCCCATCGCTATTGCATGCCTCTTTCAATGTGAATGTGGTTAGTTTCCTTACTCTTAGTGAAATATTCTTCATTCTTCATTCTCCATCCTCCATCACCACAAAAGGGGTGTCACACCTCCTTCCATGGAGAACTACTCCCATTGGTTCCTACTTTCCCTTAGCCATTTCTCAATTTTCACAAAAATTTGAATCTTAGACAACCGTGATTACCCCTATTGTATCAACGGCGCTCTTCAACTAAAAGGATCAATCATAATGTTGTAAACCATTTTACGCATGTACCTTCTCTCCCTAGTTGGCCCTTTGACATTAGAAGAACTCACCGTCTAAATTAACCACTTTATGCATGTACCCTCTCTTTTGATGGTCCTCTCCTAGAAAGACTTAGTGTAAACCACTTTACGTATGCTCCTCTCTCTATTGTTGATCCTCTGCTAAAAAGAATAATGGGTCATTGAAAGTTGCACCAAATCACTCTCTCAGCCAATCAAAATGAGCAGTTCAAATAAATGTATTCTTTACATATATAGAGAATTAGGGGCCAACCGGGCGGTAAACATTGCAATATCAATCTCTTTAACCCCTCACTGCCCAAGGGGCCCAAACCGGGCCCCTCTAAATTTTATTCCCAAATGTGCAACCTTTTTTCAACATTTTTTTTGTGATTATTATTATTTTTAAATTTTTGTTGAAGTCTAGTTTCAGCATCAGGGGTTTGATTTTGAAAATGAATTAAAGTGATTTGTCTATTTAAGATTTTGTGCAAGGGTGTCCATTACAAGGCTTCACTTTCTAGTGTTGAAGGCTCTTGGATATGAGCTTCAAGTACACTAGAACTTGGAGAAACAATCACATTAGAAACTTAATTTAAAAAAATTGTAGAATAGATTTTGAGAAGCCATAAATTGATTGGGATTATACAGGTTATACCTTTCATACTTATATTTTTTTGGTAACCTTAGTTTTAGGTTTGAGATGCAAAAAGAGGATTGAAAGACTTCAAATCACTTTTGTAGTTTTAACACCCTCATGATCAAACATTATAATATTTCAAGGGAATTGATATGTGCACACTGGGGGGTTAATATTTGCACACCCCCCCGGGAGGTAAGTTGTAGATTTCTACCATCAAAAATCTGAATTTGAGAATTTTGAATTCAGATTTGGACTTAGAGACCATGGTTTATTCTAGAACCATTAAAAAGTTTGCAATTGCACAACATCCAATGAAGAAGCTTATCTTTTTTTACAAACAAAAGTGAAAGTAATACATTTTCCCTTAGCTAAGATTTTTCACTAAGTGTTGTTTAATTGCAACTTTTTTTTATGGTTCTAGGGTAGACCATGGTCTCTAAATCCAAATCTGAATTCAAAATTCTCAAATTCAGCTTTTTGATGGTAGAATCTAAAATTTACCTCCTAAGGGGTGTGCAATATCAACCCCAGGTGTGCACATATCAATTCCCTATTTCAATCCACAAGTGATATTGCTGTGATTTCTTTTCCTATGTAATCTATAACATGTCTACTTTGAATTTGTACAATTGAGCTTGAGAGAAAATTAATAAGATTGATCAAAATGCTGGCATTTTGTGCACTTTCAAAGAAACTCTCTGATACTCAAAAATAACATGGGCGGTGAGGGATTAAATTACAGGTATTCATGCACCCAAGAGCTTTTACAAGTATTTTAATGAAATTCTAATTTTAGTTTACAAACTAAAACTTGACTGTATAGATTATGGGTTTAGGTTGTGTGGCTTCAATTTATTAAAGTAATGGTTAAAATTTACAGCCCAATCAAAACAGAGTTTATTCTTACAAACATGGAATGTTGGTTAGCGTAATTTGAGGTTGGATTTAGGGCTAGTTGGCTAGTTCAACACCTAAAATTCAACAAAAAGGAAGCCCGTAACGCCGTTCATTAATTTGGGACTAAACGTCAATTTTGGGACTAAACTAGGTTTAGGGTAATCATCTTGAACCGAGCTCTAGGTTTAAGTAGAGTTTTTTTGGTACACGTGCCCCACCTAATAGGAGGAATTTGTGAGGGACAAAATCTTAGTGGTTTAAATTGAATCTGATACCTTTGATTCTAAAGTTTAAACAATTTAAGGTAATTTTTTGGGTTTAAGGTGAAGGGCAATTTGGAAATTGTGTTTTCCCAATTTAACAAATATGGTGTTTTGTCATAAATTTTTGGCAACTTGTGGTTGTACTCTCTTTTAAGCCTTTAAAGTTTAGAGACCTCGTAATCATATAAGGTGCAAAGAATAGCTTTTGGCTAATAGAATGAAATTAAGTGCTCAACAATTTGGAATTCGGTCTTCAAAAATAAATGTGATCACAAGAATTTTGCATCTAATCATAGAGATAACAAAGAAATTGGGTATGCAAGTTGATAAGTAAATATTTTCAAATTTTTTATGATATGCACTCAAAAGATAAACACATTTTTTTATATTAAAGATGAGTCAAACTAAGTAAAAATACAATACTTCAAGTATTCAAAAACAATGCCACATTTCACCTACTTACTCCTAAAAATTGTAAATTGTGTAAAAAACACTCTCATTAGTCTCATCATTGCATGTTGTTTCTCTCTACAATAGTAGTATAATAGTAGTATTTGAAAATTGATTGAAATGGTGTTGTCATTTTGCCTCTAAAATTTGTTGTCCTACATATAAGGCCAATTTTGAATTGTATTCACCAATTGAAAGTTTCTTGACATTTATCAAATATCTTGTAGAAATCTTTCAGGATTGCAAAGGAAATGGAATTTTTGACCCTTATGCTAATTAGTTACTCCCTTTGTCCCTCTAAAAACATCCAAAAAGCTTCAATGTGAAGGATTAACTCTATTTGTAGTCTTTGTGCTAGTAACACATGCATTCTGTAATCAATATACCACCTACCAAATGTATGCAAAATCTTCAATTTTGATGTTGTCATTTAGGCACCCAAATTCCATGCAAAAAGTACCGTATTTGTGCATGTTGCTAGCTCCATATTATTGATGATTTTAAGATTAGTAGCAACAATGGTACCTCATATGGGCAAAGCCAAGCTTGCTAGGAGAGTAATGCTTTTTAATTGCTCAACTTGCCTCTATGAGATCATTGAACACAACAAATGCTTTCACAGCATTTGAAATCAGCAAAAGGGAGTTTTTTAGTAGTAAACACCATATTAGGTAATCTAGGCAAAAGGGAGGTACCATTTTGTATTCCACCTTAAACCCAAAAAGTTACCTTAAACCAGATTTGAAGGTATCAAATTTAGTGTGAGCCACTAAGATTTTTTCCCTCACAAATTCCTCCTCTCAGGTGAGGGCACATGTACAAAAAAAAACCTTGAACTTTGTTTAAGGTGATCACCTAGAACCTAAAAGTCCCAAAAGGTACCCTTTTGCCCAAATTACCTAATATGGTGTTAGTACAAGAAATGTGTATGAATCAAAGCTTTTTAGAGGAACAAAGGGAGTACATCTTGTGATTGTTGGTTTTGTCCATTGTATGTAAAACTAATCTTATTGAAAAGGTGGAAAACCTTGCCTTCTAAAAATATTAGACCCTATTCAAATACAACTCACACAAGGCATTAATATCCCAAAACCACAAAAACATGAAAATTGAGAGATTTTTCACCCACAAATCACTTAATCATTATGGTATCTCATCTCCAACAATAGATCTAGTTAAAATCTTGATACATTGCAGTAAACAAGGTGCTCTTCCTAACCATACAATTCAATTATTTACATTGGATATCTATTTGATTCAAGAGCACATAAGATCATATTCATTAAAAGGGTACAACTCTTACAATTTGGCACTTTTGGCCTTTTTTTCTGAGAGCGCCTTATTCATTAAATTCAAAATCCATTGACTTTTTTCCAATGAAATGAGATATATATCATCCAAAAGTACACTCTTTTTGGATAGAAAGTCTAGAATTTTGGATAGAATATCCATTAAGCAAGTTTCAGGTGACCTCCTTAATTGAATTAAGAGGGACTTTTTGGATTCAGGTGAAAAACAAATGGGACCCATGTTTTTTTCCCTTTTAACAAATATGATGTTACATCTAAGTTTACTATCCTTGATTCTAATGAAGTTTGAAAAAATATGTGTGGTCTTTAAAGGGGTAGTTGCAAGAATGACCTGACAATTTTGTCTCAAACACCCTTAAAACTGGTAGTACTATATAGTACTATGAGCTTTTGAAATAATTTTTTTTAAATAAAATAAAATATGGAAAATTTGTAAAGCACTTAAAATAGCATACTCATGAAAATTCAGATCTAGAAATTTTTTAGAATGAACAAAATCACCAACAAAAAGCCAATTTCTTTCTTGATTTTTAGAAAATAGTAAAAGAATTCAAAAAAATAAATAAAAAATGGCCATTTGAGAACCCATTAAACACATTCACATGGTACAATTGCTTTGCTACGGAATTTCTTTGTATTTTGCCAATGAAGGGAGATCAGATGCCCACTTTGAGACAATGTAGATGCCATGGAATTCATAATTTTGCAAAACTCTTCTACAAATGCATGTAAGCATGCTCTATAAACAACATCCTTGATTTATAGCCCTAGAAAAGCTTTTTTGGACCCAAGATAGTACTAAAAAACCTCCAAAATGGCCAAGGTAGACAAGTATTTGGTGGCTGCTTAAAAATAGCAAGATAATTTTAAAAACACCAAAAGATCAGTGAACATCAATAACTTGTATGTTCACCTTATCCTAAAAGGACAAGTCAATATGACTTCTTTTGCAAAAGTTACAAGCAAAAAACAAGCCGCAGAAAGTGAAGGGGACAAAATGTAGTATAGGTCATTCTTGCAATCACCCGTATCCATTGCTAATTTAGCACTCACTATCTCACACATTGCTTTCTAAACCCAATCAACATCATTTGCGCATGCCTGCAATTTCATATAAACAAGGAAAGCACAACCTAAAAATGAGTTACAATGTATTAGTGCGCAAAGCCAACAAACCTTGACAGGTGTACAAAGCAAACAAACGTGCAAAGAACATAGAGCCAACAAAACCAGAGAAGTGCACGGAGCCAACAAACTCCAATAAGTGAGCAAAGCAAACAAACTTGAGAAAAGTGCGGAGCAAGCAAACCTGGGAAGAGCGCACAGTTAACAAACCTTGACAAGTGCACAAAGTCAACAAACTCTCTAAAGAGAGGGGAGCCAACAAATCAAAGTCCATGGAGCTAAACCCTAAACTCAAAGGTGGCGGTCGCATCTTCACCTTACAAACTACCAACCCTAATCTCAATGAAGGGTCCAAACTGACTCTAAAACTACATTTTGATTTCAGGGGTGATTGCTATTAAAACTTAGCTTATCATTTTTTTAGCAAATTTAACATCAATAATGTGTTTAAAACATAAATTTGCATCAAAATGGACTATTTACATGCTAAATCTAAATTGTAAAGCATTAGAAACAATCTTTTTTGCAAATTTTAAAGTTTTAATTTCTAATATTGCAATGTACTAAAAATTTTCTTTTTAAACAAATGATTTTTTTTTAATATTGTTTGACTTCTATCTTTAAAAAATAATCAAAATCATGATAAAAAATATAATATACATATTTATGAAATGTTATTTTTAAGCTTTCAAAGAGCTTTAATAGTAGCTTTTAAATCGTTAATTACTATCATAATAATCATAATAACAATAATAAAAATAGTAATAATAATAATAATAATGTGTTGAATGTATGACTCAAATACAACTAATATACAACTAGCACATGCTTGGAGAAGATTATAGTGACCTAACTACAATCCCTGTAAAAATAAAAAACAACTAAACCCCTAAATGTGCAATTTAATAAGCTAACCAAATTACACCCCTTTCAAATAGTTGGTTGGAATTGGAATAGGTAGAGCAAGATCTTTCTTGTTTTGAAAACCACAATACATGAACCCAAAAAGAAAATTGCACTATAAATCCCAAATTAATTTGCTCAAGGCCTCAAGTTATATTCTCATAATAATAGTAGAAGAAAAAAAACTCATGAACTCAATCATGAACTACTAAGTGACAACAAATGCATGATTATAATTGGGTTCTTCTATAGTTGTCTTATAGTCATTATGTAGTCATGTGTAGTCATTTAATTGATGTGGTGACATATTGTCTGTGACCACTTTTCTTTAACTCTCATTAAACCCTAAATCCTAGAACATTCTTTGCTCTTCACCAATGACCAATGAAATAAGATCAAACCCTAATTAGGAAATAAATGTGATAGAAGGAACAATATTAACTAGAGAGACAAAACCATGTAGAAGCCATTTATTAGTCTTCAATTAGTTGCACACTAAATTCACATGAAAATCATTCATTAGTCATGGGTTAGTCGCACAGTAGTAGGTATAGAACAGGTACCTAGAGATGTCCAATCCCTAAACCGCTTATTTCCCTAACTACTTAAATAGCCTACTTACCATAAACCAATTTAATTACAAAAGTCATATTCTAGTAGTAGATTAGTAGTGCCATAGAATGTGCTAAACATCTAAAAAATGACTCCTACAATGGACTGCGTTCACATAGTCTCAAGAAAACAAAAAAGAGCTAAAAATAATGCTACCGGGCAGTCCCAAAATTTTGAGAGAAAATTGTGAAAGAGGTGTTTCTGCATGAAAATGAGATGGAATGAAAGTTGTAACTCTTTAGTAATTCATTAGTAACACCTTAGTAGTACTATAAACTCATGTTTTGGGCATACAACTAAACAACCCCAGCTAAAAGATGTCAAACACAATAACAACCTCATCCGCTTCTAGATGTGAATGTACTTACAAATTTAGGAGAATACAATTATGTGGAGAGTTTCAGATGAACCATTCAAAAGAATGACTAAGAACAACTATTTCAACATCAGTCATTTTTTAGTCACATCATAGTTGTTTTACAGTCATTTAGGATGCCCACTCATAAAACAAGCAGTCATATAGGACGTCTTTTACTTGCGTTTGGCCATTTGGCAATCATGTTAGGTTTATTGGCTGTTGAATTGACTTGGTGATGTTTGGAGTTATTATCACCATATTCATTAAATTGGGAATTTGTGAACATTTTGGGCATTAACTAGGTTTAAGTTGACCAACTTAACCCTTTAAAAACCACATACATATTCACAAAATCCATTAGAAACCATGTTGGTAAACTTGAATGTGTGTTTGAATCAATTATGGACCAAATTTCAATCATCCAATCATACAAATGGGAAGTAGACCTTGTTTCCTATAAAGCATTAAAATCTCAATTAGATCTGCCGTTGGAGGTGAAATGTTATAATGATTGAGTGAGTTGTATGCAATAATTCTCTAGTTTTCATGCTTGTGTGGTTTTGGACCTTACTATTTCATGCAAGCTTTGCTTAAGAAGAGCCTTACATTTCTAGAAAGCAGGGTTTCCCACCTTTCCAATTAGACTATTTTCACACAAAATGGATAAAAATAGCAATCACAAGGTGTAGCTAAGTGGACAAAAAGGGTTAAAAATCCCACTTTCTTTGCTACTCAAAAAAAGTTATACAAGAAACTTGATAAATGCTATGGAAAATCCCATTGGTGAAAATAATAAAGAATCAGCCTTACATATAGGACAACAAAATTTTAAGATGAAATGATAGCACCATTTCAATAGATCTTCAAATACTATAATTATACTACTATTGTATAGGAAACCAATACAAGTGTATTTCTTGAGCAATCTAAAAAATTTTAATATAGCATAATTGAAATTTGGCATTCTTCTTGGATGTTTGATGTATTGTGTTGTTACTTTGATCCATCTTTAACCAAATATGAATATGTATTTGAGGCCATGCCGTATAAACAACATTATTTATGAACTCATGTACCCAATTCCATTGTTGTTTTTTTTTGGTTGGATGCAAAATTCTTGTGATCACAAGCGTTCTTCAAGACCAGTTTCCAAATTGTTAAGCAGTTTTACTCTATACGCCAAATTCCACTCTGCTAAACCAAAATATGGTTTGGTGGTCTCTAAAGGGTTAAACCAAGTTCCAGGGTTAAGGTGAAGTACAACTTGAGAATCTGGTTTTCCCAAGGCAATAATAGCTATATTCTAATTAGACTTGCCTTCCTTTTACCCACATGTAGATGTAGAGTTGAGATTGTAAAATGAGCCAACGGTCGACACATCTTGACCATGAAGGTGTTTTTTTCTGCTCTTCTTTTAAGACTAGCTTTCAAGAATTTGGTTGAACGAGAAAGTTTGAATTACGGCTACATTTAAAACAGTGAGTTTTTGTTATATCCAGATCATGTTGGATGATTCACGGCCAGGGGCGACAACAACACTTGAGTAGCTTGCAGAGTTGGAAAGCTAAGTGCAACGGCTATCAAAGATGGAGAGCGACTTGCAGCGGTGCATGAAGGAAGTGCAGCGCCTTACTGAGCTAGAGAGGAAAGTGAGATGTTATTGCTAGTTACACAATGGATTGTGTGTGGCAATTTCTGTTTACACAACAATATTCTTTTTCTGAATCCATACCTAATGAAGATGAGAGAGGATTATTTAAAAAATTGTGGTGAAAGAAACAGTAAATAAACACATGGGACATGGCAATTGATATGGGACTTGAGATATAGAGTTGGAACTTTAACTTTCACGTTTTCACACTGTGTGGCTCCAAATCCCATTAGTACTGTATTTTGTTGTAATATTTTGGTCCATAAAGCTGGGAATTGGCACTTTCATGGAACTTTGTCACAAGGGACGTGGAACAGTGTGAACCGCCCCCACTGTAATAATTTGTGACACAAGAAGAGAGATGCGGTAACTTCTAAGAATATAGTTACTTAGAGCGTTATTACCACAACAATGTATCATTCCAATCAAGAGCATACATAATCAATCAAAAGTGAGAGTATGTTTTCACAAATTTTGAGAATATATTCCCTCTGAAAGCCCCGAATGGCTGATTACAACATGGTGCTCAACGCTCGTAAGCTTTAGAGTCCATCCAAAAACGTAATTTACCAGCAAGAGTTTCAATGTGTATGTGTGTGTCTGAGTTTTTGTTATCATTACTATTATAAGAGCAGAATAGTCCTGACTAAAACATACCCACCTATCGTCTACTGGATCGACAGTCTTGCCCCCTTACCAGCCGCAGTAGAACCATGATGAATATTCAACTACGATACCATTAGGCATGGACGCATGCAATCTCCTTTGGAAGATCACAGGGTCCACAAAGCCAAGGAGGAAACGGTGATGGTAACAGATACTGTACACCTGGGTAGTTTTAGAGTCCGTCTCCAAGTCACAATGGAAACGTCAGGTACAGAGGGGCACTAAACCCAGGCTAGATCTCCTCACTTGTACTCCAGCATCATGTTGTTATCTGGGGAGAGCCCAATGCACGCTCGCATGATGTTCTCCAACATCGCCCTCTGCTTCGCCAATGCGTTCACCACCGGCGTACCAGGCGGAACTAGGGGTGCCTTGGTCAGATAACTCAGAACAGTCGCCACTGGATGGAAAGAATGCAGTTTTGCCTGTACAAGCCGAACATATGGAATTCACATTTCATCAACAAAAAAAAGAGCAAGAAAAACAAGAAGTGGGTTCTTGTATCTCGGAGTAGGTTAAGTGCTATGGAGCTAAAATAAGAACTGAAGAAGACAAGATTGTAAGTGCTAAGGGTATATTCACACTTGGTGTTAAGAGTGGTAGTAGCCAAGGAAAATTAGATGCATTTGGACACACCTTTAGATTGCAGTCATATCGAGAATACCCCTCCTAACACCAAGTGTGAACATACCCTAAGAAAAGTAGGAGGACCGATTTAGGCGTCTTAGGGTGGAACTGTTACCTCTCCGTCTTCCTTGAACTGAATGCGGGTGCAGAGCTCAGCCAACAACACCAAGTCCAAGATGAGGGGTGCTGCCAACAAGGAGTCCTCGCAGGTGTTGTGCATCACAATTGTGTTGCGGCCTCCCATGAAAATCTCGGAAGTGTACTCGTCCATAGCTCTCTTGCTGTCACCAACGTAAGGCACGTACTGCAAATGCCACAGAAAAGTGTATTAGATGACAATGGGTTAGAAGCAATGGAGAAGTGATGTAGAATTCTCAAGGTATGCAGCAAGTACAAAGAAACGAAGCATGTTGATTACCTTGATCACAATTACGTGGTCGGGGTGTTCACCAGGCGCGTACAGAATGGGGTTGCTGGCCACCATATCGTCCACCACATTGCTCTTGGAGATTTCCTTGGAGCGGAAAGTCTGAGGAGCTGACAAGTTCATTCCGTCGTTGTTTCCCAAGTGGTTGTAGCTGACAATGGATGTTGGCTGCGTCACACACCAACGCAATGTTCAGAAAAAATCACGGCCGCCAGCTCACTGTCAGCGGATGTGAAAAGACTTAACTCAAGTGAAGAGGGGAAGCAACTTAATGACCTTCGAGTTGCAAAGGACCTCACCTTGATGCCTGCTCCAACGAGAAAGTCCACCAACACGGATTTCATCTTGGTCTGTCCGCTCTTGAAGTCGTCACCACCAATGAGCGAGTTCTTTTCAACAGCGAACTCAACCACACCTGGTATTGTATTACAAAACACCGTATAAGCTCCTTGAAAAAACCTAAACGAGAAACCAGATTATATGTGGGATCATTCTAGTTTAGTAGCAAAGAGGAAGAGTTTAGAGGGCTTGCTCGGCATTGCAGGGGGTGAGGAAGACTGTTACCAGGTACGAATGTGTTCTGAGGGCTGCCATTGATGAAGGGAACCTGCTCGTGGATGCAAGCTAAAGCAAACAAGGTAGATGGTGAGATTTCCGACGCTCCTTTCTCCAAAGAGGCGAACAGGCTCTCCTTGGTGTCGTTCAAACCCACGATCACGTCACTGTAGCGCTCCGTGTTGGCAGTCCATAGCACCACAATCTTGTCCACACCGCTCTGGGTCTTAAAGTTTCTGCAACCACCGAAGGCTCAAGTTGTCAACGCTTGTCAATACATAAAAACAGGAAGGAAAATAGAAAAGAGAGATGAAAATAAGAGACTTTCAATGTTATGCATGGCGGTTTTATTTCTTTGTGTTCCTCTCTTCTGCTGCGGTTACTGCAATACCTGATGTCTTGTATAATCCTGTCCATCTGCTCCTTCTTTGAACCCTTGATCAAGTTGTTGGCACGCGATTCCTGGTTTGCAGCGATGAAGTCAGGGTCGTAGATACCAGGCATGGGCACCATGTCCTGCATGAGAGGACGGAGCTGCTTCTGCAGATCAATGTCCAACACACGAGCTCGGTCCATTGCGTCCGCCAAGTTCATGTTGGAGATGTCCCATCCACCAATCACAATGTCGCTGGGGTCCACCTGCGCACAAAAGAGTATACCTTTCAATACCACAACAAAGCAACCTAAAGTTGTACGCACTTTCAACTGCAACAATTCCACTCTTTGCAACACACAAAACGGAAGGAAAAACAAACAAAACACATCTCTACAAAAAGTGAATGTCTTTACCATTGGCAGAATGCTCTTAAACGGCACATGGATTTCCTCGCCTCGGAAGGAGCCCACACGGCAAGTTGAGGCTTGAGTGAGGGATCCAAAGTAGTTCGCGTGCTGCACACCATCCTTGGTCACCCATGAGATACCCCTATTGGCAAATAAATAAATCAATAAAAACACATGTTTAACCCCTGAAGGGCCCTTGGGCTCTGGAGCTACGGTACCAAATACGGTCGCAACCAATATTCAGAAGTTTGAATCGGCTGGAAATTAAGTGTTACAACCATACATATTGAAGGGTTGTATGATGGTGGGTGCATAAAAAAATTTGGAAAGCCCTCAAAGCAGCTCAAATATGTCTATACATACGCCCATACATACGGCCGCAAAGGGCTTTCGTGACATTCAGGGATTAAGAGACCAATGAAGCAACATCCCATTTCAATTTCCTCGGTGGTGAAAAAACAGCTCATCACCAATCGATTGACACAACCAGAAAGGCAGCCATCTTACAAAACCAGATACGACGATATCCACACAAGAAACATAAGGTGAGTCCAAGAATTCTAGATAATTGATAGAACCATGAACCGAATAGCCAGAGGAATAGCAAAAGCCCACGTACTCTTTGTTAGCCAGGATACCAGCGGTGAGAGTAGACCCGTTGTTACCACCCCATCCAACAAGCATCATTCTGCAAACCCACAAAGAAGCCAGATTACGAAACATGTTCTCAATTCCCCTGAGCTCAGGATTACATAAAAGCGATAAAAACAACGCGTCGGTAAAACATATCACACCAAAATGTCGTAGGCTAATTAGCGGTGCCATACCCGAGCTTGGGCACCTTGCGCTGGGTAGCGAACTGGTAAGGCACGGACTTGGGCTGCGCCACCCACTCATACTTGCCATCGCTCTTCTGCTCGTGCAAGAATTCAGTGGTCTGGTACTCATACGTCGACGTGATCACGTCCTCCGTGTACTCCACATGCGGGCTGTCCACGCGGAAGCTGTCCACCAACATCTTGACACCACTGAGGGAGATGGCGAGGAGTTGGGGCGCTTCGGTGAGACGACGACGGTGCTAAGAGGAAGACGGGTCTGGCTCCGTGGTCACGTCTCAAGCAAAGCAAAGCTCTCTCAGATGCTGCTGCTGCTGCTGCACAATTACAGAGTTGAACTTAGCCAGAGTTGAAGTTAGCCAAGCAGCGACGCCCGTGCTTTAAAATACAAAAGACGGAGAGAAAAGGTCGCGAGGAATCCGTCCAGCTCGTACAACAAACAGATTGGCCTTCGCCCAGATTCGATTATGACGAAGGACGACTTCGGCTGTTGCGCTCTTAACCAAAAACGCCCCCAGGGAAATTTCGTAAATTTGTAGCTGCAACTTCGTTTTGCTTCCATAGCCCATCGGTGGAAACGCTGTCGCCACCCACATAGTCTCGCAATCTAACCATTTTGTAGATTTGGGGAGTCTACCAGTTTTCTTGATTAACTACCACGTGAAAATGAGGACAGGTGGGGTTGATTTTGGATATGGCAACCTTTTAAGGTAAGTTAAATATAACAATCACCTTCCATTGTTTGAAGTTTCTGCCCATATATCTCAAGTTGTTGTACATTGCATTCTAGAATGTACACCGTTGATGGAGCAATTTAGTGCTGGGTGGTAACCAGTGTTTTTGTTTGGGGCGATAAATTGCTAGAAAGTCTTTTTTTTTAGAGCTTAAAATTAGCACCAAAATCAATGAAAATACTAAGTGTGATTTGCCAAAATTCACCAATGAAGGGATTGCTTGCACCCCCTTTTTCACATGTAACGTCACAATCATTGGTTTTAGATGTCTTTTTGCACTAAAAAGCTGGGGATTGCATGCGGACTTCACCAAAAAAAAAAAAAAAAAAGCCAAATTTGCACCCAAAAAAAGAGACAATTGCCAAACTAGCACCAAACACATAACTTCAATTTAAACATTGGTGGTAATGCATTAGAGCCTAGCTCACGAAAGGTTGTGGAAGGTGTTTAGAGAGTAAAACATGCATAAAATCATTATTTGAAAAATTTCAATGCTAAGTTTCAAAAATATTCTCACCTTTTCAAGAGTCTTTGAACTAACTTTATGATTTTATCAAGATTATCAAGTTTGTATCATATTTCACTACTACATTTATGTTCCTCACTAAATAGTAAATAAAATTCACATTTTTCAATGAGTTACTGTCTTCCTCTTTTTTCTTGAGCCAAACCATCATTGCAAGGTTTTCTAAAAGCTCGTATTTTATTGTTTCAAAACTTTTGATTTCTCCAAACTTGAGCTGGTTTTATGGTCATTTGAAATTGCAACCATATAATCTCATCTATTTAATTTACAAAAACCCGAAATAGGGTTTTTACTTGGATGTTGAACACTATAATACACACCCACACTCAAATTGTTAGCTTTCATTAGGCATACTTTGCGTTTGAGAAGAGTTTTGCCACAGCTATTTTTTCTAAAGAAAGTCATGGTAACCAAAAGCCTCATAATAAAATTTGGTTTCCTTACAATTTGAAGAAGTGACATGGTTTCATCTTTGAACATCATAAATAAAAAATTTCACCCTTACAATGTAACAAAGCGCAACACAGAAAGAGAGGAATCTGGAAGTTTACAAGCTCTTGAGCTTCATCCATTCTCCATAAGATTAATTTGTCAAGCCAACTAAAAGCTTGATCCATCACATTACCATGCAACAATAGTAATAGGCTTTAACCTTAAAAAGTAAACATTGTTCCTTCAACTTTAATCCATTTGTGAACACCAATATCATATCTGGATTTTTTTTATAAACACGGGTGCCTGTAATTCGTTAACCCCTAAGCGTCTTGCTAACAAAATTCAGCATACCTCTAACATGAAACCTTCAACACATTTTCCGAGTTTTTGGAAAATTGGACAAGTAATCACATAATCCAAACCGGTCATTCTATACCTAACTATAAATCAAATCAAACGTTTTAAACCAATTTGATTTCAAACCCAAGTAAATTTGCAAAATCCCCATTGTTGAGAATTTCATGTTTTCCAATTTGGGCAACAATTCAAAATATAAATTTTGGAATTTCATGTAATATTTTCTCAAAAAAAATTTACCTAAAGGCTGATCCCATGACTCCCCATGAGATTGTGTCTTGCTATACTTGATGGAAAAAAAACTCCACAAATGGATAAAAACTCCAAAAGATATGGTCACTCAAAGTAGTTAGATTCCACTAGCTCCTTACTTTACAGCTATAAAAACCTTGCCCAAATCAAGAAAAAAAAAGTGACACATCACCAAACTTCTCCCTTGTACACTACGAGACATGAGAGCACCCATTCCATTTGCTCTCTAAGCCACTCCCTTCATTTGCCCAAAAACATTCTTCTCCTAATTGTTAAAAAACTAGAATATTTTCCATATTCCATGTAAACTCTAGAGCAAAGGAGGCACTTCAAGAAATAGCAAGCCAATCAAAAACATTCTTGAACTAACAACTCCATTTGGACTTTAGTGGTAGACCAAAATTTGAGCTAAAAATATCTCTTTTGTATACTTTCACACCTCCAAGCACCCCCTTTGGCCATAGTGGGCTCTTTGGTCCTTGAGGGGTCAATCTGGAATTAGCCACCAATAAAGAAGCAAAAGACGACGAGACGACCTGTTGCACCGGTGTTCATACTCCTTCCCTATCTCTCCCTCTTCACTTCGTTGAAAGTTCAACCAATTCTGGCAACTGCAGAGTAGTGTACTAGTATTCCTTCAGACGAAGCTCTTGATTTGCTGAAGAATGTCTGGAATCCGGGGGGTAAAATTCAGTTCCACTGTTGTGCGAAATGGACATGAACTACCAGAGGGTAAGGACTAAGGACGCGGTTGGAGGAATCTACGTGTCGTGAAGAGAAGGCACCATGTGTGGAGCAAAAGCGGTGAAGCTCAGCTCAGCGCTGGGAAAGCGGCACCTGCGCTATCTGAGCCCCACCATGATTTGTGCTGACACACGATTCAGCATGCCCCCCTCTCCACTCTCCAGTCCCCAAGCACGAACTCCTCCGAATTACTGCGCACTTGCGTCGCCAAGCCCGGGCCAGTCTCACTGCCTCGAAAGGCACTGCTCCACTTTTGCCATCTCAACTTCCCAACTTCGAAGCGAGGGTAGTCAAGGTAGGACTCGGTTTACTGGACATACGTATGTGGGGCTGGGGTGGAGAATCTCAGCTAAAAATTATAATCTGCCACCTATTTTGGCGTTGTTCAGATAAATCCTCCTCCGGGATTTCAGGTTGAATCTGGGTCTTTGAAATCCATGCAGGTGTTCAAAATTCCCAAATTTAATCTCCAGATGATAAATATCAAAACTCTGACGCTTTCTGGCGGGTTAGAAAATAGTGCCTTTCCACCCTGGCCCCACATCGACGTATGTGCAGTGAATCGAGCCGTCAAGGTAGTGTCAAATACAGTACAGACTGTACAGTACTGCAGTGTGGGGCCGCTGGTATCTAAAAGCTTCCGGTATCTACTGTAGTGGAGAATTCTGACCTGCTGTCAGTGCACGGAAACGTTGGAATCTACCCGCAATAGTACTTTCTCCTCCCTTGAGTTCACAATGTTCTGAAAAGTAAGGGAATCGGCTCACACACGTCCAGCATGCATGTTGCATTTTCAGATTCTTATCAAATTCTACATCAGAGCATTGTCTAGTGGTAACAACAGTCGAAGGAAATGACCGTGTTCGCAGCTTCCATGGCATCGGTTTCAAGTCCCTTGCACCCCTAGTTTTGTGTAACTCTCCGGATAATTGATGTAATCAGTTTACCTCTTGTTTTTACACGTTCCCTACGAAATGTAAAATGTTTCCTACTAGTAAGGTAGTCAAATCCATTATCGACCTTCACTCAATTTTGCTCTCATGTGTTGTTGGGATACATGTTAGAACGCAAATGTACAATACAATTCATCTTTTGTGTACGCATAAGGACAAAATTGTTAAACAGATGGTAATGGGTATATGTGCTGCAATCTTAAGAATTGGGAAATGAAGGAAAAATGGAAGATATGAAAATTCATCACTTTTTACCATTATTTTTCAAGCAATAACATTAGTTTGCATAACTTCAAAATGCCTCCAAGTAAAATGTTATGGTAGGAATATTTAAGTTTGACACAAAAGATGATGGCATCAAGATTTTAGAATAAAAGTGATTAAATTCTTTACATGCTTTGAAATTAGGTCAGCAAACATGTGCTCAGATGTATGGAGCTTCAATATGCCCACTAAGCAATGCAAGGCACAATCACCACCCTTGTAGAGGGTGTAAATTCACTGTCAAATAATCTCAAATTTTTCCATATTAATTTCATATATTGGTAGATGTAATGTATTCTTTGGCCGCGCTCAAACATTATGGGTCAAACACTACAAAATGTCAATTGGCATCCATGCAAGAGAGTAGAGGTCTTGGTTTTAAGACAATTAAAAGGCTTGACAAGAAGTAGCTAGTGGGTATGCTACACATCCCTCCCTTATCTTCAAACTAGAATGTGATACAAGAAAACCTCTAAGGACTTATCTTGTTTCATGTTTCGACAAAATGAAAGAACCTTGCATTGCAGAAGATCCAAGGAATTTTGCACAAAGGTCTACTACATTCTGCACCTCAACAGAAAGCCGTTGTACCAGAATTGCCGAACATGGTGAATCATTACTCTTCTCTTTTCTCTGGTACGCATGTGGATAATGATGTAAATGTCACTTATCTAGAGCAGAAATATAGGAATGGAAAAGCCAGATGTTGAATGTTGTTATACCGGAAGCATGCCATAACAGAAGTCACAGAACAGCATTTACCGGGGCTGGGTTATGTTCCGGCTGGCAGGGGTAACAGTTGCCGGGACTTGACTGGCATCCCATCAGAAGCCAAAGGAGGCATGAATCTCACGCTTGTAGGTAGCGCTTATCATCCAAACTCCAAAGGGAGCCACATTGCCACAAACTTGAGTTTCATGAGCATCACTTCAAACCAATTATGTCTCATGATCTCGTGCTTCCCCCATTCAAAGCGAATGTCCTCTGGCTTTTCCCCAATTAAGCAAAAGCACGAAGCTTCGGAGATGTCGAATTAGTCAAAAGGTGGATATTCTTGTACTGTTCTCTCAACCATCGAGAAGCGGAAGGGATTTTCCTTAGAATCCACCTGTAATATCAAATCCTCATTGTGTCAGGAGTGGTTCCGGCTTGAATATTCACTCAGATTCAATTTTTGTTTTTCTTGGCGGACTCTGCGAGTACTGAGTGCGGTTTGAATCTCTGCAGCATAATGCAGTATTTGGTTGCTCTTCGGAGCACTCGGATCCAGATTCAGTGACTATTATTCAGTTATTTCATATTAAAAGCTCAGATTCATATTACAGTTGAGAAAGACCGTTACTTTTACCGAGAATCAAGTGCAAAAACTCGGTTGATGCCATCCCCGCGATTGCAAGCCGCAAACGATGTACCTGCAAGGATGATTCAAGGATCAGGAATCAGGATAACTAAAATCATCGCCAGTCACATGACCAGCATGCTCATAGCATAAATGGTAACAACATTGACGAGTAGGCTGAATAAAGTGAAGTAGAATGAAAAGAGTCAAAAGACTACCTACAAAACCTACCAAAAGCATGGCTTCCGTTTGCTGTTGGAGCTTTTGCCACAGCAGAATTGCTGCACTCAAGGTAAACAATCATCTGCACAAATACAAAAAAACGTGTTATGTAAACGTGGTAGCTTTAATATGATGATCCTGCAGAGGTGGATTAGACATGAAGAAGTCTTTCCATGATTTTTATGTGTACTTTCAGGGTCAAGCTTCACCTGACAAGATCGGCGTTATTTAGAAGTGTGGCCTCAAGCAGGAACACAAGCACATTCCCTAAACCAGAAAGAATAGGCCGTTGCACTTTCCTGACACATTCCATGAATTTTTCAAACTTGAATTAGAGTTGAATCTCATGAATCAAGACCTACAAGTGCAAGAAAATTGACTTTCGACGGTTTTAGTACTTGCTTCGGAATCTGGTTTGAATTCCTTAAATGACGGATTCAGTTCCATGGTCGATGTCACCATCGACCTACAACCCATTGTAACTAAATCTCGAGCCCCAGCCAATCAAGGAAATGCTGCAACTCTAATCCTTATCCAGAAGTCCTACCCTGCAACAAACAACGACTGATTCTTCTTTAGTGCAAGGGACATCGTACGATACGTGAAGAAGGACATTACCGGTCACAGACACCACATGACGTGCTCGTGAGTAGGAGAGGTCGACTATGCGCCCGCAAAATCCGCAGTGCCTGCAAACCTGTGGTGCAAACAGACTAGGAACTACGAGTGTTTAATATTTGGCCAGGTCCTTGCAAAATCCTACTGTCCCTGCAACACGATCAACAACACTCTCATCACGCCTTCATTTTCATGTCCATGTGCCCTCACTCTCGGACATGATTGTTGGAGCTAGCTACGATCATCCCAGCTTTTAGGAATTCCAAGTGCCAGTTCCTAGAATCATTATGCTTCGACCAGACGTTAAAGCATCAATTAAACAACAACATTTATTCCCCCGTTGGTACCGGAATGCTCAGAAACCTATTTCCTTAATCCCTAAGCGCCCAGCACAAGTTCACTCAAACTCAAACCCTCTGGACTTCATTCCAATCAAACTATCACCTCACCTAAAAGAGATCCACAAAAATTAACCGTACCAATTGGTAATGAACATAGGTTTGGAGCTCCAAGGAAAAGGACACGTTCTTTCATTGTACCATTGAAAAGATTATAACGGCCAAACAAGGAAAATTTTCAAAACCGAGAGGCCATATTTGGGCCCAAGCCCTTGGGCGCTCAGGGAATAATCGAAAATGCTGCGTGCCATGGGTTTGCAGGAAAACCCTAAACCCTAAAACATTAAACCCTAAATCCTAAAATTATAATCTTGCGTGATCAAAAGACAATAGGATCCTTTCTTGCAAGATTACACAATAAGAATTTCCACGACAAAGAATGAGTACAAGAAAGAATTGTCTAGAAGGTAGCAATAACAACTAAAGATATTGAGCCCGGGTGTAAAGCTCCTTGCAGACGCTGCACACTCAATTCGTCTGAAAATCAATTCCCAAGTAGATCATGAATAAAAACCTGCTCGTGCTGAAATGCTCAGAAGCCCATTCTCTTGTATGAAGATGATTCGTGCATTGTGTACTCTGATCACTTTGCTTGATGAGAAAGTAAACAAAAACCCTAAACCCTATAATCTTGCGTGATGGCATCGCCTCTTCGGAGACTAAAACACGATGATATAGAAGGAAGTACGAGAAAGAGATATCTGAAAGACTGCATTAAGCTTAGTTAATGAAATTGCGCTGGGGTTGCGTATTACTGTACTTGAAGGGCAGGGGGGAGTGCAGTGCAACCGGTGCAGAAGGTTGGAGCAGGAAACACGTTTGGTGTACAGAGGATCCCTTCAAAAGCCACTGCACTAAGGTATGTACGCCGACCAGTGACACCAGCAGTTTAGTGACATCTAAAATTAAACCTGAAAGTAGCACTTTTGCACCCCAAACAAGACACACATGCACCCAAATTAAACACGTAAGTTGACAAAAGGAAATAAAAATTGTGTAGGTGACGGTTTATGATTGAGTGTGACATGATCTTTTTGTTATCTTGACACAATTTTTTTGTTGTCGCTTTTTCAAGAGTCTAGTATGCACAATAGGTCAATCTAGGGAGTTACCTGCAACAATTCATAATTTATTCATACAATCTCAGATAATTCCGACTTTTTTTGCTTGACCTGTACTCATTTTCTAACAAGAACATGCCATTAGATTTTCAACAGACCCTCCCAATTCCCATATCTGAGGTAAGTGTCACTTTTGGGTGTACATACCTTATGGGCATCGGTTGGGTAAGTTTATTGGTTCCAGGTGGTCCGTGAGTGAGCATGCGCATTGTCTTGCAGCAACGGCCCTTGATTCTTGATGCTATGAGAAACCACTGGCACCGTATGCTTACAACACCTTTCAAGGATACCTCCCTAATTGCAACGGCTCTGCTTGAGGGGTGATTGGCATGTGGCGTTCGAATGAACGTTCCCCTTAGAAATGCACATACACTGATGATTAGTGTCACAAATGTGGCTAGATTTAAAAAAACATATACTAAAATTCTCTTTTATTCTTGCTACCAAAACGTAAATATAACATTATTACATTTTGAATGTTTAGCATACTTCTATTCATAAGATTTGCTCGCCTCAAAGCCTCTTACTTTTGTGAATAATATATTTGCAAAATGCTCGCTCAATCAAAATCTTGCAAAAATGCTCTAGGAAGGAGGCCTAAGGTAGCACCACCCATTCCCGAGTGCTTAACAAACCCGACCTCCATGTATTCAAGGTTTTCATTTCAGAAGTTTAATGAAAACTTTGGGTATGTAGGGGTCGGGTTTGTTAAATGGTCAAGTATAGGTGGTGCTACCTTATTGCTACGTAAGACACCTCTTCTATGTCCTTTTTCTAAGTAAAGTGCCCTCTACCATTGGGTTGGACTGCACCCATATATTTAACCCCTAAAGGTCCAATTATCCCCTTGGGGGACAAATGGATTTTGGGCATGTACCTATAGTGAAACTAGTTTGTGTGGTTTTTCAAAAAATATATAAAAGATGGAGAATTCCAAGACTTATGTGGGCATCTCATTTTTTCTTCATTTTGAAATTTGATGAAGAAGTTACCAAGAATTTTTTGAAACTAAGCCAGAAGGGGCAGTTTGGGCATGGCCTCTCCTTTGTAAGAGGGTGTTGACTCTAAAGAGGGTTAGCCTTATGGGCACAAGGTGTGGACACTTGGGCAAAGGGGAGTGGAGTGGAAGGTGCCCATCTCGGGGGACTCCGCTAAACCTCCATTCCTTTTGCCCCTTGTAAAATTTGGTGCTTTACATTTTTGAGAGGTTTATGTGTTTTTTTTTTTTTTGACTTTTTTTTTCCCAAGTTGTAGTAGACTAAGATTCCTTGGTTTTCACCATTTGATCAAAGTGATTCAAATTTCTGAGTTTTAAATAAATTTTTCAATTTTGCTTGGTGTATATGCAAATTTCATGACCTTATGGCATTACAAGAATTTACAAAGTATGATTCACACCTCCAATTCATTTGAAAATTCTCCCACTTGTACCTGACTTGGTCTTCTACATGGAAAAAATAAACTTCAACTTTGTGAAGAGCATTTTTTTTTATACAAGAGAGGTCAAAAGCTTTTGAAATTTTGGGTAGCAGGGAAAAAAAATTCACTTCTGATGTCAATATCTCACTCTACATCTAAAATGAGCTAAATTTTCTCCCACAAATACCTCCCATAGTCTAGGGCAAGATCCTATGGTTGGAATTTCAAAAAAAAAATATTCATGCTTTTCTTCTCATTCCCCCAAAAGCAGTAATTCCAATAACTTTCATAAAAAAAGGACTTGGGCCTTTAGGGGTTAATGTAATATGTTTACCTCTTGTTGTTACATGTAATTGTGAAATACTTACAACTAGTAAGGTAGGTATATCCATTATCATCCTTCACTCAATTCAGCTCTCTTACGTTATTGGGATACTTGTTAGAGCGCACATGTACTATACAGTACCCAAAAGAAAGAGTACATAACACCCTTTTATGGCATCCAAAGAAGTACGTGTAACTATGTATAACAAAGAATACAACTAATATTTCATTCTCACATTTTTAGCATGCCTTCCTCATGCAATCTTGATCAAGCATTTCAAATTTCAGTTACTAAAACCCAAAATCCTAATTTTGGTAAATGGTTTTGTATCAAAATCTTGGTTTTACAAGAAAGTTGATTAATAAATAGTGGTGATGAATTTTTGAGATTTGATTGCATGGATATGTAGGAGACATCCATACGCACATCTTCCTTTCAAACAAACATTTCCAAAAAAACTCAATATTCCTTCTATAGAGATTTTAATGTCAAAATGATTATGACCAAATTTAGTGAAATACATATTTCCTCATGGAAATTAGTTTTTGGCAAAAAAACATATTGTCATGTTTAAAGGTACAAACTTAATCACAATGTATGAGTCAAATAACAAAAACTAATTTCCATGAAGAAAAATGTATTTCACTAAATTTGGTCATAATCATTCTGACATTAAAATCTCTACAAAAGGCATATTGAGTTTTTTTGGAAATGTTTGTTTGAAAGGAAGATGTGCGTATGGATGTCTCCTACATATCCATGCAATCAAATTTCAAAAATTCATCACCACTATTTATTAATCAACTTTCTTGTAAAACCAAGATTTTGACACAAAACCATTTACCAAAAATAGGATTTTGGGTTTTAGTAACTGAAATTTGAAATGCTTGATCAAGATTGCATGAGGAAGGCATGCTAAAAATGTGAGAATGAAATATTAGTTGTATTCTTTGTTATACATAGTTACACATACTTCTTTGGATGCCATAAAAGGGTGTTATGTACTCTTTCTTTTGGGTACTGTATAGTACCCTCAAGAAAGTCTTGCAACCCCTTTGTGAAACCTTGCAAATTTTCTCCTTTATTTCCATAGTAAAAGTGATTCTATCAAAACCCTATCAAATGTATTGCTTTATATAACCCTCACCAACATATGAAATTTCAATGTCTAAATATAAAATCTCTATTTTAGGTGAATTATTTTATTTTCTTGGCTTCACATTAAAATTAATTGAAAAACAAATGTGATGATTTTTTAACATTTGGTTGCAAAAATATATAGGAAACGTCCTTGTTCACATCTTTTGTATTACAAAAATGCACACTATGTAGGTAGAATTTTCCTTAAGGTGGCTATTATAAAGGTTATAACATGTTTTCTAATTTTCTTTCATACAAATTTGGCACTAAGTAACCAAAATTTGGTATGGTTGATTGAGATGGCATGAGAATCAGATACCAACAATACCAACAATATGAGATTAAAATGCCATTTATATTTTTTGTTATTCAAACCTGTTTGGAATGCAGAAACAGGGATTACTTAACATTACTCAAGGGTACTGTACTGTGCATGAAGGGCAAGGTCTTTCTCAAAGTCTGGGGGAAGATGGGGTTAAGACTCAACAAGTTGTGCCATAACAGTAACAAGAGGGTCCCATAACTGATCGGGCTATACAGCTTCAAAATTTGCACTTCTATAACATTAGCACGCTCTGCAACTTCTTCCACATTTAAGAAAAGAAAGTGAATCACAAGGATTTCCAATTTAACCAAACTTGATGTAACAATATTTAAATTAACTGTTGCATGTTAAGAGTGTTCATCATGTTGTAGATTATAGCAACTGGCATTCATTACGACATTGAGTTTGACAAAACGAATACAGACAGAGCACTCTAAACATCTAATATAAATTATTGACAAAAAGCAATTAACGTTTCACATTACCCAGAAAACAAACTAGAAAAATAACATTGGTGCAAAGACTCTCATAATCCTAAGCACACAAAACAAGCTACAGCTCAACTGTCTCAACTACCAACGGACCAAAATATTAGACCTTATAGTGAATGATTGCAATGGCAACACCTCATACGCAAGCATTACACTGCAGCACATTAGATGGAAAAGTTTTCTTGTGCAGGAAAAAAATGTTAACAAATGATTTGTAACACATAGGTAAAAACACATGCCTCACGTGCCTAATTTATCTTTAAAAATGCTTCTATAACCTGTGGTAGCATCTAATCATGACAGAATCAATAGCTCTCTACACACAGTGACAGTGAGGGTTGCAATAACTAACCACCTGACTACAAAAAGGACAAAATGTTTGCAAAGAAAGTGTCAATAACACTAATGAGGGATCCACCATTAATGTTGTACAAAACCTCATGCAACAAATATGAATGGTATCTTTAGTCCATTTTACACAAGCGTGGTCGATCGGTGAGGTTACGACCTTGCATTCGAACAAATGCTGCAATACCACCAGTCACGCCTGCCAGAGCGAAAGTGTACAGGTACTGGTATACATCGGAACCCACTGCACATGTCAAAATAGCTCAAGTGTGAAAATCTACCTCAGAAGTGTATTGGGATTGACCCTTCATAGTCCAAAAAAACCGGGGATATTCAATTTATCAAATGTGGATCATTAACACATACAAACGACTGTACACATTTGGAAAAACCATTTCATAGTTCAGGGAGAGATTGAGGCCTTACATTGTCGAGCAGAAATACTGGTGAAATAAGCACTGGCCACAAATGCAGCGACAGCTCCTGGTAACTGCAATACGGAAGAATTTGAGTCAATCATCACGAACCAATTCAAAACGAGAGTAGCTTACTGAAAATTCCTCGAGTTTCTTGTACTGAGAACAAACGAAGAATCACTCACCGCAATAGCCTCTGTTAAGCTTAGCGACAAAGGTGAAGGAGCGCCTGGACGGATTTGGTAATGACCAGCTACAAGATCGATGCTATCCTGTAAAACACATACAAAAGGCTTTTATAACAGTGCATTTACCCACCTGAACCGAACTTGAGCTTATGCAATCTGATCAATTGTAGGAATTCTATATAGAAAAATCAAAGATGATAAAAGTCCATTGGTATCAAATTTGCAAACCAATCACTGCATGCGAACCTGTTTGATCCCGTCTCGAAAATTGTTGAGATAGTAGCGAGCGGCAGAATTGTAGCCGTCTTGAAGAAAACCGCGGATAGTCCTTTGACCATACCTGGTTCAAATGGCCGATTGCTTAAGCTACAACTTTCAAGCGTTTTAGAACAAGAAGTGTATTCAACAAAAAAACATACAAACAAAAGCACTCAGGCCATTTAGGAACACTTTGTATATGTACCTCACAAAATCACCCTTCAGAGCCCCGGTTCCAGAGTATTGGATGCTTATTTCATCTCCTTGATCAGCCCACACTGAATAACAAACATGAAGACATGTGTAAACATCCGGCTACGCAGTTTGAGTGCCTGCCAGCGCATACAAAGCCAAAAAATGCACAAACACAAGTCTCTGTAGAGACCACCATAAAATCTACTTCCTATATCAAGCAGGTTTTGAAGGTAAATCAAATGTGCGTTCATACAGTATTTGAATTTCTCCTCCAAGGCCTCAAATTGCGCAATGGTATTGTCCGATTCAAAAACTCCAATTCGTTGCAATTGAACCTCAAGAGCCTTGCGCCCAAGCAAACTCTGCACATTGAACAATTTCAGAGCCATAAGACACATGATTGTGATTGAGAGAGGCTGGTAGAAGAGATTCTAGGATACCATCTGATGAATCTAAACTCAAAACGGCACATAGAATAAGAGATGCGGGAGAACAGGGATTTACCTGTGTAACGTTTGTTCGATCCAAACAATCAATGCAGTTGGTTCTGATCACTCCCTTTTGTTCCTCCAAGAGCTTACCCGAAGGATCTCGCAAATGATACCTATGTGATATGGAATAACAGACAATGAAAGTTAACCACTTCAATACGATTCAAAAATTGCAAGACCAAATAAAGTAGTAAAGCTCTGCCAACATACACAGTAAGCTCATGTACAAAATATTGGCATTGTTAAAGGTTCTAACTGATTCCAACTACAAATTGCTGTGACCAAAAAGACAATGACCAGTTATGTGGAGGAATCATGAGTTAAAGCGAGGCGTGCTCCAAAACTGTCAAGCCTTACCCTTGGGTTGTCAAATCGGCCTGAATTTGATCGTACAACACAGATAGCCTCTCGAAATGGATATGACCACAAATTTGATGGAAATCGAAGGGAAGATATCTACATACAGGCTTCCCACAAAATCAGCCATCCTAGAGACACAGCAATACAAAATGATCAACGATTGTAAAGCTCCTACAGGAATCATAGGCATGGACAAGTCTTGATTTCATTGGATACAAATAAGGAGAATAACCTCTTTGCAACAAAAGCACTCAAGCACCAGCACAAGTCAAAACGGATATCCTCCAATAAGTGATGTAAGTCTTCATGTAATTTGATGCAAAGACAGCCAACCTGATATGTTCGTTTGATATTTTTTGCATGGCCTCTCCATAGGCTATACTCAAAACACCTTCGGTGCCTTGCTGCAACCACAAATCTGAAATTAGGAAGCAAGGAAATAGCTACAGTCCCAACAATTTTGTCCTGACATTGCTATACTTTTTCATGAATTGAGATCTAGATAACTACAGTGGTAAACGTGACAAAAGAATTTTAATAAACACAGAAGCTCCCTATTAATTTGCAAGAGCTAACTCATGCATCATGAAGCTAAACTTACTCATCAATTGGAAATCAAATGATTTCAAATACCTGATTTATCAGATCAATTGCCAAAACATCACCATAGCGCTTGTGCAAATCATTGAAGTGCTTCTCTATCGCTATTAGCTGCAGATCCAAAATACAACATAAAAGCCACAGATTGCAAAGACCTCAGGATTCAACTGATTACAACCTCTACACAAAAGTGCCCAGATATTCACAAGTGTGCTCATCACGGGTTCAAATAAAAGATGGCAAGAATCCCAAGCGCTGAAAGCGGATGACTTTCTTTCAAAGACTTCCTACATATCATTTACAAAAGAAGTATGTTGCTTGCGTGAATAAAATACCATTGGAAGTACGTCTCAATTGAGATATCAGCAAAAGCGTAACAACACTGCCTACCGAGTTTTCATAGTTGACGGTTTTAATTGTAGGCTTGTACGTAAGATCTACAATCTGCTCCCATAAGACTGGGATAGAACCCCTCAGCTGCCAATGAACAAAACTTATATTAGCAAATATCGTAAGCGTGCATAACACACAAGTACTACTAAAAAGCACATGATCATACCAAACCTGTGAGTTGTTGGCTTTCCGCAGTTCAAAATCCAGAAATTTTCATAAGCAGGTACCATGTGAGTTACAAAAACCTGTGTATAAGAGGCAAAGTAACCCTCCGCTTCAAGAATTTGCTCCGACTCTACAAAATTGGCAACATTGCCTTCTAGATCAATACCCCTTCGCCACATTCGTGTTCCTGGTTAAAATGCTCAGAATTAGTACAACGAAGGGATTGAAAGTTTCAAAACCAACTGGCAAATAATCATACTTAGGCAGTATTAAAATTGCATCAACAAAGTATCCAAAAAGTGAAGTCCTCTCTCCTACTATTGTGAAAGAAAATAGTTCGTTACAGAATGTGCCTCAAAAAATAAATCAAGGACTCACCAGCCCGCCTCATAGAACGCCTTGCAATCAAAGTAACCTTGACTGCTTTGCCTTTTGCAACAGACTGAAGGGTTTGGAAACGTTCATAGCAGTCAAGCAGTCACAAGTGCACGTACAATTACTTTCTTCCATACTGTACTAATTTCAGTATTACTAAAGTATCCACCTCTCAGATTCACACACTTGACCCCTTCAAAAAATTTAAGATAACTATGCATTTTTTACAAGAAGTATCAAGTACAAAGATGATCCCGCCCCTGAGATTCAAGAATAGTATCAAAGCTTGCAGTAAAGCCAACATCCTATGTAAAGGAAAACAACACACTCGTCCAAAAGCAACTCCATTACAAAGGAAAATTTCCAAAAAGTAAATCAGTAGGATATTGCCTTGGATCACGGGAAGAATATACGGCTCCAGCTGCACAATCCCAGCAATTTACAAAACAAATTTAAAAAGGTTTATAAAACATGCAGATACAATAGAAAACAGCCGGCACAACAATCAACCGACGACATTTTGAGTTGATCAGTGTTTCAGTACATTGCGCACCTTCTGTTCAATCAGCTGCTGCATTAATTGCCTGTTCCACAGAAACCTGTCATCGGCCTGCTCAATTCAACAAATTTGAAATCAATCCATAAAATGTACAGGGTGACCATGAACTTTCAGGCAATAAAACGTCAAGCTACATCAAGCCTCATAATAGTAGCGAAACATGAGACAATGTGTTCAAGATTAGATCGGTCGGAAATATACATATTTCCAAATAGATGGACGTTCTGACATCGCGACATTTTGAAATCTGCCTGCACTGCAATAGATAACAAAAACATAATTTGATCAGAACTCTCAACCTGCAGGAATGTGAAGAGATTGATAAGGCTTAGTTGACCTCAACATAATGGGAAGAGCACCCAGAAGATAAGTCATTACTTAAGAATTAAACAACTATTCGCCAATAAAAGTAGTTAAGACGTAGCCCATAAACTCTGCTCGAGCGAGCATAGCAACACAAAACCAGGTAACTGAAAGTTGAAGAAGCATGGGACTTTTGGCTTTATTATAGAAATGTGAACCAGCCTGTCAAGATAGACCAACTTACTTCAACGTCAGATCGACATCATACGAGAAATAAAGCCCAGGTGTCGATTCTAGAGCCTTCAGCAAACTCACGAAGTGCGCCTCATCTTTTTTCTGCAGTAAATGATGAATAGTAAGATCACAGTGCTTAATAAGATAAAGTCGGAAGCGTTGATGTACCAAGATGCAAAGTAGTTTGAACAGAGAGAAAGGATACCTCTTCAGCAGTTGCTTTATGAAGATCATTGTTGCAGCTTAGAACTTTCAGAGAAGTCACACGGAAAATAGGGTGGCCTTTGTAAAACCCCAAGTTCTGACGACCAGTGATTACAAGTGCGTACGTTCCTGAAAGTAAGAGACAAAACACACAACAACGAGTCAATACATACAAGTATTCCAACCATTCTGCATCAGTGTTTAAGATTATCACCGTATTTGTTCAACTAGCAACACTACAGCTCTTGAAGATAATGCTGCAAATTGAATACAGAGCCCGCTTATTTGCAAGGGGGATAAGGTTTTCTGCGTTTTGCAATCTTCTCCCAGTTAGTATGATGATAATTAAAAGAGAGCATTGTCATATATTTCAAGTCGGAAAAACAGTTCCGTCCAGCATTGCACATGCGATTTACACAGGTTGAACTCATTAAATGAGCAATCTGGACAATAATTCATCCTCACCTGCAACTAGACGGAGAATTCCCACCACTCCGAACACAATTTGCGCGTGTGGTATATTGGAGTTTGGAAGCTGACCTGTATCGCCATCACACAGATGTTCAAGAGCTTAGCTGTAAGCATTCTTTCTCCTTCAAATGACCAAGTACAAAGTGCAAAGCAGCATAGAAGAAAGGAAACATTCATTACGTGCATTCACTAAAATAGAATTAAACAATGGAGATGACGTGTACATACTGATGTAGCTGAAGTCACCGCTGGAACGATCGATCGCAAGGAACTGAGAAGCCATGGAATCGGTCGGTTCCAAGATATATTTGTCCGGAAGCTCCCAAAGGCGCATGCGAGTGCACATTTTTTGGATCCCACTAAAATCCCCCATCTCCTTGTCCATGGTGAAGGACCAGCTTAGGACAATGCACGGGAAAAAATTCCTGCTTACCCGAGTTCCAAAGTAGACGCATACTACTGTTAAATGCACGCTATATACACAAAACTAATTCTTACTCCACATGGAAACCCTAAAGAACCGCCATAATCATAGCCACAAACTCATCTCTACGATTCGTTGTAGTACTAACAAACCCTAAGACCACGCACATCTATCAACCGTGTTCTCATAAACATCATTACTACATTCCCTATCCAAGTTCAAATCCTCTAACCTGTAAATCAAAACAAATTGCCAAAAAATAACCTTTCGGCACAAACTCAGAGCACAGCTTCCGATTTCATTCCACGACAACTCTCACCAACTGCAAGAACGCTCAAAATTCGGAGTCTAACTCAAACTTCGGCCAAGACTCACAGACAAATACACCTAAGATATATACTATTAAGCCCCTTCAGCCTTGCAAGCAGACTAAAGATCAGCAAGCGATCCCGAAATTAAGATCCCCTCGAGTCATCAAACCCTCGCATTATTTTTCCAAAGCTTTACAAACACTACCAGACTCAGCACTAAATAAAATCTCGACATCAGACTAAAAAAGCTACTGTTGCACAAAAAGTATGCTGGTCCTCCTTGCAGACCAACCTACATTCCACAGCAAGCCAAAAAAACAGAGTTCTCCGCTCACTTTTTTAAAAAGGCCACAAATCACATACCTCTGACACGCGTAACCTCGATCGTTGCACTGTACCGCAAAATTAAAAACACTCCACAATCAGACTCGACTGTGAAGAAACCCTCGACTACAATTTCGAACGCTAATGACGCCTCCTTAACGTCAATCGGCGAGCTCGAGTAAGCTTTCACGCTAAGTTACCTCAGAGGCGCATCTTGTAGTCTAAAAATCAGAAAAAGCTCGTTGTTTTTAGCGTCAGCAACGAATTCTACGATTACAGCATGAAACGAGCCAGAGATGGAATTTTGTGATACTTTTTCAAGTCCCGCTGGCAATGGCCATCGCGAAGTATCCTCGGTACGTCGCCGCAACGAAGCTGCGAGAACACTGGTGTTTGGGAGAGCAACGACGGCGGGCATCGAAGCCCGTGCCTCAACGGACGAACGAATGCAGACGTTTCGTTGTTTGGACTCTGAAACTGGAAGTATCGTTGACTCTACCAACGGATCTTGAGTGACGTCGGAGATGTGATTGACGACCAAGCCACCTGGCGGTCATCTGTTTTTCTGTAAGCCCATCGAACTTGGCCGGTGGAAAAAAGAGCTTCAAAATAAGGCCCGGTTTGTCAGTTACAGTGTTCACACTAAATTTCTGTCCAAAGTTCTGTCCAGTACTTGAACTTGCCAGGTCACCATCCAATATGTTCACCTGAGCAAACAGCCTAAATGGTGGTTCCAAACTTGTCTAGTAGAGGAAGAGCACTCTCACAGCACTCCCGCTTTTGTTGTAACATTTTTTCAAATTTTCATTGTAACGTTCTTTACAACTCTCTAGCTTCATTGCAACGTTCTCCCCTTCCAACTCTCCAGCTTCATAGCAACGTTTGCCTCCTTGCTCCATCACAATGATCTTCTCTAATGTTTCTTTTGCCACATCAAAACCCTTGCATGTAAATGTTGAAATTTGTCTTTGCGCATTTCAAGCTGTTTATGCTTTCTTTGTGATTTCTTTGTGTTTGTTTTGTGTTATCTTGTTTCGTGCAGAAAAAATAGAGTCCTTTTGTGAATTTGAGACACTATTGCCATGAAAAACAATATCTAAAATGCTAAAGTTGCAATAAGGAAGGATTGTGATGGCTAAATGAGTAGAAAACCAAAAGCAATCAATAGAAATTTCTAATAGACTTTGAAACCCTAAAACCTAGCTCCTTGAATACATACGAGGAGGCAGAAGTTCAAGGGAAATCACACATGAGTGTTCTAAAGAGGCAAAGGTGAAGGGAAGTCTAAAGTACGTGTTTGGTACATAAACATTGCAAAAAAAAAACATAAAAAGATAAGCACATGAGCATTCTAGAAGAAATTGTCATAAGGTTTTGGATTGCCAAGGCAAGTTTGAATTGACATCTTTTGAATTGGACGGTACACCCAACGGCATGACGACGTGGCATGCCCATGCCGGATGAAACACCAGACAGAGGGCCAATTTTCTCCTTTTGTCTGGTCGCTAGTATGAACCGGGCCTAAGTTAGATTTCAATTTTGGGTTATTTTCAAAAAATAGTATGGTGTGGTGGTAACCCCTAAGCGCCCACATGGCTCCACGTTTACAAGCCAAATAAAGCGTTTTGAAGGTTTCAAGGAAGGTAATAGATTATGAAGAAAATACTAAAAAATGCTATTGTATTTATTCATGTTCTTAAAGGTATTTCAATTTTTTTTTTTAGGTTTTATCAAAAAACATTCCCAAGTCTTGCCCAAAATGTTGATAATCAAATACATTTTGCTTCATTAACCATTACTAGTATGGTCTTGTACCGTTGACCTAAGTTTCACTCCCCATGTCCCCCATGCCATCTTCTCATGCCACCCGTGGTTAAACTTGTACTTTACTCCAATTAAACCTGTATTCTACTTTATTTTTTTAGTGGACATCCAAATTTTACTTTAGTTGAACTTGTACTCTATCCTATTTTTACACATAACTTGTTTTTGGCCAATCAATAAATTTCTAAATTTTTCATTCATAAAAAATTTTGAAATTCAATAATTTTCCCACCATATATACAAATGCCACAAAACTAAACCCATGCACCCCTCCTTGCCGAGAGATTTCCAATAGTACTAAGCATGCGACAAGTGGACACACAGTCAAAGAGATCTCAATGTGACAAACAAACATCCAAACATCCAAACATCCAAACAAACAGCCTAATATAAGGTATAGATATTTCTTATATTTCATAGCAAAGGTAAGGTAGACACACCCAATCATTAGGAAAATTTTGAGCCCTCCAGAAAGCCCCTATTATGACATGAGAGATGTGCATATAGAGAAAAAAGTTGCCATTTTTGACAATCAAAAATGGCAGATTCTAACATCTGCAAGCAGTCATATCATGTGCCACAGCGGTTTTAATATTTGATTTTTTTTACTATTTTTTTACCTCTGTAATGTACCTCGCCACCATTTTTTAGGGGTCTACTGGAAGGCTCAAAATTTTGCTAATGCTTGAGCATGGTCTTAAAGTGGTGCATATGTACACGATAAGTACATTTCAAATCTAAAATCTAGGCAAGTCATACATAGCTTATTTTTTGTGACATAGAAAATAAGCTATATGTGGCTTGCCTAGATTTTTGATCTGAAATGTATTATTTGTGTACATATGCACCGCATTAGAACCATGCTCCAGATTGGGTTTGTCTACCTTACATTATATATTATACTAATACATAAGCACATACTTTGTGCAAGCTCAACATGTGTGGCTATTGTAAGAGGAAGGGAGCCCCATACTTGGAAGGTGGCCTTTATCCTCACAAACTATCTTAAAGTTCTAAATGGTTCCTAACCCCTAAACGCCCAAGGAGATAAAGGCAAAACATAGATGCACTATAAAATGATACTTTTGTAACTTTGATGAAGGTTGCTTCTAAAGAGAAAACAAGAACCATGATGTTTTGGTAGTTATCCATATGGTCAAACATTCAAAAAAAAAAAATTGGATTCTTATTTAATGAATTTAGAAACATTTATAGTTTAATATTCATCAAAATTACACATTTTATTCAAGGAATACAAAATTTGGGATGATTGGTTAAAAGTTGACATTCTATTCCAAAAGATAAAAATGTATTCTTTTTGAAAAAGAGAACATCATGGGTTTCCCAAAATAGTAAATTTTATAACACTAGAAAATATTGAAGTGTTTGTCTTTGAAATTTTTTTCTTGGTAGAGTTTAATTTGGATTGATATGATTCAAATTGGGTTAGAAAGCAGACTTGCTTTCATGTAAGAAAGTATTTATTATTTTTGCAAACAATGTTGTTTTCATCTCAGGTAGCCCAAAAAAAAGGATAGCAACCAAGAAATGGTCAATTGGGCATTTAGGGGTTAAAATGGGCATGGGGAGAGGGAAATCCCTATGCTTAACATTGTAAAAAGTCACGTTCTTTTTTAGTATACATCTCAAACTTAAATACTTTTTTTTTGCTTAATATGTTTTATTTGAATGCAACTCTTCTTTGGGCATCCAACACTAGTATGGTTGCTAGTAGTCTACGCAGAACATCATTTATTGTGTGCTTCCATACTATATCTTGGGAATATAAATGTATTTTTTCAAAGTAAAGCACATGGATCTATTCTTGAATATCTTTGAACATATCTCTAAAAAGAACAAATTGTGTCTTACATATTTTTCAAAATGCTCCATGTTTTACTTTTCTAATTTGAATTTCTTGTTGTTGACAATCAATTATAATCACTCATTTGACACTCACTAGTAACTCTTCAAATTCCTTCACCTTTCTAAATGGTTTCATTTGCCCACAAACTCAACATATATGACTTTTTTATACTCTTGTTTTCAAGATTGCATTTTTTTCCCTCGTTTTTTTAATATTTTGCTATGTTTTTATAAAAAATCTTGTTTCTTATCACTTTTGTACCATCTTGGTTTAGACAATGACATTATAGATAGTGGCAATTTACTCATGTACAAAGATTGCACCAACTATCTAAATTGATGCTTGACATCAACCTAGTATGCAAAGACAAGTGTAAAGTTTTTCAATTCTAATATGGGTTTTTTCTCGCATTTAAAATAAAATTCTTAGTCAATTTTCACAATTTCAACTTGAATCCAATCATAGTTTCTATACATGGATTTTAATTGAATGCACACAACAAATTGATTGAATCATATCTTCTAAATTGGTTTGAATTTTAAAATTGTATAAAACAAATAATTATTTTAATAAGTATAGATTCCAATTTAAATATGCGTCACACACAAACTTATCACACACCAATCCACTCACAATTTGCATACACCAAGTGCGCCACAACACAAAGCATTCAATCATGCAATCAAATACTATATTCCTATGATGTATGACACTTGTAATCAACAACTATTGGCCAAAAAAGAAATACTAAAGCACAATGCATATACTCATTAGCTCAAAAGTAACTCCACCACCAAATGAGACAAATCCTAATCTTCATTATGATGGAATTGAATTCTAAACAACTTTTTTTTGACAAAGCTTTAGACTAACAACTTGAATTGGAAGTTGTTGGTTATAAATGTCATGCACCTAAGACAAAAAAAAATAAAAACAATCAACAAACTTGGATTGGAAACTTGGGTTGGACAAAACACACACTCATTTTAATAAAGGATGTTTAGGATAACCAGCTTCCTTCTTTTAACTTTTCCAAACTGGTAGAGTGAAAGTTGGTGACTTATACTTCATGATTGTAACTTATCTTAAAATGAACCTACCAATTTGGTCCCCTTTTGGTTCTTATTTTCATCAAATTAATATCTAGATTGATTATTGGGAAAATTTCATGGATGCCCCTGAAGTTTGCAATAATTTCATAGATATCCTTATTTTTTCAGAAATCTCACAGATACCCTAGGACCAAAATTTTCGAGCATTTTTTTTGTTGTGCATGCCACTTTCTTTCTTCATTGTGCGCATGCGTAATAAGAAAGAAGTATGAACAGAAAGGGAGAAGGAAAGTGACATGCACAACAAAAAACATGCTTGAAAATTTTGGTCCAAGGGTATCTGTGAGATTTTTGAAAAATCAAGGATATCTATGAAATTATTGCAAACTTCAAGGGTATCCATGAAACTTTCCCTTGATTATTCACATAAGGGAATTGATATGTGTACCACACCTTCTTGACTATCCCACCACATCCTGGAGTAAATTTTAGATTTCTACCATCAAAAAGCTGAATTTGAGAATTTGGAATTCAAATTTGGACTTAGAGACCTTGGTTTTGTTTAGAACCATTAAAAAAAGGTTTTAATTGAACCACACCCAACAAAAAAGCTTAACTCGGGGGAAAATTATTACTTCTACTTTTGTTTATAAAAAAGATAAGCTTTTTCATTGGGTGTTGTTCAATTAGAACCTTTTTGCGATTTTAGACAAAATCATAGTCTCTGAGTCCAAATTTGAATTCCAAATTCTCAAATTCAACTTTTTAATGGTAGAAATCTAAAATTTACCTCAAGGTGTGGTGGGATAGTCAAGAAGGTGTGGTACGCATATCAATTCCCTTCACAGAAATAGATGGATGAAAACCTGATGAAAAACGTGGAATGACTCATGAGTTTTATCATCCGAGGGGGGTCCATCCATCACTCAGACATGCACATTCATCCGCCCGAGTGATGAATCATTGTCTCTCCCACGGCGGCAGAGCATCCCACCCCACCCTTGGACTCGGCCTCGGCACTTCGCTTGCCGCACTCTCGCCCCCCCGCGCTCTCCGCGTCATTCTTCATTCTCCAGATCCATCCTTCACCTCCGCCGTCGTCCATGCATCGTCACTCCATCTCCACAACCACTGCATGCCGCACTAAAATTCACTACGACGGGCAACAGTACTAATCCCACGCCCTGGCATGGAGTTCCTTGGAAGCTTTCTTCGCGGACTGTGACGTGCGGAGACGCTTTTCGGGGAATGTTAGGGCGCGTGGCGATCACGATGGATTGCGCCAAGGGTAGCTCAGTGGTGAGACTCTGACATTTGGACCCTGGGAGTGAGTTCTGAGAGAGAGCGGGGGGAGAAGCCATGGCCGAGGTGACGTTGCACGTGTACGATGTCACCAATAGTGGAAATGTGCGCGCGAACTCAGCCATCATGAACCTGAACAAGGTGATGCGCGGCGGGATTGGCTTAGGCGGCATCTTCCATGGCGCTATTGAGGTTTGTCTTCTCGCTGATTTCCTTTTCGATGTGCTCTGCAATGCAAATGCTCTGACTTACGGTCCTTTCTTGAACGAATTTTTTTTTTCCTTTAGATTTTGAATGAGACAGGATCTTGATCAACAAAGCGTTTCATCAAGAAGTTTGTGCAGGGCTGTAAGTTCTTAAGCCACAATATCTGGCTTAATTGATTTCTGTGAGGTCTGGCTTGGATCTATTAAATGTTTTGTTGAGAATTTTACGCATGGAGAACTTTACTGTATGCGCCAATAGGCACGATCAAAGATTGCTGGAAGGCGCTCTAGGTTAGTATGATTGTATATTAGCAACCTTATGAGCACGAAGTTAGTAAATGAGCTTAAGGTTTACAACATTGACTTTTTTGGCTGAGGAATTACGGCTGTTACTTACGATGCGTTTTTAAGTACATATTGGAGAGAAGAGCGGTACTTTAGTATATTCATAGTGTTTTACGAAGTTATTTACCAAATGTTGAACATCGCTCGACTGACAGGTGTATGGGAAGGAATGGTCATTCGGGTTCTGCGAGACTGGGAGCGGAGTGTTCAGTTGTCCTCCGAAGACGAATCCGATGTACACGTACAGAGAGAGCGTTTCGTTGGGCAAGACAGAACGGACACGCGTTGAAGTACAAAGATCGCTCACAGCGCTGACGGAGAAATGGCGGGGCAATCTCTACGATCTGCTCTCCCGCAATTGCAACCATTTCTGCGATGAGTTTGTCTCCGAGCTTGGAGTTCAGAAGTTGCCATGTAAGCAAAAGAACACATGTCCTCATTGTGTTTTTCCAACCTTTTCGAATGTGATTCACCAGCCACACTTAAATAGTGCAATGGAATGTACGTTAGTATCTAGGGATAACTTTTTACTCACAAACATTTTTTTCAATGTACTAAATTTTTTTATTGTCCTTGACTTTGCCTTAAGTCACTCTGTTGTGAGGAGTACTTCTAGTTCGAATTTACAGCTGAAAGGATTAGAACCAGTTTGGCCTACAGTAATTGCACATCTTGTATATGTAGAATATTAGCATACTGGATGTATGAAAAGAGACGTTGAGGTATCGAACTTGTAGTGCTGAGTTCGAAGTTTGTGTGCAGTGTGGGTGAATAGATTTGCAAATGCTGGTGACGCTGCAATCGAAGCTGCTGAAAACACCATGGAACGAGTATGATTCTATAAACCTCTACGAGAACCCTAGTTTGAGCTCTTAACATGCTGTTTTTGCTGAGATTTTCAGCTCTTATTTTTAATCAAGTACTAGAGGTTAACGAGCTTGTTGCATGTTTTTGTCATACGCAGTTGCGGCAAGCCAAGAAGCAGGTATCGTCAGTTACCGAGAATGCTATGCGCTTTATGTTTGGATCCGGCTCACCAAGCGCCGTGGGGGCGTCGGGAGATTCCCCAAACAACTCCGGTCGGCGTGTCTCGCTCATGGGGAGTCCATCAAGGCTACTGTCAAGAGGATCACCATCATCCTCACAGAATGGGCACAGTGGGCGCCACAGCAGACAATCCAGTGAATCTACAGAGCAGCGCCCTATTTTACTACCGTGGAAAGAACGTACACTATCATCTTCACCCTTAGACAATCCCAGCGAAAGCCCTCAAAGTCCTGTCGACTCTCCCTCTCATTAGTCCCTGCCAAAATCTGCGTGTTCTATTATCCCTTGCAGGTCTATGGTGTCATTCATATCTTCATATCGTGCACATGCAAACTTAGGGTCCAGGCAAAATCTCTTTCTATCGCCAGCTGCTTTGTTAGCATCCTATTTTTTTTACAGGGAGGTTCTACACTTTTTTTTAACTCTAGGTGCTAAAACCGCATAAATCCAGCCCCTGCTAGTTCCTCGGTGACTCACTTTGCGAGTATCCATTTTGAAAGATGCTGACGCTGAATGCTTGTCACCATCTTCATGGTCAAACTTTTTGGTTCTCTTGTTCAGCGGAAGGTGGTTTTCAGGAGAAGATGCCGTCTGTGATTGAAGCAACTGTCTCGACAGACGCGTGGCTATTTCTGGGGTGCCTGCATGGTTCATCGGTGTAGTCAGAAACTCCTGCTATGACTTGGTTATCTTTTCCACGCTGCCAATGCACTTGACCTCGTGCATATTGTTTTTGTGGCAAGAGCTCGACGCTTTTACCAACTTTCAAAGCCTCACCGGGGTTTTAAACTGGAAAATTTTGAAATGCTTTCTCCGAACTTGCAGTTCTACTCTTCTTTCAGAAGGTGTGAACACTCATTGTACCTCTCTGTTGATTTTGTCTTTCAATGATTCTGGGTATGATTGTCTTGTGTCGGACTTTGTGCATTCCATGTGCATAGGTTTCGTATGAATGATGCGTGTAAGATATGAGCATGCGAAAGCAACTTATTTAGAATTTACCAGTTGCTAGTTCACACTTGTATGAGTAGAAAGTATTCTCATGGTTTTTAAGTCAAACACAGTGATTGGATTCTGACGTTGCTCATAGTGTGGAGGTGACGTGGGGACAATTTTGGTACCACTGGCACACCATAGCCATGACTGCCAGTACAGAATCCCAGCACATTTAACGTTTTTACAGTTTTGTCATCCACATTGTGGCATCCAAACTCAACGTACGATGAAGTGGCTGGGTAACGTGTCGGTGCTCAAACTGAATTTAGCAAGGCCACTTTTTAGATCCATCTCAATTGAAAAGGCTTGAAAGCTTGATCTCTAAAGGACTAAAACTTTAAAAAAGAGGCCTTTTAACTTCTGGCTTTTCCCTTTTGGCTCGGACACTTTTGCTTGGCACTGCACTTTTCCGTTTCTCATTAAAATTGCCCCAACGATTCTTAGAACATCCGCACCACGTTCAGGATCTGACACAAGCAATACTCGGATGATAAGTGCTCAGGGCCTGTCACAGTGTTCTCTTGACGCTCGAACTAAGCGTACCAAGCAATGGCGTTTGAAACCACTATATATCCTAAGAGCATCATCAATGCCGATCCTGTATGGTTTCCAGTCCGTGTAATTCAACGGTGCTTTTACCGGCCCTGTCCTCCTAGTGCAGTCGCAAGTTCAGGAATTGCGAAAATGCCACCTCGCATGGTGTGCCACCCTAAACCAAGAAAAGTCCTTCCTTTTCACAATTGTGGCGCCTCAGCAAAGTTTCAATGTAATTCCAAGTGTTCCAGCAGAATTACTTGGGCATTGGGAAAACTAGCAAATTTTGCTGTCCATGGAGATTGTTATGACAGGGATGACAGGGCCATCTCTTGGATCTTTGTTGCTATGGTTCCATTGGAGCCCTAAAAGTATCTACAATTCCAATTAAAGTGGCCCCCACCCAGAGAAATGCGGGACAAGCCCATTTCCAGTGTACACATTGATGATGCTTTAAGTTTAGTGAACTTTATCTTAAACTTCACTTGACGATTGGTCAATTGACTAGCTGTGGAGCAGGTTTGAAGAGCAATTGTGGGGGACAAGAATTTTGAGGGCTCTTCAAATTTTAATGTAAACACTTGTCACGTGGGTGATTGGGTGTGAGGGTGAAGTTGCTCTTACTCTCTTAATATAATCACATTGCACATAGACTATGGTACCCTGGTTCATACAAAGAGTATAGGCCAACTTCAGATTGTCGGCTTTGTAGAGGTAATAGTACGGGCTAGGGTTTTTTGTTTTGTTTTGGACCGGCAACTTCTCAAGCCATATGGTAATGTTTAATGGTGCAAATATGGCCACAAGAGAATTTTTAAGGTTCAAAATTAGGCGTTGCAAGTATTTACACTTTGAGCTTGTTGATTGTGACCAAATTTTTATAATAATCAAAATCTAGTATTGCAAGAATAAATTTCATGAAAACTTGGGTTACAACAAAATCCAAAAATTTATAACAAAAGAGGCATTAAGGTAGGAACACCCATAAGCATTAGTGTCCCCATAACCGTTACCTCTAATATCTTAGAAAATCTGTAGAAGTAAATAGATGTAATTACAAGGATGTACAACATGTGAACATGAAACCTTAGTGTTGGTTATGGATACAATGGCATCAATTTGCTCTTTAATAATTCACTACTGTATTCAAATATTACATTCAAAAGTGCAAACTCATTATTTTTCTATTGTTAACAAGATCCTGTAATTTGCTAGATGTTTAATAATAGTCATCATGTTCAAAACCCTTAAACTAACGCTTATGGGTGTTCTTACCTTATCTCAAAAAAACTTAAGTGTGGCTTGATTTTCAAATAATATGGGTCCACATGGCATGAAGATCACATTGTTTTTTGCATAAGTTCCTACTTGACTACAAACAACATATTATGTTTTCTGATGCATGGCAGGTATCTAGATTTGGAACATTGAGCGAAATCTGGCCCCGTGGCATTGTATTTTTCTTCATTTTTTTGTATAGGCTTGCAGCTTCAATTTATTTTTTGTAGCTTTCTAGCTTTGAAAAGCCTAAAAAAAACCTTGATGTGGGCCATACAAGTAGCATGATCCCAATATCCCACCATCACAGGGCGCAACTGTGGGGTGCATGGCAAAGATGCACAACAACAATTTAGAAAACACACTGCTACTCAAACCGGGCTTTAGACCAAATTAACACCTAAAGGCTCATTGTCACTTTGGGGACCGTTTAGGTTTCGGTCATGTACCTATGGATAAACTACTTTGCGTGATTTTCTGAAACTTTTATTGAAGGCGGGGAATTCAAAGATCTATGTGAGCATCTAATTTTTTCTTCATTTTGACATTTGATGAAGAAGTTATGCATGAACTTATGAAAGTTTGGGGCGGGCTGCCCAGACAGGCAGCCCAAAAACTTCTTTAAAGTGATATATTTTTAAAATAAAATTTTGAAATTGGTTCTTTAGATCATTTCATACATGAGAAGCTTTGAATCATTCAATTTCAATTAGTGAGATGAAAGTTATGAGGAGTTTTTGTTTACGGGCAGTTATGGATTCTCTACTCTAAAATAAACTTTGAAGTCCTTTATTTTACTCAATTTTAAATATTTTAGAAAAAAAAAAACTAAACCAAAGGAAGTAGATTATTTATTACAACAATGTAACCATTGGGATTTGCATTTTTCATTTTAATAATTAAATTCTTAACAATTTAGTGTTTTGACCCATTCTCTACTTCTTTTTACTTATTGATTTTTCCCATGTGCTATATAGTTCCAATTGATTTGAAAAATTCTCCCACACATTCCTAACTTGATCTTCTACATGGGAAAAAAAACCTCAACTTTGCGTAGAGCAATTTTTTTGATATAGGAGTGGTCAACGGCATCTGAAATTTTTGGACAACATGAAAAAACTTTTTCTTTCATTTCATATGTAAAAATCTCACTCCTTGTCATTTGAAATAAGTTCAAATTTTTTTCTAAAGTACCTCATGCTGTCTAGAGCAAGATCCTACGATTGGATTTCAAACAAAAAAACAAAAAAAAAATATACCATTCTTCTCATTTCCCCAAAAGTGGCAGTTTTCAGTCTTTTTCACAAAAAAAAATGGCTCGGTCCTTCAGGGGTTAAGCATCTGAAATCTTAGATTTTAACAATTGTAGTATTACGTTTCACATCAGCATGTCGACAATTTCGTATGCAAATTGTCTTCACATACAAACAATGCACTCTAGAGCAACAATCACCAATTTAGCCCGCACCATTTTTGAACTCACCCTAGTTTTTCCGGACCTCTTACATCCCATATAAGTAGTAATATGGCTCACACTAATTTCCACATGCGACATGTGAGCCACTGGATCTCCAATACTCAGTTCAACCAGTCAACATTTCAGATTGCAAATTCGAATTATCCGCTCGTGTTTCTTGCATAGGAAATGGAGATGGACGGGAGAGGCATATGCAGTTGTCAGGGTACCCACATTAGAGATTGATAACTGTCGCTCCCCTCTTTGCAAATCACGAATAAATCATCACACCAGCTCTTCCCAATTTCCAATACGGATACAATTAATGTTCTTGCATACCTCACCCAGCACTTTTTATAATTAATCATTTTGAAGCAAATTACCTGATCACAAGGATGAGCAGAAAACGTCCAAGTGATAAAAGAGAAGCTATAACCCAAGCTGTATCGTTCATACAGCCGTATGCCTACAGATACAAAATTCTGAAGATACAGAGAGATGTAACCAAACTAAACTTTCTCTCTATTATTCAAGTGACGTTACAAGAATAAACGAATTTGCTGTGACATCAGAGCTCCACCAGCTCTTACAAGAGCAGTTGCAAAAAAAGAGGGATAATCCAGAAACAAAACTCTCTCAAGTGGAATGCTTGAGAGAACCCGAAGATCTCCAAATTCTGCCTTCCAGAGAAATAACCATCACTGAAACATCATCATGGTACTTGCGGCGATCACCTTGTGGGATATCCAGAAGCTCATTCAATTCCATTCCTGCATCCACCGATACAGGCAAAATCCCAAGTTAGACCAAAGGCACATAAACACAACAACATCCACACAGCAAAAGCAGAAATCACAATTTTTTAAGAAAAATGAGAACAAGAAGAAAACGCGGCTTTGCTATTGCTTTTGAGTTTACCGTTTTTCTTGGCAGCTCGGAAAAGAAGCTCCTCAATAAGACGTTGTGCAGGATCTCCGTCAGGGCAGCTTTCCATAAACCACTCCACATGGGACACAACCTCCTCGTTGCTGAGATATTGGTACAACCCATCAGACGAGAGCACCAGGAACCGGTCTTGCGGCCCAAGCTTGTGATGCCGTAGACACGGATCGCAATTAATATACGGATCGTTGCCTATAAACTTGCACCGGAACATTTCAAAAAGAACGTTGTTCAACCTCGGCTGCATCATTTTCCACCGACACACCGACGCAACGTCAATAAAGTGAAAGAAAATCCATAACTCTTGCATTGTTAGAAGAAACAGAAAGACGAACGGCTTTCTACACCAAAGTTGATTGAAAGAAAAAGGCACCTGTTTTAAGAACCCAGCGCCAAATGCACGCGTCACTTTGAGTCTTCCCTTCACTCGGTCGTTTGAAATTATGTCGTCGTCGAACGGGTGCTCTGCTCGTAACCTCTGCACTTCCTACGAACCCCCAGAAATGCCACGTGTCAGAGTCGGCATACCGTCCCATCCCAGTACTCGGAGGAGAAAGAGAGTAGCATTGGCGAAGGGGAATTGAAGTTCTCACCTCTTCAGTACTGGTGCTGTGATCAGAGGTAAGCTGCAAGGCACCTAAAAGTGACAGTCCTGGTGGGGGCGGTCCAAGGCATGGATCCACGGTCTCAAGAGCCTCAATTTCAGTAGGGGTTTCTTCGATAATTCTCTCCAGTTCTTGACGTAGCAAAGAGTCACGAGCACCGATCCGTTCGTGCTCGTCGACGTTGAAACCGTTGAGATGGCAACGGGAGAGCTTGGAGAGAGAATTGAAGGACCCTCGCCTGCAGTCTTGGGCTATGATTGCTCGGCTATCTCCAACATTTAGAATATATACATCTTCGTCCTTCATCAGCATCACCAGCACACACGATCCCATCAACGCCAGCTCTGGATTCTCGTCTAGCACCCTGTGACGACGAAGCAACTCGTGAGTTTTTACAACACCCCTGCGGCACATTTAGTAAGCCATTTCCAAGGAGTTAAAGTACCCAGAATACAGAAACAGGCGAGGTGATATACCTGTAGGTCATGTCTAGATAAGCCTCTTCGGTGGCATCCAGAGCACGAGAGAGAGCTTTCAAGACAGCATCGTGATCCACGGAGTTGTTTGCCAGCTCTTTGGCTTCCTCCTCGAGACGAAGTCGTTCTCTCAGGCGCTCTTCTTCCACAAGCCTCTCCTGTTCCCACTCATACCTAAAAAACCGCAGTCAACACCAATGCTGGATCCAAAAGCAAACAAGCAAGCTATGTCACAAAACCCCAGAGGCAAAAACTGAATGCTATTACCTCCATTGCGGGTACTTCCGGTGCTGTTCTCGTCGCCGATTATGAAGCACTTGCAATTTCATGTTAAGAATGCTGTGGTCTTTGGCGGGGGTGTTGTCGGCGAAGTGTACATTACTAGACGCTATCCGTTCAGGTGTGTTCACCTGAGAAACAATGCTCGGCAGATCCTGTCGGTGTTCGGTACTACCCTCATGTGTATCTACTCTATCCTGAACCAATTTCCTTTCCTGTTCTACTCCTAGGTCTAAACCACCGCAGTGGGATTCTCTCGAAATCAGGTCACAGTTTCTGTGTCCCTCCGTATGTTGGTCGTGGTTTTCGTCACCATTAATAGTACCACCCTCGCAACTATGTTGCCGAACGCAGTTGCCTACACTACCAGGTCTCAAATCTACAGCAGGCTCAAGATGGTTCCGTGCATCGCAACCTCCAAGATCAGCTGCACATTCCTTGTGGTCCGAGCTGCAAGAAGAAGAATGTCCTAAACGGGAGGCGAAGGCACCGGCAGCCCTTTCGTCGTGGTGAGCACCACGCACCTCGTCACCCTCACCGAGCTCAAAAGCACTCTTCTGGTTCCAAAGGAGGCCTTTGAGCTCCCTGTAAATAGCAGTATACAAGTTGCTCATGAGGAAGTCAGGGGCATCAGGACCGTTGAATCCGTCGTAGATGCCGACGAACAGCCAGCCGTGCTCTTCGGACAAGACCACATGCACACGATCCTCGCCGGCCTTGCCTTGCGCCCACTGCAGGTTGGTGTCATCTTTGATGTCCAAGTCGGATCCGGAGGAGCCCGAATCAACGGGGGAATTGAAGGAGCTGTGAGGGAAGTCGCCGCGATCGCCCTCCCGATCGCCCATGACAAAATGCCGCACGGGAATCACGATGGTGCGCGTCAAGGTGGCCGTGGTCTTGGACACCGTGCGAGCGATGGCTTTCCGCATGGGCACGCTCACGGAGCGCATGAACCGCTTGAGAGAGCTCCTCCGGCGAGGGCCTGAGAGGGGCGCCGAGAACGTGTTGCGATCCACGGGCTCCAGAGGTCCTGACATAAACCCTCTCTCTATTGGCCCCGACATGAAGCCTCTCTCCAAAGGGCCCGACATAAACCCTCGCTCGAGCGGGCCGGATTGCAGCAACGGGCCGGACACAGGCCCGGAGATGGGGCCTGAAATCGGCCCGGAACTCGCAATCCGTTGCAACGGGAGCGCGCTGAAAGACGCCGTGCTCTCGAACGCGGCCGCGCGCTCGATGGGCACGTTTGAGAAGGAGTTGAATTGCTCTTGGCTCGCGACTGAGCGCGGCGTGGCGGTGTTGGCGCTCACGGACGCGCCCGAGATCGCCTTGAACGAGGTCTCGGTCAAGCTCTTGGAGTGCTTCGGCTTCTCCCAAACCACCCGCGGCCTCTCCCGCGTGGTCGAGTCCGGTTCTAGGGCAGCAGGAGGCTCGTCTGCAATTTGAGAGGAGCCGACGACGACGACGACGACGTCGGTGGTGGTGGTGGTGGTCGTGCTGTGGTCCGCGGCAGTCGCCGACTCCACGGGCACGTCGACTCCTGGCGGAGGCGACGAGATGGGTCCCGAATCGCCGTCCACCAACGTGGGCGATCCCAGCACTGGGCGAACGTAGCAAAACGAATGCCCCAGTCCTTCGTCCAGCGGCTCCGAGAAATGCAGCCCGTGCGCGTACTTCTCGTGGTGGTGGTGCTCGGAGCTGAAGCACCCCACCATTATCCTTGACATCCTATTGCCCATCGCATGCTCTGCACTATGGCTGCTCATTCCATCCCCCAATTTGCACATCGTCAACAATGGGCTCGGCTCATTCACAACAATGCCATCACCGTGTCAAAATCTCACCACACCCAAGCCTGTCCATGTGATTCGCACACCATCTTCATCAAAAAAAAATCTCTACCTCGGATCAGAAACCCTACGGGCCCAAATTCTCTCTGGCCGATCCACCCAGCCCGTCCAATTGCGGCAACCCCTACACTCACCCCAGTACACTCTTTTCCAAAAAATAGGTGAAAAACGAAAAAAAAAATAGCAACCACACTTACGGTGGAGGAATCTGGGCGTGGCGCACAGACGTCATCATAAATGCCGCAGCATTTCTCTTCGCAAACCACCGCTGCACTCGTCGTCCTCGTACTCAAAATGTAACAGCAATACCCCCTCCGGCTTTGCTCTTCATCACCTAATCGCCGGCCATCCCCTACCCATTCTTCAAAATCTCAGTGATCTCATCCAGCATCACCACCGATACATGCTCCTCGTCCACACCTGCTGCTGCTGCTGCTTGCGGTGCCTCGCCAGAGCTCCCCTCCCCACTCCCCCCGCCATGCCCTACTCCCGCGCCTCCCATACCCCACCCAATTCACGCGCGCTGCCTAGCTCACTCCTTCACATCCGTCACCTCCACAGACTTGCGCACCTCGCGTGAACTCCCACCACCCCCACCTGAAATTCCCATCCCCAGCAGCAACCCCAGAGAACAAACCACTCCCGCTGTTTGGCCACACACCAGCTAGTGCTGCAGCCGCACTAGAGGGATACCAGGGTCCACTAGGAGGTAATGATGGCGTCGAGATGCGGAGCCATGATGGTCATCACAAGGGCGGTAGAAAGGGTGGGCAAAATGGAGTGAGAGGAGCTACTCCGAGCCTCTCTCTGTCTCTCTCTCTCGCGGTTCTCGTGAACTAAGGCAGGCGGGCGCGAGGGGCGAGCACTACAGGAAGCGAGATGGTCTCCAGACGAAGACGACGACGACGACGACCCAAGCGTTCTGACAGCCGACCGCCGGTCGGCATGGGTGCGTATTTGTCGTCGTTACTCGATATACGGCGTCGTACGCGACGGGCGTAGTTTACGGTTTCAGGAGCAGAGGTCGGTGGTCAGTAGAGCGGGCGCCGGAAGGTGTTGCTGCCTTGGGGATTTGTTGGCTTGCTTGTTGTAAGGTAAGGGCCAGTTTCCATGGGGACCGGAATTGGAATTGGAGGGGGCTTTCATGCTGACCGGGCAGAACAGAGCAAAAAAAATCCTGAAATTCTTATGTACAGAAAAACAACATCTAGTCAAGGATCTAGGAGTTTAGAAATGTAGTCAATTTTTACAGAATCAGAGGCGTCAAACCCCTACCTGATTTCTCTAGCGGAGTCCATGGAAACTAGTCCTAAGGTAGTACGCTCATAAACCGTCCATCTAAGGGCTCATCCCTCTTTTTCATGGTTTTCCATGGATGGGAGGATTTTTAGTTCATTTTTTAGACAAAGAGAAATAGATGCGGAATGTAACACAAGTCATTTCATAATTTTTGAAACATTTTTGAATTACTTATGAATTTTCAAAGTGCATGTGTCATACATCCCTATTTATCACCCTAGACCTTCCAAGAACTGTTCACTTGCAAGTTGTGAAGAGATTTGGGGAAGTAAGGAGAATGATTGGCTCTTTGTAATTAAAAACAACTTTCCTTCCATGCATTCAATGAGTTGTAAGAGGCCAATTCAAGAACTACCTCATGTCCATTTCACAACTGGACGGTTCAAAATGTGCAAATGGTTTATGAGCGTACTACCTTAGTGATTTGTAATGTTAACCCTTAAATGTCCCATGGGCATAGTGAATACGTTGCCGTATATTTGGCATTTGTTACCAACAAGAAATTCTAACTTGGGATATCAAATAGCTCACTAGAACCGCGTTTATCTATAATCCAACTTCTTTGTTGATCTCAAATGTAATAAAGGCGTGGATCCATTCCAAATACAAGAAAAATACCCTGTATTGTACTGGTTGCAAAGGGCCTTTCTTATGTTTAAGGGTTATGGTAGGAGGCTCAAAAACCAACCATCTAAGGGTTCATCCCCTTTTTCATGGTTTTTCATGGATGGGAGGATAGATGCGGAATGTAACATTAGTTGTTTCATAGTTTTTGAAGCATTTTTGAATTACTTATGAATTTTCAAAGTGCATGTGTAATAGGTCCCTATTTCTAACCCTAGACCTTTCAAGAACTGTTCACTTGCACATTGTGAAGAGATTCGGGGAAGCAAGGAGAATGGTTGGCTCTTTGTAATTAAAAACAACTTTTCTTCTATGCATTCAATGGTTGTAAGAGACCGATTTAGAACCACCTTATGTCCATTTCACTACAGTTCAAAATGCCTTGGCATTTTTCAAGCGCTCCTACCTTATATAAAATTACTATGTACGGTAGGAGCATCCAATACCAACAATGTATCCAATAGCGTCACTCTTTACATAGGATGGTTGTTCTATAACTTAAATTTAGGTATATCATAGATAGCTTATCATTTTGATTAACAACAATAAGCTATCTATGATAAACCTGAATTTAAGTTCTAAAGTGACCACTTTGTCTAAAGACTGACGCTCTTAGATACATTATTGATATTGGATGCTCCTACCTTACCACAACTATGAACCTATAGATTTCTAAGATATTTTGTTGCATTTATAATACCTTCCATATTTCATAGTGAGAATTTGATGTTACAACCATTAAGATATGTCCAATTTAATTCAAGTCCATGTCACTTGGTTTGTGCACCTAGAAGAGGCATTACTTGATATGGATTTTGAGGTTCATAATGAAATGTGTGCCGTGTACATAAAGGAAGATGAGGTTGTGACATGTGAGGCGATTTTATGGAAATGTTGGTACAAGAAGTCAAGTTTGACTTATTGTGCTTAGTGTGACTTGCAAAGTCAATGAAGAGATGTATGCCATGGAGCTAAGGAGTATCACGGGAGGAGTATGGAATTATAGCACGGCTATTTGTGATTTTTTATGGATATGAAAAAATTTAGAATTTTCAAATTACAAATGACTATGATTGTTGATGTCACAAAAAAAAAGCCGAACCATGATAATTTCTACCTAGTACAAAATTTGAGGTTTGAGGAAATTTTGAAATCTATGTTGTCAGAGGAAGATAAGATTGCCAAAATGACTATTTATGACTTGTTGGTATATCAAAGAAGTAAGATATAAAAAAATGTGGTAAAGCACAATACAAAAAAGTGTGTGGTCGTAACTCTCGAGTAAAAATTTAGTGTTTTTGAAGAGTCTCATGTCAAAGGAGAAAGGAGAAAGGAATATGGGACATCTCAGTATTTTTTCTCATTGTTGGTAATATGAAGAAGTGAAACTTTGTTGTGTTATAACTTATAAGAAGTTGTAATTCTCAATAGTACAAAGAAATTAAACGATAAATTGTACTACCTTATGTAAATTTGTAGATTTATGAAAGCCATCAAACTTTGTTGTATTGCAAATGAACATAATCATTAAAAGTGTAACAAACAACACTATCACACAAGTCTTCAAACAGTAATTGTTGATACTTTTAGTGTTGTCTCGATTATTTGCTATTTGGATACCCAAAAAATTTAATGCCTAAATAATACCAAAATCAATATTAGGTGCTGCTTTTTTTTATTGATGATTGATTAAACTCATACTATTTTAGCGCATTCAATATGTTTTTTTACTTTAAATATGTGTATTCTGTAGATTTTCCAAAAATCATCTAATTGTGATATTAGTTCAACTATACTTTAATATATATTCAACTTTTAAATGAAAAAATACTAAGGATTGAAAATTGGTGACTAAAGAACTAGTATTGACTAGATATGAGTTTTGAGGTTCACAAAAAACTAAATGATTTGAATGAAAAATCTCGCAAAGACAACTTCAAAAGAAGGTGGAATTGCTATATAAAAGAAATTGGTTGGTAGAATAAAGAGGCAAAACTTTTCACTTTGTACGTGATTGTGATTGTTGGTAGTGGAAAGAAACCATATTGTGACTATTACTAGTCAATATAATTTTTAACTTTTACGAGGAGGGAATTGTCATATAAAAACAACATATTGAAGTGGCATCATCGGCATGTGACTTTCTTTAATTGGTACATAAGTTGTTTCAATTATGGCAAGCCTTTGAAGAGTACAAGGCCTCTTTGTAATAGTTTAGGTGAATTTTGTCTAATTAGCATGAGGTGTGGTATGCATTTTGCTCTCGTTTTTCAAATAGGGTTTTGGGTACAACTTTTTACCATCCCTCAAGTAGCAATTTGGTGGCAAAGCTTATGTAATACAATATTAGGGGGTTTTATATATCTCAAAAAAACAATGAATGAATGTTCGTGAACAAGTTTTTGTTCGCCGGTGAATACGCTATAACAACCTCCCAGAGGTTGTCATGGCTCGTTCACGAAGTGACTTGCCCAAATTTTTCATGAATCTTACCCACATGAACAATTTTGGTGCAGAATGCCATAATTGAAAACCCCCTATTTTTCACACTCTCTAGTTAAGTTACGTGCTTGCAAAATCTCCTTGAAATTTTGGCCAATGGAAATCCACCTTTTGAGATAACATTTAAATATTGTAGCCCATACTATATTGAATTAAGCTAAATTACTCTAAACAAATTTATAATGGCGCCTTGCAATTTATTTTACTTCTTTTAAAGAGTGCACATTTGTATAATTAGTTGAAGCGCAATAATTGAATCAACTTCCATAGTTTATAAATACTTAACCTTGTCACTTTATAATTGATTGTGGTTTACAATAGCAAAAAGAAGTTATGTTTCCGATTATTTTTATGTGTTATGAATTTGAGGTTTATAAAGAGCTAAGGTAGTGTGCTCTTAAAGCGACCCGTGCTCTAAAAGCGATCCGGTTGATTTAGTGGACCTTATGTAGCTAGAATGCACATTCCAAGAGGGGGTCGCTTTTAGAGCAAGGGTTGCTTTAGGAGCACACTACCTTAGATGCTATGGATGCAAAGAATGATGGAAGTACAACGTCATTGTTTGTAATTATTAAGAGTCAATTATTGATGATACACAAAAAAATTATAAATTAAAGGCATAATAACAAAAAAAGAGCAATTACAAGTAGAGGCACAAGTTGAAGGTGATTATAATTGAGGTACACCTATAAAGTTGTTGATGCTCTTGGGCTTATCATGAAATGATGTTCATTGTTCATCTATATATTGCATGTAGCCAACCACTTGCCTCCCATCATCCAAATTCTATTAAGCTTACTTCCAAAATCCTTCCACTACCAAAGCTACTCTCATGTGTGGATATTATGTACCTTCTTGCCAAATATTCTCCAATACACTTGATCATTGATTTATTTGAGCCTTAGAACAAATAGTTCTTGGTTGGTGAACTTGTTAATAACTTAGCAAGGCTAGAATTGTAAATGAGTTCCTATGTATTTGTAACTACATTGTGATGTGCTTATTTGTAAAATGAAATATAAAAAGGATACAATTGGATGGTTGTTATCTATTGTAACTTCAAAAGCTTACAAAGACTTGAATGTTATGAAAGCAAGAGAGGATGATTCTATTAAATGATTATGAATAAATATTACTAGTACTTTGCCACATTGTAAATGATTGTGATCAACATTTATACAAGAAAGCAAAATTATGACTATTTATATTGAAAAGGAGCCATTTTGTGATAGTCAAAAATCAATAAGAACCTACATTGTGAATGAAGTGACTTTGTGAATGAAGTGATATCATTCATCACATGGTTGTACCAAAAAAATAAGACTTTGAATACAAGAGCCCAAAGAACATCATGTATGATTAAAAAAAATTATACTAAGTACTAGAAAAGCAAATATATCACTACAATTAATTACCCTCAATTGATACTAATATCAATGTAGTTAGTACCAAGAGGGACCAAAAAAATATATAACAATTTGTTGTAAAGAAGCTACATCTTGTTTTTTCAAATATTATGAGACTAACATACAAAAGTCATGTAAACCCCCCCTCAATCAACCATATATGATTTTATGCTAGCAATGTTTAAGTTATTTTGTACTATTATCTTATTGCTTCAACTTGTTCAACCTAAAATGATCCCAATAGTTAAATAGTGCCTATCCACTCATTTCTATCTAGATTTTAATCATGATTCATAAACTTCAATTTTGGTTTCACTTGATTCATATGCACATATTAAAAACATTGCAATATCTATTGTTGTATAATTTGGGCTTTAGCACAATAACATCTATTGTTTTTTTAATAATTAGTGAATCTGAAATTTTAATGACACCTTTAAATAATGTGTGGCGAAAGGTTTTAGCAAGGCACACAAAATAGATTTAATAAAATGTAATATGAAAAAAATATAAAGGGTATAATCAAACCTAACCACCTTGCTGAATAGATGGATTGGCTCATACCCATCCACTTCTTTATTGATAATATTGGGTCTATGTGCATTTTTAGCCCCTAAAGGCTCGAGAAACTTTTTTTTGGCAACATAGCAATTTTGGACAGCTCACTACAAATGGGTTTTTCATATTTTTTCTTTGCAATTCACACATCATGTGCCTAAGGAGTAGCTTTAAGGTCCAACAATTTTTATAACTTTTGGCTACATGGTTCAAAAATAATTGCATGATGTGTAGTTTTTTTTTAGCTCTGGGCAATTTAGGCAGTTCAAAAAACTTCTTTAAGTTTTTTATTTTTATTTTTAAAAAAATTGGTTCTTTAGACTTTATATATATATATATATAAGTCTAAAGAACCAATTTTTTTTTAAATGAAAAAAATATATAATTTTAAAGAAGTTTTTTGAACTGCCCAAATTGCCCAAAGCTAAAAGAAAACTACATATTATGCAATAAATTTTGAACCATGTAGCTAAAAGTTATGAAAATTGTTGGACCTTAACCCCTAAAGGCCCAAGCCCTTTTTTCTGTGAAAGTCACTGAAAACTGCCATTCTAGGGGGGATGAGTAGAAAAGTAGGAAATAGAGTTTGTTTTGCAAATCCAACTGTAGGATCTTACCTTAGACTAGAAGAGGTACTTGTGGGAAAAAAATCAAGTCATTCTAGATGGAGCGGAGGGAAATATTTACATCGGAAGTGAAAAAAAAACTGTGTTAATCAAAAAATTCAGAAGCCTTTGACCACTCTTACATGAAAAAAATTGCTCTACACAAAGTTGAGATTTAAATTTTCCATGTAGAAGACCAAGTTAGGTATGTGTGAGAGAATTTTCAAATCAAATGGAACTATATAGCACATAGGTAAAAAGTAGTAAGTAAAAAGGAGTAGAGAATGAGTCAAATCACTAAATTGTTAAGAATTTGATTATTAAAATGAAAATGCAAATGCAAATCCCAATGGATATAATGTTGCAATAAACAATCTACTTTCGTAGGTTTAGTTTTTTTCCCAAAACAATGAAAACTATGGAAAACAAAGGACTTCAAAGTTTATTTTAGTGTAGAGGATCCATAACTACTCACAAACTAAAACATCTCATAACTTTCATCTCATCGATTGAAGTTGAATGATTCAAAGCTTCCCACATATAAAAAAAATCTAAAGAACCAATTTCAAAATTTTAATTAAGAAAGAGTGAACTTTAACCCCTAAAGGTCCAAGGGGGTAAGGGCAAAACATAGACGTGTTATAAAATGGTGCTTTTGTAACTTTGATTAAGTTTGCTTCAAAAGAGAAAATAAGAATCATAATGTTTAGTAATTATCCATACAGTCAAATACTAAAAAATAATTGGATATTTATGTAATGAATTTAGAAGCACTTACCATTTAATATTGACCAAAATTACAAAGTTTACTCATAAATTTCAAAATTTGGTATGATTGGTTAAAAATAAACAATCTATCCTAAACTTAATAAACGCAATCTTTTGAAAGTAGAGAATATCAATATTTTCCCAAAATAGTAAATTTTACAACACTAACAAAGATTGAAGTGTTTATCTTTGAGAATTTCTCCTTGGTGGAGGTTAACTTGGATTGACATGATTCTAGTTAAGTTGGAAAAGTAGACTTCATTTTCTATTACAAAAAAAATGTTTTTTTGAAAAAAGTTTTTTTGTCTTGGGCAACCTATAAAATTGGGCAGCAACCAAAAATGGTCAATTGGGCGCTTAGTGGTTAAAGAAGTTTTTGGACTGCCTAGACGGGCAATCCTCTCCAAATTTTCATAAATTCATGCATAACTTCTTCATCAAATGTCGAAATGAAGAAAAATTTGAATGCCCACATAGACCTTTGAATTCACCACCTTCAATAAAAGTTTTAGGAAATCACACAAAGTCATTTAGCCATAGGTACATGCCCAAAATTCAACATGTCCCCCAAAGGGACAATGGTCTTTTAGGGGTTAAAGCTACTCTTTGAGCACATCAAGTGTGAAAATTTCAGAGAAAAAAGATGAAAAATCCATTTGTAGTGAGTTGCCCAAAATCCAATTTGCCCCCTGTAGGGACAATGGGCTCTTAGGGGTTAATTGGAAGTATGTTATCCTAATTTTGGGTCTACAATTTCTCTAATGAATTGCATGTACTTACAACTGGAATTAGAGTATTAATTCCTTGATACACAAAAAACAAATCTTCAAAGAAGCTACTTGAACTTGAGTAATATACAAGGAAACCATGGTCAAATTTACAAAAAAGTTGACAAAAATTGTGACCTAATCTACAGTATATTGTAAATTAGGTCACGATCTTTGTCAACTTTTCTGTAAATTTGACCATAGTTTCCTGGTAATTAATTCCAAAGAACAGGTAATCAACTCAAACAAGTGGTAACATGACAAATTGACATTTGAGTTTTTTTTATCACTTTTGAAATGGATGATGAAAGAATTTCTAAATTCAAATCAACTACAACCTATGCACAAAACTTTTATTTATAAACATCCATTCTTTTGCGAGTAATTATTTACTACAACATCTCTGATCAATGGTTGTATTCTGAAGGTAAAGATCGCCTTATTTTGAGATCAAGTTTAAGAAAAGCATCAAAATATAGATAGATAGATAGATAGATAGATAGATAGATAGATAGATAGATAGATAGATAGATAGATAGATAGATAGATAGATAGATAGATAGATAGATAGATAGATAGATAGATAGATAGATAGATAGATAGATAGATAGATAGATAGATAGATAGATAGAGGAGAGATAGATAGAGGAGAGATAGATAGAGGAGAGATAGATAGAGGAGAGATAGATAGAGGAGAGATAGATAGAGGAGAAATAGATAGAGGAGAGATAGATAGAGGAGAGATAGATAGAGGAGAGATAGATAGAGGAGAGATAGATAGAGGAGAGATAGATAGAGGAGAGATAGATAGAGGAGAGATAGATAGAGGAGAGATAGATAGAGGAGAGATAGATAGAGGAGAGATAGATAGAGGAGAGATAGATAGAGGAGAGATAGATAGAGGAGAGATAGATAGAGGAGAGATAGATAGAGGAGAGATAGATAGAGGAGAGATAGATAGAGGAGAGATAGATAGAGGAGAGATAGATAGAGGAGAGATAGATAGAGGAGAGATAGATAGAGGAGAGATAGATAGAGGAGAGATAGATAGAGGAGAGATAGATAGAGGAGAGATAGATAGAGGAGAGATAGATAGAGGAGAGATAGATAGAGGAGAGATAGATAGAGGAGAGATAGATAGAGGAGAGATAGATAGAGGAGAGATAGATAGAGGAGAGATAGATAGAGGAGAGATAGATAGAGGAGAGATAGATAGAGGAGAGATAGATAGAGGAGAGATAGATAGAGGAGAGATAGATAGAGGAGAGATAGATAGAGGAGAGATAGATAGAGGAGAGATAGATAGAGGAGAGATAGATAGAGGAGAGATAGATAGAGGAGAGATAGATAGAGGAGAGATAGATAGAGGAGAGATAGATAGAGGAGAGATAGATAGAGGAGAGATAGATAGAGGAGAGATAGATAGAGGAGAGATAGATAGAGGATAGATAGATAGAGGATAGATAGATAGAGGATAGATAGATAGAGGATAGATAGATAGAGGATAGATAGATAGAGGATAGATAGATAGAGGATAGATAGATAGAGGATAGATAGATAGAGGATAGATAGATAGAGGATAGATAGATAGAGGATAGATAGATAGAGGATAGATAGATAGAGGATAGATAGATAGAGGATAGATAGATAGAGGATAGATAGATAGAGGATAGATAGATAGAGGATAGATAGATAGAGGATAGATAGATAGAGGATAGATAGATAGAGGATAGATAGATAGAGGATAGATAGATAGAGGATAGATAGATAGAGGATAGATAGATAGAGGATAGATAGATAGAGGATAGATAGATAGAGGATAGATAGATAGAGGATAGATAGATAGAGGATAGATAGATAGAGGATAGATAGATAGAGGATAGATAGATAGAGGATAGATAGATAGAGGATAGATAGATAGAGGATAGATAGATAGAGGATAGATAGATAGAGGATAGATAGATAGAGGATAGATAGATAGATAGATAGATAGATAGATAGAGGCTAGAAGTAATTTTTGTTAAATAAAAACACAAGTTTTGAGCAAAATACAAAGATGGATTCATTGATATATAATTTATTCCAAGTACAAATTTCATGCTTTAAAAAAAACCCAAACTGGAAGTTCTAGTACCATACATATTCATTGCATTTAACCCTTAAATGACTAGAGGGCATCGTATATACACTCCCATATAATGGGCATTTGCTACCAACAAAAGGTTGTAATATGGGATCTCAAATAGCTCACTATGACTGCATGGATCTATTCTCCAACTTCTTTGTTGATCTTAAATGTAATAAAGGTGTGGATGCTCTCCAAACAAGAAAAATACATCGTATTGTATTGGTTGCAAAAGGTTGCCTCATCCTTTACAGGTTAACGTTGAAAGAAAAAGTGTTGGCAATATCAATGGCAATCAAATAGAAACCACTTTTTAACTAAATCCTTTATGTTCATTCTCATTTCCTAATCAACTTTAATGGAGATTTTGAGGCAAAAACTCAAGCACTTATAGTTTTCAACAAGTCTTTTTGATTGCATGTATCGGATACTATGTGTACATTTGAATGATAATCAGATGTTTTTTGAGTATCTATTTGTTTTTTTTCTAGTAGACTCAAAAGTTAACTTGTTTATTTGACATTTTATTTGGTTTACCTTTTGTTGCCTTTTTTGAATCTCCTTGTTTTTAAAATTTCAACTATAATTAAGAAGTAACTTTATTTAGACAAATTGATTTTTGAATGAATTAAGAGAATTGATAAAGCAACACCCTTATATTGTTAAAGGTACTTGAATCCACACGGGTACTCCTTTGCCACTCTTCATTTCTATTTACATTCACCTTTTGTGCACCTTTGGCAAAATTGGTAAATATTAATGTGTACATTATAGTGGCAACATTCACAAAAATCATGTGCCCACCTTAGGATGTTGCACTAACGACATGGAGGTGTTTCTTTAGTACATTCCCAAGTAAAATAGCATATAAGCTTGTTGTAACTCCTAAGATGATCATGTTTTTGTACGACCACATGAGGATATGAATGTTTTCATTGAAAATTCAACAAAAGATTGTGTCTTGTAAACCAAGCTAGTGATAAGAGAGAACCGGCAGTAAGTGTATTGTCAACTGATTGGTACGGCAAAAAACTAGTTAGATGGTGAATTTGTAAATCATAAATTGAAGAGAAATCTGTAAAGACCACCAACCAGAAAGAAGAAACAATAAGAAAAAAATTACTTATCCAATGTTATGAAGGGATAGGTTTTTGCTTGCCTATTTTCTAAAATACTAGATAAATGTCAATTTGATAATGAACAATTGGTTAATAACAAGGGCTAGAAACTGAAGTATCCTGCTTTGCTTAATCATTTTGAAATAGCCAAATGTCAATGTGTGAAAACAATTACGTGTGGTAATGTTTTTTGTGTGTAAAATAAAATTAAATAAACCAATTCACTTACATGATTATCACAAATTTAGAAAGTGCTATGCATGTAGCTATAAGGGGGCCATCAATTGATTACAACAATTTTGATGCAAATTTAGGTTCTACATATATAAATAATAAAATAAATTTTACGCATAATTATGGGACACTTTTTTACAAAGTTGGAAAAGTTCTTGTACAAAATTTGTTTATAAAAAATTCGCCTAAAAATCCTTTGTATTTTGGTAATGATTTGTGGAATTTTTTTTTTATTATCTATCTAAATGGTATTTAGAGCCTTCACTTTTTGAATCAACAATAAAAGAATTTATTATTTTACCTCATGTTTTAGGTTGTTTAGCTAGGTTAGCTGCTCAAGATTCTTTATTTATATTAGAAAACAAACCGGATAATTTAATTTCACTTGATAAATATGCTGAAAATGATGTTTATTCAGCTTGTAATATTTTAGAAAGTCTTTTAATAGAGTTTTCATGGCTAGAAATATTTGAAAAAAAAAATACTAATAAAAATAATCATTTTCATTTTCAGTTTCAACCAAAAAATCCTTTATATATGATAATAAAAAGGACTTCTTTCAATAATAAATCAAAATAAAAAAAATGCATTGTTAAATAAATCTTTTAATCAATTAATTTCTTATAAAAAAAAACTTTTTCAATTAACTAGTAATATAACTTGGGCACCAAAAGTATCTCGTCTTAATTTTATTTGTACTAATTTATTTAATTGGATAAACAGACCTAATGAATTCAAAGTTACATATAATTTTGATTTTTCAAAAAAAAAAGAATTTAATGGCCCATCAAAAAATTCTCAGTTTTTTGAAATTATTCAGCAAAAAACAAAAGAGCAACTTCCTTATGAAAGAATTTTATCCCGAATAAGACAAAGAAATGTACAAGAATTAGAATTTCAATTAGAAGATATTTTATTAGAAGAGCAGTTTTTAATATTAGGATTTTCACGATTATTTATAGAATATCAAATGGAATATCAATTATTGAGTAAACCTATGGTATTTATTGGAGGACGGTTTCTTTGGGACCCTACTGGTTTATTATTTCAAAATCATCATTTTATTTTTTTGCGTCAAAATTTATTTGTAGATGAAGAAATGCTAAGAAGATTATATGTTACTTATGGAGCAAGAAGAGAACGGGAGAAATCTTGTTCAAGTCAAAAAATTAAACAATTATTTCTTTGTCGTAGATATGGTCAAGATTCCATAAATGATTTTTCTATAAATTGGTGGAATCAATTACCTTTTATTGAAAAAAATAATGTTGAAACTTTTAAGCGTATTGAAGGAATTGGTGTTCAATTAAAACGTCCGCAAGTATTTACTCCTGTATACTTATATCAACGTTGGTTAATCGAAAATCCACTAGAAAGTATGAGTTGTTTTGAATTATTAAATAACCAACAAAGATGGTTAAAAGTAAATAATCTATTATTAATGATTCTTTTATTTATTACACTCTTTTAGAAATTTATCAATATTTATTAAAAAAATTTAATTTTTCATCAAGTTTTATTAAATGAAATGACAAAAATATTACTTAGAGATAAATGGCTTTTTCAAAACAAAATTGAATACTTTATTAATCTAATTAACAAAATGAATCAAAAGTTACTTTTATTTTATTTTATACATTTTAAAATAAAAAAAGATAATTGAATTTAATATGTTAATACAAAGAAATGATGTTAAAAAAATACTGTTTTTAACACCATTTCTTTTTACTAGTAATTTGGATATTTATTATTTAATTTTTATATAGAAGAAGGCAACTTTTTTTAATATATTTAGTTACAAATCTTGAAAAGCATCTTAGAGGAGGTTTAAGATTTTCACTTGATGAAAGTGATAATTCTACTTGAAAGTTTACATTGGTATGTTCCAAACTTTACTATTTTCAATCTCATCTCCATTTTTCAAAATTGGTAGAATCTTTGGCCTTTTCATGGTGAAGGGTTGTGCTGAGTTCAATTCTTGATAAGAAAACAAAAATAACTAATCATAAACAAGTTGTTTTTTGACATATACAAATTTTGAGTGGTGAATGTTTTAAGACAAAGGAAATTGACTTGTTTTAAAATGATGTCGGAAGAAAATAACTTGAAATAGTATGGGATTATGGCTAAAATCAACTAATGTTTTACAAATCAAAATTAAATTTACCAAAAAACATAAAATAGTTGGCAAAGCTAATATCTACTCACAAACATTGCACCAAATATCTTCACATTTAAAAAAATTGCAAATTTTGCTTGAACAAAATCCTTTGCATTTGGGGTTGCTTTTGTACTTGTGATCGTAACAACAAAAATTGTTATGTGGTCACATTGTGCAATGCCACTCCTACCAATGAAAAAAGATATAAGGTGATATTTTCTTCAAGTAACATTTACGTAAACTAAAGGCCTCAAACATGAACAATCTTGTGTTTGCACCAGTGGTTAGTGGTTATTTGGACTATGTACTTGTTCCCAGTGACTTACCATTCCGAATGACTTAAAAGTAAGAATGCCCTGGCGTGAGGCCCTTACCCTACACATTTACCCTACACATTTACCCTACACATTTACCCTACACATTTACCCTACACATTCACCCTACACATTCACCCTACACATTCACCCTACACATTCACCCTACACATTCACCCTACACATTCACCCTACACATTCACCCTACACATTCACCCTACACATTCACCCTACACATTCACCCTACACATTCACCCTACACATTCACCCTACACATTCACCCTACACATTCACCCTACACATTCACCCTACACATTCACCCTACACATTCACCCTACACATTCACCCTACACATTCACCCTACACATTCACCCTACACATTCACCCTACACATTCACCCTACACATTCACCCTACACATTCACCCTACACATTCACCCTACACATTCACCCTACACATTCACCCTACACATTCACCCTACACATTCACCCTACACATTCACCCTACACATTCACCCTACACATTCACCCTACACATTCACCCTACACATTCAACCTACACATTCACCCTACACATTCACCCTACACATTCACCCTACACATTCACCCTACACATTCACCCTACACATTCAACCTACACATTTACCCTACACATTTAAACTTTGCTTGAATGTACAGAGACTAATGACCGTGGTTCCCTTACAAAAGTAAAGATCTGGTAGGATTGGTGGCTGGTGCCCTCACAAATGCACTGCCGGGGTATAAATGTACGATCAGTGGAGGATTAGTGAGTTGTTAGTAAAGCATTACATTCATAAGAGTTGACGGCTGTGCTGCATCATAAACCATAAAGTTTGACTTATTTTTTGGCTTTAAAATAATGCAAAATCGAGCTATCAGGTGGATTGATCCCAAATGTAATTTTCTTAAATACTGTAGCTCTGAAGGTGGGTGAATGCGCTTAAAATGAGAACCTAATAATGTGATTTCACTCTTTTTGTAGTTTATAGTTAATTTTGCAATATTTTAACTAAACTTGATTGCATTAGTGAACATTGTTCAGATGGGGTTTGTGCACATGAGATTTGGTTAAAACCAAGATTGCAGTGAGACTACAATTGAATTGTGCTTAACCGTTTACTGCCAATTTCTTGGCCTCCTAAGTTCTAATTGTTGCGTCTATTTAGTTTAGTTTCTGAAATTAGCTCCAAGGTCTTTTTACTAAGAGTTGAGGTTAAAATTTTGTGAAAGAAAAAACTATGCTTTTCACAACAAGATCTGACCCAAGAGTAGGCTCAATTCCAAAAATTAGCTCACAAAAAATAGAAGTCTAGTTGATGGTACAAGGGGTCATCGTTAGACTTTGTTAAAACACAATCAACTAATAAGAAACATAATCTTATTTAGATATTCAACACCATGTGATGACACAAAAACTTTACCTGCTTTACATCTCTTTCTTTATCCCTTGTCTTTTGACTTTTCAGGGTTTGTATTAATAGGCTTGACTTTTTAACCACAAGGCCATTAACCCCTAAACATCACAAAAGTCCTTTGTAGCCATATGTATGGTCGTATGTACAAACGTATTTGAACCGCTCTCAGGACTTTCCAAATTTTTATGCACTCACCATCATACAACTCTTCAATATGTATGATTGTAACACTTAAATTTCAACTAATTCAAACTTCTAAATATTAATTGCGACCGTATTTGGTACCATAGCTCTACAGCCCAAGGGCCCTTCAGTGGTTAAATATACAAGAATTGACCCCATTACACTTTTATAATAAAAGTGCTTGAAAATGTTCTTGAAGCCATTCGAGCAAAAGAAAATTTAGTTCAAGAAACCCCATAATTTTCTTGACCTCCATACCTACCAGTATTAGGCAACCCCAAGAACTACATATTCAAAATTGAAACACTATCTGCATGTTGGGATGATTCTCTCTGACTCCCAAAACATGATGCAAATTACGAGGCAACATTATGCCCAGTTTCTTGGGAAAACACGTGATCTTCTAAACTAAATACTTCAAAAAAAAATCTGCAATAATCTCAAACAAGAACAATACTAGAGAACTTGGCATTTGGCAATGGTGGAGTTGAGTCTCTTTATTTGGGACATGGTGTTTTCCCAATTTTTTGGAACATGGTGATTAAAGGTGACTCAAGTGAAGTATGGTTTCTAGCATGTGACACTCCTAATGCTGGTTTCTCACTCCAAAAATAGACTAAAGGTTTTTACATTGAGAGTCGAGGTCAAATTTAAATAAAATACTTCCACATTTATAAAATGAGATATGACAATGTCTTAATTTTAACCCCTAAAGGCCCAAGCCCTTAATTCCCGTAAGTGTCATTGAAAACTGCCATTTTGAGAGAATGAGTAGAAAAGTAAAAGTTTTTATTTTTTTTTATTTTTTATTTTCTTCTATTAGAAATGCAATCATAAGATCTTGCCCTAAATTATGGGAGGTAATTTTTGGAAAAAAAATTCATAAGGAGAGGAGTGAGATACTGACATCTAAGTGAAGAAAAACATTTTTCTCCTCCTTGCACATAATTTTCAAAAGCCTTTGACCACTCTTACAACAAAAATTGCTCTATACAAAGTTGCAGTTTAATTGCTCCATGTACAAGAAGTTGGGTATATGCGGGAAAATTTTCACATGAATTGTAGGTATGCAACATACTTCAAAAATTCTTTGAACACTAGAAGGTCATGAAATTTGCAAATATACTAAGCAAAATTGGAGGATTCAAGTAAATATAATAATTTGAATTACACTAATCCAAACAATAAAAACCAAGGAATGTTAGCCCTATACAATTTGGAAACAAATAAAAATAAAAAACAAATACACAAACTGCTCAAAAGGTTAAGGTATCCAATTTTACTAGGGGCAAAGGGAATGGAGGGTTGGAAGTCCCCCAAGACGGGCTCCTTTCACTCCTCTCCCCTTTGCCCAAATGTCCACACCTTGTGCTCGTAAGGAATGACCCTTTTTGGAATCAACACCCACTTACAAAGGAGAAGTCCTCCCCAAATTGCCCCTTCTTGCCTAATTTTGGAAATTCTTGCATAATTTCTTTGTTGAATGTCAAAATGAAGAAAAACTTAAATGCCCCTTGTAAGTTTTGAATTCCACACCTTCAATGAAAGTTTCAAATAATCACACAAACTAGTTTAACTATAGGTACATGCCCAAAATCCATTAGTCCCCCAAGGAGACACTTGGACCTTTAGGGGTTAAAAAGAAGGGGTTTCAAAAACAAGAAGCCAATTCTTAACCTAGGACCATTGTCAAATTTTATTAAAACAAGATTGTTTAAATAGTTTTTTTTTTTTTTTTTTTTTTTTTTTTTGAGATAAAATCAACACCACAGGATGAAATAAATATATCAGTGACTTTGCTTGGTATGTGCTGTTTATCCTTTTTCTTTTTAAAATTTCAAGATTCACTTTAGTGACCTCAACTTTTTGGCCGCAAAGCCTTCACGTGCAGAGGAAATTGGTCTTCCTAGTGCTCATATTACGAATAGTGCTTGGGGTCGTTCTTGAATCCATTTGGACTAAAATTTGGTTTAAATGGCCCCGTGTTTTCATGAGCTTGACTTTTAGTGTAAAGCGACCTAAGCACCACAGTGTGAAGTCAAGGCATGGTTATGTAACCATGTGTGTCCAATTATCCATCATGTCACCAATCAGCAATGAAAGAACACCCTAGAGTCCCAGAGTCAATGACCTGGGGAAGGACGACATTAATTCCAAACCCCAGTTACAGTAGCAGTAACAGTAAAAAAGTCGCCCCTTCGTTTTTCCTGGTGGCACAGTAAAGTCAAGTAAAATAAAGTAAAAACGAGATCTAGGGGAAACCCAAGGGGACCGGCGAGCGCCTTCCGAAATCAATGGATCCGCTGAATCAGAAGATTTTGAATGCAATTAACGCCCCCCCTGCTTCCACCAATTCAATATTGCTCTGCACCCTTTCAAACTTCGGTATGTACAATACAGTGCAGTATAGTACAGCATACTCCTGACATACCCCTCCCCCCCGCCCTGCGTTGGTAGCATACCATTACCACTGTGGACTGTGGACAGTGGAGCCTGGAGCCTGGAGCCCTGGACTGCAGGGTGGGTAAACTTAGAGCATCTCCACCGGAGGCTCTGGCTTGCTGAAAGTGTACAAAAAGTAGCCAAGCCCCTCTCAAAACCCTCTCAATTTGTATTATTTGGCGAGTTTAGCAAGCCACTCTCCAAGCCACTATTCATGTACTATTCATCCGAAGTTTAGTGAGCTTTATTCTCTACTTCCTTAAATAAGTGATCAACTGCTTATTTATAGGGTGTGTTGGAGTGTAAGGCCACCTTTTCAAAAAGCATGAGTGGAAATTGAGAGCCTTTAGGCCTTGCCATACCAGATGGAAAACTTTGAGCGAGTCTCGACTGGTGGAGACGCTCTTAGTTGCCATGGAGCTTTCCTTGCACACACTCTAAAAGCCCAAAGTCTCTAACTCATAAAATCATATTAGGTTAAAGTAGAAGCACCCACAAGGGTGCTTCTAATGACTTTGGAGTAGTAGAATCAATTGATGAATTTTGGCAAAATATTGTTAACCCCTAAAGGCCTAAGGAGCCCACTTTGGGCTTTATGAGAACTCGGGTAGGCTCTATTGACTTCATAATTTGGAAATTTTCATGAAATTTTTAGGATGGATGCTACTCATCATAATCTACGTGTGAAGCTTTATTTCATGTCATTCCAATAAGTAATGCAAAAGTTATAAGTTTTTTTCAATTTCAATGTCAAATCAAGCAACAAAAAATTTATTCTAAAAATTTATTTTTATTTTTTATAGAATTGTATAGATTGATACCTACTCAAAAAAAAAGTTGAATCATTCAATTCCAAATAATGTGGTAAGAGTTAAAAGGAGTTTTACTTTGCAGGCAATGAAGGTAGGAAGAGGGTAGAAAAAACATATAAAGCTATCTTTTATTCTCAAATTCTCAAATTTTCAAATGAAAAGGAAAAGGAAAGTTACTAGTTGTCCGTTAGATCATTCTCACCATTGGATTAACAAATTTCAAATTCTTCCAAAACTTATTAGCATATTAGTTATATCTTTCATTCATCAATACCTTTCACTTTACAATTTTTGTAAAGATGAATCCAATATTTTTTTTGGTTAATTTTTTTATATATGCTTTCAACCCATTTTCCAACATATCACCAAAATTGCACAAGAAACACAACATACGTGTTTTTCTCTAAAAAGTTTGAAAAACAAAACTTCACCTTCTAGAAGGACTAGAAAAGCCTACATTTTGAAGTTTAGGCACATTGATCTTGCAATTGGTGGGGATATTCATTTTGAAATTTTGGGAAAATGTACTTGTGCAAGTCAACCAAAGGATCCTACGGTTGGATTTGTGAAAAAGTAAGTTTCAATGAAGATTTTGATCTTGGTTTGGAGACTAGTATTTTGAAGCAATTTGGGCCTCTAAAAACAAAAGAATTTTAGGGGTTAAGTAAGGGAGAAGAAACAAAAAATATTGGCATCAATTTAAAAGTTCCAATTGTGAGCATTTTTTCACGCAAGTTTTTCAAAGTTCAAGATTACTAAAAATGTATAGTTGCATGTAGGAGATGCTAAAATAAATGCTTGCTAAATCACATGCTTGGATTGCTAGCTTGAATAGTTACTTCATTAGTATGATGGGGCACAAAGAACTGTCATGAAAGGTGACAAAATATCATGCTAGGGATACTTGTATGGTGTCTTCACCTCCTTGGTCTATTTACTCATAGTATTGCAATATTATTTGACTTCATTCACTAAACTTATTTCCAAACCCATGGGCATTCAAACAAGCTGCACTTGTTATCCATAACCATTATCTTGTCACCCAAAACCATTACTTTGTCACCCATAACCATTTCTTTTGTATTTGTTAGTCATGGGACCATAAAAAACACAAGTATCGGTGCAAATGTAGGTTACGCCCAAGGAAACCTCACGTTTATGGGGTGCTCTACCTTAAAAAGCGAGAAAAAGAGAAAAAAAAGAAAAAGGGAGAGAGAGATTCTCATGCTGGTTTTGCTTTTGGAGCAGATCAGCAGATTGGAGGGGGAAATAAACGATACCTACCGTGTGGAAAGAGAGGGGAGTGGTCATGGTGGTATATAAAAATGATAATAGTGATTGAGTTTGAAGCAAGTTGGTTATGGTATTTATACACCTGGATGTAAGTAAAGCATGTCAACTGAACCAAATATAGATGGCTGAGGGGGAAGTTGGGTTGGGTTAGGTTTGCTATTGATATACAATATTGACCTTGATGGAATTCTGTTGCAGGCTGTAGGCGGCGAGTAGAAGCGCTGGTCAAGGTGCTTCCTCGATGGCTTGGTGTAATACACACTGTACACAGACGTGTTTGTGGGGCCACTGTGGAAAAGTTTGGTTTTTATTGCAAAAAGGAACTAAAAAATAAGAACCTGTGTTTATGTGGTAGTTGGTCAATTCTATATCCTTTTGTTGTTACATAAGGTAGGAGGCTCATAAATGGATCATCTAAGGGCTGAAACTGAATTTCGGGGAGGTGGAACTTTTTTAAATATTTTTCAGTAACTTTTCCTTCAGAGACAAGGAGTTTTGACATCTAACCCAAGTTGTTTCATATTTTTTGAAGCTTTGTGGAATTAGTTATGAAATTTTGAAGTGAAAAGGCTACAGGGCTCTAAAATGATCATCCTCAAATGTACGTTGTCTATACATTGCTGAAGCTTTTGAAAAACAACATGTACAACAATAGTACATTTGAGAAGGTGATCCATTTTAGAGCCTAAGCCAAATTAGAGTCTCCTCCCTTATGAGAGAAAACTTCCGTAGTGCACTAGAAGTGGCCACATCAAGTAACGCTTTTGCAACTTTGTTAAACTTAGAGTTTTGAAATCTCCATCCATGCTTCTTGTTGTTGAATTACCATTTCTAATTTCCACTTTTGTTATTTTCTAGCACATTTTCATGCATGACTTTGTACCTGGTTTGTTGTTTCCATAGTTCCATAATTTCAAATGCAATATGGAAATTGACCCTAAATCAGGGTTTCAAAAATTTTGAAATTCCCAATTTTGATCTTACGGTTGTAAGTTTCTAAACTCTTTCATTTTTGCATAATGAAAAAGCTGAGATTTTCCATCCTTGAAACTCGCATGTGCAGCATACCAAGCCGTTTTGGATGGGCTTCTTGGTGAGGGGCACCACTTGAGAGTTGGGTTCCTTCAATTCTACACTACAAGAGCCTTGTAGGCAGAACTAGACTAGACTTGACTACTGCAATTACATGCGCGGTAGAGTCAACTGGTGGAAGGTCTTTCGAAGTTTCGGTTTTGCACGGATGTAGATGGAGATGAATGAAGGATGTGGAAGCAGCGGTTTCTTTTGGTTGGTCAGGGTAGAGCGATCCCACTCCAGAATGCACGCAAGCAAGGAAAAATTGGTTAAATTGGAAAGAATAAACGATATGTGCACGTTCATTCAATTTTTTGATTAATATAAGCTGCTTTCATCCAAAATCTAGGGAATTATGTGTTTGTTCAAAGAGACATCTGGCAACTTCATCTAGTTTTTTAGTCAAAATTCTTAGTGTAGTGGCGGTCAAAGGCATTTTGTGGTAAGATTTGGGCAAAGATTTGTCAAGAAAAAAAACCTTGTGTGGAAGTACTTGTTGAAGGACCTTATACAAGGTCAATTGTGTTTGGGGTTGTTTTGTGTAAAACGTTTCTATTTTACAACTTCAATGGTTTTCTTTGAAATATTTAGGTCTTAGCTAGGTGAAAAGTGGAGAAAAACTATTTGGAGGAAGGTTTGTTACTTTGTGTTTTGTATTCTTTCAATGTTAAAGTGAGGCGGCAATAGTGCACACTATGTTCTACATTCCAACTTTACAACACACATCAACTTTACAATTTAAATACTAGATGTCAAATTTGTTGGATTGTATACGGCAAAGATTAAAATTACAATTTTTTTAAAATTTCTATGCATCAAAGGTGTTGCCACTTGAACTTTGAAAGAGGTTTTAAGTTTTGATAAAGGCAAATCTTAACCCATGAGCGCCCCATAGGCTAGATTCTAGCCTCTCAAGATCAAACGGTGCAAGAAATGGAGTTCAAATCATGGGTGTACTATCCTTGAATTGTAGTATATGGTACAACTCTCATGCCACATAGTGGGCGATGGGGGTTTCACCACTTGTACAAGTATGGATTGTACAAGTCAAGTATGACAACAGTATGCTAGAACTTCATTTCATGTGGTTTAGAGTTTAGGTGCAAGGATAGAGACCACCAACTATGGCTAATTCCATACCATTAGTGGTGTTTTGGCACGCATGGCTTAGACTAGAGAAGGGCTTGTTGTACCACCGGGAGCCGTGCCCTTATGGAGGTCATAGCCTTACCCGTACCCTGTCTATTGTCCACTATGCCGTGTGAGCCTTGCAACTTTGGGCCTCTAAAAAAGCACCTTGCGGATGTCAAAACATCACCATATTTGGCAGCAAGCGAGATACTTGTAAATTGCACCCCGTGCCTAAATTTCATCTAAAGAAGCCTCCTCTAGGACATGAATTTTTGCATCCATAGCCACGGACTCCCCCAAAATTGACCGGTTGCCACATAGTCAATTGTATTTTGACTATCATAATCTCCAAAATGGTGCGATCAAAAGTTCTGCAAATTTTTGGTCAGGTGCATCAAGCTCCCTATTTGCTATTTTAGCAGTGAATCCTCCCCAATCTAAGTTCCCAGTTTGGGATGTACAATATTTTCTAGCATGATCCCCCTTGGCTTCATTTTCTCGATTTTAGTGTGGGCGTTCAAGGGTTAAATTCATGTTCTACTTTCTAAAGAGATTGAATTCTATAAAATTTTACCATTTGAGAATTTCTTAGTGAATTAGGACTTGGAACAACTTTATTTTGAACCACCTTTTAAGTACCAAAAAGAAAATGGATAGTTATAAGAGCACCGCATAGCCTTCCAAACATTTATTGGGTGTTGTTGGGAATGACAACCTTCTGGGTTATGAGTGCATAACATTCAGTAGCTTGAAAAGAGGCTGCCTTTTCCTCTCTTCGGGTATCATCTACAAACTTCATTTGACCAAAAAAAAACTTTTTTTTATAAATTTTTTGACATGGCTGGCCCTCACATCAACGTATGTGCACTAAACTGAGCCTCTCTTTCATAAACTCTCTAACATATTTAACCAAGTGTCCCCATAGCTAAAGATGGGTGTGGAATATTTCACACCATTTCATCTGGAGGGAGGCACTGCCTGGTAGCGCTACTGAAAGTTATGTGGGTGTTGGCTTTAGAAGCAAATACTTTGTATAGATTAGATTCTTACCAACCTTGCCTTTGGCCAGCGCAAGATTGTGAAACTATGAGTTCACCTGTAAAAGACCCAATTGTCCCCTCAATGGACAAATGGATTTTGGGCATGTACCAATAGCTAAACTGGTCTATGTGATTCAATTTTGAAAAATTTATTAATGGTGGGGAATTCTAAGACTTATCTAGGCATCTAATTTATTTTTTCATTCCAACATTTGATGACAAAGTCATGAAGAATTTTTTGAATCTAGGTGAGAAGGGACAATTCAGGCAGGGCCATTCCTTTTTAAGTGGATGTTGACGTAAAAGAGGGTCAGCCCTTACAGGCGTAAGGTGTGGATATTTGGGCAAAGGGGAGTGGAGTGGAAAGTGCCCATCTCTTGGGACTCCTAAACCTCCATTCCTTTTGCCACTTGTAAAATTTGGTGCTTTACTTTTTTGAGCAATTTGAACATTTTTTTTATTAGTATTTTCCTCAAGTTGTAGTAGGCTAAGAACCCTTGGTTTTCACCATTTTGATCAATGTGATTTGAATTTTTGAGTTTGGCATAAAGCCTCCAATTTTGCATAGTGTATAATTGTATATGCAAATTTCATGACCTTACGGCATTGCAAGATTTTACAAAGTATGATGCGCTTCTCCAATTCATTTGAAAAATCTCCCACACATACCTAACTTGGTCTTCTACATGAAGAAAATAAACCTTAATTTTGCATAGAGCAATTTTCTTTTATATAGGAGCAGTCAAAGGCTTTTGAAAAAAAAAAAGGCAGCAAGGGAAAACTTTTTTCTCACTTCAGATGTTAATAACTCCCTCCTCTACATCTTGAATGAGCTGATTTTATCTTGCAAATACCCCCCATAGTCTAGGGCAAGATCTTACAATTGGATTTCCAAAAAACTTTTTTCCTACTTTTCTACTCATTCCCCCAAATGAGGTAGTATTCAATGACTTTCACAGAAAAAACGGCTTGGGCCTTTAAGGGTTAATTTTTCCCTTAACTCTGAAAAGACAATTATCCGTTCAATAACCAATTGAAAGTTTTGAAAGGTTCCTATGAAGTCAATTTCTAGCAAATGTATTTTTAAATTTGGAGACAAGGTGCAACACAGTAAATACCTTTGTGTGAAAAAAAAAACTCCAATAAGATGTTGGAGTAAAAAATCATGTTGCCCAAAAAAAATTGGGCACCTTGGGCAATTTGGGCATTTTTGGAGAATCTTGTGCTAAAACTCTTATCCATTTTTGAAACATGGCATGTATGTAACTAATAAAATATGATAGATAATTGTTAAAAAAAATGAGCTCACAAATCATAATCTAAGAGGAGTCAAACTTTCTTGACTATGTTCGAGCAATTTCTAGAAAAAATAATTTCTTCTAACTTCACATCCTATTATCTTGCAATCCATAAATTCAAAGTTCTTGAATTTTTTTCACATATTTCAAATGTTTGCCTCTAATTTATTAGCGTTCAAATTTCCAATTAAAAACTCCTTCATTGCACAAGAAATCATGAAAAAATGACTAGTGTATAGCCAATTCACTTAACCTCTTTGCATTGCAGAGTGGTTTTGAATAAGCTAGATTCTATTTTTACTTTTGATTTTTTCATGATTGAACCTAACATCATATACTTATGAATGATGAAAAACATCATTTTTGTGTAGAGCAAAAAATTTACTTTAGGAGGGCTCAAAGTTTGCTAACCTTGTTTTGCAAGAATGAAAAAAAGTTGTTTTTCTCACTTCAACGGTCAAATGAGCTAAAATTTTTACCACACATGGAAAAATATTTTACTATAGTTTTGTATAGTTGAAGAATCCAAAAAACATTTGATTTGCATTTTTAATCAACATACCAAAAAAAATGCAATTGTTGACCATGTTTCTAGAAAAAAACCCTTTGTCCTATAGGGGTTAACAAGTATCATATGAATGTTGGATTTGCCCCAAGGTTACAAATTTATTCTCTTACCACTAGTATATTGTCCATCGTACCAACGCAATTATGCCCCACCCCCTATCCTTGGGCCTCCTTATTCTTGTGCTCCCCTATCCTTGTGCCTCCTTATCCTTATGCCCCCTATCCCCATGCCCCCCTATCCTTGTGCCCTCCTATCCTTGTGTCCTCTTTTTGCCAAGAGAAAGTTGTGATACAATTGCCAATGACGGTGCAATTGCCAATAACATGTTATTAACGTTTAGTGAAGCATATAAAATCATAGGTGATTTTACTTTATTCCATTTATAACTTTTTGATCCCAATCATGCCCGACTCTAACTTATTTCTGATCCCAGTCATGCCCAATCCTGACTGACACCGTAATCAACTATATATAGAGATTCCGACCTTTGCAATCACTAGCTAATTCATTACCGCCTCGAAAATACATGTAACCAACTGCATTTTGGTTCGTAAACATTAAAGGTCTACTTTCAAGTTGCATTAGAATAAAAAATATGCAGAAACAATAAAAGAGTTAAGAGCCATGCATAGATGTTTATTACAAAAAACAACAAAACTGAATACTGAGGAATAATATACCAACACGTGTCTTGCAAGAAGCACAAGAATTTGAGATTCTCTATTTTCCAAAACTGAAAATTGCTAATCACCACGGTTGATTCCAATGCAAGTTTGCCTAACTAACACATATCAATTAATTTTGGCAGTTTTTTTTACGTGCCCAAAGGTGCCACAAAGCATATTCGGTTGGAGTGCGGTACATGTATATGACGGATGTTTTAATTTAGGATATATTTTATGGATACCCCCAAAATTTGCCATATTTGTATAGGTACCCCTCCTTTTTCAGGAATTACATAAATTTTCTTGGTACATAACTTTCAAGCGTTTGTTCTATTGTGCGTGTCACTTTTTTTCCCCTTGCGTGCACACTACTTCTTGTCTGCGCGCATAACAAATAAAATGCTTGAAAATTAAGGTCCAAGAGTATTTGTGCAATTTCTGAAAATACAGGAGTATATATATAAATATGACAATCTTCAAGGGTATCCATAGAATTTTCATTTAATTTTAACCCCTAAAGGACCAAGCCATTTTTTTAGTGAAAAATACTGAAAACTGCCACTTTGGGGGAATGAGAAGAATGGTATTTATTTTATTTCATTTTATTGAAATCCAACTGTATGATCTTGGTCTAAGATTTTTACAAATGAAGTGAAGAAAAAAGTTTTTTTCATATTGCTTAAAAATTTCAGATGCCGTTGACCACTCCTATATCAAAAAAGTTTGCTTCACACAAAGTTGAGGTTTTCTTTTCCCATGCAAAAGACCAAGTTAGGTATGTGTGGGAGAATTTTCAAATCAATTGGAACTATACAGCACATGGAAAAAATCAATGAGTAAAAAGAAGTAGAGAATGGGCCAAAACATGAAATTGTTAAGAATTTAATTATTGAAATGAAAAATGCAAATCCCATCAATGATAGTGTTGTAAAAAACAATCTATTTCCTTTGGTTTAGTTTTTTTTTCTAAAATATTGAAAATTGAGTAAAATAAAGGACTTCAAAGTTTATTTTAGAATAGAGAATCCATAATTGCCCGCAAACAAAAACTCCTCATAACTTTCATGTCATTGATTGAAATTGAATGATTCAAAGCTTCTCATGTATGAAATAATCTAAAGAACCAACTTCAAAATTTTATTTTAAAAGTATACAATTTTTAAAGAAGTTTTTGGGCGGCCCGGATGGGCAGCCCTCCCCAAAATTTCAAAAAAACATGCATAACTTCTTCATCAAATATCAGAATGATGAAGAAATTTGATGCCCACGTAGAACTTTGAATTCCCCATCTCCCATAAAAGTTTCAGAAATTTACATAAAGTAGTTTACTCATAAGTACATGACCAAAACCCAAACGGTCCCCGAAGTGACAACGGTCCTTTAGGGGTTAAGTGACTGGGTACATGATTTTATTAGGGGGCTTCAAATATGAAATCTAGCCCTCAAACTTCTCACCTCACATGATCTTTGGCACCAGTGAATTGTTTTCATTCCCTCGCATGCGCAAAGTCTGAGACACTCGTGAGTTTGCGGAAATTTCTACGAGAGAAGTTTCAGGGTTTGAGGACACACATGAATGAGCTGCAAGAAATCACAAAAATGAGTTTCTGAAGTTCACACCTCACGTGAATCACGTTAGGAGTGAAGTTCAGAGATGAGACATGACAAAATTCATGAGTGAATTCATAGAGATGGATTGTAACGTGAGTCACCTAAAAACGTTGATGTTTGAAGCCCCTATTGGGTGAACGTGAAATGCTCTCATGTGCTTGGCATTGGCTAGGCATAGGCATGTAGGCATTGCTGTGGGGTTGGACAGTTTTGGTGGGCTGGGGAGTTATTGGGAGCTTTGGGAAAGGCTTTTGACTTTTGCTTCATGGTTTGTCACTTCGTCTGTATACGAATCTGCTTTTCTCCGGCCCATCCAAAAATATCATTGGCTTCAGTACTTTTTGTTGCTCGGAGTTGCAAGTCCAGATTCTCGCTTGACTTACTGCAAATTGTGGAACTGTATGGGTACTGCTGCCCAATGAGCGAGGAGATCTGAAAAAACAACAGAAAGTCAGCCGAATGAAATGTCACACTGAATACTGCGTTCGTTTAGGTTGCCCCAGACTGATTTCTCGGCATTTTGCACTAGGGGTAGTCACGGCACTTTTTTAAGCGAGTATGAAGAATGAGAATGCATACATGCTGCATCGCTGGTGGTTGTTGAAGCTTGCGATTGGCTTAGCATGCTAAACTTTTAAGAGTTCCATTATTCTCCTCCGGAGGTGTAGAATGGAGTGGAGAATGAGTTAGCGTGTGAACTTCTTGCTACAGTTTGCTCATATTCCTTGCTTGTGAATTGCTTTTCATCCTAACTCTTTTTGCTCCTCCAATCACTGGATGTGCTGCCTTTCTCTAAGTAAACCATTCTCCATTCTCCATTCTCCATTCTCCACTCTCCATCACACACAATGGGGTGTCACAACATCTTCACTAAGAACAAACTCCTACTGGCTCCTACTTTCACTCAACCAATTCTCAATCTCCATTCTCCATTCTCCACTCTCCATCACACACAATGGGGTGTCACAACATCTTCACTAAGAACAAACTCCTACTGGCTCCTACTTTCACTCAACCAATTCTCAATCTCCATTCTCCATTCTCCACTCTCCATCACACACAATGGGGTGTCACAACATCTTCACTAAGAACAAACTCCTACTGGCTCCTACTTTCACTCAACCAATTCTCAATCTCCATTCTCTTCTCATTCTCCAAAAAGTTGTGACTACCCCTATTGTACAAATATTTTTTGCTGCTACAATAATTTTTATAAGTAATTACTGGAATGAACAAAATTTAAAGATCTTGGCAACAACAATGATGTTGCTAAAAATCAAATTAGCAACGTTCACGTTGTAAATCATGTGGAATCATAAAATTTGGAGAGTTACATGCGCCTTCAAGTGATCAAAAGATGAGTCATGAGATGACTTTTCAAGCTAAGGCATCCTAATTGCCAAAACAACCCAAATGCGATGTTGAGTGTAGATAAAAGCTAGTTAGGCTTTTGTAAAATGTCTAACTATAATGTAAGTGTATATGCAATACCCAGTGCATGCACTAAAAAACTAGTTGAAAATTAGAAATGTAGGATTTTTATTGAGGAAGTTCAAAATCCCCGTGGACATTGTTGCTATGCTCCTACATGTACTTTTCTAGTCCCACCAACTATTTTGCATAAAATATTCAACACTTTTTATTAATGTATATTTATACCCTTTGCAACTCAACAAAATTGGGATCTTGCATTGAGCTTGAACTTGAGTTTTTTTTTTTTTTTTTTTTTTTTTTTCTCTCCATTGATCAAGCGACGCACACCCCTAGAATGCATGCGCGTTAGGAGAAAAATAAAATAATTGCAAATGAAATCATCCACATGTGCATTTTTGTCCATAAAATCAGCTATTATTAGTCATTCTCATCCATATATTTGCAAAATTCGTGTTTCTTTGTGATGGATTTGGTGGTTTCATCCAAATCTTCACCCGATTTTTTTTTAACACGACAAGATGTTGGTAAAACTTGTCTCAAAATAATTAAGGAAAACTACTAGAATACGCTTAACTAATAGTATTCCTCAAAACACGTTTGATTGTTGTGTGCACAATCCAAACTAATCTATGACAATTGTGCTTCTGAACTATCTCATGCTTATCACTTCAAACCTTCCTAGTTTGTATTATTGATACCGTAAGTAAATTGGTTTGCATGCTATCCTCATATGGCCCATTTGCCCACATCTTTCATTAGGAGAAGCTGATTTCTCTCAACTCTAATCCTTTGTTTTGACCCACTTGAATACTATTGTGCCAAAGCTTTGTGTATTTTTATGTCCTTTGACTCATTGAGTCTGCAATGCTTTGTTGAGGAAAAAGGTGTCAGGTGAGTAGTAGTTGTAATTTAGATGATTGGTACCGGCCCAGGCAATTTGGGAGTTATGCAGCAAACAAGGGGATTCGGTCAGTTTATGAAAAGGCAGGGATTATATTGGGAAATGTCCCCAAAAGTTAGCCGAACATCATTCTCTTGCAGAGCTCCTTTCTATAACGATGCCACGACGGCAAACGTAAAGAATGCTGGAACCTGATCTGCTACGCTCCTCAGTCTACAGTAGCAATGAACGTGTGTTTGTTCTGAAGCAAGTGGCAGATTTATCACAAGTTCCTCCACCACCAAAACAATATAAAAAGAAAGGCACTGCAGCCCAATAAGCAGGGAGATCCGGAAAAACAATAAAAAGTCAGCCGAACAAAATGTCTCAATCACCGATTGCAACTTGAATTTATTGTAACGTAGGGCATTCGCAGAAGCACGTTTTGTAACACCTAGATAAATGAGATTTTACATGTAGAATGACGCAAATCTTCACGTTAAGGCTTGAAGTTCTTTTGCAGCCCTAAAATCTTTTGGACCTTAACCTGCACATGCGTTACAATGAATCGCATGTGTACACTTGGCTATGGAGTGGGGTCATGAGTGAGTAGTGCTCCCCAGGGACTGTGAAGGGGGCTTGGAGAAAGTTGAAATTTTGATAGGTATGCGACTCAATCTAAAGGCCCCACAACCTGCACAGGACGTGTCGAGTGCTGTTGGGGACTTGAATTGCAAAAGGTGTTACAAGTTGAACGCAAAGGGCTATTCCAACGTGTAGCGAGATGCTCTTATACAAATTGGTTAGGGCATCTCCACCATTCCTCACACTTTCAAAGATTTCCATGTTTTTTTGAAGGGCTTAACCCCTAAGCGTCTTCCTAAGAAAATCCAACATACCTCCAACATGAAACCTTCAACATATTCCCCAAATTTTTGGAAAGTTGAGCAAGTAATCACATAATCAAAACCAGTCATTCTATATCCAACTATAAATCAAATGTTTTAAACCAATTTGATTTCAAATTGAAGTAAATTTGCAAAATCCCCGTCGTTGAGAATCTCATGTTTTCCAATTTGGGCAATAGTTCAAAATATGGATTTTAGACTTTCATGCAATGTTTTCTCAAAAAAAAAAAGATTTACCTAATGGCTAATCCCATGAGATTGTGTCTTGCTATACTTGATGGAAAAAAAAAAACTCCACAAATGGAAAAATACTCCAAAGATATGGTCACTCAAAGTAGCTAGATTCCATTAGCTCCTTACTTTAGAGCTATAAAAACATTGCCCAAATCAAGAAAAAAAAAGTGACACATCACCAAACTTCTCCCTTATACAATACAAGACCTGAGAGCACACATCCCATCTGCTCTCTAAGCAGCTCGCTTTGTTTGCCCAAAGACATTCTTCTCCTAACTAGTGAAAAAATAGAATTTTTTCCATATTCCAAGTAGAATCTAGAGCAAAGGAGGCGCTTCAAGGAACAACAAGCCAATCAAAAATTTATCTTGTACTAGCAACTCCATTTGGACTTGAGTGGTAGACCAAAGTTTGAGCTAAAAAATGCCTCTTTTGTATACTTTCACACCTCCAAGCACCCCCTTTGGCCATGTTAGGATCTTTGGTCCTTTAGGGGTTAAACATGGTTTAATTTTTGTTTTTGTCATGGTAGACTGTAGAGCAACCTACACCCCAAAATGCAAGCAGGTAAGGAATATTTAGCTCAAATTGAAACAAATGAATGTTCTACAAAAGTTCACCCAAAAAACTACTAATATAAGCTACTTTCATCCAAAATATGGTGAATTGGGGTTATGCTCCACAAAGGATCTAGCAATTTCATCCAACTTTTCACATGGATTCCTTAGTGTAACTATTGCTAGCTGACTTTTGAGGTAAGATTTAGGCAAAATTTGCCAACAAATTATGCGCTGGGCTTAAAGCTCCTTGCTTTACAACCACACTCTTCAAAAATGTGGTCTTGCACTTCAATATGTGCCATAAATAATCAATTGACCACTTATCAAGAAAAATAGAGGATAAGGTTCACTAAATTTAGCATAAATAGTGATGAATAGTGTCTTGAAGGGCCTTGCTAGAAACTTGCTAGAAACTATAGGACAAAGCAATGTACAAGGAGTACTAGAATTTAGTTATGACCTAGCCAAAAAAATTGTAAATTTATAGAAATTTTAGGATGAGGTACTGGGTTGGATAAAGAAGCTATGGCAATTCAACGGGGTAAGATAAAAAGGTTCCGGCAATTTGACTTGCTAGCGTAACATTACTTAAGATATTTACCTTTTCAATGTTTGTTTTGCTAGAGGACAATTGAGCCAAGTGGAGGTAGGCCAGAGTTGTTTGACTAGATGAGGGGATATTGGCAAATGCTAGTCTAGATTTAGTGTTTCTAAAAAATATGGAGTTGGAACTTGTTGTAAGAGATTAGAATAGTCATAAGTCATAATGCACTATGACATGTGCATTACTATATTGACAAAATGGCTTGGTGGCGGTTTTCTTTTTAGCATCTACCATTCCACTTCGTCCAAGAAGATTCCATCATTTTTAGCAGTCACTGAGTTACACGTTACAAGTTGCAAGTTTATGATGTTGTTGGCTATGCACGGCTCTACACATTGGTCACCACTCCAGTCTACGGACTTTTGAAGAAAATTTGGTGGATTTCCTAGAAATTTTCACTTACCTAGATTTTCTTAAAATATGTCCAAAAGTAAAAACTTTGAAGTGTTGCTTCGAGTTACTTTAGAGCAATGTTTAAAAAGCTAGTGAATTTTTTCCAAAATATTACCTTGAAATGTGATTGGCTACTCGCTACTGTAACACTAGAAAACCCAAGTAAAAAATGGATGAAATTGCCAGACCCAAACCCAAGCTAACACTAGCTTTGCCATAATTTGGATGAATAGTACTTATATTAGTTTTTTTGAAAAAACATGCACACTTTGTTGATTCAATCTATTTCTATCCAAATTTTTCTAACATGCTTGCATTGATGGGTGCATGTCACGCAAACGATGAGAAATCCAATTTTAAAGGCAGCTTTAAAGGGACTCAAGGAAGACTATGATGATATACTCTAGGATGCTATTCTCTTGTGGAAGAATGAAATGAAATACAAGTTTCTTTATGCTAATCCATCTACTTATTTGTCTTTTCTACCCACAGGTCTTAGCACAAGCAATGCATCTTTGTCATTTTGAAATGTACATGAGCAAGAGACACCATTATTTTAGCTTGTGATGACTTGTGTGACATTATTGTAATTTTTTGTACAAATGCAATTTTGATTGTTATGAATGCCCACTACAAAGAAACTTTATCAATTTGGACGTGTCAATTCAGATGTTTTTTTTTTTATCAATTTGGATTTTTTTCTATCCATTTGGACATGTTTAGTCAATTTGGATGTGTCAATTTGAACATGGTTTTTGTGTAGTGATAGTATTTTGTGGGCATGGTGTACTAATTGTGAGCATGTTGTACTAACTAGCCTCTCAAAAATGCATGAATCCTATCTTGGATTTGTGAGTTTTTGAAAGGATAAATCTTTGTCCCTAAATTGGTAGGGGCAATGCTAAGTTCAATCTTGCCAAGGATATTGCAAAACAAAAATTGAACCAACTCAATTCACAAAATTAAGGAATTTTTTTGAATGAAAATTGATAATAGCGACAATGCCACCAAGAGAAAAATGAAACTTTAGGAAATGGACTAGTATTTTTTTCTACCTTTTGGCACACTTCTGGCCAAATTTTTAAGGAAAATGAGACATGTGATTTTTTTTTAGGAAATCCACTAAATTTCTTACATAACTCCCTAGATTGTAGGACAAAATGTTTTGAGAGGGTTTTCAGAGGGCCCTCAACACTTTGCATCCAATTTGAGCGTGTTTGAGGCACCAATGGAGATACTCTTAGATTTTTCAAAAATGTATAATTGTAGGACAAATGTATAGCCAATATTTGGTGCAGGCAAATCCAAAAACAAATTGAAAATAAGTAATGTCCAATTTATTTTAATGGAGCTCAAAATCTGCCCGAACTTTGTTGCAGCTTATAAGACATCGCGCTTGTCATCATTCTTTAGCTTATTGTAGAGTTGATTTCAACTATAAAAGTTTGGACATCCCAAGGAAGAGAATTTCATTGTCAACAAAAAATAAGTTGGTGTCACGGGCACTTCAAACTATGTCCCAAGTCCTAATTTATTATATCATGCTTACATCGCAACACTTTTTGGAATTATTGGTGCCAAAAATAGTGGAACTTCACTTGAAGTTTGAGATGGGGTAGTTGCAAGAAACACTTCACATTTTTTGTGTCAAACACCTTTAAAACTGGTAGTACTAGGTAGTACTATGAAACTTTGAAATAACTTTAAATATATATAGATATATATAGATAGATATATCTATACATATATATATAGACTTATATATATAGATATATATATATATATATATATATAGATATAGATATAGATATATATACATATATATATATATTTGTACATATATATATAGATATATATAGATATATATATCTATACATATATATATAGACTTATATATATAGATATATAGATATAGATAGATATATATATATATATAGATATATATACATATATATATCTGTACATATATATATATACACATATATATATACATATATATAGATATCTATCTATTTATATATATGAAAAATTTGCAAAGCACTTAAAGTAGCATATATGTGAAACTTCAGATCTAGAAAAAGCTTAATCTAAAAGTTATGCACAAAAATAAAAGGACAGAAATCACCAACAAAAAGACAATTTCCTTCTTGCTTTTTAGAAAATAGTAAAAAAATTCAAAAGAATAAAACAAAAAATGGCCATTTTTGATCTCCTTCATTAGCTTGAACTGATGCAATTATTTTTTGAAAAACATTTTGGTATTTCACCAATGAAGGGAGAAAGGATGCCCACTTTGAGTGAATGTGCAAGACAAAGAAATTGGACTCTTGAAAAACCGGTTAGTAGATACGTGTACCTTTGTTTCATGAAGCTCTGCTTAGATTTGTGGGCCCAAATTCAAATTTTATGACCCAATGTAGTACTGAAAACCACCAAAACAACAAAGGTAGACATGCAATCTAAAACCTACAAAAAATGCCAAAATAATTTCTAAAAGTTTCCAAAAATTATAACATTTGTAATTTCTACATACCTCCACCCTTATCCAAAAATTATCTCAATCTTGCTTCTCAAGCAAAAGGTATGATCCTATAACATGTCACTAGGGAGGTAGGAGACAAAATGTAGGACACCCATTTCTTGCAATCACCCGTTGAACATTTCGCTAAATCCAACTTTCAACCAAAGTCCCACTAACATTTTTGCATAAAATAGTTGCGACTTTCTTTACTACTTCTTTTTTACCTTGATAAACCAACAACGTTGGAATCTCATGTTGAAGTTGAATTTGTAAAGATGGAATATTGCTCAAAATATTGCGTAAAAAACTCCTTAGATTGAAAGACAAGCCACAAGTTTGCTCAATCTCTGCAACCAACCACACTATGGGTTGGGTTACACTATTGTAAGCATTGTGGTTCTATCTCACATAGGAAAAATTTGGGCCCTCAATAAGGCCTTGCGTTCCCAAGCATGGGAACCTTGGGCCCATATCCTTTAACCCTGCACATGTGCAGTCTAATGCGGCACCAATGGTGCCACGTCATTTTTTTAATTTAAAAAAACAAAAATACAAAAAGTTGCTAATTTTTTTCTAAGTTTTTTTTTTTTTTTTTTTTTTTTTTCTCCTATTTTTTGTTCCCCACATCGCGAACAAGATTAGCAGATTTTCTAAAGGCCTTATTGAGGACTAAAATTTTTCCTAATGCTACAATTTCCAATCAACACCAAATCTTAACTTTGTTATGTTGTAAGAGCTTCTCCACTGCAGGCCACAACAAAGCCGGAATATCAAGTCTGGTTTATTGAGAGCCATTAGATCATGATCTAATGGCTCTCAATAAACCAGGCTCGGTATTCTGGCTTTGGTTGCGGCCTGCAATGGAGAAGCTCTAAGGGCATTGCCACCGCAAACGCAAGAAGAGATGCAAACGCAAGTGTTGTGCAAAGGGAGAATTTCTAAGCTCCACTGCATCCAAGCCAAAGTCTTTCTTGAGTTTCTAGGCAATTCTACAAGCTCTTGTTCACGCTACTCTCTAGGTCTTTGGCGTTCACAAAATAACTCACGGGAGCACTCAAATTTGTTGAAGGCTCGTTCCTGGTTGTTTTGTGTCATGGTGCTAGAGAGAAGAAGAGACAAAGTAGCATGAGTGTGCGGTGGAAGTGTTCCCGAAAAGATGGAGCCGATACGTGAAGTGGCCCGCATGATTGCTCATCAATTCTTTGGACACATACGGTGTTGCAAGAGAGTGATGGCGATGCTCTAAATGAGCTACATATAGACACAAAACTAGCCAATAGAAACCTTGCTACATAAACTTTGCTTGTACAGCTGTGCGACTTTGTCATTCAAGAGAAGAGAGGTGTGGGAGTGTTCTTGGACGGGGTCAAATTGACCAATCACCACTGACACAATTTCTACAACAAACACAGAAAAAATTGGGTGCAGAAAAGATCCAATTTTTACATTAAGTTATATATATATATATACATACACATATATATATACATACACATACATAGAGAATCCCACTAAAGTCTCATCCAATATTGTTAAGACCATACCCTTGAGAGAATGCAATTTTGGAATTTATTGCTATTTTTATATTCAAACGATTCATCAATGATTCATCAATAATTCAATCACATC